>JALGBA010000920.1:0-612838 GCA_023970755.1 Azemiops feae | reverse complement strand
GAAGAGCCTAATGCTGGGAAAGATTGAGGGCAATAGAAGAAGGGGACGACAGAGAATGAGGTGGCTGGATGGAGTCACTGAAGCAGTAGGCGTGAGCTTAAATGGACTCCAGAAGATGGTAGAGGACAGGAAGGCCTGGAGGAACGTTGTCCATGGGGTCGCGATGGGTCGGACACGACTTCGCAACTAACAACAATAGCCCTGAAGTTGCCCTGAAGACGCCAACACCAGACCATGTGGCTAAATGGGGCAAGCATAAGTTTACCACAACTGAAAGAAGCAGTTACTGATCTGTCAAGAACAATTGGAAGTGGCTCAACCGCAGCAGAAGATCGGGATTTGAATTTGAATCTCCCCTTGTCTAGCACTCTAATTACAACCTTAAATACATGAAGGATTAAAATGGGAAGATCGGAAATGACACACTAAAATTACAC
This sequence comes from Azemiops feae, assembly GCA_023970755.1. Taxonomy (NCBI): domain Eukaryota; kingdom Metazoa; phylum Chordata; class Lepidosauria; order Squamata; family Viperidae; genus Azemiops; species Azemiops feae. The sequence continues at coordinate 612,401 of JALGBA010000920.1, read as the reverse complement.
TACTTTCCTTCCCAATATCTTGCTTCATGTAATTTTTGCTTTAGACACTCACTTTTAACATGGAATCTACAGAGAATTTCTAGCCATATTTGGCTAAATCTACTTACAAATATCACGGAATCATTCGGGTTACAGATTTCTAGACCTCTCCCCATGTAATCCTCTGGTGCTCAGGAGGATAAATCAACAGAGTTGCTAATTGGTTTTCTTTTTATCTGCTCCAGAGACAAGAAAGTATAATTAAATTCCTAAACCAGCCATTTTTAACCCAGAGAGCCAGTAAGACCAATCAGTTGTCCTAGGAAAATATAAGATGTGCATGTATTGTTTAGAATCAATATTCTTTGTCCCAGACATCTGAATTTAAAATGTATTGGCAATTACATTATTCAGAGGCTAGCTTTTCCTCACTTTTAAAAAGTCAGTCAACTACCACATATTGATTTTGATTCTTTTTAATGCAAAGATACCCTGCTATTTTCATGTGCAGCCACTTTGTCAAAAGATTGATTCAAGCACAGTGAAAGATGCTGCATAAGACTGGAAATCCTGGGACAGAGGAAGAAGTACTTATACTACCGAGTGTTAACGTTAGAATTTAAATTTTGGCTCAACAGTAAATCACCAGATTTCTTGCGCTTCATTCTTAGTTCAACATAAAGCAACATGCAACAGAACTGGCGTGGGTCCCATCAATTGTGGTAGATTCTGTCCCTCCTGTTGCCTTAGCTGGTTCATCATTTGACTGAACATCTGGAGAATAATTTAGTTCTGACACTGAAGCAAAGCCATTAGCAACTTTTTTTAAACTTTTTTGCTAGAAGTTACCTATTTACTGACATTTCACACCAAGCTAAACTTCTTGATGTGAGAGAAGACTCCCAGACATGGTTCAGTGTTAATGTCAGCATTGGCTAAACTATGATGTGCATGCAGTCTTTCCCTGGTATTCTCCATGCTGGTGTTGAAGGTGTCTGAATCAAGAGCTAAAATGCCTATTCATCTCCTTTCATTAAAAAAAAAATGGCATTCATGGTATGGTCAGTTCACCAAGTAGAAGAACTGTGTATATTTGGCCATTTCAATCTATCAAGTCTCTGGTCAACTTACAGAATTAAAAACATTAGAACACAGAAGAGTTCAAAATCTAAATTAGAAGAGGTCCAGAAAAAGAACCCCAACTAAAAAAACCAAACTACCACACAAGGGGTTTATCTATTTGTCTATTGTACACACAGTCTGCAGAAACAGCTACGTTTTGAGGACTCATTTAAATAGGGTCCTGTTGCCTGTTAAGGGTTAAATAGGGTCCTGCTGCCTGTTAGGGTCCTGTTGTTGTTAAGTAGATAGTGTCAGACAACAACATACTATACTGTTGCCTAGAGGTGGGCACCAGGGACTGGTTCCGTGGAGAGAGGTTTTCCCGCGGACTGGAGGGGGCGTGGTTTCATGTACTGTCTGCATCCCGCAGATGGGGCTTTGCTTGTTTGCACGGACCAGTTTCTGGCATGCCGCGGCCTGGTGCCAGTCCAGAGGTTGGGGACCCCTGGTGTAGAGAGTGAATTAAGGCAAATGCATCATTTGCTTGTTCAGGGTATCTGGTTCCAGAGGAAGTACATGCCTGAGTGAAAGGCATGTACTTCCTCTGGAACCAGATACCCAGGCCGCGGCATGCCAGAAACTGGTCCGTGCAAACAAGCAAAGCCCCATCTGCGGGATGCAGACAGTACATGAAACCACGCCCCCTCCAGTCCGTGGGAAATCCTCTCTCCACGGAACCAGTCCCTGGTGCCCACCTCTAAGCAACAGTATAGTACGTTGTTGTCTGACACTATCTACTTAACAACAACCCTCACCACTACTCTCATCAAGAGTTTAGCTTTCTTTGCATTCTCCCTACTCTCTACTACTTTCTCCCGGTAAGTATCAAGAAGTTGATTGTGCTTTGCCATTTGAACTCTCGTTCAAGGTGAGCTATCCCCTTAGCCTCATAGTTCATGGGCATGTGCTTTTGGTTCTAGCTAAACTAAGAAACATACTGATTTTTTTTTATTTCATTATGACTTATCACTTTTTGATTGCCCACCAAGGCAATCCAGAATAAGATAGCAGACAAAAGCAAGAGAAGATCTTCCATGAGCATTATTAATAAGGAATTACACATAGTTAAGAGGATTGTATCTAGGAATAAGGGATTAAGAAGCATTTCAAAGAAACACATTTAATGTTCCTAAATGAGCTCAATGAAACAAGTGCAAGCTGTCCATTGAGTGACAGGTTCACTATTAAGGACGGGTTTATTTCTATCTTGTCACAGGCAGTTATCGAAGGAATGGTCACTTATATTTTTCAGTCAGACTGTTCTCTCTGGATTTATAGCCTTATAACATCTTGGGAAATGTGCCCAGGGATTTGTTCTCCCCTTTGCTTCTCAAGCTGTAGCCCAAGCTGTTCCACTGCCTTGAAAAAAGACTTTACTGTATATATGTGACCTGCACAGAAGAATTGTCAGAAAACAGAATATCAAAGTTAAATTAAAAGCATTGAAACTACCACTGTACTAATAAATCCACAGTTAGATAGGTTATACAGGATATTTTAGGATGCTGCTAATTCAGGACAGAAGAGTAGTTTTATGTCCTGGAATTTGGGAAAATCATAATACCAATCTATCTTGTGATACTTTAGTGCCAGAGCAGTTGGGAATGTACAAAAGTATCCTGATTTCCAATGTATAAAGATCTCTCAGCTGGTTTTCAACCTTCCTATTATTTTATACTTCTATCAAACCCAAGAAAAGAGATCATAGAAAATTCCTCCTCCTTCCAATGGAGGAGAGAATTTAAAGAAGTAGCCAGAAGAGTTGCAGAATGATGGAGAGAGGCATAACTAAATATAGGCCAAAACTGGAAAGGTACATGCATCTGTTCACAATCCCATTCCCAACACCCCTGGGTTCACATCTATTTCATAGAGCTTCCGATGTTTAGTATAGAGGTGAAGCTGCTTTTTCCTCTGAAGAACCTCATTCATTTAGGAGCTTTCTTTCTGTCAATAGTTGCATGTTAATTGTGTCTGGAACAGAAGCAAGGAGAAACTAGCAAAGAGCTAGACATGATTTTAGTCGTCCATTTTCTTTCTGACATGTCTCTTTTCTCCTCTTCACTTTTTCTAACATCTTTTTCCTCTTCTGTCCTCCTTGTCCGCAGAGCAGACTATGATAGATTGTTCTTGCCAGAGGCTAGAATTAATTAAAATTAATGGAGGGGCATAAGAAATTAGTTAGGGGGCTTCCAATGATGTAAATGGCCCAAATGGCCCACCTCTGCTTTAACACAAAGATCTGAAAGAAATTGTACATTTGATAGTTTGACTTGTGTTTACAAAGTTCTTGGGACATATGAGCGGTGCTTTAGTTACATTGCCAGTTTCAGAAGACATGTAAACATATCTGCTCTAATGATTTCTATATATATCTTTTGTAATAAATCTTCAGAACGCTCTAAGGGAATCAAGCATACAAAGATACCGAAGATTTGTGAGCATGACCAGACTACCTGTGTGGTTTAGGTCTACTCATTTTTCAATGACCTGGGCTGGCACTTGCACTGAACAAAGAGCACAAGTTTGCCAAGGGACATTATTAAGTTAAAGAGGATCTCAGTCCATGAACTGTGAGCTGCCTTTCCATAGTTAGAGCTTCATGGTAATTAATACTCATTCTCCTGATGAACAATAGATCAATGAACCAACTGGAGGTGAAATTAGTTTGGTTATTTTTTCCCCCAGCCTCATCTCAGCATTCAATTCTTATATTAATTTGTAACCAGGACTTACATTTGGAAGAAGAGAAAACTTCACAGGGATGGGATATAGTATGTAATGAACATGGCATTTCTTGAATTCAGTTGTCCACTCTACAACGAACCTGCTGCAGCCATGTTGCTCGTTCTAGGTTGCAACATGAATGGGAGGGGGTGCGGAATATCTTTGCTAGTCTAAACAATTCTGTGTCCCATGGGAACCAAGGTCGTTCTATCAGTTATGTTAGGGGGTTGGGCGTTTTGTTAGAAAGCCGCCAAACTATTCTATTAGCTGATTGCGTAGTACTTGGATGGGAAGTTTGACTTTGTAGTAGTGTATCTCTTTGGAGGGAATTTCAGACCTGGTTTCACTTTTGACCATGCCAATATTTTGTATCGAATAAACATGTTCTTTGAGGAAATCTCTAGCCTCAGAGTTCTGATTTATTTGGCTCTATCTATCGGAACCTTGACATCAGTATCCACCATATTAGGGAAAAGCAACTATGAATGTTTTATTTTACCATAGCCACCATAAAGTGTGTTTTATACCTCTGTGATCCCAATGGTCTAAAATTCCTGCACAGTTGCTTTGTGGTAGCATGTTTTTCTTTTCCCGATATTCAAATATAATTTGGACAGAACTACTGGATGCGCATGGAAAGTTTATAATTCTACTTTTCTACACAGTTGTTCCACTTACACAGTTGTGAGATCTGGAGTGTTCCACTTACAACATTAATTAAGATATTTTGCAGGACTTTAAATGATCTTAGGGAGCTGTAATACCACTATAGAACTTGAAACTGGTATACTGCATGTGGTTTGACCTCTAGAAAGTTTGCTTGGTATATGGAACTTCAGAACTAGCACAGATAGATAGATGATAGATTTTTTTGTAAATTTAAGTTTTATTACATTCACTGGATGTGTTGATTGGATTTAATAGGGCTTCCTCATTTCTATGTCAGTTGCTAGTTATAGAAATAGAGTGTGATGAAAACATTTCCAATCTAAGCCTCTATGAAAATTTAAGATTTCAAGCTTTTTTAATCACTTCTGTTCTTGTTTCTTTCAGTAAGCAATAACGGGACCAGGACGTTCTAGCTAGAGGTTCACCTTTTGCCCCTGTCTCAATGGATTCCAAATCTTCAAAGTAAGATATTTGATCTTTTTTTTCTACTCCAGTATTTGTGTATATAGATCAGGGTGCATTTTTCAATATGCATCTAGCGGTATGTCCGCTTAAACTGCTTTTTTACCACATCAAACAATGTTGTTCTAAAATGACATGCTCAGAAGTAAGTCCTATTGAATTCTACGAGCCTTAATTTCAGAATATAGAACTGCAGGTTTAAAATACTTGATGTTAGTATTATCTTGAAATCATATTGCATAGGCTCTGAGAAGCTATGTCTCTTGACAAATGTGTTATTGTGTAGCTAGAATCAGTAAGTACGATAGGCGCAATATTCCTTTTCACCCAAGGAAATTTTGGCCATGAATTCTTGTATTGCTTGTTTAGAAATGCAAGATGGTAGAAATAACCTATCCACTCAATTACTTTATTTCAGTTTATTGCTTCAGGAAACACATTTATTGTAATAATGGTAGTTAATAATCTTTAACTGTGACCGCCACAGAGCAGTATGTATCAAGCAATTAAAATAGGATAATTCATTCATAAGCAACATTAGTATAAGTGAAATGATCCCCAGTCAACCTACTATAGGATTCTTCTTCATAATCATGTTATTCTGCTTCTTCCCATCCTTGGGGTAGGGGCAAAATATGCCAATATAAGAAGTGCTGCCTTCACAGCCTATCTTTACTGCACCTCAGAAAAGAAGCTAGACACTGTTGCTGCCTTATGCAAATTATGTTCAGGAAGCGATTAGTGGGGTCTCTGCAGTCTGATTCCCTCTGACCCAAAGTCATCTGTTGGAGAAAATAGATTTGGGTTTTTCTGTATACATATTTCTGTATGTGTCTGTTGCCATGGGGATGTCAATGTCTTTCAGATCCTGAAAGATCTGGGAGAACCAGAGGCAATATTCCTCTCTTGAAGGATATATTTGTCTCAGGAAAGTTCCTGGGACTTCTTCCATCTGGCACTCTGTTTTGAAAAGAAAAAAGAGAAATTTAGCTGATTTTTCATCATTTTGGAGTGCTGGGTGTTGGTTGGTCCAAGTCCCTGGTAGCACTGCTTCAGCACGATAGACTTAGAAAATATAACTTCCAAAATGGCTGAGGGGAACAGGGATCCCCAAAGACCAGGAAGAAGCAGTGAGCAATTTAAGTCGCCATAATAGAAAGTTTTCCAACTCAAGAAGGAAACGTCAGCTTAACAAGCATCCCCCTGGGAAAGCTCCTTGTTAACGAGGTCCTTGCCTTTACTAACTAATACAGAATGGCACAGGCTATATAATATAAGCTCTTTTAAGTGCCACTTTGGGAGTGGTGAAAGAACTGGTGGCATTTTCAGATCAGATCATTTGCGGAGTTCCAACAAGAGCGACTGATTGCCTCCCATTTTGAATGGGCTCTGGCTAAATTAATACTAGATTGGTGTACTCAGAAAAATCAAAGGTGGCATTTGTAAAGGAAACCTTTTTTTTTGTTCCTGTAGCAATTGCAATTTGAACACTATATTTAGAAGACAGCCACGCAATCCCTTTCACGAAGAAAATACCTTTTGGTTTTATTTTTTGCTTGTCAACGGAAATATCCGCTTCCTGGAAGTCACCTGTTCAGTCAACTATGAGTTTACTATTCACATTTCTGAGCTCCATCAGAAATGGAGCTCCCACCCTCCCACCCCTCCAAAAAACATAGGCTTTGCAAGCAAGGAACCAATCTGCCTTGCAGCCAAGCCAAAATGGCCATGAAGGTACGGAGCCCAGCAATTGGATGGGAATGGCAGCCCCACAGTTAAGGCAAGTCACTTGCCAGCATGAGGGGTATTGCTTGAATCATGAAGAAAGCATCCCTTTCATGCCAGAACACTCTAGAATTGATTTCAGGCTGCTGATGAGATTCAGGCAAAGTTATCCTGTACAGTTGGTTGGTGGGGCGTCATCATAGTGTGGCAAAAAGCCACGTGGATGTGTCTGTAGTAGACAACATGTTTTTTTAAAATTGAGGGAATTAATTAAACACGGTTGATATGTATCATAGGTTGTAATTATGATGTATCCTAACAGATAGAGAGATCACAGGATAAACACATTTATAATCTGTTGTTAAGAAGATTGGAATCCACTTCTTTGTCATCTTTCCTCTCTCTCCCCTTCCCTTCCCTTCCCTTTTTATTTCTTCTTCAACTTTTCTTGCTTTTTTATCTTCTTACTTTCAACTTAAAATTTGTACTGCTTTTATTCTGTTGAAAATTTCTTCAATAAAAATATTTTTTTAAAAAGATAAGAATCTGAGGGGTTGTGTCAAACACTACAAAGTTGGGCAAGAGCAAGGAAAAAATAACTACATAGGCTGGCACCCTTAATGTTAAGTCTGGGATAAAAACAGAATCTTGGAATTCTGTTGAGTGAATGCTTTGAAATGCTTCTTCCCAAATTTCTATTCATGTAGGGCTAAGTTGACTTGCTCAAAATCTCTTGATCATTTGTATTCTCTTTACTTCCATTTCCAGAGTCTTTCACAGATCAAATTTACTTATGGCTATTTAAGACAACTATCACTGATGTTAATTGTTCAGGAAGCAATTACTACCGAGACGTTTCTCCCTAATAATAATTTATATTGTTAGGCCATTAGGGGAGAAACTTGTTTAGTTTCCATTTTAATGAGAACTTACCTAATGTTTCGTTCTTAAAGTAATATGTGATCAAAACACTCATATCTTCCATTATCTTTCTTCCACATTTGGTGATACGTTTCTCCAATTAGAAAAAAATAATCATATAACAAATATAGTTGTGTTAAGAAAGCAGATTGCAGCAATGTGTGTATTTGAAGAAATAGGAATTTTCATACCAGTTTTCAAAAATAATAATAATGCAGAATTGTAAAATTAGTAGAATGAGCAACTGAAGCTGCCAAATTCACTAGTCAGTATTTGGAACCTACAACAATGGATTACTTATCTGCACCTACATTTGATGTTGTTTTATTGACAGTATTTTTATTTGCAATTAATTCATTCCTTGTAGTTTTAACTTTTAGAGTCCATTAAAAAAGAGTGATCAATAAACAGACCTGCATGACTTCTTCAGGCATCAAAATTTAAATGAATTCCATGTAGGAGAACCAGTCTTCTTCTCCCTACTGACCGCCCCTCCCCCTCCCAAATCTGAAGTAGTGCTGAGTGAAAAGTGTCTTTTAAGTACAATGCATTCATTAATAAATGGGGCTGGCAAAAGTTCTTGGCTTTCCCAGTGGAGAAGGGAATCTAGATGGTTTTCAACACGCTGAATCAGTTTTTGTTCTAAATGGTTTAGGAGATACTCTACAACTTTATTACGGTATGTATTGTTACTAAACAAATTTATATCGCTGCCTAACTCATATACGGTGACTCTGGGCGGCTTATGTAGATTAAAATTTCACAACATAAGAACCATAGACTGCCCCACCCCCATGTCCCTTAAGTTTCTTATCAAGAAAGGAAGTCACATTCCTCTCTGAATGACAATGCCTCCAGCAACTCGGGGAGATGTTTATGAATGGGAAAACTTAGAAAAGAGCAGGGGGACCTGGATCTTGTGAATTTATGAATATTCTTTCTGAATCTGTATCCAGTCACATCAAAATGCAACTTCTATTTTAAGGCTGATGAGATTACTTTGAGATGGAGTCTTTGGTGCTCTCTGAGCTTGATTGTTTTCCTGCAGAAGTTTCATTACCCAGTTAGGTAACATCATCAGTGTGAGTGAGTGTGGGGTTTGCTGCCTGTTTAAATATAGTAGCTTGCCCTATCAGTTTTGGAAGAGCAAGCATATTGAGGCAGCACCTAATCTCCCTCACATTTGGAGGGAGAACACTTGTTATAAGCACTATTCTTCAGAGACTTTTTCTTCATGGCTACATCAACTTGCATAGCCTAGAACAGTGGAGTTAACCCAGGGCAACAGGAAAGGTATGTGGTACAATAAAGTACTCTTCTACATCTTCTATGCTGTGGTGTGTCCAGTCCTTGGAAAACAAAGAATTCTCATCGTGTATAGATATGGTTTATCTCTATAAGTCTACTGATGGCTGGGGTTTTAAGATTTCATTTTCTCTTGCTCCTAATGCAATGGGGAAAATTTTAATTTCTTGACTTTTTAGGAAACAATATCTTTCTGCATAAGCTATGAGTAAATCATGATTGCATTCGCATTTCTTCTGTTTTCCCATGACGAGAAATTAATTTCAGTGTTCCCCTCCTTTATTAATGGACAGTCCAGCCAAGCCACTCTAAGATGAAGGCCTGCACTGGACTTACACCTAAGTCATCTTCCTTCTTTTGTTACCAGTTGTGTGGTTAACTCTATCAATAATACAAAATTCTCCACAAGGATGCTCTGTAGGCCTTCTGGACAGACAGAATGAAACCTAGCTATTATAAGTGATGATTTCGTTTTCACTTTCTTCATATCACATTAGCTTTTGGGGAATCATTTTTATATATAAAACTAACAGGAGTCCTTTAAGAAAGGGTTTCAGCTTGCCTGCTCTCACAGTTGGCGACAGGACAACAAAAGACACAGGAAATGAAAATTGAGTGTTTTTTCCCAATCAGAAAATTTGAAAGAGAACAAAGTAAATTGGTTGTGTAATATTTCATTTCTATTTTTTTTTCTTTTTGTTCCCTTCATCTTCATTCAGTAGATGTGATTCTTAACTGTAATTATGCAGAAAGCAATTAGGTTTTCTTCGTCTTTACATCTAAAGTATTTTGCCTATATCTAGAGCTTTACATCCAAGGCATAAATCATATATGCAAGAAAGAGTGGAAAAGCTGCATGGGTGAGCCCAGAAAGGAGATATTTCAACATGTACACTATTATTATTTGGCAAAGGTGGATTGTCCTACACTGTAATCATATACACATTTTATTACTACCTTCCAATATAGAGTCTATACAAATTCACAGATTAAAACCAAAAATGATTTCCTTTCTTAATAAAACATTGGAACTATACAGTAAGTATGAAAAGGTGACAGCAATGGCCAAGAATATTTTTATTTCATTTCAATTGATAAGTCATCCATATATCTCGCTGAGGAAGGTTTTTTTTCCCCATTAAATTTGTGACCATGTCATCTCACTTTGAGATGACTTTAACAGAATCCTACACAAAAACTGTAAAATGCAGTGGTCAAATGGTTGCCTTCTTTGTGTTTTTAAGGATTGCATAACACTAATTTTGTCACTGCTATACTTGTTTGTACTTTATTTTTGAGGACAAAGCAAGATATTGATTTTTTTTTCCTAGTAAGCCAGAAATGACTTGTAGTTCTTCTTCTTCTTCTTCTTGTGCCATATCCGTTATCGGACGTCGGCGATCATGTTGGCGATCCTGTTTTTATCAGCAGCCGCACGAAAAAGTGCTGCTGAGTTTTGTCCAAACCAGTCCCTTAGATTTTGAAGCCATGATGTTCTTCTTCTGCCTGGACCTCGTTTGCCTTCAATCTTTCCCTGGAGGATTAAATGGAGTATGCCGTATTTTTCTGGGTGTCGCATCACATGTCCAAAATATTCTAACTTTGACTTGCAGTTAGAGTATCTGAAAGAGCAACTTTTTCAAACCAGCTTACCTGAAATTGATACTCAGTCACTTAGGGGCCTTGCTAATAGTAGAGTATTTGAAATAAATCTTTTGCATAGTATACATATTTATGGACTGTGTATCTGTGGACAAAAAGGCTGTCTATTACTGTCATATACATTCTAGTGTGTGTGTGTGTGTGTGTGTGTGTGTGTGTGTGTGTGTGTGTAATTTTTGCTCTTTGTCTTTGTATGATTATTAACATTTTAGCTCCAAAGTTCATGAAATGGAAAGACAATGAATAAAACAACCTAACATTAAATAAATAAGAATGTAGCCACAAAAGAACCCTAGTTTATTGTCCTTTTATAACAGATTAAAGGTAGCATCAATACCTTTCAGCAAAACCCTGTTGAGATAAACTAGGAGCTTCTCCCTTTGAGATATACTGATAAGGCTTTTATGTTTAAATTTGATCCCAGCTGAAAGCCTTCTCAGTCAACAATAGTCAAGGCTCATCAACAATGACATTTGAAAAGACTAGATGAAAACAGTAATTGTTTCTTGGGTGTTTTACTCAGCTCATCTGCTTTACTATGGAAAGCATTGTGTTTGTGTGTGTGTGTGTGTGTGTGTGCGCGCACGCACGCCTTGAAAAACCTCAGTTACCTGAGCAAAAGCCTTGTTATAGGCCAAAGAATTTGAGCAAGCCTTTGAATAGATTTGGTAAGAAATTTGTTGAATATGAATTTAAATTTAAATTTTAATTCTGATTTAATAATTCATATCTCCTGAAATTATACATTAATTAAGATGCAGTTGTTCAGTGGGAGCTCTATATTTGTGAATTTTAATGCAATTTTTATGCTTTTTTCAGTTGTGGGTATATTTTAATTGCTGTATATTGTAGGTTATAATTCATAGAAATGTAGAAAGTGCATTTCTTACGGAAAGAGTGGACAAAAGGCATTACATGTAGGATAAGACTTGTAAAACAAAATATGCACAATGTGCATGTGGATTTGTGTGGACTTAAAAAAATCATGTGGAAATGAGATGAACAAACTTAGATTAGAAACAGCAGGAATGGAGTGAGCTTGACCTTGACAAGTTCAACTATATCTTGGTTTAAAGCTCTCAAAATTAATGAGATACTGGAAATAAACTTGGCAGAAAAGTAGCAATAGAAACATCATGAACAGCCTGGCTATGGCTAGTAAAATAATATGTATGAAAAATTCTGGATACTTGAAATGTGTAGCATTAATATATTAATTATTGTTATGATTCCCAGTTTTTTGACTTTCCTTCTGTCTTCCAAAGATGGAAATCCTTATTCTGAAAGTTGATACAAATTGATTACACATACACACCCAGAGCTCTTCCAATTCATGAAAATGGCACTCTTCCCAAGTATTCAAGCCCTTTCTAATCTGTATATATTACCTTTCCCTGCCCCCCCCCAGAGCTCTGTTTAAAAATTGTAACCTTATATAATAAAGGCAGTTTGTATAATCATTGTTTGAGGAATGTCCTCTGCTCTCTAAATTAGATAGATTGTGATAAATGGCATTAATTTACCTAACATAGTAATCAAATTCATATTGAATGAAACAATGGGAGTCCTTCAATGCAGAGGCCCTACTTCTCTCCATTTTTTGACTTTGCTCTGCAGATCACTATTATACAAATGTAATTGGCATCGCTTTGTCGTTTCTGGGATTTAAATTTCAAATGAGGCAGGATAGTGTGCTTTACATTCATTATTCAGCTACACGAAGAATCTTATTTTAATGCTTAACCCCCACCCCCACCCCTGCACTAGATAACAAACTCAGCTTTCAGATTCTGCCTTCTCCTTTGGGGAACATTGTCAGATCATTTCCATAACCTCTCACAGATAGTGGGATTCATTTCGTTGTGTGGCTTGTGAAACGCTGAAGCCTCTTTGACATTTCTTCACGCTTCACTCATACCCTAGTGTGGCAATACATACTTTGGTGGTACACTATTACAAGCTTGCTGATGTTCTTCCCCTCCTCCTGGAGCTATACCAGTTTACTTAAAATTGTTCTCCCTTGGACCGGAACTTGTTGCATATACGTTTTGTATGACTAGTGAGATGTTCATTAATGAGCGGTACAATCAGAAAAGAGCAACTCTCTATTCCAGACCATTGGTCATCTTTGTACATCCTTTTCCACTAAACGTAGTTAAGGAGGTAGCTATAAAGCTCTATAGCTATAAAAACAGGGTGCCTTCTCGGCTCCGAAACCCCATTTATGGAAAATCCCTCAAAGAAGATTTTCTTGGTCCCCCAGTGTTACCTCTTCATCATCAAATGGATTCCTCCACAGGTAGTTCTGAGTTAAAGATAATAACTGGGACCAGTGAAAAAGTGAAAAAAAAATCACACACACACAAACAAATGATCGTACTTCTGACAACATTGCAGTTAAGTGCAAGGTCACATGACGATGACTTGCAACTTCCTGATGGCTTCCCCATTGACTTTGCTTGTCAAAAGCCAGCAGTGAAGGTTGTAAATGGCAAGCCCACAACCACAGGATGCCGAGACTATCATAATTACAGTATATGCTGGTTACAAGCACCTAAATCCTGATCATATGAATACAAGGATACTGTGATGGCTGCACCATCGAGGTCAGGTCATAAGTCTCCACATTCAGTGAACTTTGAAAGGTCACTGAATGGGTGGTCATTAAGTGAGGACTACCTGTATTCCCAAAAGTTGTGGCAAAAGGTTAGTGTGGTTGTTTTATGAGTTTTAGATGATATTCCTCCGTTGGTTAAAAACTTCCTTTTTAAAAAGTCACATGTAATCTGTGCAGAATCAGAGCTAGTTTCCAAATTGCTCATTGGTTTGTACAGGATTGTTGCTACAGTTTTACATTTGTTAGAGAATTCACAACAACTGCATTTTTCAAGCATCCATCATTAAAATTACTAGAGACCACCATCCTGAATCTGTTATGTTCATAATAATAATATCTTGAAATTTTGAAAGGATAGAACTAAAGCTTCATTCACTGCTTCGAAGAAGTAGCAGTTGCTCTCTTTCTCTCTTTCTTTGTCTAGCAGTTGAAAGAAACATTGAGGGTTGTTAATTAATAGGTCAATTCTGCAGTTTTTTGATTGTAGATGTTATTTTCAATTGATTAAGTTCAGCCTTTTGATGGGAAGAAGGACTTCTTCATGCTCACTTATTTTTGTACGTGGATATTTTTTTTCTCCTTGCTGAAATTCTAGCATTGTTTTCCTGCATTTTGCTACACCTCAACTTTGTTCAAAGGCTTAATTATGAAAGCTAATTTCACGGAAATGGAATGCATTGTGCAAGAGTAAAATGTGATGAAATATTTATCATTGCTGCAGTCAGCAAAATACACTTCTGAGAACAACAGCAAGGTAGATGGATAACAGGGTAACCGTGCTCCATGAACACACTTTCTGGATCACTAGGTACTTGAGTGTAATCCTAATGAGATGTTTTAAAAAATCTTTCTTGGAAGATGGATGGAGATAGGAAAAAAGGTTCTGCGCTTCCCATAACAAATGACTGTCTCCTAATGTCACAATACATTTGCTGAGCTTTCAGAATTTTGTTTCGAAGGGGCAGAAAATAATGTTTCAAAGTTCTCTCTCTCCTCTCTCTTTAAAAAAGTTTGCCCTCTACATGTTCCTGGATTTGGATGGCCCTACTAAGACTACATTTATTGAATTATCTTAAGTAGTTTAGGCTTCTTATCACAAGAATTATTAGAAAAGCATGGTAAAACATCCACCATTATTGGTACACAATTGGATTAGGAGACCATTAAGAAGAATGATGACTTAGGAAACAATTCAGTTTTGTATAAATTCAATTGAACAGATTAATTTCATCAGGCAATCACATTCTATGCTCCAAGAGCTTGGTGAAGTAAAACAAAACTTGGGTTCTGGTTTGTTATGTATTGCTAAGATATTTTTAAAAACTGGGAGGGCCATTGGACAAGAGATGGATTTGTTTGGGGAAAAACATTTTATGAAATATTTATCAGTACTAACAAATGGCAGTTCATGAATGATATTATTGATGGTTCTTTATAAATCAAAAAAGGAATAATTTCAATCAAGTAATTCACACTGCAGTGGGATTTCTTTTCTTTTTTTGACAGCATTTGAAAAGAAAAATAATGGTGCCTCTGTATGGAATGCCATCTTGCAAGAACAATGGTTAACATTTGGAGCCTGGCCAAAGCTCACCTATAACAAATGTGATGGGCTCTGCCATTTTTCTCCTCTGTGTTTTTTATAAAAGTTAAAATTGGTGGACAGAGTTCCTGACAGTTCATAAGAACCTTTTATGGCTAGGTGACAGTGCAATGCAAAACCTCACAAATTTTTCCTCTGTTCTGCTACATACTACAAGAAGTTTCAACTTAGTGATTCAATTCCAAATTAAACTGACTTTCCGAATGATATGCCTGCAAATTGATTTGACAGTTTAGTTTTGTATATTGATTAGCCCATAGGCCATATCAAAATACACAAATTATTAATAAAATCCTATATAAAAACAGTTTAAAATGAAAATGGAGTAAAATACAATAATTTGATAAGTAGATAAGTAAAATAAGATAAAATTATGTTTCAGTATCACCCCTACAATCTACCCCAATTAATCTCACATATGCCAATCTCAGCCAAATCATTTTACTCAAGTACTGAGCCATATTAAATGTTGTTTTCAGATTCTGGCCGCACGTACGGTATGTTGTTTTAACATGGGGTTCCCAATGGGTCATTCGTTCAATGTATGAACAAGGTACTTGTCTCTCACCCTTTTATACAAACAACAGTCTTATAGTATGTGAACCAAGTCTTCTACCTCTATCGCTCCGCAAATGCAGATACGTCCATGATATGGTATAGAATGGAACCTCCCATATCTGACCATTGTATTGAGCTGTTCGAATCTCACTCACGTAAATATCTCTCTAAGATGTTTTGGCAATTGTAACTTTAAATAGCCGTCTCTTCGAAAAGTACGTTTATATTTACACAACCACTTCAAGTTACCAGCCTTACTAAGAGCAGCTATATCATTTTGTGCTTCTATGTCCATGATTCTTTGAGCCACTCTTTTTGTAAATTGTTCTCCTGTTGCACAAGAGATAGGGTGGTCACAGCTTCTTACAAAATTTGTTAGTTTAGTAATCCAAGAATTTTGTAGTTGTGATTTTATCTACTCTAATAAACATAACATAGGGAGTCTATCAGTCTCCATTTCGTTGATTTTGTACCAGTAGTTATATGCTCTGATTTTAGACAGTGTGTGACTTGTATAAATTCCCAAATAACTATATAACTTTTGGGAGTCAGGGCTTATTAGTAATGACAATTATCTACACACCTCCTCACCCAATTATGATATAACCAAAATAGGCCTCTGTCAAACTAATTGCCCAGAAGGCTAAAAGCATTCATTTTGTCCCTTTACTTCGCCCAATGGGGCAAACAAAACAAAACAAAGCAAAACCCTGGCCAATTGCTGGGTAGACTGAAAGTTTTTAAGAAATGCCTTAATCTTTGAACTTCACAAAACATAAAAAGGGAGTGCAGAGTAAACTGGGAGCAACAAAACAATGCTGGATGGTTTGTGGAGATTATAGACTGCAGTTGACACCAAGAAAAAGTACTCTTTAAAATTATTAAGTGGAAAGAAAATACAACGTCATAGCATATCTTCAAGTGCCATTACTCAGAAGTAGTTTCCACTTACTCCAGGCATGCTTGCTGTGTAGTAGGCATGCATAAACTCAGACGCTAAACGCTATTTAATGGTTAGAGTCACAGACTAGATTAAGATTTGCATTTCAATATTCGTCCAATCCATGTTTGCACATTTCAGGTTTGAATGAAAGGAAAATTGGGATTGAAAGTGAGCCATATGAAATACTGATGTTAACAACAACATGGATTAATTAAAAAATGTATCCATGCAAGTTATTGTTCAGCCCAATGGAAATATCTCAGGGTAAGTGCCTGTGAATCAGATTCACAGGTTGCCATTATCGTTCCTTTTACTGTCTTTAGGCATTCTGAGTGGATGAATCAGCTATGCTCTACAGCTCTTTTATGATTAAGATTTTAGATTTGTGAGTGGGGAGGGGAGAGAGAAAGGGAGAGAAAGGTTTCACAGTGACGATCATTTTAACTTTCTCTCACCCTTCTCCAACATATCCCACTCAGGAGATACAACATTAAAAAGTACTCAGACTTCATGAAAGTTAACAAAGCATATTACCATATAAGAAAAAAATAAAATAAAACAAAGATATAAATGATGAGATACACTGCAGGTTCACTGCATTTTGTGTAACCTGAATCTGCAAAAAAGAGAAGTCCCAACCATCTTTCTAGGCAGATGTTATTTCAGAGCAGGGTACATTAGAATTCAAGAATTTTAGGTGTCAAGATGTATTATTAATTGTGTTAGTTTTCTTACAAACTAACTAGTTCAGATATTGGCATATATGAAGCTTGATGCTACTGAGAAAAATTGCCACATTATGATTGGAGGCCATTGCAGAA
Source organism: Azemiops feae (assembly GCA_023970755.1). NCBI lineage: Eukaryota > Metazoa > Chordata > Lepidosauria > Squamata > Viperidae > Azemiops > Azemiops feae. The sequence continues at coordinate 595,287 of JALGBA010000920.1, read as the reverse complement.
GTATCTTCTTTTTGCTTATTCATTTGTCTAGTGGCTAGCTTACAGGTAGTCCTTTGACTTACAGTTGCAATAGGGTCCGGAATCTGAGTTGCTGACCAAAACTATTGTTAAGCAAGATGCCCACGTGACCACTTTGTTTAATGATTGCAATCCCGGCTCTCCCAGTTGCAGTTGTTAAGTGGTCCTGTGGGTTGTTAAACCGAGCACAGGGTGCCTCGGGGGAATTGAAAGCACAGAAGGATTTTAGAACTGCTAGTCTCCTGCGTATGTTATAGTATAAAGGAACTGAACATTTTAGGAGATCTCTTAAAATTTGGGTTTAGAGCCACCTCCAGAATAAAACATCATGTTATACTCTTAGCTGTTTCCTTGGGCCACACTTTATATATTTTGCTTAGTTCCTAGAATGGCAAAAGGTGCTTCAATCCCAGTTAGCAATTACTGCTTAAAGTTCGATTAGATCTCACTCGTATTTTTGTATCAGGAAAGGAAACTTTTATTGATTTATTTTTCACATTTCTGTACTTCCCATCTCCCTCAAAGAGGGACTCTGAGCAATGTACAATAAAATGTTAAAATACTGTCAATAGAATAAAAACTGTCATTTTTAATATCGACACTTTCAGGAACGGTTAAATAATAATAGCATGCCTATACTCAATATATATGTTGTTTGAAATCATGAATTCTTGGTGGGATTTAGATCCTTTGATACAGTAGACTGATAGATGGGACTTAAAATACAAGAGGTTAATAAGCACTTGCTTGATTCACCTTTTGTATAGCTTTAAAAATGTGGGTGTATATGCGAAGTCAAGTTGAATGGGAAGTCAAGAAGAAGCTATAAGCTTTATTTTCAATTATTCCAAACACAACTGGAAGATACCCAATTACCCTTTGGTGGTATTTTCCTATTATTGCAAACCACAAAATCACAGGGAGAGATATGTTTCCTGATTTTTTCAGACGGCTTGAATATTGGTTCTGCAGTTGTTCTGCAAAGCTGACATAACCAGATAAAGGGGGTTGAATGTATTATTAATAATGTGAACATTTATCTTGAAAAAAGAAAGATTTGAAGAAAGTCATAATCATAAAAGATCAGTAGCCTCTGACTATTCTCCTCCAGTTTTAATAGAACTGTTCTGTGGTACAGGGTTCCATAATTAAAAGCCAGCACTCAGTATGTTCTGTATCAGAAAGGTTATTGTTTAGGATAATCTAGAAACTGCTAATAATTCAATAAAAATGTCTTGGTGAGGATCTAAAACTAGGAGATAGGATCTTTAATTATCTCCTCCTCTGGATATCAGCATTTATGAATCAAAGGATTCTTTTAGTTTGGGTTTTTTTTTTTTCCACCACAGGAAAAGAAAATCTATCTAAAACTATACAGATTGACCCAGAGCTTTGTGGGGTGAATTAGGATTACTCTCCCTCTGCAGGTTGTTTGTTTATTGCTACTTTCCTTTTCTTCTTTTCTGCTATTTTTTCCTGCAACCGGAAAGAATAAGGTTGAATTATGTGGACACGGGTGGTAAATATGTGCATTGCAAGACAGCCATTTGATTGAAGTCGATTTGTTTTCCCCTTGTTTACACAGACGTGATCCCTACTGAGTGAAATGGGCCTTGCACTCTGGTGAGAGAGTTCCTCCTGCTTGTTATTATTCAGCTCAGCTGGTGAACAGTTTGAAGTCACAGCCAACCTGAGGGTCCCACTCAAATGCACCTGGCTAGATTTGTAGCCTGTAGCTCACCATTTACTATTGTTTGCAAACAAGAATATAAGTAGTCCTTTTTTTCCCTTTTTCCCTTTTCAAAATTATCAAATGCTCAGGAGACAAAAGTGATGTCAGCTCACATGCTTGGTGAATTTACAGTTGGTCCGGAAGAAGTGAAGGTGATGGATAGTCTTGTTTCCTTTGACTCAACAAGAAAAGATAATGTAGGCAGTGTGCTGGAGAAATAAAGAGATTAATTCTAGAGAGCAAGGCAATGACAAACTTGGAAAAGAGTAGGAAGGATAAGGACATTTCAGTTAAAACAAAGATCAGAGTAAGTCAAGCAGTTGTCTCTCTGGTGGTGACCTACAACTGGAAAATTGTATTCCAAGGAAGAGCAAGAGAAATAAGATAGATTCCTTTGAGTGATAGATTTGGAGATGGTTATTAAAAGTACTATGGAGTGCTAAAAAGGCTAATCAGTCTCTCCCGGACCACATAAAGGCTGACTGTTCCCTTGAGAAGATGATCAAGCCAAGTGTTTGATATATTAGAAAAAATGATTAAACTTGGCAGGATTGAGGGAAATAAAAGAAAGGGGAAGTCATTCGGTAAAAAGACATTAAGTCAATTACTGAAATGTCCTTTGAAAGAGCAGCAAATTATTGTGAAAGATAGCATCACTAGGAGTCAATTTTAATTTGATGACACCTCACTAACTAGCCTAATTATAAACATTTAGGGTTTTATTTTGGATTAGGACTACCATGTATGAATTAAGAAAGAAAGACATCAAACTACAAGCCACATATTTTTGGAAGTCTCTCCTCCATGAACAAAGTTCATGCACAAATTTTAAAAAATGAAAATCTATTGATGCCAATAGAATGTCTTAAACTTCCTTTTAAAAAAAAATCTTGTGAGGAAGAGATCCAAAAAATAAAACAACCCCCCAAAATTTGAAGATTAATACTTTCTAGTTTATGTGTATTAATGCTAATCAGTATCATTACTTTGGTTGCTTACTCTAAATCAAAAAGGTGAAGGTAAATTGAATGCTATGTCATTAAGAGACACATTGAATGTCATCTATTGCATACCTTCATGACAATGACATACACACACACACAAGCACACAAAAACATATATGTATATAAATACATACATACATACATAAAAACAAATCTTTCTGACTCAACCAAACAGATAAAAACACAAAGACTTTAAAATGAAATTGGATCATAAATACATTTTGTTTACAAAATCTTCTGCAAGACTTTGGAAATAAAATGTATCTCGGATCTGATTACGTTGTAAAACATTTGTGGTTATAATTGGCATTCTATGTTTTGTCTTATATTAGGGGACGATAGAGTACATCTTATAAACATCCCATGAAAGCCTGCTAAAAGTCCTTCTCATATATGAAGTCCACAAGGTTTTAAAATGGCAGACCTTGCTCTAGTGGCTCCTATGTTATGGAACGTACTTTTTCCAAACATCCATGCCATGCACTTCATCCTGCCATTTTGTAAAACTGGCAAAAAAGTGTTATTCTGCCATATATTTAATCCAATTTGACTAACAGGACCAGTTTTTCTCAATTTCAGGAGAAACCACGCTGGCTGCCGAAGCCTGGGAGTTGAAGTCTGCACTTCTTATAGTTCCTGAGGTTGAGAAACACTGCCTTAGTTACCCATCTGCTGGAATTGTTGGAGGGGAGTAATGCTCTTTCACCGTTCACCTTGTTGTCTACTACCCAAAGACTTCAGACTGAGGTAGACTCAAATGTGAGGTCTACCTATAAATAGGAAGTAAGTTCTGCATTTGGAATTGAAGCTTTTCTTGGTGCAATATCAGTGCCCACCATAGAAACCAGACCATGAAACAGGGTCTAAGGAAATCTAAAACTATTTAATGGTATAATGTAACAGAATCTTGCAAGTCTGATTGTATTTTACTCCCCATACTCTTTAGTCAGAATAGAGCTGGAAGGGACCTTGGAGGTCTTCTAGTCCAGCTCCCTGCTCAAGCAGGAGATCCTATACCATTTCAGACAAGTGGCAGTCGAGTCTCTTCTTAAAAACCTCCAGTGATGAAGCACTCCCAACATCTGAAGGCATTGGTTAATTGTTCTCACTGTTAGGAAGCTTCTCCTTAATTCATGGTTGCTTCTCTCCTTGATTAGTTTTCTTCCATTGTTTCTTGTCCTACCCACTGGTGCTTTAAAATAAGTTGATCCCCTTCTTTGTGGCAGCCCCTCAAATACTGGAATACTGCTATCATGTCCCCCCTAGTCCTTCTTTTCTCTAGACTAGCCATACCGAAATCCTGCAACCGTTCTTCATCTGTTTTAGTCTCCAGGCCTTTAATCATCTTAGTTGCTCTTCTCTGCACTTTTTCCAAAGTCTCAACATCTTTTTTATAATATGGTGACAAAAACTGGATGCAGTATTCCAGGTGTGGTCTTACTAAGGCCTTATAATGCAGTATTAATGCTTCACGTGATTTTGATTCTTAAAACTAATGAAGGATTGTATTAGCTTTTTTGGCTGCCACCGCACACTGCTGGCTTATATTTAAGTGATCATCCAAGGTCCTAGTGATACAGATATTCTTTTGTGTCTGTCTAAATAGTTTCCTCCTCTCCTCAGATTGTTTTAGCTTGAGTCCAGTTTCGCATCTTGTTGCTCTTGGACTAGAACTGGCTTATCTTCACCAAGTTCATTTTTAATCTCTACAATCAGCTGCAAACCAAAGACTAAAGGTCACTATTAATTCTGAGTCCTCTTCTTCCGTAGAGAATCAAGTTCTTTTAGATCCTTCCGCCACTCAGCCAAACACAACATTCCTACTTACATGTTACTCTTAATTTCTGTATTCTGTTGAGAGGACTATCTATTGTTAGGCCCCTGCCTAAGCTCCAGAAAGCTATAGGCCAGGGGGTCTTCAAACTTGGCCCTTTTATGACTTGTGGACTTCAACTCCCAGAATTCCTCAGCCAGTGGCTGAGGAATTCTGGGAGTTGAAGTCCACAAGTCATAAAAGGGCCAAGTTTGAAGATCCCTGCTATAGGCAAACAGCTTTTTTAGGTGAAATTGGTTGAGGATAGTTTCCTTTAGGAATGGTTTGCCCACCTGATGGAGGGTAGAAATGCAGGACTCATTGTTTCAAATACCTATTAACCTTTAATTCTCCTCTTCATTATTCATAAAACCAAACATCAACAAATTTGGTTGATACTTCAACATACCAGAAACAAAACACTAAGTTTACATCTGGGGAAAAAATAGCTTATTGCATAGCGGCAGACATTACGTCATAGTCGGAACGAGATGCTAAATTAAACCACAATCTAAGAGAAATGGGTAGTTTATTATTAATTAAATAAACCAAATTACTTAAATGCTAAATGATGCTAACTAAAATCAAAAAGATTTTTTTTTTAAACAAAGTGAATTCTGATATGATTCTACTCAAATCTGTCTGTCCTTAAAAGAAAGAATAACACAAGGTAATTCTTCTAAGCTGAGTTCTTTATTGTTTCACACCTATAGGTAAAACCTTGGCAAACTCAAGATTCTACTATTTGCATCTACAATATACTCTGTGAACTGTTAGGGAGTGTCTGTCTTCATCCTCTTCCTCTTATACATAATATCCAGGCTGAGTTGCCCCTTATTCCTCTAGAATGCATTCATTCGCTCCTCGGGATCCATCTCGTCACTACAGTCCATCACAAATCAGAGCAAAACAGAACACACTTTACTAATCCAAAAGAATATCTGTATTATTTTGTTGGTACTTAGACCAACTTTTCTATTGGCAAAATGCATATTAGAAATGTAATGGTTGAATCCTTTCTAAGTTGAATGTGTCTTATTTATCAGACTTGTCCACTGATTAGCAGGAGATCAATTGCTAGCTTTGCTCTATAAAGCGATAGGAGCTTTGAAAAATTATTCTGCTTATTTGAAGCATCATTAAACCCAAAGAAAACAAAACCCACGAGTATGTTATTTAATAACGCTTTAAAGTAACGTGAAGAGATAGAACAAACATGAAACCACAGTGATACTTAAATATCAAATTAAGGTATTTAAAGTATGCTTTTTTGCAATATGGCTCACTAAGTAACTCGGTATGCATCCGAGTTTGCATTTCAGTTGTCACCCAAGTGCAGTGATGCAGCACCTTATTGCTTTCAAGAGAAAATAGCATTCATTTATTTCACAAATAGAGTCACTGAAAGAGGAAAATTAGTTACGTCTTTCTCCTCCTTAGATGCACAGAGTTTATATCACAGGTAAGAACAATTACGTTAAATACCTACAATTTTGGAAGGGAACACTTAAGCTGCAAAAAAAACAACAAGTAAGTGATTTATATGTTTAAATATGGGGTAAAATGCTTCCAAGTAAATGTTTACTTACTTTTAAATGAAACAATCAAAAACATACCCATCCATAAGAACAGAGAGTGTACTTTTAGAAAACAATAGCGCAAGCTTCTTCATTTAGAGATCTTTTAACCCCTTTCTTTAAATAGGAGTTTAAATGACTGTAATGGTGAGTGGTATCTTTGGGAGGGGGAAATTAAAAATAAAAGCCAAAAGGCAGTCATAGCAGCATGATTGAAGCCCCACCCCTTTTTGCACAGGCACTGGCATTCTGCACTATCTTGCCAACTTCTTCACTTCCCCCTCCCCCCCTCAACTGCAGACTCCATTGGAAAAGGTGAGATGAGATGGCATAGGAACTGGCAGATGTGATCTCAGAACCATTGAACTATATTTTTCAAAGATCCTGGAGCACTGGGGAACTACCGGAGGACTGGAAAAGAGCTGATGTAGTTCCCATCTTCAAAAAAGGAAAAAAAAATGGACCCAGGAAACTACAGACCTATCAGCCTGACCTCAATACCTGAGAAGATTCTGGAAAAGATAATCAAACAACGAATCAGCGAACACCTAGAGGCAAACAAAGTCATTACTAAAAGCCAACATGGGTTTGTCAAAAACAGATCATGCCATACAAATCTATTGCATTCTTTGACCAAGACAAAATTAGTGGATCAGAGGAATGCTGTGGATATAATTTACTTGGACTTCAGTAAGGCATTTGATAAGTAGATCACAACCTACTACTTGATAAAGAAGAAAAATGTGGTTAGACAGCATCACCACCAGATGGATCCGTAGCTGGCTGACCGGCCGTACTCAGCGTGTGGTCCTCAATGGAACCGCATCTACATGGAGGGAAGTGTGTAGTGGGGTGCCCCTGGGCTCTGTTCTGGGCCCAGGTGCTCTTCAACATCTTCATCAATGATTTTGGACGAGGGGATAGATGGGGAACTCATCAAATTTGCGATGACACCAAGCTGGCAGGAATAGCCAACACTCCAGAAACAGGCTTAAGATACAGGAGGATCTGGACAGACTTGAACCTGGGCAGCTATCTAACAAATGAAATTCAATGGTGAAAAAAGTAAGGTTCTACATTTAGGCAAGAAAAACCAAATGTACAGGTATAGTATAGGGGGTACCTTGCTCAATAGCAGTAACTGTGAGAGGGACCTCGGAGTCCTAGTGGACAATCACTTAAATATGAGCCAGCAGTGTGCTGCAGCTGCCAAAAGGCCAACACAGTGCTAGGCTGCATTAACAGAGGGATAGAATCAGATCACGTGAAGTATTAATACCACTTTACAATGCCTTGGTAAGGCCACACTTGGAATACTGCATCCAGTTTTGGTCACCACGATGTAAAAACGTTGAGACTCTAGAAAGAGTACAGAGAAGAGCAACAAGATGATAGGGGACTGGAGGCTAAAGCATATAAGGAACGGTTGCTGGAATTGGGTATGTCTAGTTTAATGAAGAGAAGGACGAGGGGAACGATGATAGCACTGTTCCAATATCTCAGGGGCTGCCACAAAGAAGGGAGTAAGCTATTTCCAAGCGCCTGAAAGGCAGGACAAGAAGCATGGATGGAAACTAATCAAGGAGAGAAGCAACCTAGAACTAAGGAGAAACTTCCTGACAGTTAGAACAATTAACCAGTGGAACAACCTGCCTCCAGAAGTGTGAATGCTCCAACACTGGAAGTTTTAAGAAGAGACTGGACAGCCATTTGTCCGAAATGGTATAGGATTCCTGCCTGAGCAGGGGGTTGGACTAGATGACCTCCAAGGTCCCTTCCAACTTTATTATTATTATTATTATTATTATTATTATTATTATTATTATTATTATTATTATTATTATTATTATTATTATTATTATTATTATTATTATTATTATTATTATTATTATTAAAGGAGACGAGCATTTGCCAATATTAATGTCGCGTTAGATTGTCTTAAGATAGCAATAGCACTTAGACTTATATACTGCTTCACAGTGCTTTATAGCCCTCTCTAAGTGGTTTACAGAGCCAGCATATTGCCCCCAACAATCTGGGTCCTCATTTTACCGATTTTGGAGGGATGGAAGGCTGAATCAACCTTGGGCCGGTGAGAATTGAACTGCTGGCAGGTGGCAGTCAGCAGAAATAGCCTGCAGTACTGCACTCTAACCACTACGCCACCACTAGAGAACAAGTTGAGAAAGAGGCAATCAATATAATCTTCAAAGAAGGAGGATCAGCCCTACAAGGTAGACCAAATGAAGAAGCAGAAGTGACATAGGCTTAGAACAATTTTACACGTAGTCCTCAATTTACGACCACAATTGAACCCAAAATTTCTGTTGTTAAGTAAGAGACATTTGTTAAGTGAGTTTTGCCCCATTTTACAACATTTCCTGCCTCAGTCTTGCCTTATCAACACTGCAGTTGATAAATTAGTAACCCAATTGTTAAGTGAATCTGGCTTCCCCACCGACTTCCCTTCTCAGAAGGTCGCAAAAGGTGATCACATGACCTTGAGACACAGCAACGGTCCTAAAAATGAATCAATTTCAAAGCATCTGAATTTTGATCACTCCTGGGGATGCTGCAAAAGTCATAACTGTGAAAGACTGTCATAAGTCACCTTTTTCAGTGCCGTTGTAACTTTGAGTGGTGACTAAATGAAATGTCTTACATCAAGGACCCCCTGTATTTATTAGGATTGATTATAGTAACCTAACCTTGCAAACCTTGCTTCCCCTCCACTCTCTTTTATACAACATGAAATGATGCCTGCCTGCGACATTTTATAACCCTCCTCCTGGTCTTCCACAGTGCTTATCTACTCATTGCCTTGCTAATGGATCTTCCCTCTCTCCATTAAGGTCATCCTATTTACATTTCTCAACCTCCCGAACTTTAAGATGCTCCCTGGGGAACTCTGGGAGTGGTAGTTCATGCATCTAAAAGTTGCTGAGGTCGAGAAACACTGTTCTACAAGGAGACCACAATGCTCATAGACATCTCCTGCTGTTCTGGATTTCCTTCTTTGGCCTCCTGATGGAAGCAAGTTCTAGGCAATGCAGAATCCTTGTGATGAGGCACATTCATTGTTATGGAGCAAGTCTTCCCATGGGGTCTTACTTGTTCTCAGTCCCTCCTCTTCCATTGCATTTGACAATGGTTTGAAACCTTTAATTTAAATATAAATACAATATATTTCTACAGTAGGAAATATAACAACCGGGTGAACTTTGAGCCTGCCCCGTTTATTCTTTAAGTGTTAATTCTAAACATTTTCTTGGCCAGAAAATTATTCTGGAGCTGATGGATTTTTGATCTAATCCAGGAGTGTTCGCTGGGCAAATTATTTCATGCAGATCATTTCCCGAGTGGAATGGAGTCTGCATGGTTTCATTTACAACAGCTGCTGAGATGTTCAAACCAGGTTTCAGTGCCATTGATTTAAATGAATGTTGTCTCCTAGTAGTTGGGCATCAATGAGAATATGCACATGGATGGTCTCTGCAGACAGCCTTACTGAAAGCTGAGTGCAATGTGTATGTAGAATATTCTATGCTGCTTGCTAAGATTTATCTTCCATATTTAATAGGCTGCATTAAAAATAAAGGACATGGCTGAAGTAGAACTGTTGAGTATGTAGGTTAGTTCTGAGATTTGAGATTTGAACTATTTTGGCCTGGAAAAACAGATCCCTGACAAGATTTTAAAAAGAAAATAGAAGCCAATATAGCGACAGCAGCAGCTGTTGTGTAAATATCTTTGAAACACAGGATATTCAAACCAGTCAGTTTGAATATCTGTGACCTCGTTTGTTGAGCGTGTTTAGTTATTCGATCTTAAATCCGTATAAGTTTAGGCTTTCTGATTTGTTTGTTTTCTAAACTGGAGTGTTCATCCTGATATTTATTTATATTTATTTCTGCATCTATATGAAATACAGAGTAAATAGCCTTACAAGGGCTTTATGTCTTATACCAATTTCAGATTTTGGAATCCCCTTTCAAAAACATCCTCTTTCCACCATAGGATGAAACCCTTTTATCCCAGTAGCTTTTTATTGTGTTTTTGTTCATAATTTGATGTTTTACTAAGATCTTAAGATTTTGAATTGAGTCCTTCTGTAAGCAAAGAGGTGGGAATAATTTAAATAACAAACAAAATAAAATAAATATGTTTTCTTTTTTATATTTATCTATCGATACAAAGTTTCAGATTTTAATGTGTTTCCATAAATATTACTAAATTTATTACAATGGTTTTACCATTTTTACATGACTTTAAAATTTCTATTTACCCTTACTGTACAACTCATCTTTCCGTTTACTCAGTCATATACAGTATGCATATCTACAGATGTAAGTACACACAGATACAATCTTTTAAAAACACTAATAAGATATACCAAAAATTAAATCTACCACAAAAAAGTATGCTTGAGTGTTAATGTGTTGATATTCTTTCTATCATGGTGCAAAGAAGCGCATGAATTCAATTCCAAAAGCTTTTCTTTCTTTTTTTCTTTTCTCTTTTTTTGAAACTACTAAAACCCCTTGGCAAAGTATGAATGGTGTTAGCGGAGTTCCACTTTCGACATGAAGCAAGGGGGATAGAATTTTAACAGATAAATCAATATGATGGCAAACAATTTAAGCAGAGATCGAAATAACTCAAATACTGGAGAGCAAATGAAACAACTGGGTGACAATGGAGACAAAGAGCTCTTGTAATAACTTTACAAGCAAACTTAACATAATGCTTCTTATTTACTGTTACTATTTTTGCAATTTTGTTTATCACATTTCTACACCTCCCATCTCACCTGAGTGACTCTTTTTGTGTTACATGTGTCTTACACATGTAGCAATAGTTGCTTTTTTAAAGCTAGATGTGGAGAACAGTATTTGTCTTTCTGTGTATGTATATGTTTGTATATGTGCGTGTGCATAGCACACATGTATATACACGTACACAAACATACACATACATACATACACACATAGAAATGCATAAGATTCTACTTTTCTATAGTGGTAAAAGCACCAGGTAGAAACGTGGAGGGCGTATGTACTAGCCTTGCCTTAGGCATAAAGCCAACTGGGTGACTTTAGGCCAGTCTCTCTTTCTCAGCCCTAGGAAGGAGGCAATGGAAAATCATTTCTGGAAAATGTTGTGAAGAAAACTGCAATAACTCATCTAGACAGTTGTCAGGAGTGAAAACTGACCCAAAAGCACAATATATATGTATGAATGCTTGCATGCATATATGTATATAGGTGTATGTATATATGTACATATATATATATATATATATGTACACAAACATGCATATATACTCAACTAATAAGAATATAAAATAGGCGATACTGAATTTCAAGGATGTTTTATTTTTGACCCCGAAACTGGCTCTGTGTGGGTGAGAATTTAATGCAACATGTCCTGTCCACAGTGCTGGGTTAGCCACTGGCAACCACTTCCCTCCCAAAAAGCAACCCTTTTATCGACAAAACTCTCATGAAAAGTATACCTACATTGATGGAGTGGGTTTTCCTCTAATTGGCTTTTCTGTAATCAATAGGCATATGACAAAGGCTTGTAAATGAATATGTCCCACTGGCTCTGTTTTCTATACACAAGCCATTTTATGGAATATCTTGAGAAATGTTTAGCAATCAATTGTTATTGTGTGCCTAAAGATACTTCTGAAATAGAAGCAAAATTACCCAGACCCATTGAAGGCCCCAAATTATGAGCAATACATGCCAGCAGGCCAGCAATATTCATGGGGTTATAATTATTTTAATGTAAAATCCTAACAAGTTGAATGCCGAGACCATAAAAAGAAAGTGCACCTGTTATTTTCTAGGCTTTAATTTCATTAGAGTCCAAGGCCCAGAAAAAGCAAGGATTCCAGCATAGCAATGGGAAAATAGATCCATTGCAGAGAGCTGACAGAAGATATTGATCTGCCCCAAAGTGTCTTGGTGTTAGAAAGCTCCATATTCTGATGACAAAAAGTAGTCAGCTCTCAAGTCAGAAGGGATAAATGTTCTTTTGTGCACTTGTATTCATTTATTGAAATTTAAATCTGTCCCTCTTTTAGCTCAGCAACCGTCCAAACCTACTTTTAAAAAAAGTTTTCATACCAACTTTATTCTCTTTTTGTTATAAATAATTCAAGGTGAGGAACACATATAATATTTCCTTCCTCTTCTTATTTTCCCTACAACAACAAACCTATGAGGTAATTTGGGCTGAGAGAGAAACAAAGAGAGAGAGAGAGAGCCAAAATAATCCAGCTGGCTTTTATGCCTAAGGCTGGACTAGAATTCACAGTTACCTAGTTCTAGGCCCTGCAGCTCAACCGCTACACCAAGCTGGCTCTCTTCCATTAAAGACAATGGCAAAGATTATCACAAAGTATTGTTATTGTTATTATTTTAAAATCAACTAGACATAGTCTCTGCAAGAAGAATACTTCTTATTTTGCAAATTAATGCAAATATTAGCTATCCATCCATTTTTGCATTCACGATAGCTCTTTGGGCATAAAGCTTATCAAATTACAGTTGGAAATTGCTTTTGAAAAAAAAAAAAAAAACTTTTAAAAATGCATAACGATAAATGGATTTGTTAAAGACGTTTGCAAATTGATGCGGAGACAGAACGGAATGTCCCCTGTATTCAATACTGAGGCTATGGAACTCTGATTGTGCCAGAATAATAATTTGAAAGGAGGCTGGCAGTTCATAGTATATCTAGACAGCCATATTACAGGTAGCCCTTGGTTAATATTCCAACTTATGACAGTGCTAAATGAGTTACTGATGATGGGTCCTCAAAGTTCCAGCCATCCCAGCATATCTGCAGTCACGTGATTATGATCTGGGCATTTGGCAACTGGCAGGGAAGGTCATAGGTCACTCAGGTAAGTCTCCACCAACCTGTAGCAGCCACCCCAAGTCCTGCTACACTTGCACCATGCCTTGCTGGCCCCTTGTGCATTCTCCTGAACCCTCCGCAGCCACCACAAGTCCCTCACCACCTGTGCCATGCAGCATCAACCCCTGGGGGTCCTGCAGCAGCCATCCCAAGTCCTGAGGTGCTGTAGCTGCACCTAGTGCACCCTCCTGTACCCCCCCACACCCAACAGCAGCTCAGACTTGCAAGCCGCCTGGTAGTTGCAACTTCCTGCCTATTTCTCCACTAACTTTGCTTGGTGGAAGCCGTCAGGAAGTTCAGTAAAGGTCCCCATTTAATGAGGGAAGAGGAAGTGTCAGGATTGTTCTCACTAAGTGATGTAGTCTCGTGACATTGTGCTTTATGGCGGCATTGCTTAGTGATGGAAAATAAGCTCCCAATTATTATGTTAGTCGAGGGCTACAGGTAGTCCTCCACTTACAACAGTGCACTTAGTGATCATATAGAGTTACAACGGCTCTGAAAAAAAGTGACTTAACGACCATTTTTCACACCTTAACAACCGTCGCAGCATCCCTATGGTCACGTGATCAAAATTTGGATGCTTGGCAACTGGCATGTATTTATGATGGTTGCAGCGTCTTGGGGTCATGTGATCACCTTATGTGACCCTCTGAGAAGCAAAGTCAATGGGAAAGCCAGGTTCACTTAACAACCATGTTTACTAACTTAACAACTGTAGTGGCAAGAAAGGTCGTAAAATGGGGCAAAATTCACTTAACAAATGCTTCACTTAGCAACATAAATTTTGGGCTGAATTGTGGTTTTAAGTTGAGGACTGTCTGTACTTGTACTCTGGAAAAAGAGCTGTAAGTTTTGTACTTACCTAATTTGCAGTATTTAAATATACTCTAGGCAAAGAACTGCTCATGGAAAGATAGCATTCAAACAACTGGGATAAACTGCAGTTTGTAACTCAAGTTGCTAGTTATCTAGACCTCTGTTATTTGCCCTCTTTCACTTTTGCAGATGTGCTGCACACATGATGCTAAGTCACTTTTCAACCTGTAGATCCACACGAGGTCCTTGTTATTTACCCGTGATCCGAAGAATAGCTCAATCCTGAAACACTCCAAATTTTCCAGAACCAATTAGCTGATCAGACAAGGGCTTGGCCATTATTCATGGCAGAGTGTACAACTTCCTTATTCTTTGTTATGTGGTTTTTGTCAGTCAAATCTAATTAGTCAGGTAGATAAAAACTGTTCTTTCAAGTCATAAAATGGAATTATTACTTTCCTTGCCATTCTTCATCCTGAGCTCATGCTCAAAATTAAATGTTTTTTAAAAAAACTACTGAATTCTAAGATATTTTATGCATTTAGATGTAATTCCGCCTCTTTTCTATTTTTTACTTTCTTGGCTCCCAACAGAGCCATGGTGGCGCGGTGGTTAGAATGCAGTACTGCAGGCTACTTCTGCTGACTGCCGGCTGCCAGCGGTTTGGCAGTTCGATTCTCACCGGCTCAAGCTTGACTCAGACTTCCATCCTTCCAAGGTCAGTAAAACGAGGACCCAGATTGCTGGGGGCAATATGCTGACTCTGTAAACCGCTTAGACAGGGCTGTAAAGCACTGTGAAGCGTTATATAAGTCTAAGTGATATTGTCAGTGCTATTTTTCCTTTTAGCTTAAGACTTATAGAAGATTTGCTTCTATAAGATCTCCAAGTTTATTCCTTTTGATTGCTTTATGGTATTTTTTTGCAATAGTCTAGCATCTAAACCAGTTTGGTGTAGTGGTGAAGATACTGGCCCACAAAGCAGGAGACTGTGAGTTCTAGTCCCACCTCAGGCATGAACACTGGCTGGGTGACTTTGGGCAGTCACTCCCCACGCTGTTGTGGGGAACATAGGAGGCAGGAGTGGCATGTTCACCAGCTTGAATGGATCAATATTTTTTGTTTAAAAAGGATAAAAATATCATCACCATCATCATCTCCATCCTCCAGGCCTGAAGTAATCTTGTTTGTTTTCTTTAACTCCCTTCATGTCATGTTTTCCTAGACAGACTATTTGCTTTCAAGACAGAAAAGGGCATCCCTTGTCAAACTTACCTTGCACTCCCAAGTTTGGTCCTGTCTATTATGCAGCAGAAACTGCTAGCTTTTTATTCTTAATCGTGATGTCTTGCAAGGGACCATCATTATGCATGCATTGCTAGTTTTTCAAGCCAGCAATTATGTCGATCGAACAGGGAATTTAGCAATTTGGGGAAGCTGCTTCCAAAAGATCTCAAGCCAAGGTCAGCCATTTGGCAACCCTTTAAATACAATTTGCTACAGAATTGCTGTTACTCCAGGGTCCCTAATAATAGTTAGTCTCTTTTCAGTCTCTATCTCTGCTGTAGGAACTTGTTATGTCAAAACTGTGTCTGGAGGGATATCATTCAGGAGATAGCACCATCCAGCAGCATTCTCATATGTTGTGAAGAGGATTAGGCTCCTTTCAATTCACAACCGAGAGATGAGTGTCTCAAGTGAGATATGTACCATTGTATTTTTAACAATATACACACATTCCAGAATTGAAGACTTCCTCTTATTCTGAAATAGGCAACTGTAACCACTTATGCTCTTATTTCTTCTCCATTCCCTCTTTAATTCTACTCATTTCATCCCAGGGGTCACTATTTTTATCAGTGCTTTTGTTGCAAAGATATTTCTGTCCTCCATTTCCATTGTATTTTTTTTCATTCTTAGCTTGGCAAACACTAATTTCCCCAATTAATGTCACTTATTTATTGCCGTGATATTATATGACTGCCTAACTCAACAAAATGACTCTGGATGGAGATACAAATCCAAAAAAAGCAACATAATATATTAAAAAGCAATTAAAACCATAAAATACACTACAGTTCAACAGTCGGGACTCCCTTCATCTAGGGAGTCTTTTTCTATCTTTTTCTATCTCTATATTAGGATATGATGCATGCACTGACTTTAAGTTACTTTTGCAGTATAACAATAGCAATAAGACTTATACACCCCTTCACAGTGCTTTACAGCCCTCTCTGAATGGTTTACAGAGTCAGTATATTGCCCCCAATGATCTGGGTCCTGTCATTTTACCCTCCTTGGAAGGGTAAGTCAACCTTGAGCCGGTGAGAATTGAACTGCTGGCAGCCGGCAGTCAGCAGAAATAGCCTGCAGTACTGCATTCTAACCACCACGGCTCTTATGAGTATGCCTGATTGATTAATAAGGTTTATTTTGGACTTAATACTTTGAAATAACTGTTCCTTTCCAGACATCAGTCTGCATGTTCAGATTCAGAAGCTGAACAGTTTGTCAGCTCAAGCCTCAGTCTTTCATTGTAACATTCATTCATTCATTCATTCATTCAATTTCTCTAGCTACCTATCTCAGTCAATGACTATGAGTGGTCTACAATTTCAAAAATATAAAAACAATTAATTAAAAAAAACATTTTAAGAACAATAAAAAATCCAAAATAAATATACACAGCAGCTGAGACAATTAGCCAGTTAATACTAAACCCAAGAGATGGGGCCCTTAATACATTCAGGCCCCGGTTTGGGAACACAACCAGGTTTATAAAGCCTTCTCTGAGGGAAGGATGTCCCACAGAAGCAGCAGCACAGACCTAGCTGAAGAGACACCAGTGCAAGCTGAATTAGTTCAACTAGAACTGAACTTGGTTAAATCCCAAGCCCAGCAACACTGTCACAAATCATGAAAAGAAGAGCAAATCATGAAAGAAAAAACCATGAAAGGAAGAGCACAGGAAGTCAAGACATGTATTTGGAAAAAAGGAGTGATTCAGCCAATCAGTTTAGCTGACAGTCAGGGCTACATAAAAGAAATAGCTTTGATGAGTGGCTCTCTGTGTATCTCGCTGTACACTCCTGTTGGAATACCTCAAATCTTGCACTGGGAAGTTGACTGTCCTTGTATCTTCCTGAACTCCAGATTTGTCTCTGCGGACCCTTTTTGCAGATCTAAGCTCTCATGCCTGTTTTCTACACAGAAAGCTTTGCATTTGCAGTGTGCTTTGTGTTACTTTGGTAAAAGTTTTTTGACAGCAATAAATACTTTGGGGTCATTATCAGAAGGTGACTGTGGTTAACTGGTAGCACGGAACATTCACATCAGAAAGAGCTAATCCCCATTTGTCAGAGCTTAGAGAATAAATCTATGCAAATATGTGAAAAAGACTTCTCATGCTAGGGTCCAATTATGCAAAGAGAAATTTGTGTATCAATAGTCCTTGACTTACAACCATTCATCTGGTGACTGTTTGAAGTTACAAAGGCACTGGAAAAAGTCACTTATGACCGTTTTTCACACTTACGATTGTTGCGGCATGATCACGTGATCAAAATTCAAATGCTGGGCAACTGACTCATATTTATGATGATTGTAGTGTCCCGGGGTCATGTGATCACCAAAAGGCAATTGGCTGAGAAAGTAAATAACATCAGTAGTCCAGGACCAGAGAAGGGGTGTGTCTGTAGTAGCCTCAGGTGACCAGTCCGAGCAGGGCAGGCCCTTGTCTCTAATTTTACCTTGGAAATATTTGCTGCTTGATGTGGCTTGTAATGGCAGAAGTGGTAAAGAATCTCTCTGCATGAGAACAAAGAAAGATTAGTGGAGGTTGCCTTCATAGTAGTCCAAGGTTAGGTTAAGTGTGATGGCAAGTGTTTATGTCCTCAGTAATGGCTATTGGTATATCTTTGGGATGTACCAAGCTGGACATGAGGATAAGCTCATGGTAACAATCTGAAAAAATACAACAAATGAAATATTGATATCAATCAGAATAGAGCTGGAAGGGACCTTGGAGGTATTTTACTCCAACCCCCTGCTTAAATAGGAGACCCTATACCATTTCAGACAGGTGGCTGTCCATTCTTTTCTTAAAAACATCCAGTGATGAAGCACCCATAACTTCTGAAGGCAAGCTGTTCCACCAATTAATTGTCCTCACTGTTAAGAAGTTTCCCCTTAATTTCAAGTTGCTTCTCTCCTATGTTGTTTCTTGTCTTGCCTTCTGGTACTTTGAAAAATAAGTTGACACCCCCCCCTTCTTTGTGCCAGCCCCTCAAATACTGGAATACTGCTATCATGTCAGCCCTAGTCCTTCTGTTCTCTAGACCAGGGCTTTTCAACCTTTTTACCGATTGTACCACTTTTAGGATATGGCAATATTCGAGTACCACCTAGCAAGGTGTCAAAAACTTGGTGACAAAAAAAAACCCTGTTCAAAGTTGCAATTGCACTGAAATGACTTATGACCATTTTTCACACTTATGACCATTGCAGCAACAGGGTCTTGTGATTTATATTTGGATGCTTGGCAACTGATTCATATTTATGATGGTCACAGTGTCCCAGGGTCATGTGATGCCCTTCTGCAACCTTTTGACAAGCAAAGTCAATGGCAGAGCTGCTGGTGGTCAACTGCTAAGGCGGGACTTCCTTCCCTCCCTCCCTTCCCTGTCCCCTTTTTCTCATTCCCATCTCCTTCTGAAGGAAGAATTTGAACCCCCCCATATTTTCCCTCTTCCATATATTGATCAAACAAGGAAAGGCCTCCAGAGACAGAAAAGACAAGCTGCTGAGTGAACTAGCTTAAAAAGGCACTTCCCCTTTAAGAATTAGCTAGGCACTTCCCCTTTAAGAATTAGTTACTAGCTAGAAAGGAAAGTAAGGAGCCCAGCCGGCACTTAAGGAAGAAAAAAAAATGTAAGTACTGGCTGCCGGCTAAGGCAGCCTCCCCAAATGGCTCCATTCATAAGTAAAATCTGCAGCTCCAGAGGATTCTCTCACTGTAAGTCTTTGCCTGTGCTGGCTCTTTCCCTTCCCCACTACACTTGGCTAGGCAGGGCTGCGTACCACCTGCCACTTATTAATGTACCACAAGTGGTACGCGTACCACAGGTTGAAAAGCCCTGCTCTAGACTCCCCATATCCATTTCCATTTGTCTTCATATGTTTTTGTCTCCAGGTCTTTAATCATCTTAGTTGCTCTTCTTTGCATTTTTTCCAAAGTCTCAACATCTTTTTTTATAATGTGGTAACCAAAACTGGATGCAGTATTCAGGTGTGGTCTTACTAAGGGTTTCTAAAGTGGTACTATACTTCATGTGCTTTTGATTCTATGCCTCTTTTTATACTTGTATTAGCTTTTTTGGTGGCTCATCTTTAAGTGATCATCCATTAGGACTACAAGGTGCCTCTCACAGTTACTGTTTTTGAGCCAGGTTTTGCTTAATCTGTACTTGTACCTTTGGTTTTTCTTGCCTAAGTGTAAAACCTTGCTTTTCTCCAGATTAAATTTCATATTGGATAGGGTCCATTGTTCAAGTCTCTCAAGATCTTTTTGGATCCTAAGCTTGTCTTCTGGGGTGTTGGCTATTCCTGCCAGCTTAGTATCATCTGAAAATTTGATGTGTTCCCTTTCTTTTCCCTCATCTAAGTCGTTTATGAAAATATTGAAGAGTATTGGGCCTAAATCTTTGAGAATACTTCATTAGTTCACAGTTCATTAACTTTTCCGCATCCTAACTTCTTTCTAGAAAAGGAAGGTGGCCAGTATTTTTATGAATATATGGCATAGGTTATTACTAGCACTAATATTTTTTCACTCCCATTGGTAAAAATGTATTGCTTTGCCAAGTGTGAAATTTCCTGTATTTCCAAGTAATTGTGCTAAAACAAATTATATAACCAGAAATAATCCTCTCAGGTTTTTAAACAGCTTTTTTTTTGCCTGTCTGTTATAAGAGCTGCATTCACATAATAGAAAGTGCCATTTGATGTTACATTAGCTACAGACCAGTTGAAGGGGTTGTATGACTGAACATAAACCATCTAGAATGGAAGATACTTACCCCTGAAAAATGTCTATAAGGACCAAACTGTTCATGTGAGGCTTCTAAAGCATGTGTGTCAAACCTTTTGGCTTATATAGTTCACATTGAGTGAAGAAGAATTGTGTTGGGCAGCAATTGTCTTATAACCACAATTGAGTCCAAAATTTTCACTGCTAAGCAAGATAGTTATTAAGTGAGTTTTGCCCCATTTTACGACCTTTCTTGCCACAGTTGTTAAGTGAATCATTGCAGTTGTTACATTAGTAACACGGTTGTTAAATGAATCTGGCTTCCCCCATTGACTTTGCTTGTCAGAAGGTCATATAATCCCGGGGCACTGCAACCCATCATAAATACATACCAGTTGCCAAGGAAATACTAAACAAAAGATTGTAAGTCAAGGACTATCTGTATATAATATAGTTAATGTATATAAATCACATAACCATGTTAAAAGTTTACATTCTTGTGGGGCTGCATTACTAGCTGTCCAGGGGCCCACGATTGGACACGCCTGCTCTAAAGCTATTTAAGCCTCGCCTCAAGGAGAGGCAGTCTTAAGTCCTCTAACATGAATACAAATCACAAAACCGTCTAGAATAAGAGCATTTAAGGGAAAAAAAGGAAAGACATACGTGCATAGCTTCTACAATATAATACAATTTAACAAATGCTTCTTCTTCCCACTGCCTTAGGCCGAAATGGCCAAAGTTTGTCTATGTGAATAAGTATGCCAGGAATGTTTTCTATGCATTAAAAACATCTGACTTCTTATTTTCAATATTGGCTAGGGACATATTTGGGTGAGGGTGGTTTACTCAACTAGTAACAAAGTGGCTTGAGATTAAATATCTTGGAGGCTGAACCTGAAACACTTGTTATCACAAAGTGACCTGCAATTAGATAGTCTGTTTGATAGTCCAACCAGATAATTTGGCCTACAATTTCTTTAGGTCCAGCCACTTTGGTCAGGGGTAGGACACCGTGGAAGGTATAATAATCTAAAATGCTTGGAGGACAATAGGTTGCCTAGCCATTGGGCAGAGTCTTAAAACGCCTAGCTTGCACTTACTGCAGCTTGCACTAAGTAACTCCTACGTTTCACAAAACCATGCCTGATTTATACAAAACCTTTTGACATTCTGTGTGTAGCTGACAGCCTGTATTTTGAGATATCATTAATAACATTTTAAAATAGTGGTTAGTAACAAAAATATTTAATGTGAATTCAGATTGTTTTCAAAAAAATGTGTTATTTTCCTTTGTGGCTGCCATGGTGATAAAAAGCACTATGTAAAATGCCATATTATTTGTTCCCTTCTGAGGTTAGGATGCACTGCGCTAAGAGCAAAACACTCGGTTTCATATTTTATTTCTGGCTTTTCATCTTTAGAAAATGGACTGTTTCATTCTGGGTAGAGGTTTTTTTGTCCCCCAGCTCATTTGGAGTAGTGTAGAACCCAGCAGTTCTTTTACATACATTATATATTAGGGGTGGGCAGACTTTCCGTGAGTCACCCCAACAAGGGCCTTTGCTTTGTTTGAATGTGTCTCAGCAGACACGGTGTACACAAAGGGAAGTTGTGGTGATCGAATGAAGCAAAGAAACCACTCTGCTGAACAGAATCAGAGTTACTGATTTGCTTTGTTGAGGCACTTCTCAAAGGGTCATGAAGCAGCCTTTCAATTATCTACTATATATACCAAGAGATCCCACACGTGAAGACAAAATTCCAGTTCCTCTTATGAAACTTAAGTACATGGAAGGAAGGAGGGCATGGGAGATTCTCCATGATCCTGGGTGTAGAGCAACTATGAAAATACCAGTAATCCTCGACTTTGTTTAGTAAGCATTCAAAGTTACAACACCATCATATGAGAACATATGAGCCATCCTCACACTTATGACTTTTGCAGCATCCCCAAATATATGATTGAAATTCAGGTGCTTGACAACTAGCATGTTTTTACAAAGGTCACGTGACCAGCCTGTTTTACGATGTTATGACTTACAATTATAAATGGGAGGCTCCATTATAGTCATTAACTCGAGGACTATTTGTAATTAGAATAAAGGGCCCCATTAAAGATTGCAAAACAGATATATTTTGAATTAAAACCTAGAACTGTGGTGGCGTACGCGGAGCCGTCCCTGTGGGCACGCGCGCCATCGCCCCAGAGGGAGGCGGGGCCAGGCTGCTCCCCTCCGCCTCCCCACGTGCGCCTACTCTCTCGCTCTCTCTCAGCCATGGGGGGGGGCGCGAAATCGCTCTGGAGGCATAGATCCGGGCGGCAGAGGCCATGGCCACCCAGCGAGCCACGGCCACCTAGCGGACCACACCCACCCGGCACCCAGCTATACATAAGTGGGTTTTGGGTTGCAGTTTGGGCACTCGGTCTCTAAAAGGTTCGCCACCACTGACCTAGAAGGTAAGTATATTCTGAATTCTGATTGGATCACCTTAACCCTATTACGCCCAAAGGCTAAGGATTTTTTCCTCTTTGCCTCATCAAATTGTTTAATATTTCTGTTCTTTAATTTTTAGCAATTAATCCTTGAATCTTCATCTTTTACTTTAAGTAATATTTCTGATTTTCAGTTACAGGCTATGTACAGAATATATATCCAAAACAAATTGGTTGGATGGATAGATAAGCACAATGATTTGGAAGGCAAGGGCCACAGCAGATAGGCAATGACACAATATTTGGGAGGGGGTTCATGAGTGGAATTAGGGTGTTTCCATTTTTTTCTCCACAGGAGACTTAGTTTACACTTTTGTGAAAGTTTCTTAAGCCTGTTTAGTCTTGCATTAAAATATTCATGCATATTGTGCCACCACTTGAATTTAGCAGCATAATAAGTGGTGCTGTGAGTTGCCACTTCTTTTTTCAAGTTACTTATTTGCCCATGTCTGCTGCTATTGTTTTTGCTGTTGTTCCTTTTTTAGGTTACACATTATATGTGTGGTCTGTCACTTCCCTTCCCTCACTAGCCCCCGTTTCTCTCTTTTTTTCCATCTGAAACAAAATGTCGGTCATCAGACAGTTGCTGCAAACCCATCCCTAAATATACCGCAGCTTATCCTTTAAGTATCTCAAGAAGCTACTTGACTTGCAGAAAGGAAGTGAGCTAATGGAATGCTCATTCCTTCCATACCAAATTATTTCTTTGCAATTCATTGTCAAAGAGACTGGATGAGTCTTCATGAAACAACTGGAGCTTGTACAGTAGGTAGAGAACAGTATCTTTTTTTTCCAGCAATGGTTGGCTAGAAATTGCTCTAATGATAAACGCTGGAATTTGCATATTTTATTTAAATCTCTTAATTCTTGACATCTACTGCAATTATTTGTTATATCAGTAAGAAGTCGATAGCGAGATGATCTCAAGCTTTTTTTGCTTCTATCAAACTGCAGTACATAGGTGTCTGCAAGTATTAGTCATTATCATTTTTGTGTTTTATTTGTTCCTTGGTTTATGCACTTTATATGGTCACTCATCTCACAAACTGGGATTCTGGGCGGCCAGTATAAGATAAAAAATATGAAAAAGATAAGTAATGAAAGTAGAAACTCAAAAGCAAAACATGAAGCAACATAAAACAGAGGCCAAATCCAACATATTCAACAATCCAAACCATTTACCAGATCAGCTTACCCAACTTCAGGGTGAAAAGCCATGGTTTATTATTATTAAAGGCTGCAAAAAGGCTAACCTTTTGGGGGCAATCTGAATCTCAAGGGTAGGAACCACAATAGAGAAATTATTTGTACATTTCTTGAATTGACAGCTGAACGGCGCATGTAGATTCTCTGATAGCTCCG
The DNA here is from genome assembly GCA_023970755.1 of Azemiops feae. Classification (NCBI taxonomy): domain Eukaryota; kingdom Metazoa; phylum Chordata; class Lepidosauria; order Squamata; family Viperidae; genus Azemiops; species Azemiops feae. The sequence goes on along the minus strand of JALGBA010000920.1, from coordinate 571,507 downwards.
TTTAGCCATTGTCATTTGTAGATTATGCCATTGCAGATTTCCACAATTCTCTTGGCTATGATGCCAGACAAGTTGGACAGAAGAGTTAAGATTTATTTAAAGATATCACTTATGGTATTATCACTGATCAGTAAGGTATCACTGCAATATAATGTCAAAACATGATCTAGTTTGTTTGTGTATTGATTGATTGATTGATTGTTATATGACTGTCAGATCAGAAAGTTTCACAGTAAAGTCTGCCAAACATACCCATATGTTCCTGGGTCCCTTTGTTGCTTAGTCTAATCAACAGATTGCTGATGAAGCCTTAGTTTACTCTTTAAATTATGCCATGACTAGCAACAATCTGAATTCTTCTTTGGCTTATATAGACAAATTGTTCTTTATTACAATGTAATACAAGCATTACAAATGAAAATAACTACCCATGTCTGGGATGCTGTACTGACGTAATATATATTTCGAGAGCACAGCATAAGATTATTGAATTGGGACTCTTGTTTAGAATTGTCCTCATGTCTTCTCAACTTCATTTGATGGTTACAATCAGTTGATTAAGGCACCAGGTAAGAGACTGGGAGACTGGGAATTCTAGTCCCACCTTAGCTATGAAAGCCAGCTGGGTGACTTGAACCAGTCACACTCAAGCCACCTCACCAGAATTGTTTTTGGGGGCAAATGGGAGGAGGAAAGAGTATTAGGTATGTTTGCCACCTTGAGTTATTTATAAAAAATAATACAGATGGGATAAAAATAAATAAGTAAATAAATATTTATAGGTTTTTTTTTGTTATGATAAAATACTTGTAAGATTTTACTTAACTTTAAATAAAATAAAGGATTTTATTTATTTCTGCTTTGGATCTCCCACAGCTGAAGGCTATCCTATAATTTTCTATAATCTTTGAGTTAATATATCTATCCATATAAGTATTGATGAGAGACTTATTTTTTTTCTTCATTATTCTTTTCAATTCAACAAAAATATAAGAAAAGAGGCTCCACACTCTGCCTGTCTCAGAAGGAAGACTCTGAACAAAAAGATAATAAATTTGGTCTGATGGGAGAAGCTGAACAAAACAAGCCAAAGGTTGTAAAGAAAAATATTTCGGGGAGAAATTCCCCAATGCCACCCCCATGGGGAAAAGAGATGGCCATCTGCTCTCAGAATGTTGCTGACGGTTCCTTTCTAAACCCCTTTTCCAGCTGGTGATGGGACCCAGAGTGGCACGTACACAGCCTGCACTGTGCTGCCCAGTGCTATTTTTCATTGGGAGTCAAATTTCCACTGCTGCCAACAAAAAAAAGGCTTGAATCATCACTTGTGCAGTGGGGGCAATTGTCACTGAAAAATGTGTAAGGAATGCCATTATCTGGCAGTGTGTCTTTACTTTCTGGATCATAACTCTGGCTACTGGCTTTTACAGACTATCAGTTGCCCAGAAATTGGTATAATAATATCCGGTTATATAATATTACTTGATTTTTAAGATAAATAATTTTCAAGATATCTTATATGGCCTAGTCTGAATTTCATGTAGTTTTAAGTTCTGTTTTGTAGTTTTGTTTCGTGTAGTTTTGTTCTGTTAATATTTCTCTCAAGAATGGCAGGTCTTACATCTTTCCATGGATGCCTTTAGCTATGTGTCCATCTCAGACCCATAACACATTCTTAAACACAATAAGAACAGCTCTCAATTCCCTTGTGTTACTGTAATGTGTAATTTCTTTCCCCAGAAATACAAGAAGACTGGAATGATAAGTGTCTCAGATTATACGTAGGACTATCTACTAAGTTCTTTCTTAAAAGGAAAATACTCTTCTGCTTCTATGGAGACTTGGCTTCTATTTGCAGTCCATCTTTCCAAAATTATGACTTGAGTACTTGAAATTATGCATCCTATTCTATAGCCTCTTTACTTTCTTGTAGCTGGGTTGTTTTCTTTGGGAAGTATTGGACAATTTTATTGACTAAATGATCCTGTAAAGCTTCTCCAATATTGAGTAGGAAGGCGTAACTCAAAAGAGTTTGCCAACATAATGAGGCTTTCCTGGATAGTATCTGTTTTAGTATGGTATTTTGGTAAACGCATCAGCATACATTGGAATTCCTCGGTGTTTTAAGGTAGAGTTTAGTCATAATTGCTCCTAGTTGCTTATGATCTGAAAACAGGATTTCTGGCTGCCCATAAATATACCAGTTAAAATACTCTATTTCAAACATTATAACAGTGGCATTTTTCTTCTGTTCATCCCTGCGTTTAATGCTGACAGGATTCGCTTATATATTCAGTTGGCTGCTCCTATAAAGGACCACCATCCAGTTCTTTTTAAGATGTATCACACACTTTACAGTCAGTTGGTTTCTTGCCTGGTAGCATTTTAGGACAGGCTTTTAATGAATAACTGTTTTAATCTTTCAAACACATTTTACCATGAATCTGACTGTTCCTATTCTACAGTGTTTTACAGGATAGTAGTTCTGCTGTAGTTGCAAATGTAGACAGATTTTTTTCTATGAAAAAATATATATTATTCCTTGAAGCACAATACTCTAGCCACCTCTTTTGATCATGGCATATTCTGAATTGCCTGGGTCCCTTGAGGTCCTGTTGTAGTTCTTTTGCTGACAATACATGTGCTGTGAATGTCTCTTGTGTCTCTCTCTATCCAAGTTTTATTTTCTCTGGTTTCAGTTTGATGTTCTTCTGTTTGCAGCACTGAAAAAGAACCCTAGCTTGCAGTTGTGAGTCCTTTTTTCCCTCTAAACGATTTGCCCCTTTTGCAAAATCAAGACATCATCTTTAGGTATCTGGTTTAATTTCCTTTGAAATTGTTTAGATGCAAGGGAAATAGCTACGGGAAGGCCTAGCTCTCTAGCCTTGCAGGAGGAATGCAAGATGTCAGTTTGTGTGAGTTAATTTTATTGGCCAGAAATCACGTTGCAGCCTGTAAATATTTATTCTTGGGAAATATTATGTAGGATATCAACAACTGTAGACACTGGATAATGACATTGTTTGAGTGCTTGATTCAATGGGTTAGGTCCAATGCAGGTCCTTAACTTGCCTGAAGGCTTCTTTTCTATGAGTGTGTTACTTTGACGATAGCCCTTGTTTGCTACCTTTATAAAGAGTTTTATACTGCTTCAGGAACTTTTTTGGTTCTTGCCACAAGAGAAGAATTGTTTGATCACAACAGAGGTTTTAGCTTGCCCTAGCAAACATCTGATTGGCTGTGTCAGATGTTTTTTTTGCACCTGGGATTCCAGCATGCCACAAATAATTCCATCTTTATCAATGAATCTTCAAGCACCCCAAAATCTCTAAAGTTTTCTCAATGCTAAATACAGCAATTCAATCTTTCTCCTGTCTGCTGATTTGTTGTTTATAGCTTTCCACTGTCTCATTGTGCTTTGGGCAACAGTAGACCTCTAATCCTGTGGATGTCGTGATGAGCTTTCGGCTAACACAAATCTTTCTAACATTTTCCAATAATATAAAAAGGAAGTTCACTTTCCTACTTTGATCCTCATCAGGCATGAAAAGATCTATTTAGGGTTTTTGTTTCTAGTAGGTCCCTTCTGTACTAGGCTGTTGTTGTTGTTTAAAGGATCTCAGGAGATTTCAGTTGTATTAAGCTGGCTGCTTCCAAAAAATATTTCAGTTGTATTTTCAGTTGTATTTTTAAGCACCACTGCTATCATGTTTTATAGAAATAAGGCAATCATAATTTTTAGTTAATGGAACAAAAAAAATCTGCCTTTATTCATCTTTTATCTCTCATAAGTGGACATAACCACACAGTTCCTAACCTTCTGTTCTCTTTCAGATCTTGTGTCTGTTCACATACTCCAGATTAAGAAACTGTCTGTTGTGATAACAAAATATCACACTGAACATGAAGAGGTCAGATCAGTGAATTGTTGATAGCTAATACTTGTTTACCGACTAATTCTTGCCTGGTAATTTTTCAGGTTGTGTTCCTTTATTTTAATCTTGTCACATATAGCTGTTTTTGTCAGACTTCATTCTGAAGGATGTTGGAACAAAATTCCAGCATAAATTCACAGATGTAGTTATTGCTAGACTAGTTTTATTTAAGATATTAGAAAATAAAAGTGTAATTAGAGAAGAAAACCAGTAATTGCAAACTATGGGATTCTGTATATAACACTCCGAAGGCTAGAATGTGATGTCTTTTTGTCCTGCTGTAACATCTGAAGAGACTGTGTATTGCTGGGTCCTCTGTGGCTGTAGCATTAAGTGTCTTTTCATTGCTACTGCAATGGATCTGCCTTATCCCAAGACTCTGCTTTTGTTCTTGCTGTATGCTTTTTCTGCAGGTGAAACCATATGGGTGTGCTGCTTCAGAGCATTCCAGGATGGATTTTTTGAGCTTGAAGTAGGGGTCTATGAAAACAGTATGAAAAAGTGAAGTAAAGACTACTCTACTGAACCTGCTTCATCTTCCAGTATTTATTGTTACCATCAACCACAATAACTTCCTGGATTATCTCTTGTGAGTTGGGAGCACTAGGGTTCCATTCCTACTTGCAGGAGAGTCTCACAGAGTGGCATTGCACCCAGCTACTCTGCAGAATGGGACAAGCCATGGTATTACACCACATGCTAGATAATCTTTATATGAAGATTACCTGGCAGGCATTTTATGACAAAGAGTCATCGGTATGTCAGTGGCAAGACATTCAGCTCTACTTCTCTGAAATATATGAATCAGAAGATTTATTTATTTATTAAAGAAATGTATATGGCAGGGGTCTTCAAACATGGCCCTTTTATAACTTGTGGACTTCAATTCCCAGAATTCCTCAGCCAGTATGCCTGGCTGAGGAATTCTGGGAGTTGAAGTCCACAAGTCATAAAAGAGCCAAGTTTGAAGACCCCTGGTACATGGCCACTCAATTCAGCTGACTCTCAGAGTTACAATATTTAAAAAAAACACAATATAAAAAATATACCTCTCCCACAGTGGCAGGAGCAACACAATCAGTTCAAACACTTGATCAGCTCTGTATTCATTCAGGGTCCCCAGGCCTGCTGACAGGACCTTTCAGAAAATCAACAAGTGAGGACCTGGGGGCCAATTATAGCTCCAGGGAAATGATATTCCTTATGGAAGGGACCACTGCTGAAAAGGCCCTTTTTCATCTCTACATCTCTAATTGTTTGGAACCCATAATCTTCTCATCCTGGTGAGCTGGGTAGACATAACAGGGGACAGGCAGTCCTTCAGATAGCCAGGCCCCAAGCCTTGCCAAAGTTCAGTTTAAACCTATTGCTCTACATCCAGATCTCAACAGTGTCTAGGCTCAGATAAAGGCTGACTGTAGCATTGCTTAACTTATAATGGACTAAGATGTACATCTGTGTATCATCAACATACTGAGGATATTTTACCCCATGGTGTAGATGATCTCCCCTACAGTTTCATGTTAATGTTAAACAGTAATGGAGAAAGTAGTGAGCCATGAGGGATCCTGCAAAGCAGGGGCAGGGGATCAGATCTCTCACTCTTCATCAGTAGTGACTGAAAACAGCCTCAAAGAAAGTGAACCTGGACAACCCAGTGCTCCCCATTCCCAACCCCTGGAGTACTTCTAGAAGGATATCATGGTCAGTGGTCTTGAAAGCTGCTGAGAAGTCAAGTAGAGTCTGACGAGTGGTAAGCAGAATATGGCAATCAAGTTGCTTAGCCAGCTACTGATCATGCATTTGTTACACACTTGTTGAAGCAACTGTACTGATGCCAGTTAGTCACTAAACAAGTTCAAGACTTTGCTCTCTCTCTCTCTCTCTCTCTCTCTCTCTCTCTCTCTCTCTCTCTCTCTCTCTCTCTCTCTCTCTCTGTGTGTGTGTGTGTGCACTTGCATGCATTTGTGCCTTCAAGTCACTATTGACTCCTGCCAACTGCCTGGACAGGTTGTTTCAGTTTTCTTGGCAAGATTTCAGAAACAGTTTGCCATTGCCTGCTTCCTAGAGCTGAGAGAGAGAGAGACTGGCTCAAGATTGCCCAGAAGCTTCACGCCAAAGGCAAGTCTAGAACCCGTGGTCTCCCAGTTTTTATCCTGGTGCCTTAACTGCTATTCCAAACTGGCTGTCTTGATAAATAATACAATATTACATATTATCTCAAAACCATACATCTGGAACAGAATATCTGAAAGGCAATCTTTATGGTTGCAAAACCGTTTGGAAAAATAATTAAGGAGGTTTCCTTCCGCTTGGGTGATACACCACAGAAAATTATCCTGTGGTTATTCAAGGGTGATGACGCCTTTACTGCAGAATATTCTGAAGTTCATAATCTCTACTATAATCTCTTTTAAGCACTGGTAAAGATTTACCTCTTCACCCAGACATTTTTATATAAATGTTGCATGAATGGTTTCTATTTTACATTGTTTTTTGTTTTCCACTTCCACCTTTTAAACTGAATGTGCGACTCTTATACTATTTTAACTCACTGTTGTATCATTGTGCTTTAATTGTTTTATTGTAAACTGCTTCAAGTTTCACGATAATGGGAAGCAATTTACAAATATATTAAATACATAAATAAAAGTTGTACAGTTTTAGCCATGTAAAAGAGAGGTAGTGTGAACTCTAGGACTTGACTGATCTACTGTTGCTTATTTTTGAAGATGCCACCAGACTTGGATGGTCATGTAAAATAAGAAATGAGCCACCAAATAGAAACCAAGAACATGGATTTGTGTAAGACAGCAAAAGGTGCAGATGTTCACATTGTCTGCAGATATCCATAGCTATCTATGTAAGGAAAAACAATTCAAATAGAAATGTTTGCATCACAATATGGGGGAAAAGGCTGTTACCAACAGACTGATGATTCTGCTTTCCAGGTGATTACCCACTCCTTTTTTAAGATAGCAATAGCACTTAGACTTATATACCTCTTCACAGTGCTTTACAGCTCTCTCTAAGCGGTTTACAGAGTCAGCATGTTGCCCCCAACAACCTGGGCCCTCATTTTACTGACATCAGAAGGAGGGAAGGCTCTGTCAACCTGGAGCCGGTCACGATCAAACTGCTGGCTGCGGGCAGAGTCAGCCTGCAATACTGCATTCTAACCACTGCGCCATCACGATTCTTTCAGGTTTTGATTGGTTGGCCCTTTAAATGAGAACCTCTTCCATTACAACAGGTGGCAGTCTTAGAGATGCTTTTTAGAAATTCTGTATAGGCTAACACAGGGGTCCCCAACCCCCGGTCCGTGGACCAGTACTGGGCCGCGGCATGCCAGCAACCGGGCTGCACAAACAAGGAAAGCCCCATCCGCGGGATGCAGCCAGCACACAAAACCACGCACTCTCCAGTCCGTGGAAAAACCTCTCTCCACGTAACCGGTCCCTGGTGCCCAAAGGGTTGGGGATCTCTGGGCTAACAAGTGCACAGGTCTGTTGAGAACCACTCCTCTTAGTTTTTTAGTTTTGAGCTGCTTCCCATTCCCTGAAAAAAAACAATGCTATTTTTGACCGTTTCCCTCTTACCATTTCCTTATGTCAGTTTTGGAAATGAGAATTACAGGAGGACAATGTTTCATCCTAAGCTTTCACAGTCCAGCATTTTTTCAGGCCTTTTTGGGTTAAGAAGGTTGAGTCTTTGCCAGACTCTTCAGTGACTAAACTTTCTAAAGTAGTAGATGGTCTTTCAAAGCACACCCACTGGGTACCAGCTGCAGGCTTCTCTTGTAAACCGAAATACTGTTTAGGAAGTGAGTTTGAGAGCTCACTTTGAGCAGGAGAGGAATCCGGCCTATGTGTAATTCTGTTTGGTGAGAAAGCTGAGAAGCGAGGAGTTAAAAAGGGCTTTTATTCTCCTTCTTTTTCTGGAGATCTGAAGAACAGCCAGTTTTCTCCATAATTCCCAGGCTTTCTTTCAAATAGACAAGTAATGTTGCTTGTCTTGTTTTGTACCGCATTCTGGGTTACTACTAAACACATTGGTGCATATAAAGGGCACAGAACGAGTAAGCCTTACTTCCCTGTGAGAGAAAGATGTGATCCTTTCCTTTTTCTTTTTTTTTTTCATGGTATGCTACGAGGAACTTTTTAGGGACTTCAAATGGAAAAAAGCTGTCTTTTTTTCTCCCTTGTGGTTGCTTCCCACCACCCCTACCGGCCGCCTTTCTAGCTTTATGGGCGGCTGAGCTACTTTGAAGTTCCTCCTCAAAAAGGAACATAAGACACGGCGCTTACAAGAAGGCAGAGGTTGAATAAGCTGGTGAGCCAGCAACATATTGCAGCATGAAGCTTCTGTGGTATTAAAAAAGAAATGGGGAAAAAAAGAGAATCTGTGAATGGACATGCATTTGTTTGACAGACCGAAAATGGAATAGTTTGAAATGCTCAAAATTTAGTTGTAAATGTGTCTGCTAGCATCTAATATTTAGAAGATAGAGGCTTTCAGCTGTGCTTTCTGGCATTTTAAAAGCCTTATTCCATAGATCACCCATAACATTGGCTTCATTCCTCTGGTGCATTCTTTGTAGATTACTGCTGTCTCTTCAATGCTGACAACTAGAGATATAAAGGAAATGTGCCATGGATTGCCAGGGAAGCTGATTTGCAGAATCTGTCAAAACATATCTCATAGAGTCCTTTGGTGCTCCTTTTTCCCCTGTGAAAAATATTCACAGGGAAAAATATATATATATTTGTAAAAGAATGCTCTTTTTCTGAAAATTGGGTTCTGTTCATTTTTGAATGACCATTGGAATATTCCTTAGTAAAATAAATGGCTCTTTATCAGTTATGTCCATTAACAACTAGGAGAACAACATCTGGAAAATATTATGACCTTAAACCATCTCTTCAGAGGCATGGAGTGGTTAAATTGATCTAGGCTTTAAATAGAGATGAGGTGAGATGGTGGGAAATGGTGGTTGTGCAGGTTACATGTAAGATAAAATTACAGCTACTTCATCAGTTAACAGTTGTAAAGTGTTAAAATCATTGTATCTGTTAAGACCTTCTGAAATAGCTGGAAACCTTTTGACATATGTAAGTTCAGCAGTCTCTTGTTCTATAATGCTGTTGCAGTTTCTTTGTTCTGAAACAGCAACCAGGAAATCTGTAATTGGATGTTCAGAGTGAAGTAATGCTCTGATATGACTTTGTCATTGCTTTGAGTCCTGATGTCAAACTTGTGGGCATTAAAAGTGTAGCCTGTTTTCCCAATATAGAATTCAGAATGGCATTGCTGGCAGATGATGGCATATATCATATAAGAGGAATAGCATATGAAGACTCTGTTAGTCTTATGTATAAAGTTGTTGGGTCTTGTAATGATGTTGTTGGTATAAAAGGGTTGTGGGGAGGAGGCATCTAGGTTTCTTGCTGGGTCTAGTTCCCACATTAGCATCATTGCTTTTTGCTTATAAGAATCTGCTTCAGGTTGGGTGGTTGTCTCCCACCCACTGCCTGAGAAAGTATGGTGTCCAATATGCATTGCAGTTTATTAGTAATGTGTCTGAGTGGCTTAAGCTGTGAACCATCTGTCAAGTAAGTCAGATCAAATGTCCTACTAGAATGCATGACTATAAACATTAGATTCTGGATGGAAGTTGGAAGAAAGTTAACTTGTACAAATTGGTGTTTATATGTCCATTGTATAATTTTAACTGTGATATCCAGGAAGTGAACTTTTTCCATGGGTAGGTCAAGACTGAAGTTGATAGTGAGGTGGAAGTTGCTGAGATCATGATGGAATTTGATAAGAAGTGATTTTCTATTAAAAAGGAACACTCCTGAAAGTTAGGGATTATTTGTGGCTTTCAAAAAGTAACAGTTGGAGTAAAAAAAAAGGGCTTTCATCAAATTTACAATAAAAGGCTGGGCATCAGGGAAATTGTCTAAAATGATGTGGTGAGATTTAGCTTATAAATGCAGACATATATTAACCAAAGTTGTATATAAACACGTCATATGTTAGAAAAGTTGAAAATGAGAAATTGATGTGAATTGATTAACTATGTGTCACCAAGTGGTTTTCAAGTAACAGCAATTACACGTATAGATTTTCTCCCTGATGACCTATTCCCAACCTGGTCTTCCAGCAATGTACCCATCACCTCTGTAATCCAATTGGTCATCCTTTTCTTATCTTTCTTTCTCTATTTCTTAGCATTAGTTGTCTCGAAAGTTCAGTCTTCACATAACATGTCTGAAGTAGGATTTCTTTGAGCCTGGCCATTTATGCCTCAAATGAGAACTCTGGGCTGATTTGTTTGATAATCTATTAGTCTTGTTTTCTTGCCTCTTCATGGTAAACCTCAATACTCTTCCTATCCTGCTCTTCAAAGTCCAGATGTGAATTATACAGCTTCAAAAATAATTCTTCAAAAAGAGACAGAACTTTGCCTTACTAAATTTGTACAGTATTGTACTTAGAGCAGATTTATGTTAATCTGAACTCTTCTTAAGGGGAGTTTAGGTTTAGATCTTATATTTTCTTGATAAGTTTGATGGCTATTATGATGAACATATAGTATGAGATACCTACTCACTTTGGGGCTGGAAGTAATAATTGATAGTTTAAAATAAACTCTCTTAAATCTGATTGCTGTTTTGTTCATTACTGTTAGCATTATCAATATTACTGGTGGACAGTCTGATGAACTTGGTAATGATGTACTGGGAAAATCCCCCACCTCTTTTATTTCTATAAGCTGCTACTCTTGAAGCATCACATTTCTTAGATAGAAATTGCAAGGATATATCCAATCCAAAACAATCTGGTTGCTTCTGTTATTCTTTTCCAAAATATATCTGCTATGATACTTACTGCCATAGAGATACCCATAAACTTTCCAGGTGTTCAGAATGAAGGGGCTGGCAGCAAAATATTAACGATGCAGCTTTTCTGAGTGAAATTTATTTTGGAGGAAAAAAAGATGTCTTCAAATGGCTTACCATTGTGAGAATGAACTTCATAGAGTTATGTGACTAAATTCATTGTGATGTTTATTTCAGATTCCAGGGAGTGGAAAAATAAGGTTTTGTTCAGAATAATAATGCACCAATTCATATGTTTCTTCGATCCCAATGTGATTTCATCTGGAGAGTTGTCTTGATAAAAGCTTTAAAACTAAAATGGATTTCCTCAAATATTTATTTCACTCATATGCATTTTGTGAAGCTGATTCTCTGAACTGTATCTGCTTCTTTTCCCTCTGGTTAGAAAGCGTTCATTTAATCAAACCAAGTCCTCAGGCTAGTAAAGGTAATGACCTTTCCCCAGTTGTCTTTAGAGAAAATGCTTGGATTTTTTATTAGTTGTAGACTCCATGTCTTACAAATTTGTCTAGGCTCGGCATGAAATTACACTTTTTAAAATGTGAATTGGTGCATTGATCAATTTATTTCACTATAGGTTATGCTAGTATTCCCAGTCTTGCTGAATACATTGGGGCTATAATCCCCAGAATTTCCAACAAAGTTCTTGAGGGGTCTGGGAATTCTGACAACATATGACTATCGATTTTAAAAATGATCTGAAGCACATACTGGTTTTCTGGAATTTGAAATCAGATTAGGAGATTATTCTAATCCAATTTGAACACGGTCTATCCTATTTATAGGATATTGCATAGAGGATGGATGTGCAGGTACCTCATTATCTTCATTTCACACTTCCAGCTTGACATCCAAAAGAGAAACTAGAACACCTCTGATGTGTTGAGCTGTACCTGTCACTTTTATTCTCACATTTTATTACCAATTTTTGTCCTTCCAGTTGTTAACTTGGAAACATGAAAAGCAAGCCGTGCCTTTGTCCAAAAGCACCATTTCACCATTCAAATTATGTATGCTATTGTTCATCAGCACGGCCTAATCTCTGATGAAGGTACTTCAGATGAAGTTTATGAACATACTTAAACTCTGAAATTTAGAATACCTCTTTTCAGAGCAGAGTTTACTGGGAATAAAGTCCTTCCCCTGTCATATATTATCTTCCTTTTTCCCATGATGAGAATCTTAAATCTTGCCACTTGTGCCACTGTTTGCTGGGACTATCAATGCAGGATTTTGCCTCAAGTTCCTTTCCACAGGACTTGATTTCTGAAGCCAGGAAGCATTATTTATTGTTGAGCACTGTCACTAAAATAGTAAACCTGAGTATCTTGATTCAAAGCATCGACTTATTCGTTAATGAGGAACTTGTTTACTTGGTTTAGCAGAATTCTCCAAGACTATAAAATTCCCTCAAAAGGGAATGACAAATTATGTCCCCGATACAATCTCTTATTCTTCCCTCTCTTCTTTGCTTTTCTTCTGCGGGGAATATCTGCAGGATATGGTCTGATTGTACCCATGCCCTTTACATGATTTTTGTGAGAAGCCTGTGTGTATGTGTGTGTGTAGGAAGCCATCTCACCCTGTGAATATATGTAGATATGCTGAGTTCTCTGAATTTTTTAACAAGTAATGTAGACACATAATAAGGGTAGCAAGTTACAAGGGCAAGGGCAAGAACTTGAAATTGGCTTGATAAAGAAGGGCATATGATAATAAAATAATCTTCAGGGTATGCTGAAGCCTGCAAAAGTTTTATCTAATGCAATATAAATATCAGGCTGAATTTGTTGAAGATTGGAAGCTTGATCAAACTGGGGGACTTCCATGCTGACACCTGTTTTCAAGTAAAAAAAAAAAACTTCTTTGATAACAAACATAAACTGAGTTTGGACTAAAAATTGTTCCGTGGAAGCATGCTGCTAACAGCTGATATTCCTAGATACATTGGAAATTGTTCTATATGTATGGAATCAGACTATTGGACCATTTAATGTCATTTAGTCCATACTTATTAATAAGAGTGTTCCAATTTTGCTGAAAATGGAAAACATTGGTAGAGTTGCTGATTAAAAAGGGTTGAATATGGGAAGGACAGCACCATATTGTATCTTTAAAGTTACAGAGGAATGGTAATGAATTTGTAACTGCAGGAAAGATCGGAACTTGCTTCTTCATATTTCTTTTTTCCCCCTTTTCTACCTCCACTGTCTTTTTTACTTCTTTTTTAAATCTTTTTTTCCTTAATTTCATTCTATATAATTTCATGATTATCTTTTAGTTCTGTGAAAATATTTAGTAAAAATTATTTTTTTAAAACAACAACAACAACAATAGGAGCTTTCCCAGCCCTTTTCGTTGATGACCAGGGGTGAGTCTAAAATGTTCTGCACGATGAGATTGTGATCTGCCATGGATCATAGCACATCCGGTGATGGTGTGGACAATTTTCCTCCCCACTCCTGCCCTCCATATTGTGTGGACAGAAATTCCCAGGTAGATTCTTAAAAAAAAAAAACCCTCAACCATCAGAGCAGAAAACAGCATCAAAATAATTTTTCAACAAAGCTAGCAAAAAAAGTCTTCTCTTTGGGGACCAAGTATCTGCAATGTCAAGGGATGCTAAGGGATGGAAACATTTTCTAAAGACTTCCCAAAGTACCTGATCTCTGATTTAGCTTCCCAGTATGAGACATTTGAGTCTGAGCTCTACTGGGTTGAGTGAATTTTATGAGTGACTGAAAATTAAGATTTAGATTGAAAGAAGCATATTGGTCATGCAGAACCTCCATCTCTGAAAGTAATGTACCGTTAGTTTTTTTTTTCCTCCTATGCATAATACATATGCCAAAGAAGATGGAATAGTTTGCTAAGAAATCAAACACTAACAGGTAGCAATTGCAAATGAATAAGAATTTTTTGTGCTTATTATGTTTTAACATACCCACATTTTTTTAATCTTTTTTTAATGAGAGGGATGTAAAGAACTTGACATTAACAAATAGAATGTGAGGGAAATTAAAATTGACAAACTCATCTACACTGAGAGGTTTTCTAAATGTTTAGATTCAAATGCTTACCATTCATCTATGTCTATAGCAAAAAATAAGGGTTATTGCCTCTTTTTAACATTTTTTTCTAGTACAAGATAACAACTTGTACATAGCACGTAATATATACAACTTTTTTTTCATCCTAGAATCAATTATGAGAATTTTACTTTGTGCTTTCTTCATAGTACAGTACCTTCTATCAGATTACAGCTTTCTTTGAAATAAAATATATAAGAAAAATGGGTATGAATTTTCATGTGAATGAAAATGTACATAAGTGTCTATAATGAGGACAGGTTCACAACCCTCTGCCCTAGATTCCACCCAGAGAAACTAAATTAATTGATATTGAATGTTATTATCTTTTTAAGTTTCATATTGAGAACATCAAGTTAGCTCAAAAATAAATGAATGGCTACATCCTTTGGCTGCATCACAATTACATGACAACTAATGAAGTGTAATGGTGAAGGTGTTCAGCCTTGGTAATTTAAAGATATATGGACTTCAGCTCCAGAATTCCCCAGCCAGAAAAGTTGGTTAGGGAATTCTGGGAACTGAAATCCACACATCTTAATGTTGCCAAGATTGAGAAACGCCGTATTATATTAATGTTGGGAAATCTCAGATTGTAGTCCACCCACAGCTTCAAAAGCTCAGAAGATAACTTTGGATTCATCATTCTCTCTCTACCCAACCTACCAGCAGGGTTGTTGTTATGGAGAAACAAAAGGAGGGCAGGGTATACCATTCAGAGCTCCTGAATGAAAGGAAGGTTGTGAATGCTCCAGCACTTACTGTGGATGTTTTAGGCTACACAATGGATGGTCCTAACAGTATTATTTGACAATGAGGAACTTTGGAGCCAAATTCACTAGCAAGGCTATAAGAAGTAATAAGAGGAAAACGATCAGAATACCATGAGCGGGTGCTATTTCTCTTTTTAAGTGACAAATCCACTTGCAATAACACAGCACAATTTGAGGAACACATTAAACTGGATTCTCAAAAGAGTTTTTAACTTTCTGGAGGTTTTTATTTATTTATTTATTGCCAACTCTTGTCTTTTCCTTCTGCAGCTTAAAAGAAAAGATTCAAACATTCAGGATCACGATGGCACTACCCATCCTTATGTGGTTTTTAAAGAGGGCCGTTCTTTACATAAAATGCATGCTTTGTGCAGCCATATCCAGATTATGGATACACCTGTGTTATTGTGTGCTTTATTGTCAAAAGCTACTGAAAGAATTACTGCAGGATTCTTTCCTGTGTCAGGAAATGTAATGAAAATGTGTTTGCTAGTTCATTCCTACCATCAGAATTAAAGTTTCAACAGTGGATCACAAAAGAAACATATTTGTATTCAGGTGGGATTTAATATTGTAGGCACACATAATGTCACGGAGCCATTAATCTCTCTCAAACTCTGGAGGAGTAGAGAAACTTAAGAATGTCAGCTTATTACTTTTACATGTGAGTTGGCTGAAGATTATTATCTCTCTGACAAAACTTAAGAAACATAACCAAGTGATTGAAAGCTGCAGGCTCTCTAAAATGTTGTGGGGGGAAGGTTGAGTATACAGACAGTTTGTGTAATAAAAAAAAAAAGAACAACTAACAGCTGAATAATTCAGCTTGGGACTGATGTATAGACTATAAGCTTGTATTTTCTTTTTTCTTTTTGGAATTTGACTATATTAAAGGTGAAAAGGGCAAATCTAACTTTTAAACAGGTTCTGCACGGTTCTTGGTCTTCTTCATACCTTGTCCAGGGGAAAGAAGTAAAAGCACATTGAATCTTCTTCATATGCTCAGCTTTGCGATTCAGAGAGGTGCCACCAGTTTTGACCTTAAAACATTTTGAGTGTTTAGAATTTCTAATCTTGAAACACTTTGAGGATTCAAGATGTGCAACCAAGCATGTTTTTCAAAAGTTTGTCAACAAGTTCAGAACAAGCCACAATTACTACAGGGCTACGGGACTTTGTTCACCACAAGACATTGTGTGCTTATTATAGTACTTACTACCATTCCTCACTACAAGAATCCGAATTAAAGCATCCCAGAATGATATGCTGCTTAGCTTCCTTCTGGAAACATCCATTGAAGAAGAGCACATTACTTCAATGGGTCATTAGTTCCAGTATGAAGGAAGTTTTTTCACTCACAGTCCATTGGAATCTGCCTGTCTTTAAATTAAATCCATTCTTCTTTGTCCTGCTAAGTATAGATCTTAGTATTCTTCTGTGTGATTTCTTTCCAGGTATTTTAAGAGTATGTATTGTATTTTTCACTTAATCTTTTCTCAAGATTAAACATACTTTCAGACTAAATTGAAATTTCTTCAGTTTTATCTTCGTAGAGCTTAAATTTTAGTCCTTAGAATAGCATAGAGCTGGAAGGGACCTTGGAGGTCTTCTAGTCCAGCCCCCTTGCTCAAGCAGGAGAACCTATACCATGTCCAGTCTCTTCTTAAAAATCTCCAGTGATGGAGCACCCACAATTTCTGAAGGCAAGCTGTTCCACTGGTTAATTGTCCTCATTGTTAGGAAGTTTCTCCTTAATTCCAGGTTGCTTGTCTCTTTGATCAGTTTCCAACCATTATTTCTTGTCCTGCCTTCTGGTGCTTTGGTGAATAATGTGACCCCATCTTCTTTGTGGCAGCCCCTCAAATACTGGAATACTGCTATCATGTCACCCCTATTTCTTCTTTTCTTTAGACTAGCCAAATCCAAGTCCTGCAGCCGTTCTTCATATGTTTTAGTCTCCTGGCCTTTGATCATTTTAGTTGCTCTTCTCTGAACTTTTTCCAAGGTCTCAACATCTTTTTTGTAGTATGGTGACCAAAATTGGTTGCAGTATTCCAGGTGTGGTCTTAACTAGGGTTTTATAAAGTGGTAGTAATATTTCGCATGATCTTGATTCTATGCCTCTGTTTATACAACCCAGGATAGTATTAGCTTTTTTGGTTGCGGCTGCACACTGCTGGCTCATAGTCAAGTGTTTGTCCACTAGGACTCTAAGGTCCCTCTCACAGTTACTGTTTTTGAACCAGGTCTCATCTAATCTGTACTTAAACCTTTGATTTTTCCTGCCTAAATGTAACATTTTGCCTTTTTCCACATTAAAACTCATTTTGTTGGATAGGACCCATTGTTCAAGTTTGTAAAGATCTTTTTGGATCCTGAACTTGTCTTCTGGGGTGTTGGCTATTCCTGCCAGTTTGGTGTCATCTGCAAATTTGATGAGTTCCCCTTCTATTCCCTCATCTAAGTCATTAATGAAGATATTGAAGAGTACTGGCCCTAAGATGGAGCCTTGTGGTATCCCACTGCTTACTTCTCTCCATGTGTATATAGTGCCATTGAGGACTACTCGCTGAGTACGGTTTGTCAGCCAGCTACAGATCCATCTGATGGTGTTGTTGTCTATTTCACTTTTTTCTAGCGTACTAAGCAGCAGGTTGTGATCTACTTTGTCAAATGCCTTACTGAAGTCTAAGTATACAATGTCCACAGCGTTTCACTGGTCTACTAATTTAGTCACTTTATCAAAGAATGAAATAAGATTGGTTTGGCATGATCTGTTTTTGACAAACCCGTGCTGGCTACTGGTTATAACTTTGTTTGCTTCTAGTGTTCGCAGATCTGTTTTTTGGTTATCTTTTCCAAGATCTTCCCAGGTATTGATGTTAGACTGATTGGTCTGTAGTTTCCTGGGTTTGTTTTTTTTTCCTTTCTTGAAGGTGGGAACCACATCAACCCTTTTCCAATCATCAGGTACTTCCCCAGTGCTCCAGGAGTTTTGAAAGATATGGTACAACATCTGCTAGATCCTTCAGAACTCTGGAATGTAATCTGTCGGGTCCCGGTGATTTATATTTGTCAAGGTCGGATAGGTGTTCTCTTACCATTTTCTTGCTTATTTTAATTTTTGTTTCTAGTTTATCTTTTGCAGTAGCTTTTTTGGTATGTTGGGCTATAATTTCTTTTTGTGTGAAGACTGATGCAAAGAATGATTTAAGCAGCTCTGTTTTCTCTCTACTGCCTGTTATTTCCTTGCCATCTTCTCTCTTTAGTGGACCTACAGTTTCCTTGACTTTTTTGTTATTAATATGTTGAAAGAAACTTTTTTTATTGTCCTTGATTTCTGTTGCAAGCCTTCGTTCATTCTGAGCCTTTGCTTTCCTGACTTCATCTTTGCATGTTCTGGATGTCTATTGATAATCGGCCTTAGTTATGTGTCCCTGTTTCCATTTTTTGTATTTGTCCTTTTTGTCTTTCAGTTTGTCAGAGAGCTTTGTGCAGCCATGCTGGTTTCCTTTCCATCTACTCCATTTTCATTGGATTCTTCTCAAAATATGGTGTACAGAATTGGACACATACTTGAAGTAGGGTCTGACTAATGAAAGAAAAAAAGTTGAATGATTATTTCTATTTTCCCTATGTTTTGGGAATTATATTTATGTTAATATAGAAAACATCTGCTTTTTCTTTTTTTTGTAGCTACACTATTATTTCTGGCTCAAATTCAGTTTGCAATCAACAATTATATCAAAATATTTTTCCTAAGTATCTTTTTTGAAGCTAATATCTTACAGTCTTTACCTGTGCATTTAATGTCTGTTTCCTAAGGGAATAACTTTGGTATCTCTGTTAAATTTCATGTTGTTTCTTTACTCTCATTTTTCTAATTCATCAAGTTCATATTTCGATTTTTTTCTCCTGTCTTCTTAGGTATCAGTTATCCCACTCGGATATGATTAAATCTTCCTTCCATCTTTCATTCAAGTCCTTTGTAAAGCAACGAACATTCAGAACCCAGGACTAAATCTCAGTGCTTAATTTATCTCCTGTTTATTGAGAACCAATTACTAAGTCCATAGACATATCCACTTAATTGGCATGGCATCCAGCACATGCACAACTAGCTTATTAATTGGAATATCATGGGAATTCTGTGTCAGATATTTGGCTGAAATAAATATATATTTTGTATGCAGCATTTCTGCAATCTATGAAAGAATTTATCCAGTCAAAAAGTAAACTAAGGATAAATTGGCAAGATATTTTTTTTCTTGAAAATGCTTGCTGATTTTTGCAAGGAATGGCTTGCTTGCTAAGTGATTTCAGATCAATCTCTTCAATTTGTTCTAGAATCATCCAAGATATTGATGTCAAACTGATTGGTTTGTTTCTTGAGTGCATTTTTTTCATTACTTTAAAAAAGGAATGCTATATGATCTCCAGTCATATGGTACTTCATAATTCCTCAGGATTTCCCAAGATAATAGAAGATATTCAAGCAAGCCATTGGGTAGCTCTTTCCAGGAATTCAATTCTTCTGTCCCTGGAATTTAAACTGATTCATAATAAATGCCCTGTTCATATTTCTATAGTTTTCAAGCTTCTGGTCTTCATCTTGCTCTTCACAGTTTCCTGGTGGAACACTTAGTTGTTGTTGGAAAAGACTGAACTAAAGTTGGAGCTGTATAATTTAGATTTTTCTCTGTTATTGGTTAATATTTTGCTTCTAATCATTTCATTTCATTTTGAATATATACCAAAGTTTGAAGCTACATTACTTTATAGACAGCTGATATTTATTTTAAAAGAAAGTCTGTGTGTGTGTCACGCACACATTAATGACTGTGCTTCATCCACAAGTGCTTGTAATGCTGTTGAGGCTATATAAATACAAAGATAACCACTATGGTTCTAAGAACAAGCTCTTTCTGATGTTTAACCAAACCACATTTCCTTATAATTTAAACCCATATTCCTTGTCTTATCTTCTGCAACTCAATATTTCTGCCTCATCTTCCCCACGAGCACCCATTTAAACTTGAAGACAACTATTATGTCTATCTATTGTCTTGTGTTCTCCAGATAAGCCTCTCTAGCACTTCTAACTGGTCCTTCAGGTTGGCCCTTAACCCTTCAGGAAAGCCTCCCCAAGTGTGGGAGTTGGAGATGAAGGAACTTACTTTTGTCCTTTTTCCTCAGTGATACATATACACTCTCCACTCTGGTCTAAACTACACTCAGTTGTATTTTTTGTCACCAGAACTTTAGCTGTTTGCTTGTATGGATTATCCAATGGAAAATGTTTTACAATAATAGTAACCAAAGCTTGTAAGGTACTAGGGCTAATATGACTGAGCTATTGTTGCCCTTTGTAGTAACAGATATGTAATGTTGTGTTCTACAAAAAAATATCCCGGAGGCACATTTTTAAAGTGAAATCAATAGAAAAGCAAATGCAGCATTTACCTCTCAAAGTGGGAGTATTATAGCTAACTTTGCAGCAACATACAGTATGTTAAAACTGGAAATGGATATAAATAGGTGCATTAATTTTGCAGGCACAAGGCTAGGTGACTAGCCCCAAGAGGCATTTTTATGAAGTTCCTTCATTCCCTATCCCACGTTCTCTCCATGCTCTATTGCAATCGCACTCTTAATTGACCAGCCCAACCTCAGTTGTATTATAGTGGTACAATATCCGATCAGGCAAGGAAGGTATATTGCAGACCCTGTCAGCCAAACAATTGTGACTGGCAGGGTCCAGGAAGAGAGCCATGTCAGCCATTGACCCCATCCTATGGAACACTCCCCTCATAGAAGTGAGATGGGCCCCAATTCTCCTGGCCTTCTGGAAAGGGTAAAAACACAGCACTGCGGCCTTGCTCGGTGCGCAGAGAGGCACACACAGTTGTGGTGCTGGTTAAAGCCCTCCCTTGTGCCTTTTAATGATTTTTTTAACATTCCATGCATTTTTTAAATTTTATATACCATTTTTATGCTTTTAATATTTTATTGTACCCAGCCCCAGAGTCCATCCGTAAGGGTGATGGCTAGACAGACAGACAGACAGACAGACAGACAATGGCTGGCATGTCAGATAGCAAAGCCTGAATACCTGTGAGGAAGGCTGAGCTGAGAGAAAATCAGTTCATGGCTCTACACAATCATGAACTGATTTTCTCTCAGCTCAGCCTTCCTCACAGAGGTATCCAGGCTTTGCTTTTTGTGAAGTTAAAATGAGAGACGGCCTCCTGTCAGCCACCTTGGATTCTTTAATGGCAAGACAGGATATAATCATAAGAGAAAGAAGGGGAAAAAAGATAATTGCTTTTCACTTTATTCAGACAATGTGCAAGGAAGGCTACTTTATTTCCATCTTTTTTATTTAAAAGAGGAAAGCAGAAAGAAAAGAGAATATATCCCTAAGAAAGATCTTTTTATTACTTAGCGACACAATCCTCCATAAGATTATAGAAGAGATTGTATAGTTTCTCGTTCTCTGAAAAAAATGTGTATGTGTGAGAGAAAGAAAAAGAGGGAAACAAGACATATCAGCAGTTTTCGTAAGTCCTTTTAAGCTGTAATTTCAAGTCATTCAAACAGGATGTGATTTTCTTCCAGGATTTCTAGAGCTGCAGACACAGCAAAATGGTTTTTGAAATAATAAATGGGCTTGCCAGTTAGAGAGCTGTACTTAAATTTGGGAGGCAAAGTTTTTTTTTCCCTTGACAATTTTAATATGGTATATTTCTTCATTCATACTGTACCTGAGGAGTTGTGCTTAGTTGAGCATGTTGTAATAAGCATTAATATTTTCAAGAATATCCAAGTGCTTATTTTGGAAAACTGCTAGATCTACTGCCATTCTTTGACTATTTTCCTACTACAGATTGGTTGGGTTTGCTTATTGTGTTAAACTGTTCTTTTACAGTCATATTTTGTTGAATAAGCCATAAAGGGCTGTACTATACATAGCAATAACCCAGCAGCAATGACTTAGAATCCACAATATCTAGATTTATAAAATGCCTTAAATCAAAATCAAACACCATATATTGTTGGTGCAATATGTGACTCCAACCTCTGTATCTTACTAATGTAGTGATTTGTTTGTTGGTTACATGTGTAAATGTATGCTTAGTTTATTTCTATCATCAATAGTACACAATGAGCTGGGAAAAAACCTGCATCAATCATTCCTTTTCAGTACAAAAATATATCAGTGGGATATGTATTCAAACTGTATCTAGATGTTAAGGTTCTTTTAAGAAACTCCAGAGTGTATGCATTCATAAGAACAGATGCAAACTGATCAAAAATAGACTATTCTATTTACAGTGTTGGCAATTTTAATTTACACTACAGGTAGTCCTTGACTTACTGCACAATTGAGCCCAAAATTTCTTTTGCTAAGTGAGAGGGTTGTTAAGCGAATTTTGCCCCATTTTACGACCTTTGTTAAATAAATTGCTGCAGCTGTTAAGGTAGTAACATGGTTGTTAAGTGAATCTGGCTTCCCACTGAATTTGCTTGTCAGAAGGTTGTAAAAGGTGATCACATGACCCCGGGATGCTGCAACCATCATAAATATGAGCCAGTAGCCAACCATCTCAGTTTTGATCATGTGACCTTGCAGAGTGCTACAACAGTCTTAAGTGTGAAAAAAAAAGGTCATAAGTCAATTTTTTCAGTCCTTTTCAAGCAGTCACTAAAGGAACTGTTGTAAGTCAAGGACTGCCTGTTTATAAATAAGGTGTGGGTAGACTTTCATCAGTAAGAGACATATTTCAGGGATTTTTGTTTCTATAGCCGGACAATAAGCTTATATAGCACCAGTTGGATTATTGTATGTGGGCTGCAGAAATAGGCATAATCGCTCAACAAAAAGATACAGCAAACTCCCAACATTTTGCCTCTTAGGGGAGACAGATCAGAATTACCAATCTTTTTTTAAAAAATGTAACTGACATTTTAATATAATTATATTGGAAATTCAGCGTACCTGTTTTACTGAATTGTCTGCCGAAATTCAGCAAGAAATTGTTGATTGCTGTCCATTTCAGAACAACTATGGTATAAAAGGGAGAAAATTTCTAGTCCTGATGATTCAATTATTTTAGCATATGTTACATAACGTCTCTCTGCTTTACTATGATTACATCAATGATAGAAATGGGTGAAGTCCTCTTTGGAAAGGAAATAGAACATTGTGACTCAGTTTTTAAGTCAAAGAGACAAGTTTGACATTATTTGGAGAAGCAGAAAATAAGTGGAGCTAAGTGATGATCAAGAATAGGACTCTAGTGAGTTCTCTTATCTTCGCCTCCTCTCATAATTAGAAGAAGCAGAATAGATTATGCAAACCAAGCATACTTTAAAGAGCTCATAGCCTCAAGTACCTCTAGTGCTAATTTCAAACAGTGTGTAATTAGTCTGTGTGGCATAAAATATAAAGAGGTCCGAGCATATCACCTTTTGCAGAATATGAGAAGAAAACGTTTGGTGTCAAAGCGAGTATCACATTTAGAGAATGCAACCCCTACTAATGTATGAAAACCATCTTGACGAGAACTGCATGAGATATTTGCACGCAAATTGTTTTATTCATGACAAGGGCGTTTTGGGGGGTTAAGTCTCCTGAAACTAACATCTTGATTTTGCATTCCCCTTCTTGACAATTATTTCATAGTTGCTTCTTGTTCAGCTTGAGGTATCATCATAGCAAATTAAAGAGCACACTGTGAGTGTGACATCATCAGAATAGCTAGTCAGGTTTTGATTGTGTGCAATCAAAGCAAACATAGCAAGGACAATGCTTCCTGCATTACATTATCTGGATGATTGGTAGGTAGAAAGAACGGGTGGTGGAATCTTAACATCTATCTTTCTAACTGTGACTGAAATTTGCATGCTGTTGTTTTTTTTATCAAGAAATGACTCTGGTTTTCAACATTGTAGGAAAAGCATAGTTTAGCATATGGTATAGTTATTATTGCCATTTTGAGCAAACATCTCAAGTTTGTAGAACTCTTCAAAATTTAATAAAAGGAATCCATGGCTTCATGTCCTTAAAAGCTAAAATGGTATGTTCATCTTTGAATTAAATTTGATGATGTCTTCTGTGATTTATCTGTTGTCAGTGGTGCTAGTGATGGGTTTGAAGGCTACATTCATAGAAGTAAACTCACCCGATTCCATATTTTGTCCATAGAAATTGTCACCATATATTTGGGGGGGGAAACATAAAAACATATTTGTTGTCAATTAGCTAAAACCAACTAATAAGTAGTTATTAGAATTGGAGAAAGAAATCACATGAGCTGAATTGCTTACATTAGATAGCATCTCAATACCAATAGATACCATTTTGCTCTCATAACTTTCCCTTGTGTGAATCAGGCTCTTTGTCCAGCCTGATTTTTTTTTAAGATTAGTTCAATAAAAGATATTAGATAGAAAAGATATTGGATAGAAAAATGACCTGGTGGAAATCAATGCTTCAATTTCTAAAATTGCATTTAATTCTGGACCTCAGAGTTTGGACCGGAGTAACAGAAAGCATCCTGGGGATTAGTCTGCCTTCTGAAGAATGGACATTTTGGGACAGACCATGCTCCCTGTGTCAGCCATTTTGTAAGGGCACCTACCGCATGATCTCAAAATTCCAGCGGTACATACATTTCTAAAAGATTGCAAGTGAAAGGGAGCCAAGATGAAAAAGTAACCACAAGGTATCAGTGGAGCACTCTTAATAGCACTATAGGATCTCTGCTCCTGTAGTCTCTTTGTGTGGCTACCATTCCAGAGTCTTGCTCTTAGGAATCCTAAGATTGAAACATCAGAGCTTGAGTTACTACATAAGGTCCCATGAGTTCAGTCTGAGGTCCAAAGTCCTTCCATGGAGAGATCCTTGGAGCAAGATGTGAGAAAAATAGCTATGGGGATTGGCCATGTCAATCACCATAGCTACTTTTGGTTATGGATTGGCTTCTTTCAAAAGCTTCAGACTGAGGATGTTTTGGAATATTGTCCTGCCCTTTCCAGAATCCAGGTCCAGTTATATATCTTTGCAGTTTTGATTAGAATAAGAAGTAGTGCAAAACATCAGGGAAAGAAAGAAAGTATAATAAAATTATAAGGCAAAAGGAAATACTTAAATGACAAAGTTTGCTTTCTTTTTTACCCTCTCTGAAGGTGAGATATTTTTAATTTCATTTAAGAAAAGTATTCTTTTCTTGCAACGTTTTGTGCCTCATTTTTTTTAAATAGAAAATTTAAATTTAAATTTTAAAGACAACTTATTAAACCTCTGAATATTGGAAGAAGAGATTACAGAAAATCCACGACCAAAAGTAAATAAAAAGGAAAATAATTTAAAAATATTATTATTGAGTTGTGTTCATATTGTTTAGGGCTAATTTGAATTGTCTTTAGGAATGACCTTCAAACTTTCTGATTGTTTTAATGCTTGGCTTGGAGCCAGAGATCCCCTTACAGGAATAAGCAGAGTTTTTGCACATGAAAAGATGAATCCCTTACTCCCCATCTGTTCCTCTCACTGTTCTCCAAAATGGCTTGAGGAGAGCTGAGTGGTCTTCCAGATAAGCAGATGGGGTTGTAACTGGATTTCTCTTATGCATCTGGACTTGTTTATTTAGTTGCATATTCAGAAGGGACTATAGTCCCACAAAAAAGAATGCCTAATGCTATTTTATAGCGGTATTACCCTGTAATTAGTGGTTAGGATATATTAGCTCAGTCAAATGTCTCCTTAAGGCTATTCATCAGCTTTGTTAGAAAGAACTCATACAGTTTAAATACAACTCTTCACACATAAGCATTCTGTAACACAGTTTATTTATCTCCTATAATATCATTTATTATTCTTGAATGTCTAGAAATTTAAATTTCCATTCATGTGCTGCTTTTTAAAACTTGTTGCAATTGCTGAATCTATCCAATCTTAACTGATTTGAGAAAGCTAAACAAGGTTGGACCTAATTAGAGTTTAGAATTCAGGGGTGTCAAACTGCCGGCCCGCAGGCAGGTTGCATCATGCGGAGGCCGCGCTGACCCCAGCTCCGGCAATGCAAAAAACGTTGCGACACGTCACGTGACGCGGCGAGTTTGACACCTGTGGTTTAGATGGAAAACAACCAGGAACTGCGTATGCACTCGGATAAGAAATAGAAAAAGCTTCTGATAACAATGGAATTACAAATCATTTTTTTAATTGTTACTAAGAAAGAAACTAGATATGTCCTTGTAATCAGCAGGAATCCACTAGTGATGGGTTTGATTTTTGTTACTTTTTTTGGTACCCTCAACAAAATTGTGACTCTTGGTAACCGCCTGGACAATGCCATGCAGTTTTTAAGTGGTTTGTCATTTTAAAACCAGTTTGGTGCAGTGGTTAAGCCATCAGATGAGAAACTGGGAGACTGTGAGCTTTAGTTCTGCCTTGGGCATAAAGCCAACTATGTGGCAGTAGGCCAGCCACACATTCTCAGCCTTGGGAAGAGAGCAATGGCAAACTACTTTTGAAAAACCTTGCCAAGGAAACTGCAGAGACTAGTCCATGTAGTCAAAAAGAGTTTTTTTTTGTTTGTTTTTTAACTGACTTGGAAGGACAAACGAAGATGGGGCTTTCGTAAACTAAGTGACTGGCCCAAAGTCACCCAGTTGACCCCATGTCTAAGACAGGCTAGAACCTACTATTGGAAACTACTATTCCAATTTACTTTAGTTTTTATTCCCTTTGTTTGTAAAGTACTCCCTTTGTTGGAAAAAAAATGTAGAAGGTTCTTGTATGCTGCACTTTTCCCACTGTGCTGTTAGTGCTGTTTTGGTCCACGACCATGTCGTTTTGCTTTTTGCATGAACTGTCTTGCCAAGAGAGTAAAGAGGAATAATAAGGAGAGAGAGAGAGAAAGGAAAGGAGTCCATGACAAACAGAGAGGCTCTGGCTACTACCCACTAAGGTGGGCAGGGAAGTGGGGAACATTCAGAGACATCAATGTGTAGATAATAGTGTTGAATGGTACATAATGGACTGGCTAGTAATTTCTCAGCTAGAGAGCTCTTTCCATCAGTCTGAACTACAGCATAAGGTGAGAGAAGGTGAGAGGACTGGGGATGAGCTAGTTGGATATCCATAAGAAAAAGCAACTCTGTTCAGGTGCTAAGAGATGATGTGGGGAAAAGTACCCCAAAGAAATTTTGTCTTATTTAATTCAGAATAACTAAGAGTAAGAAACTCAACTACAGTTTTTAAGATTTCATATTTACTCAGAGCAGTGCTAAAGATGCCTTCCTGAAAACTCTGTGGTTCTTGCTTCCTTGGACCTTGCAACGACATAAGGCGTGACACATAAAAAGAGCAAGGATAGAGAAAATAGAAGAATGAGGGAATAGAGAGGCCATCAGAAAGAAACCACAAGACTGGCTGTTAAAAAAGGGAATTGAATAATTCAGTTCCATCACATATAAATTGAACTATAACTAGAATATTTTTCTTTAAAAAATATTGTGTGGGAGTACGGAAACACATTTTCATGATTGTTTTTCTCTTCTTTTTATCCCAAAGTAACTATGGCTGGCCTGTTAGTTACTACATTTCTAAGGCACGTTCCACAATTGCTAAATTTACCTACGTGGAAAGATCACACAGTACCTTGAACCATATACTAATCAAATAATTTGGTTGGCACAACAACACTGGGCTGCAAAAAATAACCCAACTTAACACGGTGAAACCACAACTCATGAACTACAATACAGTAGACTTTGCATGCGGAAGGTCAAATTCTGCAACCATTTACAGAGTGGTTTCCTGTAAATGACACGGCTGAATACCATTTGTGTCAATTTGCAACATTGATATAATGACATGATGCAAATGAGGCATAGGAAACAATTTGCAGTTTGATGTTAAATCACCATGTCATACTCTTCAGTTAAATTGATAATTGGGAGTCAGTCCCCCATCCCTCAAGTGAGTCTGTTAATTTGCAGTTTCTCTGTATGCTGCATACTAGATCAGGTGTGTCCAACCTTTAAGAGTTGTGGACTTCAAGCCCAAGAATTCACCATGCTGCCTGGTCTTAAAGTTGCCACGGTTGGACACCCCTGTACTAGACCTTTAAAAGTGACCTGGCTAAGTGTGTTTTGTGAATGCAGCCTGTATGTCTTTCAAAGAGCAACAATAGGTGTGTATTTGTGAGTGATGGGTGGATGTTTTTTTTCAAATTAAAATCATGTGAGATAAGTGGACAATGGGCTCTCTCATAATTGCTGAATCACATCTCCAAGAATCTAGCTTTATTGGCTAAAATGGCTATCTAAAGGGCTGCACGTTATCCCCCCATCTTGTAATCCATGAATAATTATAATAATAATTATAGTTATCATATTGTCTTATTTATCATAAAATCAAATAATATATTTCCAAACCTTCTCGTCAAGCCATGCTTTTACCAGAGCTAAATGTAAGAATTCTCTTGAATTTTCTCCTTCTCAACATATTGATTACATTTTGATCTTTCAGATCTGGTACAATACTGTGCCAGTGTTCCAAACCAACATTAATGTAATCAGTTTTTTTTTACAAAAAGACTTAATTCACAAGCAACAATGTTTGCTGAGTTTCTGTGCTCTTCAAGCACATCAGTCAAACCAAGCCTTATTTAGATACCTGTGATTATTTAGGGATAGAAATGATAGAATCCCATTAAAACTATTAGCCAAGAGATTTTTGTCCATTTCTCATACCCTTCTCTTGAGCATCTGCAATATAAACAAGGAAGGAATTATTCCTGAATTCAGGTTTACCAGCAACTTTGACTGCACCTTATAAAGCCGTGGTAGTGCAGTGGTTAGAATGCAGTATTGCAGGCTAACTTTGCCCACAGCCTGGAGTTCAATCCTGACTGAGCTCAAGGTTGACTCAGCCTTCCATCCTTCCAAGGTTGGTAAAATGAGGACCTAGATTGTTGGGAGCAATATGCTGACATTGTAAACTCTGCAGAGAGTGCTATAAAGCACTGTGAGGTGGTATATAAGTCTAAATTCTATTGCTATTGCTAAAGCAGCTGCTTCGATTTCCAGATCCTTGGGGGAAAAGACACAAATGCTTTAATGAGTAGTAGAGTATAATTGTATTTGTATCAGTTCTAAATCATTATTGAACTATGCAGTCTGTCTAAAATGTATTTCTTAATAAACAATGGCTGAATAGTGTTCAGAGAGAAAGACATACCTACAGTATAAATTTACCCTTTCAAGTGGGAAGGATAAAACAGCCCTGCTTTGCATTTGATCTCCCCCAGCTGAGAAGAATGAGCTGTGATGCTCTTCAGAGACATCAGTGGGGACAGGTCAAAATGGACAAGATGGCAGACAGATGGTTGGAATGAACATCTTGCCCCATTGTTTAAGTTTGTGCATTGTCTGCCATCTTGCTGACTTTGAAGCCCACACTCTATAGACTCCTATTATTAGTCATCCTGATATATATATATATATATTATATATTTAGACTCTGCCAACTTTAAGCTGTTGTAATAGCAGTCACACCAATACTTCAAAATCAAAATAGCGGGCTGCATTACATAGGGACAGAGGAGAAACAGCATTATTTCATCGTCCCTACTTAGCAGTCAGCAGTTTATGTTCTCCTCAGCTATCATATAGCTTAGCAATCATCCTTCAGTATTATATCGTAAGTTAAGAATTGAAATATGTAGGCAACTTTACTTTTTCTCTTCTTCCTTTTTCATCTTTTGTGCATCTGTACTCTGTCTTTTAGATTAGAGTTCCCCAACCTTTCCGGCTTTGCAGACTGAGTGGGGGGAGAGGGGATGGTTTTACGCAAGCATCTAACAAGCACACTTGCGGCTCGATTTGCACAAGCTGCATGCATGCACGCCCACCCACAAATGGAGCATGCATGCACCCGCTCGTCCACTGCTTGCATAAGTGGGGGATGTGCGTATGCTCGCCCGCCATTTCTGCGGCATGGTAGCAAACAGCTCATGGCCCAGAGGTTGGGGACCTCTGCTTTAGATATTAAGCTTGAGGAAAGGGATTGTCACACTCTTTATATTTGTCTATTACAGTGTTTCTCAACCTTAGCAACTTTAAGGTATGTGGAATTCAACTCCCAGAATTCCCTAGCCAGCCATGCCGGCTGGGGAATTTTGGGAGGTGAAGTCCACATATCTTAAAGTTGTTAAGGCTGAGAAACACTGGTCTATTGTATGAAAAGAGAAAAGTTATTACTGTATTGTATGATTGGGAATACCATCATTTCTCTTCTTGTGTCATTAAACATCTGGAGTGTTGACCTCAGAGGTGAAGAACCTGCAGCTCTCCCAGTATAACTGAACTTCAATCCCCAGCAGCTCTTGAGTGTTCTTCAACTGTAGATGGGCAGTGGAAGTCAGCATCACTCCTGGAAACCACGTTTCATTATTTCATCAGTTCTAAATCCACCCAAGAACACCAGTGTCTCTTCAAATAGGAATAATGATTTTTTTTCCCCTTCTTCTGTCAAGGACTGCATTTCTCTGGAGATATATCAGAGAGGCCATAATAATGATGGATGGAGCCATCATTTCACTCTGTTTCTGTTTCTATTTTCTATTACTTTTTTTTTCCTTTTATGCTGGGTAACTTGCCAGGTGAAGAACATAGATTCAAGCAAGAAATCAGAGAAGGTTGTTTGACCAGGCCTGTTGAAATCAGGACAAAGTTTCCTCACCTATTCTGGCTTTAAGACTACTTAGGAAAGGAGATTATCTTTTTCCCCAACTCATTCCCCAACTCCTTCTTAAGGAGGAAGAAACCATGTCCAGCACTTGGATCCTCTAGCCCAGAGGTCCCCAACCTTTTGGGCACCAGGGACCGGTTCCGTAGAAAAAGGTTTTTCCGCGGACCGGAGAGTGCATGTTTTGTGTGCTGCCTGCATCCCGCGGATGGGGCTTTGCTTGTTTATGTGGACCGTTTGCTGGCATGTTGCAGCCCAGTACTGGTCCACAGACCAGGGGTTGGGGACCCCTGTTCTAGCCATCTTATGAAGCTGGCTCCATTGGTGCCATCAGGGCAGGACATAATCCATAGGATCCTAACACAGAGCAGAACTACAAGAGTCCATGTTGAAATGATTACTTTTATGACAGTGTTCATGACACTTACTTACCTCTGGCTAATTAAAGCAGGGTTTAAGTAAACTAATTTTCTATGCTGTCATGACATAATGTATAACAAACAAACCTTTGGGTCTAGACTAATTGGTTAAAAAGGTATCATTCTGTTTAATAATAACAACAACAACAACAACAACAACAACAACAACAACAACAATAATAATAATAATAATAATAATAATAATAATAATAATAATAATAATAATAATAATAATAATAATAATAATAATAATAATAATAATAATAAAAGTTGGAAGAGACCTTGGAGGTCATCTAGTCCAACTCCCTGCTCAGGCAGGAAACTCTATACCATTTGGCTAAAGGAGTAGTGTAAAGGGGAAGGCTTTGGATATATTAGTCACGATGTCAGTAGCTGGTCCAATGAAAAAATGTACAAAAGAGATGGTTTGCATCCATCAAAGAAAGGAACTGAGTTACTCGGCTATAAATTCACAGATTATCTGGAGCAATGTTTAAACTAAACAGCGGGGACAGTGAGTTAATTGCTACAGAACACCCCTGTCCCCGGCAATCTAAAAACTATAGGGCTATTAGTGCATGTAACATAGATGTGTGTGTGGACAAGAATATCGACCTTGCTGTCAAGCAAAATCAAGCTTTCAGTAGCGAGTGCCACACAAAGTACACTAACCAAATAGGAGGTAGGACAATAGGGGAACTCAGGCACTACACAGGTTATGTAGAAAGTAAACACAGGGTCAGTCATAAAGGACTCAAATGTCTTTACACCAATGCACAGAGTATGAACAGCAAACAGGGTGAACTAGAAATTCAGGTTAATGAGGGCAGATATGATATTGTTGCCATTACGGAAACATGGTGGGATGAAACCCACAAATGGAACACACAGCTAGAGGGATTTAAATTATTTAAAAGAAACAGACCAAATAAAAGAGGAGGTGGAGTTGCTCTCTATATAAGAAATAACTACATCTCTACAGAAATAGAGCACAACAATGATGAAAACTGTCTTGAATGCATTTGGGTCAATATAAAAGGGAGAAAAAATGACATTGCCATAGGTGTATACTATAGGCCACCCAACCAAACAGAGGAAATAGACGAACTTTTTGCTAGTCAGCTAACTAAGGTATGTAGGAAGCACATCACAATAGTAATGGGGGACTTTAACTACCCTGACATCAACTGGGAGACAAACTCTGCACCAAGTGGAAGATCAAACAGTTTCCTGACAAACCTAGCAGACAACTTTGTCTCCCAAAAAGTAGAGAAGGGAACTAGGGGATTAGCCATTCTGGATCTAATTCTCACTAACAGAGATGAAATGATAGAAGGTGTTGAAGCCACAGGAACCTTGGGAGGTAGTGATCATGTAATATTGGAATTCAACATTATGGAAGCACAAGCAATAGAACACAGTCAAACTAGAGTCTTGGACTTCAAGAGAGCTAATTTCAATAAACTTAGAGAGGGCTTGGGAAGGATTCCATGGATGAGAATCCTCAAGGGGAAAACAACTCAAGAAGCTTGGGAAATTTTGAAAAGCGAGATAATAAAAGCCCAGTCTAGCACAATACCAACAAAGAGGAAAAATTACAGCTCTCAAAAGAGACCAGCATGGCTGCATAAAGAACTCTCTGATAAATTGAAAGATAAAAAGGACAAGTATAGAAAGTGGAAAGAGGGGCACATAACAAAGTCAGAATATCAGCAAATAGCCCGAGCCTGCAAAGATGAAGTGAGGAAAGCTAAGGCTCATAATGAACTAAGGCTTGCGACCAAAGTCAAAAATAACAAAAAAAGCTTCTTTCAACATGTAAAAAACAAGAAAAAAGTGAAGGAAATGATTGGTCCATTAGTGGGTGAAAGTGGCAAGAAGGTGACAAGCAACAGGGAGAAAGCAGAACTATTTAACTCGTTTTTTGCATCTGTCTTTACACAAAGGGAAAAAACAGACCAACCTATCAAAAATAGTGCCATAAAAAACAGAATAGAAACACAAGTTAAGATAGGCAAGAAAAATGGTAAGTGAGCACCTGTCCAGCCTAGACGAGTTCAAATCACCAGGACCAGATGGATTACACCCCAGGGTTCTCAAGGAACTGGCAGATGTGATCTCAGAACCACTGAACTATATTTTTCAAAGATCCTGGAGCACTGGGGAACTACCAGAGGACTGGAAAAGAGCTGATGTAGTTCCCATCTTCAAAAAAGGAAAAAAAATGGATCCAGGAAATTACAGACTATCAGCCTGACCTCAATACCTGGGAAGATTCTGGAAAAGATAATCAAACAACGAATCAGCGAACACCTAGAGGCAAACAAAATCACTACTAAAAGCCAACATGGGTTTGTCAAAAACAGATCATGCCAGACAAACCTATTGCATTCTTTGACCAAGTGACAAAATTAGTGGATCAGAGGAATGCTGTGGATATAATTTACTTGGACTTCAGTAAGGCATTTGATAAAGTAGATCACAACCTACTACTTGATAAGATAGAAAAATGTGGGTTAGACAGCATCACCACCAGATGGATTCGTAGCTGGCTGACCGGCCGTACTCAGCGTGTGGTCCTCAATGAAACCGCATCTACATGGAGGGAAGTGTGCAGTGGGGTGCCCCAGGGCTCTGTTCTGGGGCCAATGCTCTTCAACATCTTCATCAACGATTTGGACGAGGGGATAGATGGGGAACTCATCAGATTTGCGGATGACACCAAGCTGGCAGGAATAGCCAACACTCCAGAAGACAGGCTTAAGATACAGGAGGACCTGGACAGACTTGAACACTGGGCGCTATCTAACAAAATGAAATTCAATGGTGAAAAAAGTAAGGTTCTACATTTAGGCAAGAAAAACCAAATGTACGGTATAGTATAGGGGGGTACCTTGCTCAATAGTAGTAACTGTGAGAGGGATCTCGGAGTCCTAGTGGACAATCACTTAAATATGAGCCAGCAGTGTGCTGCAGCTGCCAAAAAAGCCAACACAGTGCTGGGCTGCATTAAGAGGGATAGAATCAAGATCACGTGAAGTATTAATACCACTTTACAATGCCTTGGTAAGGCCACACTTGGAATACTGCATCCAGTTTTGGTCACCACGATGTAAAAAAGATGTTGAGACTCTAGAAAGAGTGCAGAGAAGGGCAACAAAGATGATTAGGGGACTGGAGGCTAAAGCATATCAGGAACGTTTGCTGGAATTGGGTATGTCTAGTTTAATGAAAAGAAGGACTAGGGATGACATGATAGCAGTATTCCAATATCTCAGGGGTTGCCACAAAGAAGAGGGAGTCAAGCTATTCTCCAAGGCGCCTAAGGGCAGGACAAGAAGTAATGGATGGAAACTAGTCAAGGAGAGAAGCAACCTGGAACTAAGGAGAAACTTCCTGACAGTTAGAACAATTAACCAGTGGAACAACCTGCCTCCAGAAGCGGTGAATGCTCCAACACTGGAAGTTTTTATGAAGAGACTGGACAACCATTTGTCTGAAATGGTATAGGGTTTCCTGCCTGAGCAGGGGGTTGGACTCGATGACCTCCAACGTCCCTTCCAACTTTATTATTATTATATTATATTATATTATATTATTATATTTCAGACAAATGGCTGTCCAGTCTCTTCTTAAAAACTTCCAGTGTTGGAGCATTCACCGCTTCTGGAGGCAGGTTGTTCCACTCATTAATTGTTCTAACTGTCAGGAAATTTCTCCTTAGTTCTAGGTTGCTTCTCTCTTTGGTTTGTTTCCATCCGTTGCTTCTTGTCCTGCCTTCAGGTGTTTTGGAGAATAGCTTGACTCCCTCTTCTTTGTGGCAGCCCCTGAGATATTGGAACACTGCTATCATGTCACCCCTCGTCCTTCTCTTCATTAAACTAGACATACCCAATTCCAGCAACTGTTCCTTATTGAGTAAACATAGAAACTGTTACCTTTAAATAATGGTGAAGTAAAGCTGGATGTCAGTGCCTATTTATGAAGTCCAATGTTATCTAAATGCATTAGTATTGTTTAACTTCCACAATAAAAGAAGCATCCTAGATGTCATTATGGAAAACAAATATATAGAGTATCAGTCTATCTATCTATCTATCTATCTATCTATCTATCTATCTATCTATCTATCTATCTATCTATCTATCTATCTATCTATCTATCTATCTATCTATCTATCTATCTATATCTATCTATCTATCTATCTATCTATCTATCTATCTATCTATCTATCTATCTATCTATCTATCTATCCATCCATCCATCCATCCATCCATCCATCCATCCATCCATCCATCCATCCATCCATCCATACTTAGGAAGTATAAGGTTCCTATTAGTCTATCTCTGAATTCCTTGCATGAACATTTTAGGATATGCAGAGGTAATTGGTAGAACTTAGAAGGGAGAGAATCCTTTCCAAGAGAAAGTAGCACACGTTAACTTCCCTTCCGTACACTAGTCCCTATATTGTTTAATGATTATTATTATTATTAGAATCACTCAAATGTTGACAGCATAAAATTACATGCCACAGAGGAAGATGCTGTTGTGCTGGGTGGTCTCTGTGAGCTACAAATATGCCAATAAATCTACTTAGCTCGATTACTGTTTCCCTGTTGCTCTTGCCATCTCTCCTGAACTTGTGCTAATTTTATGACCAAGATGAATTTGTAATTCAGAAAGCATGCTCACCAGATGCTGCTGCGGAATATGAAGGAGACAGTAACATAATCATATTGCAAACGGAATTTGAAGATCACCTTGTCCTTCTTGCATTAAAGGCTTAGCTAAACAAGACAAACCCCTTTTTTTTCATGCTTTTTGCTTTCATTAAAATCAGGCAAGTTGGGAGGATCATTGTGAGGCGGCAGAGCCATTTTATTTTAATGCCTTATAAAAGGTTCCTCCTCAAAATTCTGCTTCTGTATTAATTTTCTGGCCTATTGTGAAACACGTTTTCTCCTTCATGTTTCTGTTAGCTATTAAATGAACTGTTTCCTAATCCTGACCTTCACAAAGATGTGGGAAGCCTTTCTGGAAATTCCAACAGAAATTTCTGTTCTTAAGATACTGATGACACTTCCATGAGTCAAGGCTGGTTTGGAAACGGCTTCTTACCAGGGCCATGCAGAGCTTTGATTTGAGCATCAAATCATCCGTTGAAACACATTCCTCAATCAAAAGCCGAGACTGTCTTCGAAGAGGCCACTCAAATCAACTGGCTTCAAAGCTCTGGCTATGCTTTTGAAGTATCTTGCAGATGTGATCCCTTTTCTGCTGTTCCAGGAGCTGTTATCAAAAATCCACAGTCCTGTATGTGAAGAATGTTAAGAAGGGGTAATTATATGATAGACTCTCTCTGACTCTGACATGAGTAGCTGACCAATGAGTTTTAGCATCTCATTAAACTTTCCATAGAGTTCTTTCTGAGATACGGGCAGTCCTTGACTTACGACCACAATTGAGCACAAAATTTCTGTCACTAAGGGAGACATTTCTTAAGCGTGTTTTGCCCTGTTTTACGACCTTTTCTTGGCTCGGTTGTCAAGTGAATCGCTGCAGTTGATAAGTTAGTAACCCAGGTGTTAAGTGAATCTGACTTCCCCCATTGCTTGTCAGAAGGCCGCAAAAGGGGATCCCGTGACCTTGGGGCACAGCAACAGGTCATAAGTAGGAACCCGTTGCCAAGCATCTGAATTTTGATCACATGATCATGGGGATGCTGGAAAGGCCGTAACTGAAAAACAATCATAAGTCACTTTTTTCAGTGCTGTTGTAATTTTGAATGGTCACTAAATGAGGACTACCTATAGAATGACTTTGGTTTTCATGTACTTTGCCAAGCCCTCTCTCTTGTGCGAATGGAATACAGGTAATCCTCAACTTACAGCCATTCATTTAACAACCGTTAGAAATTACAACAGCACTGTAAAAAAAAAATGATTTACAATCTGTTGCAACAGCCCCCGTGTTGCCTGATCACAATTCATGTGATTGGCACCCAGCATGTATTTACAATGGTTGCAGCATCCCAGGCTCATGTGATTGCCATTTGCACCCTTTCCAACTGGCTTCTCACAAGCAAAGTTAATGAGGGAAGCCAGATACACTTAACCACCGGATGATTCGTTTAACAATGATGGGGGGGGGGGAAACTTTGTAAAATTGGATGAGACTCACTTAACAAGCATCTTCCTTAACAACGGAGATTCTGTTCTTCATTGTGGTCATAAGTCAAGGATTACCTGTATTACACTTCTCTGTTGGTCTTGCCAACCTATTTGAGAATTCAACTCAGTTTCCTGTATTCTGAAAAGAGCCTAAAGCTGGCGTACTTGGAGGTCAGACTTCACTTTTTAATTCTGCTTGATTTGGGCAAATCTCTCAGCAAAGGCTGAAGAAGTACTAGGGTAAGGTTTGAAGGGGCTGACCCAAACTTTTTTTTTCCCTTTTTAAGAATAGGCCATGAATGCCAGTTTTTTCTCTCTCTAGGGCCTGCCTCTTTGTGTGGTATTGTATCTCCCTCTGCCAGCATGCGTTTGCAGGTTCCACTTGCTGACTGAATCATACCTGCTGTATATATTGCTACTTTTAAATGCCATATATTTAATTTCTATTTTGTATTTGGCTGGGTATAAATTGGTTACTGACCTGGTAAACAGGTTGTATAAATACTTACATACATTTTGCCAACGATGAGGACTTCTTTCCAGCAGCCATACTTGTCAGCCAGCTGGGTACCTCACAAAAACCAATGACTGCAATCATTCCTTCTTGCTGCTTCCCCATGGCATACTTTTTTTAAAAAAATCCAATCTTGAAGCAGTTCAAAATTTCTAGTCCCAAACTCTCTCTTTGCATCTCATGTATTCAATTCCATTTAAATCAGACCAGACCTACTCCACTGTCAGCAATGTTAGCAACCCAAGCCGATTTATTTTTGGCTTAGCTGTGATGTAGTTGAAACCAATGCAAAGCCCTCTCTCTGCCTCTGTCTCTGTCCGTCTGTCTCTCTCTCTCTCTCTCTCTCTCATGGCTCCTTTTCTCCATTGGAGGGAACTGTTCTTGTTCTTGTTGTGCTGATGAAAGTGTGGACATAACTTTTTTAAAAAACCATTATGTTATTTCTTTTGTGATGTACTTTGAAAAATATTGCTTGTGTATGAAGCATCTACAGTGAGGCAGGATCAAACTATCCAGATGTTTTAGTCTGCAACTCCCATCACCTCTCAGCAGTGATTGTGTTGGTTATGACTGAAGACCACTTTAGTTTGAAATGTTTGAAAGGTATTCACTTGAGGAAACATTTGGGGAAAGCTGAATTAGTTTCTGAACTGGCACCCTTCACTGTGGATTTCACTTTTTCTTTTTCATTTTTCTGTATATGAGTGAAAAATAAAGAGTAAGATTCAGAGTACAAAAATGCTGCCACTATTTTTTTAGATAGTTGTATCACCTATTACAACCATGTAGTGATCTTGTGCGAGACTCAAGGATGAAACTTTGGCAGCTACGTGCCTTTGTGTTTCAACTTGCCTTTAGAGTAAGGGGGGAGGTATAACTTTTGAGTGGGTTAGATGGAGACACAAAATTCTACAATTATGCTGAAGACCATGAGAGCCTGAAACCTTTTCAAGGACACCATAAAAGGTGTGGATTTGAAGCAGACAGTTCCCATAACAAAGTGAACTTGTTTATATGGGCTACGTAAGTTGTTGGGGGTTTGGCTGGGAAAATTATTGTTTAAGTCTATGATTTGGTGTTAGAACATCAGAGTTAGTTTTGCTTCGACATTACCATGTGGTGTATTCAATAAACAGTAGGATTTTTGGAAACGGAATGAGCCTGGAGTTTTATTTGGATTCTCAAGCTGGATGTTGACAGAGACATTTAAAAAGAAAACATCCAAGTACCGCCATAGGTCTCAACAAGATGAAAATCCTGACTTATGTGGCAGAAGAGAAAGTCAAAAGCATCCAATTTGGGCATTCTTTTTATACTGAAATTCAGAGAGGAATTTCAATAGTACTTAGTTCAGGTAGGCTAAAAACAAACTGTGAAATGTACAACACATGAATTGTTTCCTGATATTTTCATGCTACCTTTCAAACAGACTCCTTGGACAGTTTATGTAACAATGAGTCTTCTTACATTAACCTGAATTCCACACATTCAGATAAAACAAGGGACTTGATGAGTTTGGAAATAGAAGCATCTGATCTCTCTGGTGCCAACTGAGAAGAAGAAAATGTGCGTGTGGGGGGGGGAGGAGAGCTTGGCTGTGGTATGATGGGAGAGAATCCACACCAGCCCTGATGTTTGAGTACAACATCGAAGAAAAAAAACACACCCCAAATCCTTTTGTGGCAGGCATTCTTAGAACTTTGAGAGCAAGTAAAATGTACTTTCTCTGAAAGGCTGCCATGGGGTCATAGGGCAGATGCCATTCACAAGAGAATTGTGTTGGGCACAGTCAGTCATAAAATATATTGAGCATTGCTGCAATCATGTTTTCCAGTCCTCCAAGATGCTTCTTACAACATTTATCTGTCTTGCAGAGCAAGTAGGGCATACTTTTATACAAAACCCTGGAGTGCAGTTACCTGCTGTTTTTATTCTCTAAGAATGCCTATGGTTTCCATGCAGGACCTAGAGCATTCTTAGAAATAAAGATGATAATGGAGCATGCTTTCTCTGCAGCATGCCTTGTTCCTCACTTGGGGGATTTGTTGTTGCTGTTTACATTAAAAGAATTTTGTGCAATTTTTTTTTTTATTAAATCAAGTGGGTGAGAGAGCTTGGTGAGTATCAAAGGAATTGTATGCTGACGCATTAATGTTTCTGTGCATCACATTGAATCACCAGCTATAAAATTAGATGTTCAGCAGAAGCCACATGGATATTGTGTGCATTTTAGGTTAGCATGCAAATATTATAAATTATGTAACATACATCATGTTTACAGTGACATCATGGTTCCATTTGCCTCTGGATGCCAATGTTTATAAATCATGTTTTAGGATTGCACGTTGAACTATGTAAAGAGAAATGTGTGCATGCTTGTTCATAATTACATACATCTTCTCAATTGTTAAGTTTGGGCTGTGTAGTTTGGCCTTTTATACAGAGATAAAGCTGATCATTTAGCAAAAGACATCCCTTAAAACACTGCCAGGAGACAAGAGACATCAACTGTCTGATCTTTCTCCTACTCTTGAAAAGAGAATGACCTTCCCATGTGTGGTTTACATTTTTATTGCTTAATTCTTTATGATGCTTCCAGTAGATTGCTAATACCCATGCATAGCTTTTATTATTTCATTATGATTGTCACATACATTCCTTGAAGAGAATAATAATTTTTTGGACTTAAAAGCATAGACATGCAGGTAGTCCTTGACTTATGACCACAATTGAGCCCAAAGTTTCTGTTGCTAAGCAAGACAATTGTTAAGTGAGTTTTGCACCATTTTACAACTTTTCTTGCCAGAGTTGTTAAATGAATCACTGCAGTTGTTAAGTTAGTTAACACGATTGTTCAATGAATATGATTTTGCTTGTCAGAAGATTTCAAAAAGTGATCATATGACTTCAGGACACTGGACTTGTCATAAATACATGCCAGTTGACAACCGTTCAGATTTTGATCATGTGACCATAGGAATACTGCAATGGTCGTACATGTGAAAAACAGTCATAAGTCACTTTTTTGCACCTATTTACCTATACGACTCTTATTTAAGTCACTTTTGTCTGAATTAAAACTACCGAGATTAATATTGTAAAAAAAGAGGCACGTTACTCAATGAAGGCCAAAAGCCAAGGGTCTGATAGCACATTAGCCAGCAAAAAATGAATTATTAAAAGACATATATACTTTCATGCACTACAGCTCAATTCATCAGATGTACAGAGTGGTTAAACTGATGTAGGCTTTTAAAAGGAGAGGAGGTAAAGAGGAGGGAAAAAAGGATAATTTAAGCAGATGTAGATTACACATGGGAAATATTGCAAATACCTCATCAATTAGCAATTATAATGTGTTAAAAAACCAATGTGTTTGTTAAGATTTTCTGAAATAGCCTGAAACCTTTTGAAATATGTGAGTTCGGCAGTCTCTTCCTTGGTCATGCTAGTGTAATAGTACTGTTTTAAAACAGCAGCCTTGAAATCCGGGGCAGTTAAAACGTTTAGATATTATTTTTTCCTTCTTTTGAGTCCTGATGTCAAACTTGTGTCCATTAATTCTTTTGACCTCTTTGTCCAACATAGAATCTAGGGAAGCATTGCTTAGCAGACAATGGCATTGCGTCACATTAGAGGAAGGCTCTTGTAATTTTGTGTGTGAAGTTATTGGGGTCTTTGATGTAAGTGCTGTTGGTGTAAGTATACACGCAAAAAAGGCATCTGAATTTGCTTCATGGTCTAGTTCAGGGGTAGGCAACCTCGGCTCTTTTATGACTCATGGACTTCAACTCCCAGAATTCCTCAGTCAGCATAGCTGAGTTGAAGTCCATGAGTCATAAAAGAGCCGAGGTTGCCTACCCCTGGTCTCGTTCCAATGTTAGCATCCTTGTCCCACAGTGATTATGTTACACTGTCTCCTAGAAACCCCTAAACCAGGCATGTCAAACTGCCGGCCCACGGGCCGGATGCATCACGATGAAGCCACGCCAACCCCATTGCCGGCAATGGGGAAAAAGTCGCGATACATGCCTGCTCTAAACTATCACTTCAGAATCCTTTACAAAAAGGTGAAATTAAACACCCAAGTTATATCTACTCTGGATTCCTGACTGTATCGCGTTTTCATCAAGACAACAAAACTATAATACAGAAGTGAGTTCCTTAAAGAAAAAGAAATAAAGAAATAGGCTGTCCAAGGATCTACAAGAGCCATTCATTATAATGGGAGGGCTCCACAAATATTCCTCCCCACAATATTGTGCACCTATCCAGGTATATACTCAGCTAAGCTGAAAAGTCAGTTCTTGTGCAGAGCTTATCCTTTTGCCCCCCAGCAAATCCACACAGGCTCTTGGGAATTTGAACTCCTTTTTTTTTTCTACTGAGATTTAAGGAATATTTTCAAAGCACGAAACATGGCACAAATATACAGCCATCATCAACTCAACACGTCCTGAAATAACATACAACTAAAGATGACGCTTCAAATCCAAATGCCTAATAAATAAACCACAGGTATGCCCCTAGATCAGGGGTTCCCAACCGGGGGCTCACACCCCCTGGGGATGCAAGACCATATTCCAGGGGGTGTGAAAACTTGTATATACATAATTTATTGCTGTTATTTTGAACTTTTTAAGGGGTGCAAGAATATATCAGAAGCGTTCTATGGGTGCGGGGTATAGAAAAGGTTGGGAGCCACTGCCCTAGTTGGATGTAACACCAAGGCCTCAAAAACAGCAGTGTTGCTGTAATAAATAAATTGACAAAAGGGGGGTAGTTTTCATCGAGAATAACATTGATTATATCAAAGAAGCTGAAAACAACTCTCCAATAGCATGCTCTGCCAACTTCTTTCCTCAGATCCCATGGCAACACAGCAAAAAAAACATACACAATCTGACTAAAGAATTTCCTAAGGATATATAAGACGTATCTATATGGAGACACCTGAGGAGTCCTGACCAGGCATTTTCAACCTACTTCACAAAATATACATAACCGGTCATCTGGCCTGTCCCATTGCTTCAAGATTCAGAACCATCATAGCTGGAATATCAGTTTGATGGATTCTGACTCAGATCTTGTGCTACCAGCATTCCCAGCTACATAGGAGACATCACAGACTTCAGATAAAGATTGAAATCCATCAACATTTTAATTATCCTGAGTGTTGTGGCTCTATATATCAACATCCCTAAAAATATGGTCTTCAGACCATTAGGAACATCATCACTAATATCAATATTTTGCAATCAGGCTATGCAGTTTTGTACTCACCCATAACTGTGGCACAGCCATGGACACATGCATGTTTCCACAATATGCCAGCATCTTCATAACTGCCTAGAATAATGCTTACACAACTTTCACTCCCTTTACTT
This sequence comes from Azemiops feae, assembly GCA_023970755.1. Classification (NCBI taxonomy): domain Eukaryota; kingdom Metazoa; phylum Chordata; class Lepidosauria; order Squamata; family Viperidae; genus Azemiops; species Azemiops feae. Next base: position 528,549 of record JALGBA010000920.1, on the reverse strand, counting down.
AAGATTCATTGATGATATTTTCTGGTTTGAGCTTTTTTGGGGGGGAAATGTAACTCCACTAGAACCCCAACAACTTCCACTCCAGCATCGACTTCACCTTTGATCTATCTACAGAAAAAGTCCACTTCCTTGCTATCACAGTAAAACTACACAATAGATACATACACATCACATTAACTGGAATATCTACAGTTTTTTCCTGCATACCTAAATACTTCCAGCGTCCATCTACAGCACATCATCAAATCTTTCATCTATAGCCAGGCTTTACACCAGGTTTATCCAACCCACAGGCCACATGCAGCCCTGGACAGCTAGTAAAGATTGTAAACTTTTAACATTATCTGATTTATACACATTAAATATATATTTTATATGCGGCCCAAGACAATTCAATGTGGCCCAGGCAAATCAAAAGGTTGGACTCCCGTGCTCTATACTATGTCATTTTTAACAAAACAATAATGGTAACTTGGAAACTAGACCCTCAAATTAACCCAGATGTCTCATTTGCTCCCAACTTTAAAGCAACGCCACCATCATAGCTGCAAACTGTAGCTTCTGACATTATGGCTATAATCACACTTCACAAAACATAATGATTGATTTTAATTTACAATATCCAGACATTATAATTTGTAAATCATGACTTCATGATTCACCCGATATGTAAACCAAATCAATCACAATTAAGCTAACTATGACCTCTTATGAAAGCAGCTACTGTACATAAAGCTGATGTGTGTGTTTGTGTGCACTTTCTCTCCCTCCTTCTCTCTTCATCTCTTTTTCCTTTTCTTTTTGTTTAACTGGAAACAATGCAGATGTTGTGGAGTTGACTTACATTTCCTAAACTGTAAATTAATTTACTTGAGAAAGAGACCTTTGCTATGCACCAAAGCCAATATTTTCTGAAGTTTTCAAAAAATATTCTCTTCTTAGGTACAGTAAAAAAAAAACAATACTTCAATTTTCATTGGTCAGGCAGTCCTTCTGGCCCCTTAGCAGAACTATGGTATACTTTGTTTAGAATATTTTTCAAAAAGTGGAGAAGAAAAAAAAACCAAGTTGAATTTCAATAGCTCCTTGTCCTTTCATCTTTCACTTCATCCTGAGCTCCACATCTATTTTTGATCATGTTTTTAGTCTTCATTTCACCTTCTAGCTTTGACCTTCACTGAACTGTACTCTGCTTAGAAAGCTGTGAGCCTTTACATTACATTACTTCCTTCATTGCTGAACTGTAAAATTTTGCCCCAGGCTATGAAAGTAGTCATTAAGATCAGGTTTAGCAGGCCTTCCCCCTTTACATGAATTGTTTAATCTGAGTATACCCTGAAAAGTGAAGCTGAGGTGTGATGAAATGTCAGCTGCTTACCAAAGACTTGAATGACTTTGTGGATATTCGAGAACATCTTGCTACTCACCCCTTTTGCTAGCTGACTCTTTTGAATGGAAATACACAAGCAGGGCAAAGATACAGGTAGTCCACGACTTACAACAGTTCATTTAGTGACCGTTTTGAAGTTCACTTAACAAATGTCTCACTTAACCACGGATGTTTTGGGCTGAATTGTTGTCATTAAGTCGAGGGTACCTGCAGTTAAAACTAGATTGATGTTAACATTAAGACTTAAACCTTCTCAATTCTACAGAATGGGTTTGGGAGAACGCTGTGTAATATATGTCAGGCATAGAATGGCTTGGCCTGTGTTCAGTGCCTTGAATGTGGGGGAAAGACAGCTGTTGCTTCACTCTTTGATAGCACTGGTTGCTTCCATAGAGAGGACAGGTGTACTATGATGCAAATTGTCTCCTCTGTTCTCCCTTTACCTGTCATGCTGGAAGAGCAGCTTCAGTAATAGTCATGGAAACAAGCTGGAGATATGGGATTGGGGAATCATATTGAGGTAGGATGGTGCTTTCTGCATTTTCCCCCAGTCCTGTTCCACTTGACCAATGAGGAACCTTCTTCAATAGCTTGTTGATCAGAAGACAAGAAAACCTCCATGAAATTCATGTGGATGGAATCCTGGGTATCCTTGTATTTTCCATAGAGATAGACAGTGGTGACCAAAGAGTATGTATCACAAATTCTCCCTGGTTTCCCAGAAGTCATTTAAATCCTAAGGTGACAGGAGTAGCATCCCTTGCCATCTCACCAGTGTTAAAATCCTAATAAAGGATCATTGCCATCATGAGAGCAACACAGAAACATTAACTTAAAGTCATATCCTGATAGTAGTTAATGTGAAGTAATGGTTAAGGTAGTGGGTAATTGAGAATCTTCATCGACATAGCGGTCAAGGTGTTGAACTGGCATTGGGAGGACCCAGATTCAAGGCCATACTCAGCCATGGTAGCTTACTGAGTGACTTAGGGCCACTCAACTTAGCATAACCTACTTCACAGACTTCCTGTTATGAGAATAAAATGGAGGAAGGTCCCCATATTAAGCTATCTTGGGCACTTGGAAGAAAGACCAGCTAACATGCATAATTGTCAACTAACACCTTATTTTGATGAGATAGCTATTATGCATCTCCCTCTGCTTTAAGTGTAAAACTGAGTGCAGAAGACCCAGTTTGGATCAGAATTCTGATGTTAGAATTTACCACCCTGAATAGCAAGCAGTATTCCAAATCACCCCTCACAGCTTTATTTTTTAACAGTGTACAGTATACTTTGCAGGTATGTCTGCCTTCAGTTTGGATTGGGACTATATTTTTTTAAAAAATGAATTACAGATTATATGTTTTAGCCTCCAGTCCCCTGATCATCTTTGTGCAGAGAAGAGAAACAAAGATGATCAGGGGACTGGAGGCTAATATATATATATATATATATATACATATATGGTTGCTGGAATTGGGTATGTCTAGTTTAATGAAGAGAAGGACGAGGGGGGACATGATAGCAGTGTTCCAATATCTCAGGGGTTGCCACAAAGAAGAGGGAGTCAACCTATTCTCCAAAGCACCTGAGGGCAGGACAAGAAGCAACGGATGGAAACTAACCAAAGAGAGAAGCAATCTAGAACTAAGAAGAAATTTCCTGACAGTTAGAACAAATAATCAGTGGAACAACCTGCCTCCAGAAGTTGTGAATGATCCAACACTGGAAGTTTTTAAGAAGAGATTGGACAACCATTTGTCTGAAATGGTATAGGGTTTCCTGCCTGAGCAGGGGGTTGGTCTAGAAGTCCTCCAAGATCCCTTCCAACTCTTGTTATTCTATTCTATCCCCCATTCATACTCAGATTAGGTCTCCATTGGTAATATATGAACACTAAAAAGATGTCAACTATTTGTTATATTTTTAAAGTAGCATAAATGGGTAGTGAATACATTACTATAAGAGTAAAAAAAATGCTGCTCTGTAACTTTATCAATATCTCTGAAACTAACCTGGAAATATTGCCCCAAATTACATCATCCTTGCTTTTAGGATGCTCTGTCCCAAAATAGCCTGCAGCAGAAAATTGTATTTATTAACGCATGTTAACCAGACTGTTATATTTTCTTACTAAAATCAATGGCACATTTCAAAAACAGTGAGGGAAGCTCTTAAAATATCTTTGTTTTAAGGCACTAATGATTGAAAAACGTTTCATTTATGGACAGTAACACTTACTAACTTTATTGCCAAATTTCGTCTTCTAAAGAATAAAGGAACTTGGTCAGATGTCTGGTAAGGATTGTACACAATGGTAATGATATTTAAGAAAAAGCATGAATAGGATTCTATGCTGCCATCTTGTGGATTTCCACAAGAGGATTTGAGAGAGATTCTTCTGTTGAAAATGCATTAATAATTTAGAAACATTAATTACACCATAAGAATACATGTCAGCACAGCAAAAATATTCTTTTCATTATATGTTAATAATCCACATGCAACTACAATCATCCATATATGAATAGGCAGAGTTCTTTCCAACTGTTGTCTAAGCAATTCTAGTTTTCTTCACACAAATTTGTATTCTGTGCATCACAGGGAGTAAGGAATCTTGCTCATTTCAGCGTTTGTCCCATATTGTGCTCCAAAGTTCCATATGGCAAAATGGGATCTTACTCATAAGGTTCCAAGCAACAGATACTAGGGTATGTCCTGGACCAGGGGTCTTCAAACTTGGCCCTTTTATGACTTGTGGACTTCAACTCCCAGAATTCCTCAGCCAGGCACACATGTAGAAATGCATGTAGAAATGCTCAGTTTCAATGTAAGGTAATGATGATATGTCCATTATATTGGTTCACAGCAGCATCTAGAAAGTAAACATGTTGCATGGATGAGTCTACCCTTAAGTCAGGAGTGGGATGAAAGTTTATGACTTCTGCTGAAGTTTTGACAGAGAAGTCTGTAGGTCAGGGCACACACAAATTGCACAGTTAGAAAGGATCTCCAAAAGTTGTAAAAAAAACCCTGTAGCTTTTTTTAATAATAGAAGGGGGAATTGTGAAGCGTTAAGACTGAAATCAGGATGTGCAGTTCTTTAGATCTGAAGTGAAAAAGATTCTTTGGATTTGGAAGAAAGCATTTCAGTGTGCCTATCAATTTCTCCTTAAAAACCTGTATCCTTTCCATGGGAATTCGTGGCTATTATGAGAGATCAGGAAAAGGCACAACTTCTTTAGGGAGATGCTGATAGGCTCAACTATGGCATCATGTTGGATTCACACACTGTTCCTCTGTTCAAATAGCTGAACATCCTTACTGAAGAATAATCATATCGGCCACATTTAAATCCTATTTAAATATAACTGTAGAGCAGTCAAATTTAGTTCTGATCCTGATAATCCATGACAAAGCTATTCAAAGGCTAAGTACAGCTCTTGGGACTATATGTAGTGTATATGTGTGTGTATACGTGTTTCTATACTATATACACCCACACACATTCCAACTCCCCAAGTCTGGAGTCACCTAGACCAGTGATGGCGAACCTTTTAGAGACTGAGTGGCCAAACTGCAACCCAAAACCCACTTATGCATCGTCGAGTGCCGGGTGGGCGTGGCCCGTTGGGTGGGCGTGGCCCATTGGGTGGGCGTGGCCCATTGGGTGGGCGTGGCCCATTGGGTGGGCGTGGCTGCGGTGGTAACGGCAGACTGGGTGGGACTAAAAAGTTCAATCAATCAATTCCAACTTTGCAAGATCTTTTTTTTCCCACGAGAAGTTGAAATTGACTGATTGAACCTTTTTTTTTTTTTGCACACAGCGGCGGAGGCCTAAAGCGAAAAGGTTTTATAAAACCCAGCTGAAGGCCTAGGACTGGGGCGATGGCGCGCATGCCCACAGAGAGGGCTCTGAGTGCCGCCTCTGGCACCCGTGCCATAGGTTTGCCACCACTGACCTAGACCAAAGTCAAGGTGACCATATGAAAAAGCTGACTGCAGTTCTTCAATAGGTTCCCATCTGTTTTATTTAACAGAGATAGGGACATTTCCAAATGTCTGTTTGTCTCCTGTCCGTCTGTCTGTCTCACATTGATGCTTTTTTATGCCTTCATGTCCTCCTTAGTTTTAAAGGATTCCACTTTTCAGGATTTGCTGTCAAATTCTCTTATCTGATTCCATTTATCCACCCCAGAAATTAAGATATGAACTGAGCTTTTTATATAAGCAAATTTATACCATGCTGGGTTTTTTTTTAAGCTCAAGAATAATTGTATATGCTCAGTTCTAAAAAAACAATAAATAACTAAGAAAACTGAAAAAAATTCAGAGAAATAGGTCATTGAGAGTTAACAAAAAACACCAGCTGTACCATTTAAGCAAAGCAGTTAACATGCAGTAAAAACTACAGGAGGCTGATAAAGAAACTAACAGTAATGTAACATCAGTATCTTTATTGTATTTCCATATTTTCTTACATTATGAAGATAAGATTATGGGTATGTTTCAAGCAGTAACAAATCACTAAGTCCTATTTTATCAGTACTTTTTCTGGTAGTAAGTCGTAAAACAGACATTTATCTAAAGTGCTCTTATCAAAAAGTTGAACTGTGAACACTTTTGACATGCAGTAATTCAGATCCAGCTGAGAATAATATTATAAATTGACAATTTAGTTATTTAAATTATATTCATCTTATTTATCCCTTTTTCTTTTTCCTATTGGCAAAGACAAAGACATTTTTCCTGTGAAGAAGTATTGACTTGGCCTCGAGCATGAGTCATTGCAATCCATAGGCATTCATGATGCAAGCCCCATCCATTTTCTATATGTGTCATGACACTGCATGCACACACAGAAAAGATAGAGTTTGCAATACAAACGTTTTGCCACTTTGATGAAAGGAGCAAAATCCTGATGCTTGTTGTCTGGTATGGTTAACTTTAAAAAAATCAAGGCTATTAGACCTTGAAGCTCCAACTTTGGCAACTTTAAGACTTGTGGACTTCAATTCCCAGAATTCCTCAGTCAGCATGAAATTCTGAGAGTTGAAGTCCACAAATCTTAAAGCTGTCAAGGTTGGAAACCCCTGATCTAGAGAGCCAAGGGAACAGAAATTGCATATATTTTGGGCAGAGTGACACATCATAGAAACATGCAACTCTGATTCACTATTAAGGGCATAGTCCTCTGCAGAATTACAGGAATCCCACTAATTCTCATGAAAATTGTGGCCCTGATATTATAGTAAGCATGGATGGCATCCTCCTATCCTATTAAAAATAGTAGCTAGGAAGGCCATCAAATTTTTATGATATTCTGCTGGCTAGGAATTATCAAGTTTAGACTGAGCCTTTCTAGACAGACAGTTCCAGTTATATGCTCCAATTAGTATGTTTCAGTTCTAAAATGAGGCAAGCAGGGAATGGAGAATATTTTTTCCTGAACTAAAATTATATACAGTAAATGTTGACTTGTCATCCCAATTGGGAATGGAATCTCCATTGCTAAGCAACTGGTTCTCAAGTGATCCATGCCTGGTTTTATGTCCTTATTTGCCCTGGTTAAGCAAATCACTGCAGTTATTAAGTGAATCATATAGTTGTTAAGTGAATCCCACTTCCCTCAATGGTTTTGCTTTTCAGAAGTCACCTGGGAAGTCACCTGCAAATGGGGATTATATGACCCTGGGATGCTGGAACCGTCATAAATACCTATCAGTTGCCAAATATCAAAATTTGTTCATGTGACTGTGGGGATGTTGCAGTGGCCGTAACTGCAAAGGCTGGTCATAAGTCACTGTTTTCAGTAATAATAATAATAATAATAATAATAATAATAATAATAATAATAATAATAATAATAATAATAATAATAATAATAATAATAATAATAATAATAATAATAATAATAAAGTTGGAAGGGACCTTGGAGGTCATCGAGTCCAACCCCCTACTCAGGCAGGAAACCCTATACCATTTCGGACAAATGGCTATCCAGTCTCTTCTTAAAAACTTCCAGTGTTGGAGAATTCACCGCTTCTGGAGGCAGGTTGTTCCACTGGTTAATTGTTCTAACTGTCAGGAAGTTTCTCCTCAGATCCAGGTTGCTTCTCTCCTTGACTAGTTTCCATCCGTTGCTTCTTGTCCTGCCCTCAGGCGCCTTGGAGAATAGCTTGACTCCCTCTTCTTTGTGGCAACCCCTGAGATATTGGAATACTGCTATCATGTCACCCCTAGTCCTTCTTTTCATTAAACTAGACATACCCCATTCCAGCAAACGTTCCTGATATGCTTTAGCCTCCAGTCCCCTAATCATCTTTGTTGCTCTTCTCTGTACTCTTTCTAGAGTCTCAACATCTTTTTTACATCGTGGTGACCAAAACCGGATGCAGTATTCCAAGTGTGGCCTTACCAAGGCATTGTAAAGTGGTATTAATACTTCACATGATCTTGATTCTATCCCTCTGTTAATGCAGCCTAGCACTGTGTTGGCCTTTTTGGCAGCTGCAGCACACTGCTGGCTCATATTTAAGTGCTGTTGTAACTTCAAGCAATCACTAAATGAAAGGACTACCTGTATTTGGCCTACTTTCGTCACTTTGGTCCGTGGTACTTAAAGATACATCTCTGACCTGGCACTTTTAGTTACTGGAATTCTTGCAATGAATTTGGAATAGGTGGAGTTTAATCTTCGTTGAGGATGAGGCAATTAGCATGTTAAGCAATTTAATATTTTAGGATTCCTTAACACAGATTAATTAGACCTTAACTATTAAAAGATGTTAAGTATGTTGGTACATAGTGTTAAACTTGTGATGAATTAAATGAATATAAGGACTACAAGGTCTCTCTTCCTCTGCGTTGCCACCAGAAGGTGATTAAATATTTTGCTCCATTTCAACTAACTATGGTCTTTTTCTCCAAAGTCCAAAAATGGATTTCCTAAAGTAAACTGTATAATTTGCTGAATAAACAATTACCTTTGCACATATAACTCTAAGCTATAAAAAAAAATGCATGGCTTGACTTATGCAAACCAATAAGCCAAAACCAAGTATTATGGCTTAGAGTTAGACCAACTGTATACACCAGATCACTCTTGTTTAGTGTAAAAATTAGAAGTATAAATCATAATTAGAAGCTATGTGCTTTGTTCTCACTGAAGGAGACAAACACATAGCAGTACACAGTACTTAATTCATAAACATTTCCAATTTCTAAACAGACATAGTGAAAGATAAATGTAGAGGGGAGGGGATAATTCGCAATCCTGGGTTTTGCTTATCACAAATTCAAAACAAATTATTGTGTTTGATAGTTTAATGATAGACCTATGGATACTGATTGATAAGCTACAAAATGTTGGTTCTATAATGAATGATGTAGTCAAGATACTTCGTAGATTTGGTCCAGACTTCTAATTATCTCTATCTTAATAAGAAAGTAATAGTATTTCCAAAGCCACATTTTATTAGATCAATTCCCTAAAGCAGGGGTCCCCAACCCCCGGTCCGTGGACCAGTACCGGGCCACGGCATTTCAGCAACCGGTCCGCACAAACAAGCAAAGCCCCATCTGCGAGATGCAGGCAGCACACAAAACCACACACCCTCCGGTCCACGGAAAAACTTCTCTCCACGGAACCGGTCCCTGGTGCTCAAAAGGTTGGGGACCTTTGTCCTAAAGCCTGTTACAGATAGTCCTCACGTACCAACTAGTCAGAAATGGTTTGAACTCATGCTGAAAGTAGAGATTTACAACTGGTCCTCAAACTTGCGGCCATGTGATCGCAGTTCGGATGCTTGGCAACTGGTGTGCATTTAGACAGTTGCAGCCTCCTTCAGTTGCGTGATTGCTGTTTATGAGCCTTAAAGTTAACAAGAAGCCAGCAGAAAGATGCAAGTTGCAAATTACAGTCACATGACATGTTTCCTAATAACCACTTGCTTAGCCATGGAGTTGCCGGTTCCTTACCAATTGTAGTTGGTAAATGAAGACTATCTGTATTAAAACACAAACTGCAGATAAGGGCCAAATATTGACTGTTGATGTTATCGTTTGTCCCCCCTGAAGAGGTTGTTTTATATATATTCCCAATTAATGATGTTTCATGTATGTGTCATGTAATTTTCCATCCTCCATATGGATATTTAGTATTTCAATGTACATATGAATAAAGGGCCAATTTATTTGTTCCTAATTAGCCTAAAAGTCTCATGTAGATGAAGAAAAATGGTCTATAAAGTTTTTGATTCATTCACAGCATTTCATTCTGAACTGTAACGCTTACATCAAGGGCACAAAAACAGGCCAACAAACATCAGACCAAAGCAAATGTCCTAAACCTATTTTGCTTGGGACTCATTTCCAGATTTTTTATTTAAAAAAAAAAAAACTATAAGGAGAACAATTCAAATTAGTCCATGTTCTGATGAATGTGACTGGGTGCACACATTGTTCTAAGCCATGGCTTATTGATTTAGCCACCTCTTGCTAAATTTGCCCAACATACAAAAAGAGAAACCATGTTTTGTATACCACCGTGATTGGCTTTGGATAATAACACAGGGCACTGGAAGCAAGCGAGCAAGGTAGATTTGGTGCCTGTTTTGGCAGTTGTCTGGTTTTTCCTTGGACAGCTTATGTTTCAGTCTTTTGTTTTGAAATGTATCCAGTCTTCTCTATATTTGGGTATGGAGCTTGCAGCTTGCTTGATGGCTGCTCCTTCCTTTTGGAAAAAAGACAGAGAACCCCAGTGGCTTGTTCTTATTTCATTATGCAGCTCTGAGATTCTCTTTGCTCAGCTGTGAAATAAACCAAAGTAAAAGAGAAATGCTGTGTGTGTGAAGCCTAAAGTGTTATCTTTCAGATACATTTCCTCCCTTCTTCTCAGGTTAGATTGTTGTAGTCCTTTACCCATGGAGTTCATAAAGCCCATAGAGAGCTCTTTAGAACAAAACCCTTTTTATTTATGTTCAAACCAGATTTTGGACTTCATTGAAAGCCTTTTGGAAATACTAACTTATTTTCCAGTTCAGGAGCCATCATGGGAAATGGACCTGATCCAGTCAAGCTATCATACAGAAAATACAGATTTTTGGCAAAATACCAAACTTCCTTACATCGATTTCCATAAGTGCAAAGTTGTTATTCTCAAGAGCCTGTGCGTAAATTATCACAGGCTGGCTTTTTTGAGTAAAGCAGAGTAGGAATAGGTATGTATGTATGTATGTATGTATGTATGTATGTATGTATGTATAAATAAGCAAGCAAGCACCTCTATTTCAAAAGAAAAGGAATTAGTTGTATCACAACCAATGGAATATTTCTAAACCTTGATTTTAGGGCTAAAATGAATCTCCATTGAACTCGATGATACTAACTGCGGTGGAGTTATACTTAGTTTCTCTCTGCAAAATGCTACACATCAGGAATGTGTGTAATAAAGTTCCCTTCTGCCACCTGAAATGCAATCTTTAGATCCAAATTAGACATGCATTCATTCACCATTTCAACCACATGGCTGATGTAGGCACCCTCTGAAAAAGAGGAACTTGCATTAATCTCATTTTATTAATTTTTCTCACTCTTACCTTCCCTGGGACTTTACTTCATTTCTACTTCATTACAATCTTGCTCCTTCCAACATTCAGATTTGTGGTTTAAAATGTTAAATGTCAGCAATTGCAAACAAACAAACAAACAAACAAACTTGCAGGCTGCAACAAAGAATTAAGATACCTCCTACAATTTATAAATGCCAGGGTGCAAATAGTTACTTGAATTCAGCACCTCGGAAGGGTTTTCATAGAAGTGATAAATTGTAATTGTGAATTGGCAGACTATCCTCTAACTTAATTTTAGTACAGTAGTGTTACCTAAAAGAGTGTTTATCACCCCCACAGCAAGAACTTGGAAGCAATATTGTTTTCAGTCTTGCAAATGCTGGTCCTTTTCCCTTTTTGCATGCCGGTTTTCAGAAATTACTCAAGTTATATCTGCATTTGCAAACTAGCTGATCATATGCTTGTACTGATGTCACTCCAAGTTTTTAAGTGTTTGGCAGGGGAAGAGAGAAGGGAAAGAGAAGCATGTTTTGTTCCCCCCCCCCTTGAAATCTTTGAGGCACCAGATCATCTGAGAGATGTTCAGAGACAAAACATATGACCTGAAAATTCAGGCATAAATTAATAAAATGAGAAGTGCCAGGCATTGGGAGATGGAAGGAAAATGTTATAGTGCCCCTGATTGACAGCATTGTCATGGCTTAATGTAGAACAATTAGCATCACTTCATCCTTTTGCTCAAGTTCATCATCTTCAGTGACAACAATAAACCAGTAGTAACACAAGACATCAAAGTATATTTGCAGAGGATGACTCAAGGGGCATGCTGTCAACAAATGTTACCTTTCTGATTTAACCCTCTTGTCTATTTTTTTTTCTTTCGCATTAGTATGTTTAGTGTTTGCATCTGTTTATGTGAATGCTACAATTGTCAATAAATAGTCTGTGATATCATTATGCACGCATTTGCTAAATATGATTCAGGCTTGAGTCTTAATTTTCAAAATGTTGGAATTTGTAGAATATGTGCATGTGAGATGATGTCTTCAGTCTGATTCCTTCACCTTACCCTGCAAAATTTGTATATGGCCCATGATAAAAAAAAAAATGCTATCGCCAGTTTTGTTGAATGATCATCTTCTTCTAGGACAGTTATTTGCAAAGTCAGCAAAAATTTTAAAAATGCAATTCTGTTCTATTAATCTGTGGCCACCTATTAGCCAGCTAATATTTCGAGATAACTGTTGAGAGTTATACTGTATCTCAATGGACACTTTTGAGGAAGAAATTGCCACCAGTCAATTGCAGAAGGCAGCTTTACTTGGAATAGCTTACATTCTGCGATGATACTTTTAATATTATTAAACAGCAACATCTGCCTTTCCTAGGTCCTTGGGAAGGACTCATTAGGTGGATAAAAATGCCAAATCCAGTCTAAAAATCTGGTTGATTATGCAACCAATGATGGTGATGATGATGATGATGATAGAAATAGAACAACTGTGCAAAAGGAAGCAAAGCTAGTCATAATAGTAATAGGCACCTTGGGTCCAATTCTGAAACAACTGGAACACCATTTGAATACCATCAGCATTGACAAACTCACCATCCATAAATTGCAAAAGACAGCTTTATTCAGAACAGCTTACACCCTGCAATGATACCACCAACACCATCAAACATCAACATCTGGCTATGCCAGGTTCTTGGGAAAGAACTCAAGTGTGTGACGAACCGTAATAACCCTTCTGTTGATATCCCCTTCTCGGGGGGCGGGGGGGGGGAGGACTTGTGATGCTCTGATGAGCCTGAGAGCTATGCTGATGATAGTGAATTCTACCAGAAGAGTCACCCATGTCAGACAGGTTTTAGCAAAGGTGCCAGACTAAACATATTCATCAACCATAATATGGAGGAAAAAACAAAAAGAATCCTATACCGGATCTGTTGTCATCCAGGCCAAAAAGGACTGCTCGTGTGACGATACCTTTAATATTATTAAAAGCATTTGCCTATTTCAGGTCCTTGAGAAGAGCTCGATATGGTGGACAGAAATGCCAGATCCAATCTAAACATTTGGATGACTTTGCCAACCAACCATAATTATAATATTGAAAGTGAAACCCCATGCAAGAAAGTTGCCCACTCCTGAAACTTAGGATGCTTTCAAAAAAGGAGGAACATCCACTCTAAAAAAAAAACACAGGGCAGTTGAGATGAAGCTGTCTCTGTAACCAAAACTGCAGTTATGATGCATAAGCTTTCTGATTCTAAAGGTTTGTTGTATCTTTCTTTTAATGCAATTATTTCTGCTTTCTTTTTCTCTGGCTGTCTCCTTAACAAACATCAGAAATCTATTCAGAAGAAAGAGCTTTAAAAAATTCCTTGGATTTCTCCCGCAGCATGCAGGCTTTTGCTGTACTGCCTTCCATCTGAAGTAGCTGTTCGTTTTTAATGACAGTATTGAGAAAGGTCCTAAAGTGGAATAATTGGGACAAAAGGAGGGCGGAATTTAGCACAACGTGTGCAGGCTTTGTTAGTTCTTGACAAATGGAAGTTGTTTGCTTGCGAATAGGTAGTTATTATTTTTGCCCTCTGATGCCCTTTGTGTTGCAATAATACCTGCTGAGAAAGTGTACCATATGTACCAATATATTAATGCAGATTTTGAGTTTTGTGGCTCACTTGTCCTGACAGCATAATCAATTTCAGTCAATAAATGTTAGCAGCTTTCAAACAATACTTTCTCACTGTGGAAGCATTGGAGGAACAAATGAGGAACAAATTTACCTAATTTTTTGGGCAATCGTCCTAAAACAATTTGGAGAAAGAGAGCGCAAGACTCATCCCCAATTTGCAAACTCTGTTGGAAAGAAAACACCGTTTGTTTGATCTTAGTGTGATTCTGCATTAAAACTAAAAAAGTTATAACATCAATGCATTCATGTTCCAAACCAAACATTAAGCCAAACAAAATATCAACAGAAAAGTGATCTGGCAGTCTTTTGTGACACTTACTTTGCAAAAGTTTTTTATCCATACTTCAGCACTATAATAAATGCATAACTGAGAAAAACATGATGAAATTAGATTCAGATTAATCATTAAACCCAGATTTAAAATTCTAGAGACTGTAAAAGGCCTGAGTAAGGAGGAGTATTTTATGATTCCTTTTAAACAGTATTAGGAGAGACAGCTTCACCTTCCACAACTGATAGATTCCAAGGTCTAGGCAAAAAGCAGAATCATTTATGGATCTGAAGTAATATTCATGACATCCCATCAAAGATTTAAGAGTCCAGGGCAGACTGAATGAGGTGGTAGGCCATTCCATGAGCTGTACAAGGATATCCTATCATGAGCAGCTGAAATTCAGCCAGATATCATGCACTAACCAGTGCAGTAATTTCAGCAGAAGGATGTCGTTGCAGAACTTTGAAACCCTTATTTTGAAGCCTTTGCCACCTGAAATATATTTGTGAGCTTATTTTGCTACCGAGCCTTCCCCACATGAGGAAGATGACCTTCCCCACGGTGGGAAGAAATCCAAACTCTGTTTTCTCCCCTCCACAATGGTGTTTTGACACCTAGCTAAGGCTGAGCACTAGGAGGATCTCTAAATTTAAAGGATTCTGTTTCATGTCTTGTTTCCTAGCTCGGGTTCTCGCTTTTGTTTGACTCACTGCTTTTTCTAATTAGTCTGTTTTTTGTCAGTTGCAATATCTGTCTTTCAGGTCTGAACTTTTCTGTTAGTCTTAGTTTGCTTTCAACTGTTGGCTTCCTTGGCTCCAAAACCTACCGTATTTATGATTTGAAAAAGCAAGCAAATCAACAATCTCTGTTGAAAACAGGAGAGCAAAAAAGAAAAGCTGTGGAGAATGGCATGTGCATGCGTATTCACCCCAAGGTGAAGGAAGACTTTTCTTAAAGCTTGCTACCATGCTTCAATGGGCAGCCCTATCCCAGTGGCCATGCGGGACAGGTCTTCTGATAGGAAGGAAGTGGAATCAGGGACATCTAGGGACAACAGTCTTGGCAAGGGCATTTCAAGTAGTGGTGGGGTTGATGTTCCAGCAAGCCCTCAGGTCTCCTTGCCCACAACTCCTAAAACCTCTCAGACTCTGAAGTCCAACCACCTGTCCCAAGAAGAAATGTGTAATAAAAATTCAACAGTAGAAAGCAGAACTCTATAGATCAAAGAGGACTGCCAAAAAAAAAAAAAAAAGCAAGCTTACAGAGGAGCCAACGCTGCAGATGGCTGTCCAGTGGAGGCTCAGCACAATGGATTTATTGGCCTCCTTCCCTCCCTGGGAATGGAGGCTGAGAACTTTACAAGCCTCGGCTCTATTATGCTGTGCCATACTTAGGACTCTGAATATTTACCTTATCATGTCTTGCCTTGTCCCCTGGATTTGTTGCTTAGTACTAGATTCCTGGTCTTGATGGTGCCAAGCATTTACAGTTGCCTTGGGTTGTTTTTTTTTTTTTAGTATTTCTATTAAAAATGACAATTTGCAACTATAAAAACTAATACAAACTTTTGTAAAACTATTTTACAAGTAAAAGAAGAAAAAGAAAAAGAAGGTGCAGAACAGAAAAAAAAAAGAAATAGAGAAATAGAAAAGAAAGAAAAATAAAACTATAGTAAAGGAAAAGAAAAGAAATATATAAACAAGTGGCCTCCCACTTCATCACATACAGTATAAACAATTTTAATAACTTATCACCTTTTCTCAAAATAAACGATAGATTCTTCTTCCCATATCCCATCTCTTACCTATAAATAAATCCATAAAGCTTCATCATTTCAGCCCTGGTGTCAGCAAAAATTCATTAAGAGATACCTGAAATAATAACTGGTCTATATTAACCTTGACCAAATAAATCAACTTTCTATTACTTCTTTTTACTTATAACAAACTTGATCACTAGTCCCTTCAAATAAGTTCCTGAAAGTTGAATTATTTTCATTTCTTTTTTGCCCTTCTAACAAAATGTAGTTGGATTTTCTCCAAGAGTAACCTGATCCGCAGTCTTCCAACATTGTAATCATCACCACTGTAATGAAATCCATCCACCTTCTGCTGACATTCCTCTTTTCTTCCCCCTTCCAAATCTAATTTATGCCACATAATTTTCTGCCAATTTAAAGACCGGAAGAATACATATTGATATATCTGTGAGGAACAGCCCATTGTGAAGACAGGACCAAGAGTCAGGAAAAAGGCAGCCTGACTCTGCATCACAAAATGTCACCTATAGCTTCAGGCTGCCCTTGGCAAATGTTACCTTTCACTCAACAGAATTAATAGTTGCTATCTATTTAGCACTATATTTAGCACTGGCTATGTCGGTTTTCAGAAGTAAACAGACAGATTTATATATGACTTGAAAATGTTGCAGTATATATGTATTGCTGTCAAACAACAGAAATGGAAATTAAAAACCTATTATAATGGGCAGTCAAATTTCCTGGCCATCAGAACTTAGACAGTATAAAACATGCACAACAGTGATAGAACAGAATAACAGAGTTGGAAGGGACCTTGGAGGTTTTCTAGTCCAACCCCCTGCTCAAGCAGGAGACCCTATACCAGGGGTCGGCAACCTTAAACACTCAAAGAGCCACTTGGACCCGTTTCCCAGAGAAAAGAAAACACTGGGAGCCGCAAAACCTGCCTGCACGCGCGCAAGGGGGAAGAAGCTTGATTGAAGAGTTTAATTAAAGAGAAATAGAGGCAGCTGTGCATGAGTTCTCTCTCTCTCTCTCTCTCTCCCGCCCTCCCTCCCCATCTCTTTGTCTCCCTCTCTCTCTCTCTCTCTCTCTCCCCCTCTCTCTCTCCCTCTCTCGGATCTTCTGCTCACCTGGCAAGCTGGCTTCACGCTGTTCTCTGACAAGCTGACACACATTCTTATTGGACTGGCTCTCTCCTGCCCTTGGTCTGCCAGTCCTCTTCCCCCACTCAGTGTGTGTGTGTGTGTGTGTGAGAGAGAGAGAGAGAGAGAAGGGAAGCGCAAGTGCCTCTCTCTGTCTCTGTCTCTCTCTCTGCAAATGGTGGAGGAGGCTGGGAGCCGCAGGAGAAGGCTCAAAGAGCCACATGCGGCTCCGGAGCCGCGGGTTACCGACCCGTGCCCTATACCATTTCTGACAAAAGGTTGCCCAGTCTCTTCTTACAAGCCTCCAGTGATGGAGCACCCACAATTTCTGAAAGCAAGCTGTTCCACTGATTAATTATTCTCATTGTCAGGAAATTCCTCCTTAGTTCTAGGTTGCTTCTCTCCTTGATTAGTTTCCATCCCTTGTTTCTTGTCTTTCCTTCTGGTGCTTTGAAAAATAGGTTGACCCCATCTTCTTTGTGGCAGCCTCTCAGATATTGGATCTCTGCTATCATGTCTTCCCTAGTCCTTATTTTCACTAGATTAGACATACTCAATTCCTGTAACCGTTCCTCATATGTTTTAGCCTCCAGTTCCCTAATCATCCTTGTTGCTCTGCTCTGCACTCTTTCCAGAGTCTCAACATCTTTTTTTATATTGTGGTGACCAAAACTGGATGCAGTATGCCAAGTGTGGTCTTACTAAGGCTTTATAAAGTGGTACTAGTACTTCACGTGATCTTTTAATGTTATCTTTGAATACCCAACTCTTCTGCTGAATTTATTTAAACTGTACGTTTATCAAACTAGTCAAATCATATTTTTAATTCTTCAGCATTAAGTTTGTGCTTCTTTATACTTCTTTGTAAATGAGATAAGCAGATATATGCCTTTCCCTCTCTATCTCTCTCATACGCAAACTCTGAGGATTTCATCACCTAAAGCAGAGGTGTCCAACTTTGGCAATTTTATGACTTGTGGACTTCAACTCCCAGAATTCCCCAGCCAGGCATTCTGGGAGTTGAAGTCCACAAGCTGTAAAGTTGCCAAGATTGGACACCCCTGATCTAAAAACAACTGGGGTAGTTTTTAATTATCTGGTAAATGAACATGAAGTAATTAAGTATTCTCTTGTCTATTAAACATCAGTCAGAGCCTGCGCTTGATTAGAAGTTTCTATTGTATTACATTTGATCAGACGTTTCTCTTAGATTATACTGTTTTATGCAAATCCACTTCTTCATTATTATTGGGAGGTTGAAATGCCCAATAGTACAAAAAACTACTAACATTGTGCCTCTAGGAGCTGCAAGACATAAAGTAAATGAGGCATGGCTACTGATTGTCTTCGGCCTACATTATCTGCACAGGAACTATTAAGAAGGTTTTTATATCTCCCTTTCATGCGTCATTTTCTCACTCTATCTAATTAAGAGCTTCACTTAAACATAATGTGCTAGTATCTAGAAAAATGCATTTTTATGATGCTAAAAACTAGAGTTCTGTAGCAAGGGCCGTCCCAAAGTAACCAACATTTGTTTGCTTGTTCTGGTGTTTATTACCTTGTTGCACTGTAAGGTACAATAAAAGTGCAGTATTAAGAAGGAACAACTATTTGTTTAATCATTTCTAAGGGTTCTGGGTTTTGGGGGGCTGTTGTAGAAGAATATCAGATTAAAGTTAACTTTAACATTAAAAGTTAAAAGTTTTATAAAAAGCAGTACTGTATAGGTAGTCCTTGACTTAAAACCGGTCATTTAACAACCATTTGGAGTTACAAGTGTCTTGGAAAGGGTGCTTAAAAACCCATAAAGCACTTCTGACTGTTGTAAAATGTCTCACACACACACACACAAACACACACACACAAACCTGGGGTCACATTATTGCAATTCGGGTGTGTTACAATTGGTTGCAGTGTCCCACAGTCACGTGGCCACAATTTGTGATATGTTTTGTTAGTTTCCAGAGGTTTCTTGCTGGTTTCTGGTAAAAATAAATAAATGAATGAATAAGGAAAATGGATTTGTTTATGACCAATGAAAAATGTGACCACATGAATTTCCCCATCTCAATTTTTTAGTTGGTTTTTTTTTTCCCCATAGGTTTCCAACCAGACCAGCTTAGATCACACTGTCTCCAAGAAACCTGATCTGTTTTGGGATGCAGCTGCTTTAAAGCACCTTCTAGCATTTATATGCTTCCAGAATTAACTGATCCTTATTTAAAAAGCTTGCGACACTTTTTTTTAAAAAATTACACCTTTCTGCAGTGCAGTCACTTTCTCCCAAAGGCAGATTTTTTCAGATAAATAACAACGGGAAGCAGCCTGCAGGCATTTTACAGTCCTTTTCAAAAGTTCTCCTTTTCCCACATCCCACTCTTTCTTTTTGAAGGGGAGGGTACCTTGACATCAAATCAAAAAGCAAGATGCTGCAGTGGTATTTCTGTGCCTCTTGGTAGTTAATGGGGATTTTATTCAGCAACAATCCATTTCAAGGCAAGCTCATGTTAAGCTACCAAACCCCAAGCTCACATCACAGACCCCGAGGTTCAAGCCAATTAGTCCACCGGATTTCCTACTTTTAAGCAAATTTCTGGCACCTTGGGACACACAAAAAAAAAAAAAAACAAGTGTGAATCACTGAAACAAGAGGCTCCTACAACTATAATTTGTTATGTACAAGAATTTTGAATGAGAGAGGCAATTTGATCTTGGAATACAAAGCAAGACTTGTTTGGGGAAAATATATATATACTAATTGAAGAGAATGACTCTCTTTGCCCACTCCCCTAACTAGTCTGTTCAGATTAGGTGAGAAATGAAACCGCTTTGGGGGACATATATGGGGTCTAAACCAACTTGCTCTGACTGAAGAAGCTACTTGGATAAGCAGGGAAACGTTTCAAAACAAAAACAAAAGCAGTCCAGTTGACATGAATCAGCTTCCAGACTCATGGTTGAACTGTGGGGTCCTTGGTTCTTGGTGAGTTTTTTTTTTTTTTTGCAGATGTTTCTGCAAAACTAGGTACCATCATCAGTGCCAGAACGGGGTAGAATTTACTTTTATTTTCATATACAAGAGGAGGAGGGGAGTGTCCACTTTTCTGCTAGCTTCATTCATCCAGGATGTCAAGATATACTTTTTTCTCCCCAAATAATACTCATAAAATACTCATATAATCACAATATCGTTTTTATGCCTCCATGGCTTTTTAGGCTCACTCTTTTTTAACATCTTTTGGAAGTCAAATACAAAGCCTTTAAGAATGCACAGAGAAAGCTGCATTGTATCTTTATAACAGCATCATGTTTTCCTTTATTCCCACTTCCAGGATTGAGAAGTTGACTCAGATTATTGGTAATATTCTAGAGAATATCAGTGATGAAATAGTATTACCCTATTGACTACTAGGTATTTAGAAGAGCTCAAAGTAGAGAAATAAAGGTAGGCAGGCAGGCAGGCAGGCAGGAAAGAAGGAAGGAAGGAAGGAAGAAGGAAGGAAGGAAGGAAGGAAGGAAGGAAGGAAGGACGAATCCAATAAAACACAACAAAAAAGCTATTCTCCATAGGATTCCAACCAATAGTTAAGTTGCTAAGATGCAAATAAATTGCACATACATACCATGTATGATGGAGATTTCGTGGCTGTTGTCTGCATAATATGGGTGTCCAGATAACAGAGCTCCCAAATGTTGCTGTGAGAATATCTATTTTGTAGGCAATGTTTTTTAAACATCCATGCTAATTTAAAATAGAAGCTATGGCTTTGACACAGAGTACTTCTGCACCGACATTTTGTGCTGCTTTGTGTTCTCAGGTCTTTGGCAACTGAGCTGATTAACTTCCAGCTCAGTTGTGGTAGTAAAGGAATAGTGGAACTTGAGGTCAGGCTTTTCTCCATTTGTGAAAACCCTCAGTTCACCTCACCACATGGATTATTTTCTCATCCCGTGGAGATTAATATGTACTATTCTATCCTTATATTGCTCTCTCTAACTGAACAGAAGATACATTTTCTAGCTCTCCCCTCAGCACTTAATAAATGGAACCGAAATTAATTATATGGATTTTGCAGGGCATTGACCATGTGACATTTCATGTCCTCTCCAGTTGGGAACTTGGAGAGAGTAGAAGTCAGTTCTCATCAACATTTTAAGGGCAATGGAGGTGAGGCCAAATGTGCTTTCAAACTAATTCTGAGAATTTGGACACTGAAAAAAAATGACCCTGTGAAAATAACCATAAACAGAGATAGATGTAGTTAAGATACTGTCTGATCTTGTTATAAATGATACAGTTTGTGCAGCTTAATTTTGTGGACAAGTTAATTGTGAACTTCGTAGATACCTGGTTTGTATTTTTGCCTTTCTTGGTGTTAAAATCTGTCAGGATATTATCCTAGGGATGATAAATGGCTTTTTGTGTTAGGAAGTAACATCAACCCACCCTTAGCAAGGAAATAATGAAAGCCCTTGTAATTAAAAAGAGGTAGATTCTCTAGCAAGGGTAATTTATTACCCTATTTCTTTCTGTTCTTGGGTATATAGTAATGGATGGTTCATTTTAGCCCTTGGTATAAATTACAGGATTGCATTCAGTTTGATTTTGATTTGGGGAGAGAAATACCCTTTAGATGGAAATCTTATGCTGGGAGATAACAATCCAGTTGGTTCTCCTGGATCTTTGAGCAATATTCCTTATAATCAAAGTGATATTTTTTGGGATTACCTAGCGAGGTTTGGTTTAGGAAGAATGATATTCTGGTGGTTTTAGTCTTTCTTAAAGGGACAATCTCTTGATAGCTCTTGAGGAACATTTACTCTAGGCATTGGCTAGTTGTCTCCCATGATAGGAAATCATTAATGGGTCATCTGGAGGACAAAGCTGGAGCCTTAGCAATGTAACAATACAATTCTGTTTCTGCTCCATCCAGAGAAACAGTGGCCCTCTGGAATAGGAGCCAGTGTATAACAAATGGAATCTTAATCTTATAGACTGCATATTTGGACTTCCAAAAAGACACAAAAAATGTATCTCCAAAAATTCCCTAATCAGTTCAGCAGCTGTAAGATAAGAGGACTCATGCTATGATGGATTGATCACTGGTCACAGAATTAGGAATGGATAGATAATTTTCACATTGGAGAGGTATTCAAAGATTGGGATCCAAATTAAAGTAGTTTTTACATTTTCTTACATGGTTCTGGTGAACAGACTGGTGGCCATGTTTGCTAAGGTTATGTTCATTGTAAGCAAGTACAAAGTGATTCAGTTAATGTACATGTCTACATGAAATTGGATTTTCCTCTGTAAAACTTCCACCCATTGGTTTTTAACCTACCCTTGGGAGTTATAGTCCATAAATCCTCCAGCTCTTCCCAGTGATAACCCTTCAGGTATTTGAAGTCTACTATCATGTCTTCCTTTAGACTTTTCTTCCTTAGGCTAAATATGCCCAGTTATGCTAAATATATGGATCTTGGAGGCAAGGTAAATAGCTCAGTGACAATGCCATTCCTACTGCTAGGAAGAGCTATTTTAAAAGTTAAAATGCCAAAGGTCTATTTAAAAAGTTAAAAAGCCAAATTAGTAACGGCTTTTATAAATTTTGCTCTTACATCTGAATAAGGATTCCACACTTTTTTAATGCTTCTAGTTGATTAGGATGGTGTTCTAGCAGATAATACACATTATTTTATATAAAATGCAGATAGATCTTTAGTTTTAAGGTAATTTCCTAATAAAGCTTTTTTTTAAAATAAAATAAAATAAAATAAAGTCTAGTCTTCAGAAATCCATCTGTGAATTATTTTTCCCCTCTTGGAATCCATATTCTGCTGCATAAATCTACTCCCACACAAAGGATCATAACTGAATAGTAGATTATATTTTGAATCACAATGGTGTGACTCATCATAGAGCAGTTTTACTATAGAATACAGTAAAATCAAAGGGAGAATGTCTCAAACGCTAAATGATAGTAGAATTGACTAGATGAAAATGACTGTCTGCTTTTTTGTGTGATACAAAATCATACATTTCAGACATATGGACAAAAGAGATTGGACAACCACTTGCCTGAAATGGTATATATTGACATTTTATCAATATATTTATCAACAAATTAAGCTATTGCTTTAAATTAAGAAACGATGTTCTCTGTTGATGAGGCTTACGTGCCATCAAGACATTGTCAACTTTTAGCCATCACATGTCCATGATAAGCTACCCCTAACCTGATCTTTCAGTGTCTCCAAAGGTATACCTGTCATCACGGTAACTAAATCCATCTACCTTGCTACTGGTGGTCATCCTTCTCTTTCCTTCCACCTTTCCCAGCATTAAAGCCTTCTCTGGGAAGTTAGGTTGTTGGCATAATGTATCTGAAGTAGGATAATTTGAGCCTTGTCATTTGTACCTTAAGTGAGATCTCACACTCAATTTGTTATGATTTCATGCAGTTGATATTATAGTATGATCAGGATGAATCAGTCCACTCCAGGATGAAAGCCTCTTTCTTAAAGATTATTGTATGGAGCATTATCATATGAATTCAGTGCAGGTTGCTAAGTAAATGATTTTTTTTTTTAGTTTTTAACTCTAGGGCTGAGAGAAAAACTGCTCCCAAATCACCCAACCATCTTTTGTGCCTCAGAAGTCACTAAAAGTGGTGACTGATTATCCTTGCTTTTGGTCTGGAACTGGCTTGTCTATCCTTTTGGCTTGCTTGGGCCATATTGAGAGACTAGGAATTATCTTGGGCCGCATATAAAATGTATAATATAGTTAAAATATATAAATGCACATAATAATGTTAAAAATTTATAATCTTGTGGGGCCACGTTACTAGCTGTCTTGGGCCACATGCAGCCCTTAGGCCGCTGGTTGGACATGCCTGTTCTAGAATCTAAACCACTACACTACCCAGCCTGTTAGGTGATATTTCATATATATGTACTTATCTGTCTGTCTTGTCTATAAAGCAAGCTTCTACAAGTTCCCATTAGATTAGAACATAATGTCATGGTTCCGATAGATAGAACCAAATAAATCAGAACTCCGAGGCTAGAAGCTTCTTCAAAGAACATGTTTATTGGATACAAAATATCGGCACGATCAAAAGTGAAACCAAGTCTGAAATTCCCTCCAAAGAGTTACACTATTACAAAGTCAAACTTCCCACCCCAGTGCTATGCAATCATCCATGTTCCTCAATAGAATAGTTTGGCGGGCTTTCTAACAAAACACCCAACCCTCTAATATAACCGATAGAATTACCTTGGTTCCCATGGGACACAGAATTGTTTAGACTAGCAAAGATACTCCGCACCCCCTCCCATTCATGTGGCAACCGAGAATGAGCAAGATGGCTGCAGCCAGATTTGTTGTAGAGTTGACACATAACTGATCTGATAATTATCTCATCTACCCTTGGTAAACTAACTGGAACCTGTTTGGTAGATCCTTGAGCAAGAACATCCTTTAGGTTTGTAGTGAAAGAACAGCTTATAGCAGTGATGGTGAACCTTTTAGAGACCGAGTGCCCAAACTGCAACCCAAAACCTACCTACGTATCGTCGGGTGCCGGGTGGGTGTGGCCCATTGGGGGTGTGTGGCCAATTGGGGGGGCATTCGGTGGGCGTGGCTGCAGTGGTAACGGCAGACTGGGTGGGACTAAAAAGTTCAATCAATTCCAACTTTGCAAGATCTTTTTTTTTCCCGCAAGAAGTTGAAATTGACTGATTGATTGAACCTTTTTTTTTTTGCACACGGCGGCGGAGGCCTAAAGCGAAAAGGTTTTATAAAACCCAGCTGAAGGCCTAGGACTGGGGTGATGGCGTGCGTGCCCACAGAGAGGGCTCTGAGTGCCGCCTCTGGCATCCGTGCCATAGGTTCGCCACCACTGGCTTATAGAGACTTGGGGGGGAGGGTTGAATAGCTGGGGAGCAATAGCTGGCTGTGAGGAATCCTTCACTTCCCAAATTGTGAGTGAAATTTTCCACAACAAACAAATAGAAATCAATTTGATTTTTTAGTGCAGTGATAGATTGACATTAGGATTGGCTTATTTTGATGGTGCTCAGAATAAACCTAGAGCGGCTTTTTTGAAAGCTAATTTTTCTCAAAGATCTAACCACCGTGGATCTACTCATTGTTCTTTTGTTCACTTTTCTTTTGAAGTCTAATATTTTCCCCAAAAAAATTTAATGCCCATCAGTGTTTTTGCTTTTGTGTTTTTTTCTAATAAATCCTGATTTAAATAGATGTTCTTGGTGCCCACATATAGCCTGGGAGAGAGTTTAAATTGATAACCTGCCTTACAAAAACCAAGTCTCTTCACAATGAAAACCAGATATTGGGCATAAGCAATCCCAGTATTTCTCAGCACGAAAGAAAACCACCCTTTGGTTTTGCTCCTATAACTTTTGACTGAGTGCAGGAAAGAAACAGGGTGCCAGCAAGTATTAGCGAAAATCATTAAGTGCTGCATTATCCTGATATGGCGAAGCAAGGTTAGAATTTATAATATTTCTTAAACTTCATCCCTGTCTAGAATCCAAATTTTGCAAGATATTTGAAGGAATACAACCCCATCATTTTGAGAGAAGGGACACTTCCAGGTCTTACAGACATATTCAGATTGGTCTGCTATATCCAAAGCCACTCTAACCTTACTAGTACGCAGTAAGGAGACATTTGTAGAAAAAAACAAGTGGC
Source organism: Azemiops feae (assembly GCA_023970755.1). Classification (NCBI taxonomy): domain Eukaryota; kingdom Metazoa; phylum Chordata; class Lepidosauria; order Squamata; family Viperidae; genus Azemiops; species Azemiops feae. The sequence goes on along the minus strand of JALGBA010000920.1, from coordinate 502,986 downwards.
ACACCAGGACTGGCAGTCTTAGTAAAGTCAACACCATATGAGACAAGCAGAGGTATGGAGGGAATACAAAAAATTTGCCTTAGGCAAGGTAGGAAGTTTGAAACTCCTGAAGAGCAGAGAAAGTACCCAGAGAAGTGTCAATTTGAGACCGTTTCTTAGCTAAAGAAGAGTTACCAATTCTCTGTGACGGATCAGAAGGAGTGAGAAGTTTTCAAGACAATAGTTTAACTTTGGGTGGAGTCTCACAGCTTTGGAGAAGACAGAGTTCTCTAATTCCAGAGTCATGCTTTTTTACTTTAATCACTGTAACTAACAAGGCTGTGACAGGAAGATCATAGCCTTAGCAGAGATCATACCCGAGTGCTTAGTTAACTTTGATTAATGGATCAGATACTGGTGTGGCTGTTAGCATCAGTGTCAGCTTGTCTGGCATATATATTACAAAGCATGGTACCTGTAAAGATTAAAGGACAAGTCACAAAAGTCTGCTTCTAAAGTCAGAAAGCTATGACCATTTCAATGAAATTAGAGCCATACTTGGCATCACTTTCAACTACAAATCACCAGCATTACCATATCAAGAGCCATGGTGGTGCCGTAGTTAGAATGCAGCATTGCGGGCTAACTCTGCCCCCACAGCCTGGAGTTCAATCCTAACCAGCTCAAGGTTGACTCAGCCTTCTATCCTTCTGAGGTAAGTAAAATGAGAAGACACAGATTGTTGGGGGCAATATGTTGACTCTGTAAACCCCTTAGAGAGGGCTGTGAAGCACTACGAAGCGGTACATCAGTCTAAGTGCTATTGCTATCAAGAAAACACATTTTGTTTTCTTTTGCTGTTGTTTTGGAATGGAGTTGATAAAGTCTCCTTTTGAGGAAGGCTCACAATTTTTACTCCCTTAGTACCGGCAATCCTGATGAATCTGTTATCCAAATATGTAGAGATGTTTGCAATGGAAAGCTTCTTATAGAAATGCCAAGGACAGTTTACACCAGCAGAAGGTGAAAGACAATGCAAAAATATCCTTGGGAAAAGCAGTGGAGTTGTCTTACCCACTGAGCTGGTGGTGATTATGCATTGTGGCAGTGCAGAGTTTGAAAGGAAATCACCGCACGGCTCCCCAGAGGCAAAGCTTAGAGAAGGGAATGACTTCAACCCCCACTAAGCCTTGCAAACTTTTCCATGTCAGAAACAATCCCATAAAGTTTTGCTGCCTCTGCAGTTCTCCTCCCCAGATTCCTAAGCTAAGTAGCAGAAGCTGTCTCTTCGGATATCAATAATGCAGATGTTTCGCAAATGGGAGGCAGAGATACCAAGTAGCCCAGATCCTATTAGAATTACTGCACAAGTAGCAGGAGGAGGAAAGGAAAGGCTTCGGTTGTTCAGTTCTGAAATAATGTGCTGAGATAAGAGAGAGACACTGAAGCATATTCCATTATTGATTAGAAGGGAAGGATATAGTTTCCTAATGTAGGTTAGGAAACTCATATGCTCATAACTCACAGCGAAGATTTCAAGGTCTTTCTTTTTTATTTTTTTTATTTCGTCTCCCAATATCTGCAGTCAAAGTTCATCTTTAGGTGTAATACAAATATAATTGAACGGTACGTGCCTCGTGATGGATGCTGTGTTATTAAAATCTGCTTTTAATATGCCACATCAATTGCGACAAGGAAGGGAGAATAAGGTCACCGCATAGTTAACTCTGTGAAGTATTGATGCAGTTCCTCTGCTTCTTAACTTGTAGTGCAACTCGCTTAGTTTGATCTGAAAGCTTCTTTCCAAAATCCTTCTAGTATATAAACTTCACCTCCAATACGTTTAGATGGACATGTTTGTCCAGATCAGTTGTGCAGCAGTCAGGGGTTTAAAACCTTAGCTTTGAGGATGAGTATGCATAATTATGCAAAACATTTATTTGGTCAGAGCACTCTACTCCTTGTTTAACAACTACCTTGGTTAGCATCCATTTGCAAGTGACCAAGGTGTGCATTTATATGCAAATTTCATGAGCCTGGTAACAATGCATAATGGAATGAGAATTACATTGGTGAAGCTGTGTGAGAAAACGTTATCAGAATGAGATAGCAATAACCAGCAGTCTTTACAGCACCCCCCCCCTCTTTCTCTTTCTCTCTCTCTCTCTCTCTCTTTCTCTCTCTTCCTCTTTCTTCCTCATTCTCTCTTTTTCTCTTTCTCTCCTCTCCTTCTTCCTCTCTTCCTCTCTCTCTCTCTATGTGACGTGCTCACTTAGTAACTATTTAATGACAAAGCTGTTGGAATGGAAGATAGTCACTAAACAACAAATGAGGGTATTACATAGCTATATTAGCGTTTGAGAGAAGTACATTTTCAGAGGTATAGGCCGGGGTAGGCAACCTTGGCTCTTTTATGACTCGTGGACTTCAACTCCCAGAATTCCTGAGCCAGCCAGGAATTCTGGGAGTTGAAGTCCACGAGTCATAAAAGAGCCAAGGTTGTCTACCCCTGGTATAGGCAGTCCTTGACTTAACGTTGGTTTAGCAACCATTTACAAGTTACAGTAGCACTGGAAAAAAAAAGTGACATTATGACTGGCTCTTCCACTTAATCAGCATGCAGCATTCCCATGGCCACATGATCAAAATTTGGTTGCTCGGCAACCAGCATGTATTTATGACAATTGCAGGGTCCCAAGGTCATGTGATCGCCATTTGCGACCTTCCCAGCTGGCTTCCAACAAGCCAAGTCAGTGGGGGAAACTGAATTCACTTAAGGAACGTGTGATGCACTTAAGAACTGCAGTGCTTCACTTAAGAACCATAGCAAAAAGATCTGACTGCTGGCACAGTGATGGATTCGATTGCAAATCAGCACTGTTTCCAAAGGAGGCAGAGGAGGAGAGGTCCCGGGGCTTATGAGGCAGCGGCAGCGTGCTCCAGGGGTGAAAAGGAGCAAGGCCCCTTTAAGGAAAAGGTGGAAGAGACAGGATCAGAAAAAGGAAAGGAGGCGAGGTTGTCGTGCAGGAATACAAGCTAATTTGAGGGCTAATCTGCATGGAGCTCCATTTCCATCTGTCCTGTTTGCCATCGTTTGCTCCCTAGAGACTAAAATGGACGTTCTGAAACTTGAGCTGGCCACGAACAAGGAGAGTATATCGGAGGTGGTGACCCTTTGAGAGCTGTATGCAATGAAATTTCATTTTGATGTATGCCGATTGGTGTACATTCAAAGTGACAATAAAGTTATTGTTATTGTTATAAAATTAGGCACGGTTCATTTGAAAACTGCCTTGCTTAGCATCAGACGTTGTGTTCACATGTTGAGACCTATTCATAGCCATGCTTTCCAAACATTATTGGTATCTGGTGAACATGGTATCTGATAATACCTTTTCAGAAATAACCTTTTGGAAATCAACATTGCAATTGAAAAAGAAAGAAAACTTGCATTAATTTTCCAGATGACAATAGGTCAGCAGCATGCAGCACCATAAAGATCAATGAACATGCAAAGCTCTTCAAAGTGCAAAATGTGGTTGCATATCAAGATATTGGCAAGCACAGCCAAGTGAGATAGGGATTCCGTAATCCTTACTATCCTATCTTTGATAGTTACTTATGAAAAATAAGTCAGAAGGCAAGACTTTTAGCAGCCCTAATAAAAGAAAAGGAAAGCAATCAGGCATTTTCTGTTTACCCACACTTATTGGCAATATCAAGTGCTTGGCAATTTTGAATGCCTTTCTCACCGTATTTCCTGCTTAGTTTGTCTTTTGTGATAGCAATAAGGCAAGGGATGAATATTAAAATATTCTGTTTGAGTAGTAAAAGTAAAAAAAAAACCTTTTACACTGATTAAGTGATTTTTCTCACTGAAGGAATCAAAAATATCTTTGCAAAAACTTGGTGTCCTAGTTAAAGGAAGTTAAAAATTAATGAGAGGGGGGGAAAAAAATCTACAAGCATGGTGCTTAAATGGCATGTACTAGTGAATAACACCCCCCCCTTTTTTTTTCTTTTTTTTTTCTTTTCTTTTTTTACAAATCCATGTATTTTAGAAAGATTGGCCGGAGGGAGAAATTTGGGTATTGGATTTGCCATTCATCCTTCTATTTAGATACATTCAATAATAAAACCAATCTGTTCAAAGCTCTTTTCTATGGTACAGCCTGCTTGCCTTTCCAAATGTATAGTATGATTTCTAGCAAAACAAACTTCAGAAGTTCTCAGTAGAACAGAACACACATTCACAAATCACAACAACTTGATACTTTCCCCTTTTAATAAAGAAACCAAGGATAGATAACTCCTTTTTGAAGTTAACTAGCCAGAAATACAAGATAATTCTCGACTTATAACCATTCATTTAAGGGTGACCAACAACCCCCTCCATCACATCATCACAATTTAGGCACTTGGCAACCATCTTTTATTTACAAGGTTGCAGCATCCTGTAGTGACATAATTGTGATGTTCAACATTTTTATTTTTTTTTGCTGATTTCTGGCAAAAAAAAAAATGCCCATTGGGAAAGCTGGATTCACTTAACAACCACATGGTTCACTTAACAATCATGGTGATTCACTTAATGACCGCTGTAAAAATGGTCATAGTCAGGTCTGACTCAACATACGACGCAACAATTTATGATGGCATTCCGGTCCCAATTGTTATCTTTTTAGGAAAGACGAGGAGAAGGTGGGATCTGCTCCCAAGTTAATGTAGAGTTTTTATGAATCAAAAGGAGAAGTCTTATATAGTTTTAGATATAATAGGTAAATCAGCTTGAGTGTATCCATTATTTTAATGTATTTTGGAGATTCTCAAAGCCTTTAACTCTTATTTTCCAAAGAGCGCCATCTCCATTTTAGCTGAAGAGAAACTGACCTACTTTTCCTTTGTTTGCACTTACTTTTTAAATCCAGCCCTTTTTCTGTAAGCTTCAAAACCTCTCTGTTTCCCTTTGGTGCTATAATATATTGGCAGCACCTAAATTAGGTGGGAGATAAAAACTTTCACTGTCTCCTTTGAAACAACATGCTCTGCTAATCAGAAACAGGAATTACACCGCACGTATATCTTCAAGATTAATCAAATCCAATATTATGTTTAATTTGATCACAGGCATTGCTACATCATGATTATGTGCCACAGAAAGATAAGGGTTGTTACATCAGCTGTGCCTTTCCTTGTTTCTTGTTCTGTGGGCAGGCACTATTGAGCGGGTGATGTATGTATTGTGGATTATTTATTCATGGGCATATAAATATTCCTTTGAGAATCAGTTGGGATTTGTTTCCTTTGGTCTAAGCTGGGAGACTTGTCGCAGTAAGCTTTTTCAACATGTCTTTTGTCTACAACAGAGAATATAAATATAAATGTGATAAATAAAGTAAGATAAAATAAAATAAGCAACTCGAACACCACCTTGATATAGTTCAGTGTCTTTCAATGCAGATATTTCTGAGTTTGGGATCTTTTTATGCAGCTGCTGTTAATGTTTTTGATGTTATAAGGATATGTCTATGAAGGTGGGTGTATATGTACATAAAATGTAATATAATACAATAAGTACCCAGAAGTAAGCACATATAAATTGTAAACGAAATAATAATTAAAGGAAATAAGTGCAGTTATTTGAATAAGCTTTATAAAATGGAAATATATTCAAATATTACATCCAGCATATTGAAGAAACAGAAAACATTTGGTACAACTGATTTTTCACCCCCTTACCTGCACTTCTTGGGTCTCCCATCCTCTTTAAAAAGTTTCTTCATTTGTTTTATTATTATTATAGTTGGTTGCATATCAGTTTGTATTCGGACACCATAAATTCTTAAAGCTCCTCATTTTTGACTACTTCAACTATATGTTCTTACTAATCTTTCATTAGTGGCACATGATAATGTTTGCAGATGTTCCAGTGAATAATTTTGGTGACTGTGTATGCTGTTGTTTATGATCAGCTTGTATGATCTAATAATGTTAATATTATTAATATTACTTATATTTATATTTATTTATATATTTAATATACGATATTATATATGTACTGCAATATACATTTATAAATATATAATATTTTTTATATTTATTTCCCTTTTCTTTATTTTTTATTTGACCATTCTTAAATTTGCTCCGTTTATCTCTTTTTTTCCTTTTATTAATTTTATTAATTTTATTAATACTAATATATACACTGTACAAACATACACACAGATGTAATTTTCTTTTTTTTCTTTATTCCTTTATTTTTTAATATTTTCCTGATTATCCTATAATATCATTGCAAAAAACTTTAATAAAAATATTATTAAGTTATTAACAATTTAAATTACTAAAATAAAATATAGATACATCCATACTTAGTAACAATACAAGAGAGACATTAATAAGGGCTTAAGATCAAAATCTTTTGGAATAGTCTTCTTCTGAACAAGAGATCCCAGTGGCATCTTTTTCTGCTTATTCAGAAAGGCTATGAAAACTGAGCTTTTGAAATTTAAGGTCATTGTTGGCCAGGATACCTAGTAATGTTTAATAATTTTAGTAATTTATGTTACTTATTAATATAAAAGATGGGACGCTTCCGTTAAAGATGGCGCCGCTGATGGCAGCCTCTTTGAAATGCTCTCTAATAGTTCTGATGTTTTCTCTTTTCTCCTATTGGTTTCTTATGATTGTTTGTAACTTACGATTACTGATTGTAACTATGATTTATCACCTATGACCTATTACTTGCTGTTTATATGTGCACTGTGAGCTTATGCTCCGGAGACAAATTCCTTGTGTGTCTAATCACTTGGCCAATAAAGAAATTCTATTCTATTCTATTCTATTCTATTCTATTCTATTCTATTCTATTCTATTCTATTCTTCTATTTCTATTCTATTCTATTCTTCTATTCCATTCCATTCTATTCTATTCTATTCTATTTCTATTCTATTCTATTCTATTCTATTCTTCTATTCTATTCTATTCTATTTTATTCTATTCTATTCTATTCTTCTATTTCTATTCTATTCTATTCTTCTATTTCTATTCTATTCTATTCTATTCTATTCTATTCTATTCTATTCTATTCTATTCTATTCTATTCTATTCTGTATATGTTTACTATTTATTGCTGTTATTTTTAAGATATGAACCACTATGTATCATCTGAAGATGTGGTATACTTAATAAGTAAATAATATAGTTAGGAAACTCATATGCTCATAAATTTTAGGACAGATGCCCTTACGTTGCAACACAGGGGTAGGTGATGTATCGTTATGTTTTTTATAGGATAACCTATAATGTTTGACATACTTTAAGATAGCTGGGAAATTTAAAAACTCAATTTGTAACTGTTAAAATTTTAAAATAAGAATACTATAACAAAATATTTTTTTAAAAAAATTTATTATCTACCTGATTGCCAGATTCATTGTGGTGGGAAGATAAATAATGGGGGAAAAGAATCATGTGTATGTTATTGGTAGGCCACACTATCATCCCATTTTGTTTAATATCTGCAAGTTTGTTAATAAGACGTTTGGAAGAACAATATTAAAATATTAAAAACTATGGATTTAGTGAACAATGGGATACTGCAAAACTTATTATTCTTCAAAGAAGACCATTTTCCAGATTTATAGACTTGGTTTGACTGCTTCTTATTGGTGTAATAGAAATAATGATCAAATTTATTCACTGCAATTAATATGTAATTCTGTTTGTAAACACTGTTTTTAATGTGTATTTCAAAAAGGTTTTCCCCTTTTTCTTTTTCCTCCTTTTTTCTTCTTCAATCTCTTTGCTTTTATTGTCATTTTTATTTCTTCTTTTCTTTCTATTAAAGCAATAAACACAGATATACACATTTTTCCCCCTCAGCCTTATTCCCTAAGCCCATTTCACATGCTATCTTCCTTAATGTCTTCTTCAGAAGCAGGTAGCAAACTATATAATTGTGATATAGCATTTTTAGGTCCTGTTTAAGAAGCATTTATTACTTGTTCAGAAAGGCTAACATTTTAAAGATATGTGAGGGTGCTATAAAAAAGAATTCAGATATACCCATGGTAGCCAATCTAAATTATATTCTAATTGGGTTTTTGTTATAGAAGCCCTATTTGGGGTTTAGGAATAAATTCTGCACATAAAAACTTTTAAATTCCAAAGTCCTTGCTATATGCCAATTAGATTGCAATTCACAATTCTGGTGGTCAGAATTACAGAATAGAATAGACCTTAGAGGTCTTCTAGTCCAGCCTCCTGCTCAAGCAGGAGTACCTATACCATTTCAGACAAGTGACTGTCTAGCCTCTTAAAAACCTCCAGTGATGGAGCGCCCACTATTTCTGAAGGCAAGCTGTTCCACTGGTTAATTGTCCTCACTGTCAGGAACTTCCTCCTTAATTCCAGGTTGCTTCTCTCTTTGATTAGTTTCCAACCATTATTTCTTGTCCTGCCCTCTGGTGCTTTGGAGAATAATTTGACCCCCTCTTCTTTGTGGCAGCCCCTCAAATACTGGAATACTGCTATCATGTCACCCCTATTTTTTCTTTTCTTTAGACTAGCCCAGTGGTGGCGAACCTATGGCACGTGTGCCAGAGGCGGCACTCAGAGCCCTCTCTGTGAGCATGCATGCCGTCACCCCAGCCCCGCCTCCCCCCATGGCCCCCTCCTTAACAGCAGTCCCCCCCGGAGGAGAGTTGCCCCTGGGTGCATCCCGCGCGTAGCAGCGCAGCCAAGGACATGGCAGCCAGGCAGCAGGGACAAGATTCCACCCTCACGTCCCATTGTGTGCAGATGATGCTGCGGGGCGTGGGTGGAGGGCATAGCCACCATGGCGCTGCAGGGCCACCTGGGTGATCTGCTTTGGTGGGCCGTGGAGGCGGTGGGTGGCCCTGCGGGTGGGCAGGGCAGGGGTGGAGCGGGGGTGGGGGGCAAAGCAGGTGGGGCGGGGGCGGGGGCGGTGATTTTTGGGCACTCGGTCTCTAAAAGATTTGCCATCACTGGACTAGCCAAACCCAAGTCCTTCATATGTTTTAGTCTCCAGGCCTTTGATCATCTTAGTTGCTCTTCTCTGAACACATATTAAGCTCTACATGGCGCAAAGCCTGGATCTTTGCAGGATCCATATCTCTAATTATAATTGTCCACCTGATAAGACTGAACAAAGCACTATCTATCAAGTAGCCTTGTGGGATCTAGGAAATATGTCTTTGTGTTAGCACCAGCTCTCTGGAACAAATTTCCCCCAAGATCTGTACCAACCTTGCCATTATTTAAAGGAGTTCTTTCTTCAGAACTCAAATCAGGGCATCATATGAACCTACTATTTAATCTGTGTGGATTGTTGTTAATCACTGTAGTTTTTCCCCTGAGTATGACTATACCTATGTTGTTTTAAATTGCTAAGTGTGTGTGTGTATAAGTAAGGTGCTTCCAGGAAGGCATTTGCAACTACAGAAAAAAAAACTTATTAATTTATCTTATATAGATATTAATCCAGTATTCCTTCTTTGGGTTTTGTAGTTGTATATAATTGTTTTTCATTTAATATTGTCCTGCACATTCTAAGCAAAGGTGGGGAGGATTAGTGATAAAAGTTCCCATGGACTTTTAAACTCATCAATTTTCTTTTTTCTAAATTAGGGCAATCCTATAAAAAAATGATGTTTGGATAATGGCGTAGGGAAAATAAGTTGCTGTAGATACTTTTTGGAGATCCACTATGTTGTTTAGTCTAACCTCAGATTTAAAGGACTGAAAACATAATTTTCTCCATAGTTACAATGCTCAGTTAATGTTTGATGAGAAAAAGTACACAAATGTGTTTAATAACTAAGCCAACGGGCTTTTACTAAATAGCCACCAACTGCAAAAATCCATTCCATCTGTAAAACGGTTACTTTGTTCAAGAGCCCATTATTCTTAAATGTTCCTTGAATTATAAAAGAATTATCTATAGTGCCACTAATTAATGTTACTGAGAAAATAAAACTAAAATTATCTGCAAACTCATTTGTGAACCAAATTGGAAATCATTCTATCACATTATGGCTATAACTCCGGCAAAGCGATCCCACTAAAAATAGAAACTCATATAAAGCATCAAACCCCTCATTGCCCTAATAAATATCAAACATTTTACTAAAGATCAAGTCGCTACAGGCAGAAGGCAGGTAGTTTAAATTTATTTAAAACAAAAGGGCTTGAAACTTGTTAGTGCTAGGACAGAAACAGAAGAGGCAGAATCTGATAAGTCGGCAAGTAATCCATATACTTTTGACAGAGTCCCAAAGCAGGGAAATTCCCTTTTCTCACTCAGCTGTTTGCCCAGATAGTTTTGTACTCAATCTGTGTTGGAAAACTTAAGTACGAAGCAAAATCTTTCAGCGCTTGTTTGGCGAGACAAAGAAAAAGGGCAGAGGTAAATGATTGGTTTATATTTGTATCCCACCTTTTTTATTTTTACAAATAAGGTGGCAAACATCCAACACACCTTCCTCCTCCTCTTTTCTCCACAACAACAAAGAGTACAGAGAAGAGCAACAAAGATGATTAGGGGACTGGAGGCTAAAACTTACAAGGAACGGTTGCTGGAATTGGGTATGTCTAGTTTAATGAAGAGAAGGACGAGGGGGGACATGATAGCAATGTTCCAATATCTCAGGGGCTGCCACAAAGAAGAGGGAGTCAAGCTATTTTCCAAGGCGCCTGAAGGCAGGACAAGAAGCAACAGATGGAAACTAATCAAGGAGAGAAGCAACCTAGAACTAAGGAGAAACTTCCTGACAGTTAGAACAATTAACCAGTGGAACAACCTGCCTCCAGAAGCGGTGAATGCTCCAACACTGGAAGTTTTTAAGAAGAGACTGGACAGCCATTTGTCTGAAATGGTATAGGGTTTCCTGCCTGAGCAGGGGGTTGGACTAGATGACCTCTAAGGTCCCTTCCAACTTTATTATTATTATTGTTAACAACTCTGTGAAGTGAGTTGGGCTGAGAGAGAGTGACTGGGGCCCAAAGTCACCCAGCGGTCTTTCATGGCTAAAGTAGGACTAGAATTCACAGTCTCCCATTTCACATTAGCTCATTGTATCTCGGTTAGGTGCCAAAACCAGAGAACTCTGGAAGGACCCTTGGATAATACCAGCCTTACAGAGAGGCTGAACTCTAACCCAGAGCTCCAACTAATAGCATGCATGCAAAGCAGTGTTATTTTGTGAAATTGTGGGAAATTAAAATGGTGGTCCTTGGCGACCTTGAGTGCTTTGAATGCTGTTGCCAGATCAACCATAATTTAAAAAAGGCCTACAGAGGGGGCCATTGCAAGAGGAATTTGCATGGAGGGAAGGTGATAGACGAAGTCACACATGGGAGATCTGTCATGCAAATGTCACAACTTGATGCAGGTATGAAATGACAGCCTGCGCAGGACACAATTGCGTGCAAATTGCCATGTTATTGTTTCAGTTTGTTAGGGAAGCTGCTGCCACTTCTTGAAAAGGCATTATGCTCGGTGATTCTTCAAAACTGAAGACTCTCCTTCGAGTGAGAAGGAGGGAAAGTAAAAGTGAATGGCTATTTAAATATGTGAAACGAGAACTGTATAATCTGATTTTTATGAAGCCAGTAAAAGGAAACAGCAGGAACACATGGAGATGGGAACATAACTAGTGGAGAGAGGATTTAACTATGCATAGGTGAATTATTTCTTTTTGAACTGTACCTTAATTGTTTGCAAGGAATTATGTAGCACCTGCTATTTTTCTAAACACACACATATATTTCCCTTACGTAATTTTTACAGTGAAATATATTCATAAGGCTATTACTAGTGTTAAAACTAGCTACGCACTATGTATCCTTCCCCAAGACTAACATCATCATGCCTTGTGGTGTGACAGTATTTCTTTTTCCACACCTCTGGGTCTTGCAGTTGAAATCAGATAGTAAAAAAATAGAAGATGCATGGATTGGCAGATGGAGCTATATATGGATCAGAAAATCACATATTGCAGAAATTTCTGATTGGGTGTTGGAATACGGGCATCTTCATTAAACGGGCCATAGTTGAGCAAAGAGGTGGGAGGGACTTCTTAATGGGAAATTATGGTTGGATGAAGTTGGTGAACTAAAAAAAAGCTAGGTGAGAAATTTAATATCAAGCTCTTTAAGGTGGGCGCATTTGGGAAACCAGAACGATTGGATTCCTGAAAAGGTTTTCATTGTTATAAGGATAATTGTAACAGGTTCTTGAGAGAGAAATTCCACGGTTCAATTTGCACCTAGCATAATTTAACAGAGTTACTCTGAATCTCGTTTCTCCCCCTTCCCCGGATTAAGGGAATCTTTTGTGTAACAATCCAATTCTGTCCTGTAAAGCTCTTGCTTCCTCCTCCATGTTCACAGAAACTGTTATCTGTCATATTTAAATACAAAATTTGGTGCACTGAGCTATATGTTTGTAGTAGGAACAGGATGGGCTGCAAGGATTGAAAAGCCTGGAGATATCTCCTTTGCTATTATACACCTGGTTAATTAATGAGATCGCCAGGAGAGGTTTTATTTCTTGCGGTAATCTAGCCATCCTCCACCTATCTAAATGTTTGTTTCTGTTGAGATGAAAAGTGCTTTCTATATTTACATTATGCAGAGTTCTTGTTTACTCATGGTAAGTGGGTTGCTGGCGGGTGCACATTCAATATCCTGGGAATGCATCAGAATTCAGTCTAATAAGTACAATCCCTCCTTTTCACTCAAGGTGTGTGCGTGGATGTGTGTGATGTGTTGAACTTATTGTTACAGCTGTGCATTCTGGAGATAATTGTTTTGACAGGCTCTTTGTTCATAGAAACAGTGGGAAAGCCCTGTGGCCCTTCCCTTATGGTGATCACTTGAGAAAAACAATGCATCAGTGTTTGCAAACGTCATTCTAATTTACTCTTCCCTTTGAAGAATGATCATATAGATAATGTTTCAGTCTTGGAGTGTTTGAAAAAAAGAAATTAGTATAAGTCAAGTTGCCTCTTTTCTGGCAGTGTTATTAAGGGCCAGAATGCTAGCTTCTACTTGACCCCACAGTGTCTTGCATTATATCTTTTATTATTTGGTATGATACATAAAAGAAATCAATTATATAATAAGGTCAGGTTACACTTGTCAATATCTTCAGGCCCCTTCAGGAAGTAGCAGAATGTCTGTCTGGGCACATATAAGTACCATCACTGAGAAGATGCTTTGCTTTTGGAAAAAATTTCAGGTATTCTCACCTATTTTTGTCTATTTGCTTTAACAGTATGTTATTGTTTCCTTTGATCAGGAGAGACCCCAAAGCGAACATTCACTGACACACAGGAGAAGGGATCTGAGCAGCATGACTGATTCATTTTACATTAGTAGGTAACTTTCTTTTCTTTTTCTGCTGTTAATTTCATAAATGATCAAGCATAAAGCATTCGGAAATTTTCAGGTTGGTTTGGAACTAGATGTGATCAGTAATAGCTAACATGCTCTGAGGTAGTGATATAATCCCAGAGACTCTTCCTGTAATTTTTAGGAAATCCCCTTTTCTCCGAATGTCCTTGTCAACACTGCTAACGTTGGATGTTTTTGCTTTGACAACAGTTGGAGATGCAACCATTTTCTTCTTATGTTTTACTTTTAGAGTTAGAGCTAGAGTTAGATGATGCTGGGGGGAGGAATGTGCATGAGAGTTCAGCTAGACATAACAATACTGGACCTAGTGTGTGAACCAAGGCTATTGAAATAAGAGATGATAAGAATTGGCGGGCTGGAGGACTGGAGGGAAAGCCTGCATTTCAAACTAATTGGAGAATGTGATTTATGACTGTTAATTGAAGGAGGAAATTGTGCTTTGATACTATGTGCTCAGGGGAGGAGAATCCAGTTTTTAGCTTTGATTATGTTAGTGCCGATGCTATGCTCCTCTAATAAAGATTCTTTAAACAATGCCTCGAAGTTCTTTGAAGAGTTTCATCTGTCGGAACCATGACAGTCCTCACATCCTAAAATATGGCAAGTGGAATAAGACTCTATTCTAGGTCTTTCTAACTTTCTTCAATCCTTTTTCTATGTGGCACTTTTAAATAATTTGAGCAGCAGCTTTAATTGAATCTATTATTGTGATGTCACAAGCATCTGTGGCAAATTAACATTATATCAAAACGACGACATGTGCAATGACGTGAAGCAAATATGTAATTAGCAGTTTTGTTTCTTACCTCCCTCCTTACCCCAGAGCACTTTTATGAAATCTTTCTATTATGCTGATTGTGTTTTTACTGTACGTTTTCTTGGGGGCTTTCACAGAAGAATAACTCATACATTTTTAAAATAATTAGAATGTTTAAAATATGGCAATCACCATGCCTATGTATAATGTAAGAACATTAAGAAGAAAGGCGAGATACATGCAATCTCTGGTTTGATTTCATTCCTTTAGAATGAAGTTTGGATCAACAATAGTGATGTCACTAGACATGGGATTTCCCCCCCCAAAAAAAAACAATCTGAAACTTTTGCCTATTTCTGGAGTTAATAAACATCTATTGAGTATTGAAATAGTGCAAAACAAACATCTACAGTAGTTTTAGTTTATTTTAATACGTGGTGGTAATCAAGTTACCTATTTCATTTTATAAATCTAAATGGAAATTCCTTCTCTAAGTTAAAGGCTATTTGCAATTTAATATTATTTGAGTAACTTTGTTGTATAATATGGCAATGCAGAGAAAGAAATAGACTGAATGAGTGAGTTGTGGGCTTAAAAGTGTGAATTTCACTCTCAAGGCTGATTCACAGACCATTACATTTTTTCTGTTTTTGAAAAGAAAAATGTGGTTTTTGTTTTGTTTTGTTTTTGCTAAGGATGGATGCCATTAATTTTGTTGTGAATTTATTAGATAGAAAGATGCATTGTGTTTGATATTTTTATTTTTCTTAAGAAATTATCCATGTTGCCTGCATGATTTTTTGGTTATTTAAAATATTTTTTAATGGCAAACTGCGTTTCTGTAGAGAAGAAAAGCAGAACTCAGTTCTAAAAAAACAAATAAGCTAAAATCCACAGACAGAGTAAATAAGTCTACCAATTTCTTTACCGTAATTTCAAACCACTCGCCTAGTTATTGTTAATGCCTCAAAGCACTTAATCTCTGTTCTGTTTCAAAATGAACACAAGCTTTTGCCACGTCTGGTGCTCACCTCCCTGTGTGTGCCTACTTCCCTTTCCATTTTTCATATGCTTGTTCTGATATAGCGCAGAGAATTACACATGATTCAACTGAGGGAAAAATATATAAGTATCTCCATTGAGTTTCTTTCAGAAAATTTACATTCTTGAAGGTTTCTGGAATATAATCAAAATGCCACTTCCAGTTGAAATATAGAAGTGTTTTGTAAAGTTGTCTTCTAGAACTACCCAGGGGGAGAAGGAAGAAGAAGAGAAGAAAATAGTTACAATTCAGAGCTAAGAGGCTGTAGCATTTAATGAATTCTGCTTCTGTATTTCTGGCTGTAAGAGCCTGTGAATAATATTCATACATAGTTGGTATTCCTTAACAGATACAGAGGATTCATGGGACTGTCAATGGTATTGGCAGAGAGAAAATTCATTAATGTATGGATTAAACCTTCATTTGTATCTATCTGGATGTCGATAATTGTGCAGAAAGGTTAAAAGTTGTAATATATTCCAGAAAAGTGGATATGACTGAAAGTTTGGCCTGCAAGGTATTAAGTAAACAAAAAAGGTTACATGTTCTATATATCAGGACCAGATGGATTACACCCCAAGGTTCTCAAGGAACTGGCAGATGTGATCTCAGAACCACTGAACTATATTTTTCAAAGATCCTGGAGCACTGGGGAACTACCAGAGGACTGGAAAAGAGCTGATGTAGTTCCCATCTTCAAAAAAGGGGGAAAAATGGATCCAGGAAATTACAGACCTATCAGCCTGACCTCAATACCTGGGAAGATTCTGGAAAAGATAATCAAACAACGAATCAGCGAACACCTAGAGGCAAACAAAATCACTACTAAAAGCCAACATGGGTTTGTCAAAAACAGATCATGCCAGACAAACCTTATTGCATTCTTTGACCAAGTGACAAAATTAGTGGATCAGAGGAATGCTGTGGATATAATTTACTTGGACTTCAGTAAAGCATTTGATAAAGTAGATCACAACCTACTACTTGATAAGATAGAAAAATGTGGGTTAGACAGCATCACCACTAGATGGATTCGTAGCTGGCTGACTGGCCGTACTCAGTGTGTGGTCCTCAATGGAACCACATCTACATGGAGGGAAGTGTGCAGTAGGGTGCCCCAGGGCTCTGTTCTGGGCCCAGTGCTCTTCAACATCTTTTTTTTTTTTTCCCATAACAAGTTTTATTAGTTTTTGTTTGTTTTACAGCCAAGTGCTTATAACACATCGTGGAGATAGGGCACTCCATAAAACACAACAAAAAATACAGTCATACATATACAATTTAAACTACTACTTTAAAAGTTCCCTCTTATGGTATACAATTCGAGCATTCCTAAAATATAAATTGTTTCTCACCTCTATCTATTATTCCAATTTCAATTTATGCTTCTCAATCAAAATATATCTCTTATTCTATTTCACATACATATTATGTAAATAAACATGAATTTATATATTTTAAAAACTATTGCATTAGACATTAGTAATATAATAACATAATAATAATAATAGGACAATAATTATTTCTATCATAAACAAGTAATATAACTATTTATATCTTAATATTTCTCAACTATATTCTATTTCATATATTCTATCCATATTTTTCATAGATCAGTCCACGTCCCTAAAAGATTCCTCAATTGTTTCAGTTTAATCCATTTAATACCTCACTAATTACCATTCAATTCTTATAAATAAAAATATCAATAATATTTCACCAGTCTCAATCTCAATCTAACTCCTTTAATTATAAATTTTCCAATTTTTCTTATTGCATTCCAAATCATAATCAAATCCATAATTTAATCTAGTGTTGACTCATACCAAAGTAACCTTAAAGATCTCAAAAATATTAGTTCAATCAACGTCCAGAACCCTTTTTACCCATCAAATAAAATTTTAACTCTTATTTTAATCTAATTCTAGCTTTCTTTTTGTGCAGGTAGGTTTCCACAACAGGGCTCTAAATCCTCCCATCTTAGTAACTGGCTAAAGGCCTTTTCCACCATTGAGTCCAATCATATTCTTTTTTCTCTTTTATCCAGTGTTGTCTGTACTGTCATGTTGTCAACGTTTTTTGTGCCTCGTATTTGGAAGTCCAATCCTGTTGCTTTTAAAGTTGTAAATGTTTTTAGTTGAGTTCTGCCTTTGATCATCAAAGAAATCCATCATGTAGGATGTGTCCTCTTCCTCTTCAATAAATTCAGTAGATTCAATAGATTGTAAATGTATTCCATCCATCTCATTAAGTTGTAGATCTGATTGGTATCATAGTCAATCAAAGGTTGAGCTTCAATTTTTAATTCTGAGTCCTCCTTGAAACTAAGCGATCTAATATGTTCTTTAAGTTCCAGTCTCGCTTCCAAGATTTTTTCTAATATAAGTCCATAATTAATCTGTGAGTAGGATTCCATCTTCTTTTTTTTTTTTTTTAAGAAGTTCAGCTTAAAAATAGTTGCAGCGTTATAAAATAAAATGCAGACAGAGATATATTTCCAAAGAAAGATAGAGAAAAAAAAACCAATAGTCCAGCACAGAGATAAAAACTGCAGTCAGTTGTTATTTGTAATCCCAGTCTGGGCATCACGCCAAAATCAGGAAAGTGGGAGTTCAAATGGAGCAAGTTACATTGTATCAGTCAAGTTTCTGGGCTTCATGCCAAGTCCCAGGATGCATTGTATCCAAAAGAATCTACATAAGTCGCCCAGAGAGCAAAAAGTTTTTTAGGCAGTACTGTTCAGGGGGGGGGGAGAAAAAAGAACATTTCCACCCCCTCCCTAAGGATTTTCACCTAAACTGAAGATAAACAAGCCAAAAGAGAAAGTCACAATAACCCGGATGCTCGAGTTCCAACTGCTTATGTAGACAAAATAAAATAGTAAAAAAACAATAATTGTTTTCCAAGCCCGTTTTCCCCAGTAATCAAACGCTGCTTTCTCAAAATAGGGAAATAGTTTTAAAGCTGTTAGCAGGGAAAAGGTAAATTAACAAGAGGGAAGGAAAGGTCTCACCCGGATCTTCCACGGTGGTTCTTTTCGCTTAGATGTTGCTGTGACTTTCGGCTGGAGCAGCTGAGGTGATCGGCCATGTTACTGGCGATCTTTTCCCCGTCGGCCCAAAGGTGGTTTTCTCGGACCGCAGAGGAGCTGCCGCTCCTCCGGATCAACGAGTGCCTCCTCTACGGTGGTCGCCCCTACAGGGCGACTTTCGACCCTATCCAGGTCTACCGGCGGGGGGGAAACCGGACGGCCAGATAACGAGTTCTCTCTGCACCCAGCCGCGGGCGCTCGACCGAACCGGAAAGATTCACCTCTTCAACATCTTCATCAACGATTTGGACGAGGGGATAGATGGGGAACTCATCAAATTTGCGGATGACACCAAGCTGGCAGGAATAGCCAACACTCCAGAAGACAGGCTTAAGATACAGGAGGACCTGGACAGACTGAATTGGGCGCTATCTAACAAAATGAAATTCAATGGTGAAAAAAGTAAGGTTCTACATTTAGGCAAGAAAACCAAATGTACAGGTATAGTATAGGGGGTACCTTGCTCAATAGTAGTAACTGTGAGAGGGATCTCGGAGTCCTAGTGGACAATCACTTAAATATGAGCCAGCAGTGTGCTGCAGCTGCCAAAAAAGCCAACACAGTGCTGGGCTGCATTAACAGAGGGATAGAATCAAGATCACGTGAAGTATTAATACCACTTTACAATGCCTTGGTAAGGCCACACTTGGAATACTGCATCCAGTTTTGGTCACCACGATGTAAAAAAAGATGTTGAGACTCTAGAAAGAGTGCAGAGAAGGGCAAGATGATTAGGGGGAGCTAAAGTTTGGAACGTTTGCTGGAATTGGGTATGTCTAGTTAATGAAAAGAAGGACTAGGGGTGACATGATAGCAGTATTCCAATATCTCAGGGGTTGCCACAAAGAAGAGGGAGTCAAGCTATTCTCCAAGGCGCCTGAGGGCAGGACAAGAAGTAATGGATGGAAACTAGTCAAGGAAAGAAGCAACCTGGAACTGAGGAGAAACTTCCTGACAGTTAGAACAATTAACCAGTGGAACAACCTGCCTCCAGAAGTGGTGAATGCTCCAACACTGGAAGTTTTTAAGAAGAGACTGGACAGCCATTTGTCTGAAATGGTATAGGGTTTCCTGCCTGAGCAGGGGGTTGGACTCGATGACCTCCAAGGTCCTTCCAACTTTATTATTATTATTATTATTATTATTATTATTATTATTATTATTATTATTATTATTATTATTATTATTATTATTATTATTATTATTATTATTATTATTGTTATTGTTGTTGTTGTTGTTGTTGTTGTTGTTGTCTTGTATATAGATGATCATATGCATACAAGGCTAAATAGTGGCTATTTGTAGAATTAAATGATTCAGAAATCTCGCATCAGAAAATTTAACTACTGATAGTCTTCATTTAATAAATGGTTGCTTGAACTTATGATGGACCTCCTTTCCCACCCCCCAAAAAAATGTTATTTGTAATCTGGTTCCAGAGTTCTTATGGCAACAGCCCGCCCCTTGTGGTGACATAACTGCATTTCTGGACATTTGGCAACTTTTATGGCCAGTTGCATTGTTCCACAGTCATGTGACCTTGATTTATGATGTTTTGTGCTGGTTTTCAGTCTTTTCAGCTGATTTCTAGCAAAAAAAAAAATACTCCCATAGAAATGAATGGATTCACTTTATGATCGTGGGATTTGCTTTACAACCACAGTTTTCAGTTTATGATCATCACACACACAAAAAAATCATAAAATCAGGTCAGTCGTATGGGTGTTTCGACTTACAACCATCAGAGATGAAGCAAAAGATGACTTACCATGGAAATTCAGGGCTCCATTATGTCATAAGTTGAGGACTACATGTATCCAACTAAATATCTTACCCACAAGAATGAATATTGGAATATTGATTCAGATATAGAAATGTTATATATCAGGGCTGTTTTCTCAGATTATAACAAACCTACTCAACTTTAATTGCATTCATTGATCAAAATACCGAAAACGCCATAGGTTTTTTTTTAAACTTGTCATATAGTTGACTCCACCATAATGTGGAAAAGAATCCACTCCAGCAGCGTGAGTGGCCTCAGTAAGAAATCTTGCTTCATCTCTGATTTTACTCACAACAAGCATCTTTGTTCAAGTTGAAATTTAATTTTAACCAGACATTACCCATCTATTTATTTTAAGAAAGAGTAACAAAATTGGATCAAGACTTCACTTTAGGCCAAATAGAAGGACAATTCTGTGTCAAATGTACACATTAATAATTCAGGTTCTCCACATTTTTGTTGCTGTAGTTAACTTAGTAGAAGTCTTTAAACAATTCTGGATGAAGCCAGAATCAGAATAAGCAAGGAAATTTCAAGCAAGACTTTTATTTATCTAAGCCAAAATAAATCACAAAGTTGAGATGGTGGTTGCACAATTACAGACCCATTCCTTTTGTATGTATGTGGATAGCATACAGTTATGAACAACATATGGATTTTTTCAAACATGTACACACACAAACATAGGACATCATTTAAGGCAAGTCAAAGGGCTGCTATTGCTGTAACTCAATAATCTTTATAAAGCTCCAGTCTTTATTTGTTAGTTTGGTTGTGGTCATAACTTATATACCAAAGAATTGGGGGGGATTAGAAATAAAAGTGTTTACTGGTATAAAATGATGGAAGTGATTCATGGTTTAATTTGACTTATTTTGCTTTTTTGTCTCTCTCTGTGCCAGTTCTATGGCAGTGTTTCAAGAGCTATTTTATCTGGGGGGAAAAAGATTTAATCTGTTATATCTCTTTCCACTCTCAAGCTCAATCAGGCAGCTTCATATTCAGAAAAGTGCATTATTTTTTATTGACATACTTTGCTTTCTTCAAAATTCCTTAATCGCTCTCTGAAATTTGCCACATACTCCTCACATTAGGCGCTCCAAACTTTCTCACATTCTGTTCTAAAACAAAAACAAATAAAAGTCACATACACCTTTTAAAAAAGAGTTTTAAATGAAGAGCTTGAAAAGCCTGTGAAATCTGACAGGTTTGATTCTGTCATAAGTTATGATAGGGTTAGATCGCTTTGGAGTCAGTGCTGAAAAACGATGCGAGCACTACATTCTAGGAGGTTCTCAAATGGAAGAGAACATAACAGCTTTTCATTCGGATTCTTTTATGGGCTGCTGAGAAATAGATGGGAAAATCCCATTGACGATGAAAATGAAACTAGGGTTAGGGTTAGGGTTAGATACCTTTGCAGTCAGGGCTGAAAAACATTGTGAAGGCTAGATTCTAGAAAGTTCTCAAAGGAAAGAGGACATAAAAGTTTTTTATTTGGACACTTTTGTGGGCCTCAGTAAAATACATGGGAAAATCCGTTTGACGATGAAAATAAAACTAGGGTTAGGATTAGGGTTAGATCCCTTTGGAGTCAGGGCTGAAAAACAGTGTGAGGACTACTTTCTAGGACGTTCTCAAATGAAAGAGAACATAACAGCTTTTTGTTCGGACTCTTTTGTTGGCTGCAGTATAATACATGGGAAAATCCCATTGACTATGAAAATGAAACTAGGGTTAGGAATAGGGTTAAATCCCTTTGGAGTCAGGGCTGAAAAACGGTGTGAGGGCTACATTCTAGGAGGTCTCAAATAAAAGAGAATAGAACAGCTTTTTGTTCGGACTCTTTTGTGGGCCGCAGTGTAATACATGGGAAAATCCCATTGACAATCAAAATGAAACTAGGGTTAGGACTCAAGTCAGGGTTAGGCTTAGATCCCTTGGCTGCAGAGAAATACATGGGAAAATCCCTTTTAACGATGAAAATGAAACTAGCGTTAGGAATTGGGATAGGGTTAGATCCCTTTGGAGTCAGGGCTGAAAAACGGTGTGAGGGCTACATTCTAGGAGGTTCTCAAATGAAAGAGAGCATAACAGCTTTTTGTTCGGACTCTTTTGTGGGCTGCAGTGTAATCCAATGGACAATGAAAATAAACTAGGCCGAAGTTTTTGCTCCAAGTTAGCATTATATCTTTAACTTGTTCTTCTAGCATGTCTTGTTCTAGTAAATATTGATATATCTTTTTTATCGTTTTATCTTCTGTTCCTAGTAGGATTTTATCTAATTCTCTATATTCTAATTTTATCCCAGGTTCTTTTTTATCTTTTCTGTATCGTGATTGTATTTGCAGATATGCCCACCATTCCAACTCTATGCCATCTTCTAATAATTTTTCCCTTGTTTTCAACTCTCCGTTCTCATCTAAAATGTCTTTATATGTTATTACCCTTCCTACGTTCATAAATTTTGGATGCAAAAATAATATCGATTTAGATAATTGGCAGTTATTATGGGATAGGAATAGGAGGCTAACGTTAGCCACTACCTATAAAGAAAATCTATACAAAATGTTTTATAGATGGCACCTCCCGCCTACAAGGCTAGCAAAAATGGACATAAAATCTGCATCGATATGTTGGAAATGTAGAAAATCACTAGGTTCCTATTATCACATGTGGGAATGCCCAAAAGCTCAAAAATTTTGGCATTTGATAAAAAATTGGCTGGAAGAGATATTATCACAAAAAATTGAATTAAAACCAGAAACCTTTCTATTAGAAATTACCAAGGATAAATTCAGCAAAGGATCTTTATATTTAATATTACACATTCTAACCGCAGTGAGATTAGCCTATGCTCAGAAATGGAAGAGAAAAGAAATCCCTACCAAAGAAGAAGTAATAAATAAAATCCTATCCTGTGCTGAAATGGATAGGTTAACACTAGAGCTTAAAAATAAAACTGAAACAGACTATTTTGAAATTTGGAATGAATTGTATAAATGGCTAGAATTAAGGGGACATGCTGGGACGAATGTTGATTGATAAGTTGATAGCTTAGAAATTTTTTATATTAGTATTATTCATAAGATAGAATCGAAATTATTTAACTACAATGTATATGATTGTAAGAACACCTATTAGTATTGTTTAAACCAGAGGCGTTGTATCATGTCCACTGTTTTTAATTGTATATTCATAAAACTTTTTCTAAAAAAAAAAGAAAATAAACTAGGGTTAGGGATAGGGTTAGGGTTAGATCCCTTTGGAGTCAGGGCTGAAAAACGGTATGAGGGCTAGAATCAAGGAGGTTCTCAAAGGAAAGAGGACATAAACGCTTTTCCTTCTGACATTTTTGTGGGCCACAGTGCTATACATGGGAAACTCTCATTGACAATGAAAGTGAAACTAGGGTTAGGGTTATAACAGTGTAGTTTACCTGTAAATTTTAATTTATTCTGCAAAAGGTAAAAAATTAAGGCTTCCGGTTTCGGATCGCGGCACACGCAGTCGCACGGAGAGATCCGTCTCTCCCACCGGCTGTTTTCCCTCCGCCAGTAGACCCTTAATCGGGTCAAAAGTCGCCACGGAGAGGCGACCACCGTTGAGGAGGCCCTCGTTTGACTGGGGAAGGGCGGCAGCTCCTTCCTCAGTCCGAGCCAGCTCCTTAGGGCCGTCGGAGAAAATATCGGCCAATAAAATGGACGATCACTTTGCTGCACCAGCCGAAAGCCAGAAGAACAACTAAGCATAAAGAACCCCCGTGGAGAATCCGGGTGAGACCTTTCCTCCCCCTTCTTTCCCTAATTACTCTCCTGTAAAAAGCTTTTGTATTTGAATTACTTCCCTGCTGTGAGGGAGCAGCGTTTGGGTACTTGGGAAAAACAGCTTTAGGAATTGAAAAAAAATAAACCAGTTAACTTTTTATTGACTAATCAATTTCTGGAATACTGAAAATATTTCTATTCTTGATCATTACTATCATAACTACGCGTCTACTATTTTGGAGAGGCCTTTCTTCATTTTTTTAACGTGAAAAACAAAAAATCTATTAACTTGGAAAGAAAGAAAGACCTTATAGCCTGCTGAGGACATCTTGTGACAAAAAGTGTTACTGCAACTGTATATTTTTTTCATTGCTGGAGGATGGCTCTAACCTTCAAAGGATGATAAGAGCAAGATAACTGAAACAGCTGTGTGGTGATTTGGTCTATTGAGAATTGGAGGTGAATATTTGTTGACTTCTACGAAATAGAGCCTTCACTAAAAGATTAAAAGAACTTTTTACCACTGACATGGAATTTAACACATAGCTGGACTAGGAGCTTATACTGGAAAAAAATTTGGAAGCCACGGAGGATATGAACTCTTACTTCCAAACTTTGACGGATCAAGTTATAGGCCGAAAAACAGTGGAGAAGGAGCAGATTGGCGCTAAAGAGACTAGTGAGCAATATGTACAACCTAAAGAGGAACCATGTCTACAACTCAACTATGAAACTACACCGAGAGAAATTGTGGAAACTAAGGAACAAATTAACTTTATACAACCCCAAATGCAATCTATGGAGAAGCTTGATGATCAAAGAATAACTTTAACTGAGATGCCTGAAGCATCAACATCAACAGAGACTGACACTCAGATATAAGTTATTGAAAATTGTGATAATGTGGATAAACAACTAGTAACTATAACATGGAATAAAACGGCTTCTATCATCCAAAGGCTATTAGAAGAAAGGGAAGAGAACTTTGACCAATTTGAAGCATTGAGGAATACTGACTTTCTAATATTGTGGTTTGATGATGCAGGAATTTTATTATGGAAACCGGTATGGCACAGAAAGAAACCTAGAGTTTAAAAATGTATTTTAAAGTGTCATTTAATGGGTTTAAAAAAGCTTTTGAGTTTTTGACTGATTTAATAACTAACGGAGTACGTGAATTCTGTAAGAGGATATCCTTTGTAATAATACTTTGTCTTAGATATGATAATTACTGGAGAGGTAAACTTTATCTACTGGGTTAAAAAGATTTTTTATAGACATAGATGAATTGATAGAATATATATTTAAATCAGATAGAAATGTATTTGGTGGATTGATATTTTTATTTTAAATAAGATAATTATTTGGTAATAGAAGAAGAATAAGAGGGATTGGTGACAAGAGAAGAAATGGTATTAATGAAGAAAACATAAGAATGTTACTGCGGGAATAATATACTTATTTTAGATATAATCATTATGTTAAAAAGGGACACCCGAAGTGGATTTCTATAATTGAAATGTGATTGATATTTGATAGGATTGTTTGAAGATTATTTAGAAATGTATTAATTTGAATATGCAAGACTATATGAGGGAATTAGAGAGGGAATTTTCAATGAATTAATTTGAGCTATATATCTGTGCTTGTTCTTTTGGATGTTTGATATACCCATCTCCACGGTGTTTCCTAAGCACCTTGATGTAACCCTTCCACCCCCATAAAAATCCAATAAAATATATTTAAAAAAAAAAAATTAAGAATACTTTAATATATTTGAAATTAGTATAACATCAACTATTTCTTTCTAATTTGCGGAACAAACAGACTTGAAGGTAAGAATTAATGTCAGGATACTTAGTTGTTGGAAGCCTGTGGGCACATTTTCCTTTTATAAAATCACTGCCTAAGATTTTGCACATTCACAAAAAGGTTGACATAGTGGGATTGACCTGGCAGAAATGTAAGCTTTGGAGTAAATTTTAACAAAATATTTAAGAAATGCATGGGAATCTGTCTGCCACTCATTAGAGCAGCTGCGTCTTTTTCCAAAATCATACTTACTGTTGTGTGGTCATTTCCATTCAATTGTGTGATCTTGGGAATAATGAGTTACACAGATGTGCTACATTTAATACATCAGTGCATAAATGCATATCAAAACACTTCTTTGGTCTTCAGGAACCATCAATATTTTCAAACACAAGCTAATAAAATTATTGCTTGCCATCTCCTCTACCATTTCACCTTTGATTTCTCTCCCTCTCTCTCTTTTTTTAAATAGATCTGGAATATTATTGGAAATAAGATTGATACTGAGTCCGGTGCTATGTTTCACACTGCACCAACTTCCCAATGATTAGATCAGTGTTTTTCAATCTTGGCAACCTTGGCAAAGAATTCTGGAAATTGAAGTCCATATTAAAGCTGGCAAGGTTGAGAAACACTGGATTAGGCTTTCCTTTAATTAAAAGAAAAAACAATAAAGTTAGGGAGGCAGGGAGCCCAGGGAACATTAACGGTGGTATATGTGGTTCTGTTGATATTCATACATTCAAGGTTCTTTGCTCCTGGATTTGTCTGCTTCTGGTCTACTTCCCCTGTGTTCATAAATCTGTTCCGTTCCTGTTCTACATCAATTTGTAGATTAAAATATATCTGATAGCAGATAGTTGAAATGAAATTCACATTTAAACTTACATTTTTGTCTCATACAGAAGTGTGTATAGAGTCAGATATATTTTCTGAAAGACATTGGATACTGTATATATTTAAAACAATCTGTATTTTTAAAACTTACTTCCACATTTCACAGTCCTCATTTTACTCTAAAAGGTTGCAGTCTTCTGTGCATTTTGATAGATTTTTAATGCCTGAACTGCATTATCCAATAGATAAGTGCCTCTTGAGATATGTTCATTAGTGCAGAGATTTGAATCAGATTACTCATGAAC
Organism: Azemiops feae; assembly: GCA_023970755.1. NCBI lineage: Eukaryota > Metazoa > Chordata > Lepidosauria > Squamata > Viperidae > Azemiops > Azemiops feae. The sequence continues at coordinate 476,169 of JALGBA010000920.1, read as the reverse complement.
TGAAAAAAGAATGAATCCCTCAAGTATCTTTGGAGAGAAAGGAACTGGTATTTTCCTTTAAGAGCAAACAGGATGTGGCCATCCCTTACAATTGCTTAGAGCTTATCTTCAAATAGAGAAGGTTATGTTGAGGTTATGGTCTCTCCTGTACTTAAAACAGGGAACATGAAGATTCCTTCATAGGATAGCCACAATGGCATATGATTTATCATGAATGTTGGAAATATACCAGTCTTTGAGTCATTTCTTGTCAAGTGGCAAAATGGTTTTACACTGAGAACTAACCACTTAATTACACCACTTTTTCTCAACCCTGGCTACTTTAAGCTCTCTGGACCTGAATTCCCATCATTCCTGAGCCAAGTTTTCAGTGAGGATTTTTAAAATTAGATTGCTACATCAATTATTTGAATTGTCCCTCCAAGATGGGTGGTTTACCTGAAGAATGTTCCTTCTTTTGAAAGAATATACCCGCAGCAATTTGAGAGGACAATATAACTCCTGGATCAGTGAATCTCTGACAAGAATAATGTGGAGGCATCATAGTATGGAGGCATCACAGGTTCTTTTTCTTCATGTTGCTATGATGGATTAGGATTGATATCCTCTTGGGCTATTATTGTCCTGTCTTCATAAAGCAACAACTAGGGAAAGGAACCGATAGAGTTCTATCAAGGTCCCTGACCAGGACTTGGCAGTAAATCACAATCTTTCTGACTTTACATCAGGGGTCTTCAAACTTGGCACTTTTATGACTTGTGGACTTCAACTCCCAGAATTCCTCAGCCAGCATGGGCCAAGTTTGAAGACCCCTGCTTTACATGGATACACTTGATTCCTGGCTAGAACACAGCAGCAATCTCACAGACACAACTGGCTTAATAAACATCTTTACTGAAAACAAAAACAAAGCAAATAAAACAGTAGCTTAAATCCCTGTGGCTCAAAGCTTTTTCTTCTTGCCCTACCCGCAAATTATTAGGATGTTTGTGCAGCCCTTGGTACAGGTAGTCCTCGACTTACGACCACAATTGAGCCCAAAATGTGCGTTACTAGACAGTTGTTAAGCGAGTCTTGCCCCATTTTTATGACCTTTCTTGCCACAGTTGTTGAGTGAATCGCTGCACTTGTTAAATTAGTAACACGGTTGTTAACTGAATCTGGCTTCCCCATTGAATTTGCTTGTCAGAAGGTTGCAAAAGGGGATCTCATGACTCCGGGACACTGCAACCATCATAAATATGAGTCAGTTGCCAAGCATCTGAATTTTGATCATGTGACCATAAGGATGCTGTAACAGTTGTAAGTGCGGAAAACAGTCATGTCACTTTTTTCAGTGCTGTCGTAACTTCGAATGGTCATTAAATGAACTGTTGTAAATCGAGGACTACCTATAATCTCAAAAATGATAGTGGTTGATGTTTATTGCCACTCAAGGCTGAGAACTTCTCATAGGTCCTTCCTCTCTTTCATTCTAATCTTCAGTCACTCTAGCCATCAGGACTCCTTCTCTATGTATCTTATTAGATTTTTAAATATTAATTTGATAGCTCTTGGCAAAATTCCCTCCTGCTTTGTCCACTGAATCCAGTGTTGTGACAGTAACATCTCTCTGTCTGGAAGAGGAGCTGGTTCTTTCCAATTTTATCTTACCTTAGTTGCTTCTGGATGAGATAAAGTTCCCATTCACTTCAGAACCATAGAGTTGTCATTCCAGGGAACTGGAAGTGATTCATGGCCCTAGATTTTTCCACATCTTTATTGGCTTACTTCTTGGATGGGCCACAAAGACACACCAACACTATAATCATTACAGACAGATTAGGATTTTGTTCTCTTTGGGGTTTTTTTTTTTTTAACCAAGTAGTTATATAAACCTACAAATTTCTACATAAATATTATGAAGCGCATGGGTTTCTTTTAATCAAATTTGGGGAAAAAAAGAATCAAAGGTGGGAGGCACAAAGCAGACAGATGTGCCCTTCCAATTAAGGCTGAGTACTTCATTTTTAAAAAAATCTAAGTTCCAATCTCTCTATATATAGCCTTGCTTGTGGTGCTAAATTGGGGTTGTCACCTCACTTCACATCTTTAATAGCTACATTGCAAGGCGGGACATTAGGGGGGGGGAAAGGACTGAGAAATGTGGAGTAGAGGAGGGAGGCCACAGTTATTAAAATTATAGTTCTTATAAAACCGGCTGGAATAGAAATAGTTACAGCTAGATAAATGTTGGAAGGTGGGGGAAAAACAACTGCTGTTACATTAGGTTGTTTTAATTTCTCATTTGTGCTATTCTGAACAGCATCGCTTGTATTATTATTATTATTATTATTATTATTATTATTATTATTATTATTATTATTATTATTATTATTAATTATTTTGGCTAGGTTATTTCTAATGCTCATCTCTTTCCCATTTTAATGTGTTTTTCCATCTTCTCCATCCTGGTTTTTAATCCACAACTACTGTGTCCTAGCAATGTTCTCACTGAGATCGGTACATTCCCAAATATTCAATTACAGCCTGTGCCCAAAATTTCAAAACAGCCTTGCCTTGCCTATCTACAATCTCACTGCAGTGTTCTGTGCTTACTGTATATATTTATCTGGATTCTGTACAAAAACCATTCTTTGTTTAACCCTAGTTTGTTTAACTAGACGTATTAACTAGTAATGCTAGTCATAAGACTATGGTGTATAAACCATAGTGGTTGGGTTGACATGATAGGTTAAAGCTGTGTTTTTCAACCTCAACAACTTTAAAATGTGTGGACGTCAACTTCCAGAATTTTCCAGCCAGCCAGGGAGCTAAGAACCATGCATCTATCTTAAAATTGCTGAGGTTGAGAAACACAGCATTAAGGTAACAAAAATACTACGACTTAGCATGTTGTGTGATTCCGGAATAGTCTATGAATTTTTTATTATTTTATCATATTCCAAACCTAGTTCTATACCTCCTTACCCTCCTCAATACCGGTCCAATAATTTTCATTGTTTGCATATTCATGGGGAAGGTCTACAGCAGAAAAATCATGCCAAAGTCTATGCCAAACTCAGATGTTACTGAGTTAGGATTGCAATAAAGCAGGGTCTTGCTGCCAGGAAAATCAGGGTGCATACAACTGTAGACATGAAGCTTTGTTGCTGGAAAAAGTTACATTCAACAGGGGAGTGCTTGTTGCAGACAGTGCTATTAAAATGATTTCTGGGCAAATGGGATTGTGAACAATGCTCATGTGTTGAGTTTTCCAGGTAACAAAGGATTTTAGGATGCTTGGCAGTTACGTAGAGACCTAAGAATGCTTAGGACTTGGGAGTATCAGTAGTAACTTTTCCAATAGGCCAAATATTAACATTGAGCATATGCAAATAATACCCCGAATACTTGCTCTGTGCTAGGGATACTAAAGCTGATCTCCCTCCATGATTCAGGGGGCGTTTCCCTTCCCCTGCATTGTCACCTTGTGTTCCTTAGTGACATGGGAACTTGTCTAAGTCATGTAAGCATGAGTTGCTCTTATTTTATGCCAGAAATGCTGACCTGATTGTGTTTGTAATGAGATTGTTGTCATACAGCCTCCATATGTTACTTCTCAATAGCATATTGCATGAATAAAATGTTAGGACTCTTTAGCAGTCAGACAACTCCTTGTTGCTGTTACTGTACATAACGGTCTTGGAAATGTTGGAAATGGTAAGGGTGCCATGCACCTGATTGTTCCAGGCTGGCATTATGTCTCTCTTAAATCCTGAGGACTATATGCTTATCTGTTGTAGTTGTCTCCCGAATTGCTTTGCAGAGTTAAAGGCCCCACCCCACATACCCCCATGCATACTTTAGGGGGGAAAAGGAGGGTAGTTTTAGTTCCAGGAAAAAGCATGATATAAATGTAATGAATAAATAATCAGTTGAATCTAAAGCGTATGTCTGCAAAGCTTCATTAAGAGTAGTAATATGATGAACTGTGAGATCTTAAGTCTCAGGTGGCACATTTGATACAGGCTGTGAAATGAGAGAAGATACCCCAAAAGCCAACCAGAGAAGGCAATAGACTCGGCTGAAGGTGCATCACTATTAAGCAGTAGAAATGGCAGTTCTTTAGTTGAGGCCAATCGTTTTTTTAGTTCTTGCTCCTCACTGTCTCTATTCCATGAGAAACATTATTGCCAAGGTGTACAATGATCCCGGCTTAAGTTGTCAGAATATTACCTGTTCTTACTTTGTTTCCAGAGGGGGGGGAATAAAATTAGATTTTTAAAAAAATATTTTGCCCATTGTCACCAAATAACAGCAGGGCTCCTGTAACTGGTTCTGCAGTCACATGCATCTGTAATGGTTTGCGGGAATGACCTTGGGAGACAGCGGGAAGAGCCATAGCCAGGGAAACCATTACATAAAAGGCAAAAGGGATGTGGGCATAGGGGACATCTCAGAAGGAACCCTCCCTAGTTTCTTGGTCTGTAAAAGGGAGAGATGTACTTTTAGGCTTGTGGGATTCTGTTAAGGTAGCCTTAGAATAAAGTATAATTAGTTTATCCGAGCCTGCTTCTTATCTGGCCTACTTCTCAAGGTTGATACCATTAGAGGAGATAATGTATTTGCATTCTTGTTGCAGACCGAGAGGGAAAGAACGGTGAGGATGCATAATATCTTAAGGTCAGTCCTAAAAGCATGTATTTTACCACTAAACTGTAGCCCATCCCTTAGCAACATCATGATCTGCTTATAGGCAGTATCTAGAGTTAAGTCATTCCAAGCAATGTTGCCATTTGATGCCGAAAGAGTCCCAGCAGATCAAGTGGAAAGCAGATGAGGTTGTTTGAATCCAAGGCATGTACATTTAATTACCCCTTCCTTGCCTGCAGCTATATCTCATGGCACAGCCCAAGATGCTGTGTTAAATGGGAAAAGGAAATTAAAATTTTTGTAATATAATTTTGCTGGTGCTTTTTCCTGTTATCATATGCTTCAGTTACAGTAAATCATGATACACAGATGTTAGTGTTGGAACAGTAAGAGACATGTTTATTTGATGTGGATGCAGTGGTGGGATTCAGCCAGTTCGCACCAGTTCAGTAGAACCGGTAGCCAATTTTTTGTTGCCCAGGCCCAGAATGGACTTTCGGAAGCGGCATCCACACAGAGAACCGGTTGTTCACATATTTGAAATCCCCCCACTGCGTGGATGCATATTCAAATAAGGACCTGAGCAGTGGTGAGATTCAGCCAGTTCGCACCACTTCGGCAGAACCGGTAGCTAATTTTTTGTTGCCCAGGCCCAGAATGAACTTCCGGAAGCAGCATCCACACAGAGAACCGGTTGTTCAAATATCTGAATCCCACCACTGGAACTGAATGAGGCTGAAATACCTCACACTTGCGATCCTGTTGACATACAGTATGTGGTGAAAAAAGGCTTGTTTCACAGATAGTGAGAGAGAATGGCATGATGAGGAATCAAGTGATCCAAATATCTGCTCTGTGTTATTAGGACAAATATCCTGTTTGATAAATTAGCATGGCAGAAACAACAGAAAACTACATTAGGCAAGGAGGGGGATAAATTCAAAGCAATGTTGAAGAAATATACTTTAAAATGTTTGAATACGTATGTGTACGTGTGTATGTTTTAAGATGGTGCAAAAGAGCATCTGTTTTCAGATAGTCCAAACCCAGGATGAAACAGAGATAATGGAGGTGGTTTTTTTTTTTTTAGTCCTTGTCTGGAATACAAACAGGCTGTTTTATTCCAAGCAAAGCTGGCTTTGGGTGGCGCCGGGGGGGGGAATTAAGGACAGCATCAGCTCAGGAGAGACAGAGGAGGAACAGAAGGGAAAGTATTGGGAAAATTGGAGAAGTTGTGGAATATGTTATGCTGAGATATTGGCAGTGGTGGTTGCAATAGTAGGGGAGGGAGGGAGGGAAGATCTGGGAAAATCAGGGTGGCTGGGCTGGTGCAGTGGGCCACACTGGGATATCAGCAGTGGGTGAGGTGATAGAGGGGCAAAGATAGTGAGTGGTAAGGCTGGGAACGGGTTGGCTAGTGGAGTATGCTGTACTTCAAAGGAATGTGGAGGTGACAGGTGCTATCTTTGCCCCTCTGGGTTTTGTTTCATCTACAGCTTGGAAAAATTGAAAAGTAGTGGATTCTAGTTATACCAAACTAGACTGATCCAAAATGTTTTGGCCGAACCTTCAAAATACAGCAACTTCATCTAGCCTTGAAATCATTTTTCAATACAAGAGAATATCTGTAGCTCAGAATTGAACTGTGGGGTCCTTGGTGCTCTCTGAGCTTCGTTGTTTGCTTGCAGAGATTTCATTACTCAATTAGGTAATATCCTCCGTGCAAGTGAGTGTGGAGTTTGCTGCCTATTTACCTATAGTGGCACTGATGATTTACTTTAGAAAACACATGTATTCCTTTTTTGTGTACCCCGCTGTTATTTTTCTACATATCACAGGAATTCTGTTACTCTATACATAATCCACTGTGGGGAAATGCTTTTAATTACTTCCTCTTTGCAGGAGCACTGTGCAGTTTTGAGCTTTGACCGCAGAACGTTCGAGCTTTGAAAGTCGAAACTATTTTGGGTTCCTGAGGAAAGACAACATCTTCAACTTCACAGGTCTTTTCCTAGGATTGCACACCAGCTGCAGCCTCTTAATTCTGAGAAAAGGCACAGCTGTTTCTAGTTGACAGATGGTGCATTTGCCTTCTGCAGCCTCCAAAGCATCTTTTTTTACCTCCAAAGCCCTGGTGTTAAACCTAATGGTTAGAGCCTTTCATCTCTTAATTCAACAGCAGGCTACAATGAAATGAGGTACATAAGGTTCAATCGCAAAGTTATTACTTTATTTATTTTAAGGTAACTTTTGACTTGCTCCTCCAATACAGTCAAGTGCACAGGGGAAATAAATAGTGAAACTTTAAAAATATACTCATGAATACCTAATCTTTTAGATAGGGTGTTTTAGATAGGGTGTTTAAAAAAATAATGGAGGTTATTAATACAGAATCCATTAGAGTAAATTGGCAATAATAAAATAAGTAAAATAAAGCCCCTGAACAATTTGACATTTAATAGTGGAGAAAATAATAAAAGAGAGATGTAAAGAGGAGGGAAATTACTCCTGTGTTGGATTAGAACAACTGCCCTTTCAAAGCAACAACTGCCCTTTCTTCTATTTATGTATGAAGAATGAGAGTATCAGTCTGTACCTAATGCTAAGATTTTGCATCTGCTCTAAAGTCCATTACAATCTGGAAATAGTCCTTTAAGAATGAAGACAAATGAGTTGGTTCCATTGATATGTTTCTCAACTACACTCCTTCATATTCTGATTAGCAAGTTAAATGTGGGCTGGATGGCATAATAATTGGTGGATCCATTGCTACTCAGACTGTGCACATCAGTCATCAGTTGCAAGAATGTACTAAGTGGGGTGCTGATGGATTTGGTCCTGGGCCAAAAGATACCCTTTATCATTTTTATTCATTACATGGGTGAATGAGTAGACAGGAAGCCTATCAAATTTGCATAGTATAAAAATTGGATGGAGAGCTAATGCCTAATAAAATCCAATATGATAAGTTGGTAAATTGGAGGAATGAACTAAAAATAACAAAAGGGCATTTTACAGAGACAAATGAAATTCTTCACTTAGGAAAAAGAAATCACAGATTTAGGATGGGCTTTGCGTGCTTTAAAATTGTAGATGATGATCAACTAAATGTCAACAAAATAAAAGTCCTTTTACACATCATCTACATAATTATAGTTTCTGAATTACAGGAAGTAATAATTTAACAATGTTCTATGTAGGATAAGTCCCACATTGAATATCATGTACATATCTGGGCATCACAGTTTAAGAAGGATTTAAGCAAATTGAAATGGGTTCAGAAAAGGAGAGTAAGGAAGATCTACAGTAGGGCTGCCCAGGTTTGGCAACTTTAAGACTCATGGACTTCAACTCCCAGAATCCCCAGCCAGCCATGCTGTCCACAAATCTTAAGTTGCCAAGGCCAGACAACCCTGATCTTCCTCCAATCAATATCAGCAGATAGCCCAAATCTGTAAAGATGAAGCAAGGAAAGCAGAAGTTCAGAATGAACGAAGACTTGCAACAAAAGTCAAAGATAAAAAGTTTCTTTTAACATATAAATAACAAGAAAAAAGTCAAGGAAACAGTTGGTCCACTAAAGAGAAAAGGATGTAACAGGCAGTAGAGAGAAAGCAGAGCTGCTTAACTCATTCTTTGCATCAGTCTTCACGCATAAGGAAACTATGTAGACTAACCTACTAAAAAAATTACCGCAAAAGACAGACTAGAAATAAAAATTAAAAGAAGCAAGAAAATTCTAACACAACACCTGTCTGATCTTGACGAATATAAATCACCGGGACCTGACGGATTACATCCCAGAGTTCTGAAGGAGCTGGCAGATGTTATTTCAGAACCATTGTACCATAACTTTCAAAAATCCTGGAGCACTGGGGAATTACAAAGCATCAGAGGGCAGGACAAGAAACAATGAATGGAAACTAATCAAGGAGAGAGAGAAGCAACCTGGAATTAAGGAGGAACATTCTAACAGTGAGAACAATTAACCAGTGGAACAGCTTGCCTTCAGAAGTTGTGGGTGCTTCATCACTGGAGGTTTTTAAGAAGAGACTGGACATCCACTTGTCTGAAATAATATAGGGTCTCCTGCTTGAGCAGGGGGCTGGATTAGAAGACCCCCAAGGTCCCTTCCAGCTCTATTCTATTCTATTCAGTCTGATTTTGCAATCAGTTACACTTATTATCACCCTAATTATTAGGAGCTCTCCCCAAAGATCTCCTAATAGCCAGTATTTCCTCCAACTGACCCATATAAGAAAATTCAAAATTTGTCTGTGGCATTGACTTTCCCCAGATTAAGGGCATTTGCATTGTGTATCAAAGCCCTGCTCCAGTTAATATATAGTAACATGTAAAATCTCACCTGGTTATGCCCCTCATTTTGATATTATTCTCAGACACACACACACACACACACACACACACATCATAGATGCTTCTAGTGCAGATGCAGTCTTTCATCTGTCAATAGTATCAGACTGAATCAGGGAAGAGATCTTATTTGAAAAAAGCATAGGCTTTATCTCATTCCTTTGAATGTTTGCGGGACAGATATCCAAGCAATTCCTCCATCTTCATTTAATATTAATTGGCAAAGTCCAAGAAACCTATAATGCATTTATTTCCTCAGACATTTTTCCTTCATGTAAATATTCCAGTTCACGGCGGAATCTTCCCCCCCCCCTTCATTTCAAATATCTCCTCAAAAAAGAACTAAAAGTAAAGATATGCAAATATATGTACATGCATTCATTGTAGACTTCATAGAATTGGAATCAGAAAGGTAAAGCCATTAATTGCACACCATATAAAAGTTACTAATTTTGGCACGGAAGAAGGCTTCTGTCGTTATGAATGAGTTGACAGCAGTGATTCTTTCATTTGGCACTTCAGCAGGCTAATTATGTGATTTAACTAATACACCAAGAACTAAAAATAATAAAAGCAAAAATAAAACGTTGCTTTATAGATGGATTCATAACATGGTTCATTTAACATTCTTCAAATGACCACTTAAAATATAGCCTTTGATGCATGCTTCAGTGTCCTCTCAACCTCTTACCTTTATTATTACTATTATTAAAATGAGAAAGAATAATGCTTTATGATAACCCAGTGACTGTTGGTATTCATAAAATAGCCATCATGTTGTAAGAAATTTCATTTGAGCACATAACTGATTTATGACTTATTTTTTGTTGTTGTCAACAAAATTGTTGTAAAGCAGTGATTTGAATAAAACGACAGTACAAAGCTGCAAAATGTGTTGCTTTAAGTTTAAATATAAATCTAAAGCTGGAAAGAGATATCTGGGGAAAGTGTGCTCGTGTGTGAGTGTGTTGTATCGAAGTGCCAGAGAAGATGATCTTGACTAATTTTAAGAAAACTAACAGGGTTAAACCTGGTTAGGACTTGTATGGGAAACTGGAACTGTAGGTTACAATACTCACAAAAAGATAGTGATAAACTACTTCTGTCTTGCTGCCAAAAAAACTACTTGGGTGTTCTCAATTTAAGAAAGTCTTTCTTTTTTTTACTAGAAAAAAAAATCTGTCTTTCTTTCTTCAATTTTCAAATTTCTTTCCAAACCATATTATTTGATTATTACATCTGAAGATTCTGTGAACATATGTCAGGCCAACTAGATAAACTAGACTCGAACTCCACAGAAAGGCTAAAAACAAATTATATTGAGATAGCCTGATCTTGCAAGTCTGATTGTGTTCTACCTCCTCTCTGTTTTATACTCCAGTGAATCAGGAGACATTTTCCTGAGTTGCTTCTGTATATTATTTTATTTCCAAGACTTACAGAATGGCTCACCCCTCTTGCAAATTTCCTGTTAAGGATAAGCAATCCAGCAGCAGAAAAGCTACTCCCATCCTACTCCAGTAACCATATGATGGGCTAAGTTAGTAAGTGAAGAACCATAGTCCTGGATGCTCCTGAACTTCCAATAGTTTCAGACATAGTAATTCACTGTGAAAGAACATCTGGAAGACTACAAGCTCTCCAGTCATACCCTATTTCTAGTAATTAACTTGCAGTGGAATCCTTTTGTTTAATTCAAATTGTTAGTGCCAGGCAGAAAGTTGGAATATGGTTTGATCATATACACCGTGAGATATTAAATTCCTGCCCAAAGATAATTCCTTCCCCTTTTTCTGCCTGACATTAGCTTGTTGGAGGCCAAAATATGAACTTTAAAACTCTCTTTTTTCAGAGTGCACATTTGGCACCACTTAATTCCATCAGTTTTGTTTTTATTCTAAATCTCTGATGATTTTTCAATTGATAATCATAATTGCTTGAACTGCATTCACATTCTTCTGTTTTTCAGTGCCATCAGTTGTTATTGTTTTAATTTTATAGAATTTTATTTTATATTGTAAACTGCCAGCAGTTGGCCTTTTGATTATAACAGTAATAAAATGTCCACCCTTCCTTTGTTCCCTGCCTATCCTTCTTAAACTTAAACCCTCAAAAAGCAGACATCTTAGCATAAAGATTGGCCATTCTGCTTCTCTGACATTTGAAGAATTTCAAAGGTAGCCAAAAAAACCCCTCTAAAAACGATGCTTTTTCCTTAACATAATACTTTTGAATTCCCTAAAAAGCTAGGGAAAAAGGGAGGGTTTTTTTTTCTTCACTCAAACCTATCTTGCTTCTTTCGTTCCTAGTTTAAAATATTTTAAATAATGAGGAAGAGGAGATTGCCTCAGAGGAAAGGTAAGAACTTTCTTCATGAATAGATGAAAAAAAAGTTAATAAAGAGTTAACAAATACATGGAACATATCTGAACCCTTTTTAAAATGAGATTCTGCTATGTTTCCAATTTATTTTAAAACCATATCTTTCTTCAAATGCAGTTTAAATTACCTTGCAATGGAGTAAAAAAACAACAACAGGGAGTTTGTTTTAATAAAACTAGACATGTTAGAAAAGTTAGTTGATATCCCTCCTTGGTATCTGTTTGCAAAGTGAGGCTGTACCTCTTAAAAAGCTGTCTTTAGCCCAGGGCCACTACATTGCCAACTGTGTGATTATAAACCTAATCTACATTCTCTATCCTTGTGTTCTATTCCTAAAATCTTATATTTCTCTCCAATCTAGTAGGTCACACATCATTCTTCCTCAACCTTCACTAACATTAACTAGACTCAGGGTTGTTTCTGCACATCTTTGACGAATCATCCTGTCAAAAGAGGAAGTAGTTCTAATCAATGGTATGATATTGACCAAAAGCCCATTTTCTGACCTGTCACCTTAATGCTTTGATAAAAGAGGCAGTTGAACAGTGACACCTGTCATGGAGAGGGTAGGGAGGGGACCAGTTCTATAGCTGTCCAACTGAACAAGTGATGCAAAATACAGATGAATATTTCTAAAGTCAAAGGACAGTGGAAGCTGGAGATACAAGGAACCTGAAGGAGAGAAGAATTGAGGAGACTAAACTAAACATGAGTTTTCTTATGCCTGTCCAGCATCTTAATCACTATACAATGGATCTTTCATACATTCTTGCAGGTGGAAAATCTCTCCAAATGTAAACTTTCCACAACTGGGGAAAAAAGAATGAGTAAACTCTGAACATATGTGGTTCTATATCGAACCAGCATTATTCAAGAATATAAAAATCCAAGTGGTTCCAGCTCTATAATATCCCCGGAATTCTGGGAGTTGAAGTCCACAAGTCATAAAAGGGCCAAGTTTGAAGACCCCTGGTCTAATGTGTGTGCATACATTCCATGTATGAGAACTTCCTATACCATTCATGTATTTCCTGTGGGAAGCTCCAATTATTTTTATTTTATAGGGGGGGAAATGACAGTAAAAATCCCTGCATAGATAGGACTTAATGGATGGTCTTGAACTGCTGTCTGGTGCTCGTTTTTAGAAAGATATCCTGTTGATTTCATGAAACCAACTTCAATGTCATGTTTTAGATGCTGGATAGAATTTAGCTGAAGTTCCAAATTTTTCACTGAACTGGACTGTCAAATTGAGCTGCCTATAATTTTTACACTTGAGAAATGTTTGACTTCTGTGGTTTGAATGTGCTGTGGACCATGACTGAAGGTGTTCACGGTACTCTGTTCATCTGTCAGTTCATACATTTTCCTTAGGATAGTATTTTCTATAGAATTATTCTATCTGCTGAAAAATAGAAAAAGAAAGGTGAGAGGGGAATAGTAATTAGAGGCCACTTTATGATTTGTCTTATAAAATATTCTCACCAAAGTGCACTTTGCTATTTTTTCCCCAAAGGAAATGCTTAGCTATTTTAGGTTTTAATAAAAATCTATGCATATAGCAAGTTGCTCCTTCCAGGAAGGAGAAAAATATTAACAGAATCAACACAAGACTGATAGAAACGTATTTTCTGTACAGCTGGCACATGAAGCATATCTTCTCCATTTTGTACAATCCAGCCTCAATGTTTTGTTTCCCCTCCCAAAATAATCGTAAATGTTTTGTCATTTTTAAAAAAATGAAAAGCAGTTGCTATGCATGCTGGATATTTAAATATATATCCTAATTTTAACAAGTGTTAATTAGCCAGTAGGATAACCCTACTGATGGGTAAATAAGACTTTTGTGTTGATTAAAATGATCTATTTTTGCTTAATGAATTTGTCATGAGATGACTTTGTGGGATTTTATAGGATTATGATGACATAAGGCAAACAGTCTCACCTGTATTGGCCAAATTGCTGATAGCTAAGATTGATATCAGTCTCAACGTTATTGAGCATTGACTGAATAGCACTAGCACTTAGACTTGTGTGCGGCTTCATAGTCCTTTACAGCCTTCTCTAAGGGGTTTACAGAGTCAGCATATTGCCCCCAGTAATCTGGGTCCTCCTTTTACCGACCTCAGAAGGATGGAAGGCTGAGTCAACCTTGAGCCGGTCAGGATCGAACTGCTGGCAGTCAGCAGAATTAGCCTATAATGCTGCATTTTAACCACTGCACCACCACAACTGAAGACCATACCATGAAAAGAAAGGCACTTACTGATCTCAGGACTCCTTACAAGAACTTCTTTCCTTTTTTCCTTCTCCTTGGTAAGGAAGGAATGACTCTTCACAAGTCCTCTCCAAGCTTATAGACAACAAGGATAAATATAGCTGTTTTTTTTTGTTTTTCTTTTATGGCGTGCAGTGATTTGAGATAAAATTGTGTCAAATGGCTCCTAATAGAAAAAGAATTGGATGTACTGTAGTTTTGTGCCTCATCTTCCCAGAACAATACAGACAGATGATGTTAAGGACGTTCTGCTTCTTGACAAAAATCCATGTGCACTGATAACTTTAGATTTCAAGGCAGGATGAGACACGTAACCTCCACTCCCTAACTCTTCCTACATGGGAAAAAGAGCAGAGTTCTCAGCAAAAATGAGCAATGCAACTTGGAATATCATTTAGTGGACTAAATTAGCCCTCCTTCTTCCCCTCAAAGCACACATGCTGGAGACTCCTCATTTCTGCAATGCAAATTTAGGTCATTAGAATCTGATTGCTATTTCCACTTGTACCCATACTGGAGGAAAGGGGAGTGGAGGGAGAAGCAAGGAGTCTGCACATAAACTTCCTTCCTCCTCGACTGGAAAGCATTATGAACCCTTGCCCTAAAGAAATCCCTGTATTCTTTAGGGCAGGGGTGTCAAACTCAATTTCATTGAGGGCCGCATCAGCATTGCAGTTGCCCTCAGGGGGGCGGGTGGGCATGGCCTAATGGGTGGGCGTGTATGGAGTGGGTGTGGTCTACTGGGTGGGCGTGGCCAGCTCTACATCGTTTGTGTCAAGGGTGCCTGTGGGGGTCTGGGCAGGAGTGGGACAGATCTGAGGATCTCTGGCAGAAGGGGGTGGGACCAGGGCAAGTGCCAAGGCATGGTCCACTGGAGGAGCCTCACTGTTCCTCTCAGGCCATGCGGGGGGGGCTGGATGGTGGTGTGGGCTTCCTGGAGCCCTGGGCAGCAGAGGTCAAACGCCCAGCCTGGCCCTTGAGCACCCGCGGCACCAAGCCCAATCCCACTTCCCCAAGGGGCGCCCAGCTGCACTTACCTCCTCCTCAAGGCTGCTGCTGTTGTGCTTGCTCTCCTTAGCCAGGTTGCTCATGATGGGTACAAGGGCAAAGTCAGAGGGAGGCCCATTCCCTCTCCATGGGAGGAGACCCGGCTTTGTATCCAAAGCTTCCTTAGCAATAGGATGAGAGACTCTCAGGATAGGCCAGGAGGAAGGGCAGCAGGGCAGGACTAAGGTAGGACTTCCCTCAGACTCTCCCTCTCCTTTCCTTCTTTCCTTCCTTCTTTCCTAAGGACAGAGTGGTGGGAAAATATTTGAGATGAGGGAGGAAGAAAAACAGGCAAGAAACGCAGCTTGGGAGGTGTCACTCTTCGTGAGGAATGAAGAAATGCACCATCGCCTGGAAGTGGCCAGCGCGATGGTGCATTTCTTCATTCCTCACGAAGGTGACACCCGGCATGCCTCCAGGGGGCGGGGCTGACGTGGCAGGGGCTGGTTCCTCACTGTTTCCAGACGGCCTTGTGGAGCTAAGACTGAATGCGTTTCAGCATAGATGGCCACCATAAAATTGTACATTGGCTCCCGGCCAACCTGGGCCAGGGCCAAAGCAACGGGGGCCGTTCCCTCACTGTTTCCAGGATGGCTTCGCGGGCCACATGAAACCACTTCGCGGGCCGCATCCAGCCCCCGGGCCTTGTGTTTGACATGTCTGCTTTAGGGAGTCCCTTAACCAAGAATGTTTTCGTGCTCTACTTATGATGTAGGTCGGGGTGATATCTGGCCATGCATTTAAAAGATGTTGTAAAATTTAAGTAGTGAAGAAAGCTCTGGATCCTCATATTATGGATATAAACATGAAGAAACAACCTGGCATGTGTTCTACATGAAAAGAGCCAAAGTTCTAGAAGTGAGTCTGACGGGATCTGATTAAAGCTTCCTTCAGTTGTTTTGAAAAAGCTAGTTCTATATATAAAGGAGGACCAAGAGGAACAAGCAATGCAGCCTCCTGTATTGTCCTCAGTTATAAAGAAGTCAACTATGAATAGCAAGGAGGCTTCTCTACCTCTGCATGTTTGCTGTATGGTTGATAAATTTGGACTCTCAATTGTATGGAGAGTCTCTGTGAATGGGAGAAGGTTTTCTTCTCTATAAGTAAAAGAGAAAAAAGGCAGTGACAAAGAGATGGAGATAGGGGCACTTTTTCCTGACCCCCCGCCTCATGTGTAGAGCCCACACGCTTACAAAACAACTGCAGAGGGTCACAATGAACTTAGGTCTAACATGCAAGGAAGGAGAGTTTGATTCACACCAAACTTTTTGTGAGGATTGTTATTGTACTTGGCTCAAAAACATCTAAAAAATGATCAACTATCATATAAGTAATTTGGGTTTGGTTTTGTGAAATGGTGAGCACATCCGAATTGAACCCATGTGCCCCTATTTCATCACACTTCTAAGGACTGTGACTTAGAGGATGCTGTTAATTGTGGCATACATTAATTTCTCACTTTTTCTCCCAAGCAGATTTACTGCTTCGTTTTTCTGTTATCGTGAATATCTCACACTTATTTGGAGCAGAAATAACTTATAAAGACAGTATTACAATTCTGGCACGGTGCTACCAAGATTTGGGATTAGATATTGTCAGCTGCTTGTGAAACTGCTTTTTCATGAAACAATAGTTTAGAGCAGGAAGGGAAATGTAAATGAATTTATGATTGCCTCATTTTCCACATTTTTGTTACTCTGAATGTCTTTAAAATATATTGACAGAGACACAAAGGTGCAGTGAAAATTATATATGTACATATCCATTGCATCAAAAGACAGTAAAACATTATTGTAATAAATGAACTTAGTCAGTTTTATAGAGCTCCAAACAAAGAGTATTAATAAAATAAGAATATTAGGAGGAAATAATTTACTATCCTATTATGCTGCAGGAAGCTTTTGTTTCTGGACTAATGTGTTCAGATACCTACAGTATACTTCTTTTTAGAGCACGTATTCTGTGTCTTCTACCATTTCCACGGTCTGAACATAGAGTATCTCTATGCAGCAGCTACCTATTCTACCAATCAGCAGAAGATGAACTAGAGGATTTTCTAATGCTTGCACAGGTAGCCCTCAAGTGCACCCCCCAACTGGAACCAGAATTTCCAATGTTAAGCAAGGCAGTTGTTAAAGATAGTCATGCTCAATTTTGCAACCTTTTTGGCTACGCTTGTTAAGTGAATTAAGTTGTTCAGATTAGGAGGCAGTGGTCCAAATGTCTCTCCCAGGGCAGGAGATTTTTGTGGGAGTTTGGCTCTACAGCTCATTGTCCCCACAGTCCCAGAGGGTTGAGACCCTAACCAGAGTTGCTCTCAGTGACCTAACAGAATGGTAGATTCATTTTGGATAAGGCAACCCATGCCATGCCACCTAAGGCATAATATGTAATGATCATATTAAGTTGGGCCAGGGAAGCCAACATGCAGCCAATAGAGCAACCAAAAAAATAGATATTAGTCTGGAGTTTAGTTGCTGCATTCTGGACCAGCTGTAATTACCAAATCGTCTTCAGATCCAGCTGCATTAGACTGTGTCACTCCTGTGGTGAATTTTGCCAATGTCTCTTGTTCAGATAGATATGTAATTGAGGCTTCAGTTGGAGCTGAGCAAAGGTTCTTGGCTATAGCGTTTATTCTGCTGTGGCAGAAGGAATGCCCACCCTACTAGGTATATCAGACCAAGAAATCAACTCCCTAGAAGGCTAAGACTACTTTTATTGAGACTAGCTATAGTAACAAAATCTTGCAGGTAGGATTGTGTTGTACCTTCTCTTCCTTTAGTTCAGTGAATTAGGGAAGTGTCTGTCTCAGCTGCTTCTAAACATTATCTGGACATTCTGGACTTAAAAAGTATTTTACTCCTTGTCACATTGGCAACAAGGTCATCTTACTTCCTCTCTGCAAAGATCCACCAGTCAAAGAAAACCACTGTCGGGACCACATGGGGGATTGGGAGGGGCATGCAGAGCTACAGTTCTAACAAATATCAATAGGTAATTAATTCCCTGACAAAAGTCAACTTTTTGACTTGCTTTTCACCTTCTTCTTCAAGACCTCCATAACATGTGTGGCCCAGCCTAGTATAGAGATATACAACTGAGTAATATCAGCATATTGATGATACATAACCCTAAATCAACAGATGGGCTCTCCCAGTGGTTTCATATATAAATGAATAATATAACAGGTAAGAGGATCAATGTTCTCTGCATTAAATGTAGTCTCTAGGTTGTCTCCAAAATTCCCAGAACACTTCCCATGGAAAAATTCAATCTGCAAGCTGAGTAATGTTCTTTACCTTTGTCCCACACTGTGATTGGCAATGATTCCCCCCCCCCGAGATATGAGGAAGGAGGGCTTATCTTTCAAAAATTGTTGGTTATTAGCCTAAATAAAAATATCTACATAAAGATGCTTGATATTAAACTGGGAATTATTTGCATATCAAACTGAAATTTTGCAACTGAACAAAACTTTTCCCAACATGTGAAAAGATATACCTGCTGATAACTCAAACAAATATTTAAGAGAAAAGGTGGACAAATGGAAAATTTATTCAGTGAAAGAATAATACAGTTTTGACCTAAAGTACTCAGAGTCTTGGGAGCTGTATAAATAGATACAGTATAAGAACTGAATATATCATAACATTTGTAAGTAACTTTTAGGATTAGAAGCAATTCTCAGCATATTCAGATAATTATGCTTAAAATGACAATCATAATTGATTGTTTTCTTTTGGATAGATGTCTGTTGTTTACACAGTATTGTATGTAAACTTTTAAAATTAAATTCCTGTTGCATTTAAAAACCTTTTAGTCATGCCCCGTTCCTTCTATAAATGCCTTTTAGAACTATTTTCCATATTCTGATGGAAATCTGTCGGATACAATTGGAATAATTAGACATTTAAGAAAATTTTAAAAGAGGATAAATAGAATTTTTAGAGATTTTAGAGATAACCTGGAAGAATGGAGAAAACTGGCAAGAGGTTACATTGTTCCCATTACAAGGAAATCCAATTAACTTAAAGAAAATGGCTTTTCCAAATCAAGGCAAATTAAAAAATAAATAAATAAATCAATGGCTTCATAAAACCTAGAAGACCTCAGGGCACAAATGAAAGATAATGAAAGAAATAAGCTAAATAAGTTTCTAAACAGTATGTATGTCTGTGTGTATATACATTTATTGATCCTGTCCAAAACTGTGAAAAGATGTTGACAATCAAACATCTTTCTGTTAAAGACCATGGTCAAAGAAAACATCAGATAGTCAGAAAAGCTTTCTAGAAATGATGAAGGAAGTATATAAAATCAAAGGTGTTCAGAAGCAGCATCTCATGTTGGAATTTGTTTTGTCTGAAAAAGTAAAAAGAAAAGTAAATGCCTTAGATAAACAGAGAAGTAGGCTGCAAAAGATGATTGATTAATTTAAAAGAGAAGTACATGACAGCTGTAAATAAAATAGTTTGATGCATTGATACTTTGATTTTTCCTCTCCTCAAACAAGCACACAAGGGCTGGGATTGGGTTTGCAATGGCATCATTTCTTCAGTTTTACAGCTTCCCCTATCTCGATCCAACAGATTCAGCATCAGTATCGGTGATCACTTTAAGACTAAGTAGAATCAGGATAGAAAGAGATCTTAGGCTTCATCCAGTCCAACTCCCTGCTCAACTAAGGATTTATTAATATCTCTGACAAATGACCATCTGTTCCTTTTCTGCATTTGAACCCTACAAAAATGAGAAGACATTCAAATCTGAGATTTGGGGAGCAAAAACAGAGCAGCATGGAGCTGCGCTGATATTAACCAGAAAAAGGCAATATTGCAATTTATCAGAGTGGCCAATATTGTTTGTTTGTTTCATGAAGCATCTCTAAAGGAATATAAACTTAGCCAGATGTTTTAGCTTACAAGTCTCAACCTCCTACTAGTAATGGTATTTCTGAGGATTGGGATGGTTAGAACAGTGCCAAAATTTTTAAGTGTTTATGCTTTCTAAGATTAATTAACCAAGAAAGGATTAAGTTGTTTAAGTAAGCAATATGAGTATAAATTTTAAAAAGTTAAAAAATGTAAAATTAAGAAAAAAAAATAACATACTAGGTAATATACACTTGAAATGAAACAGAAAAGGCAGCCTTGCAAAGAGCAGGAAATGTTTGCAAGTAGATGCATGCAAATATCATGCTATGAATCTATTTTTAGATAGTAAGCTAGGAGCGCTGGTGACATGATCTAAAAACGTTACCTTTTAAGTCGGAGGTCTAAACATAAGCATAGGAGACTCTGTTCTGAACACCAACAATAGAATTGTATTTGATATGAACCACAGCTGCTGGTAAACTTCAATTTTTAAATTTCAATTAATTTTCAAAGCAAGAATTGCCTTGTCAATAGGACAAAAATGCACCCATTGAAGGAAAAAAAACCCCTATCCTCTATTTTGCTTTGTTCTTTGTGCAACTTTTACAGGCATGGCTTCCTTAATTTGCTACCATCTTTCTAGCTTCTGAAAATAAATGCCCAAAGTTTCTTGACTGCATGATTACACTCAATCAGGGATTGCATACTGAATATGAACAATATCGTGGTTCCCCTTCGTCAGGTTTGACATTAGACATGTAGATTGGAAAACGAATGATACAGGCCCATTGTCAGGCAGGGGAATTCTCCCTTTTTTGGCTTCAGTGTGTTAGTGCTTTCATTGTCTATCAGATGTTTGTACCAAGACTTTAGCTGATGTCTTCTGTAGTTGCTCGGACATAGCCAGTTTGGGATAGGAATGACATTTAGCATTATTTTATAAGATATTGGCACCTGCCTACGAGTACCCTTAGCCATCTGTAGTATTTTTGCAGTATTATGCTATTTGTTTGAAGTAAAGGTTTAATGGTCTAGTAGTTTACTAAACAACATGTGTTTATTTACCATGATGTTCCCTTGCAGACTGATACCCTTGTATGTGGGGAGAAGAATTATATAGTTCTCTTCTAAAATTTGATGGATACTGTCATGTATAATTGCCAGAAGAATGTTGGGTCTTAGGAACACTTCCATAACAGTTCTGCCAAGCCCATCACAACCATGGAAGAAGATTAAAACTCTCCAACTTTGCAAATTTGCTACACTAATTGTCTTGCTATAAATGAGGTTCACCAAGTACACTTTTTACATTAATGGAGCTGATTGATCAGGAGCATGTTTAGTTTATAAAATAAATGGGGAATGTACTTGGGAAAGTGCAGTTAGTTGGGCTCTTTTATGAAGCCAAATTAATCTGAATTAAATATAAGCACCATAAAGATTACAATTCAAAAGTTCTATTAATACATTTAAAATGTATTTCATAACAGCATTTTTCTATTATGCACCTATAATTAATGTGACTGTAAATGTGTTGAAAATGAGACAAATGAAAGTTCTAAAAGCATTCAAGCTGCCCTTTAGTGGAATCACATTAACATACGTGAATGGTTTTATTGTTTGCACATTCCAACTGGTTATCAAATCAATCAAGACTAAATCTGCAGTATAAGGAGGAGGAAAAAAAATTATAGCATTCTTTTGCAATAACAAAGTTGCTTTTCATTTTCCTTAGAAACTGTTGGTATTCTCACACCCCACAAGTTTCTTGCTTTTATAGACAAATCATAAAACATGGGAATTTGATAGTCTAAAACGTTTCCTGATTTTTGGCTATTAGACACACTAATGATGTGTCTGGGGTCAAAGTTGAATTTCCAGATCGCCGTGAGCCACATTTTCTAAAACTGCATAGCTTCATAGTTAGATTTTAAATACTAATAAAAAAACTGGGGAATTGATTTTGACCCTGCAAAAGTAAAAGGAAACAGAAGCACAAGATGGACGTATTTCTGAACTTCCCATGCTTCTTATATTAAGAGAACAACCAAGGAAAGCTGAAGAGAAACTCAAGCAACTTCTTTTTTATTGTATTGTCCTGTAAACGGCAGCTTAAAGAGTAATTGCAGCAAAAGACTATGTTGCCTAAGGCATTTTGTAGACCACAGGTTCACAATCTGAAGTCCCAAAGTCAGATTCAATGCCTTCAAACCTTGGATGCATGACCCAAGTCCTTTCAAACATTGCTGTTGTTATGTGCTTCTGGCCACTTTCCTTCGCAACCAGATGCAAACTCGCCTGACCAATAACTAGGAGAAGCTTTCAAAGCTTGGTTCTCTCCAGAGTTCATCATCTCAAATCAACATCTTTATACATTCCCTACACCGGTCGCCCATCCCTCCTCATTCCCCATTGGCTGAGGTGCTATGAGGTTACATTCTCTCTGACTGCCTTCTAGATACTTCCTGCTACCCTCCCCAAACATATTAAATCATACATTGCATATGCATTTAAATGAGCAGACAATATATGCAAGGTTGTCAGATAATATTCAATAGTCTATTGAGCATGCTTCTTAACTTGTTTTTGAGTTCTTAGTTATTTTATGGATTCTTAGAACAATAGGTTCTTTCCTATTATTCAGTTAGTTTTAGTTTTCCTATTACTTAGTTCATTTTAGTTTTTCTTTCCTGTTTTTCAATTCATTTTGTTTTATCTTTAAACTAGCTATTTCCTCTTGCAGCTACTTCCTCTTATAGCTAATTATAATTATAATGAATTCCTCTTACCATTTTAAATTTTGAAGTTCTTTCATTTACTCCTGTCACTGTTGAACTGTACTTTTAAAATGTGATAGAGAAAGCAAATTATTAAAGGCATAGGGAGTAATCATGTTGACTGTATTCAATTAATTTGCACAATTAAGTTGCATATGTGCATAATTACAGTTGGTGTGCCAGCTAGGATGCTTCACAAGGCAAGCCGATTTGACAACAGTTATGCATACCTTGGTTACAGCCCATCTTGACTCTATGCAGGCTATGTTTGCAAAGTATCTAAAAGTCATAATTAGGCCATCGCGGCGCCTGCGGACGCAGGAAGGCGAGGTCCGTCTTCCATGTCCGAATTCGTCCTGCTGGGGGACCCTGGAAAGGGTCGAAAGTCACCCTGTAGGGGCGATGAGCAAGGAGGGGACCCCCGCTTGATTGTGGGAGGGCGGTAGCCCTTCCACTTGATCCGGGGCAGCCCTCCAAACCGGCGGGGGAAAGACCAGCCATAACAATATGGCTCATCACTAAGCTGCTGACAGCCGAAGTCAAAATCACCATCAAGCACCTTTAAAGCAACGCGGATGAAACTGGGTGAGATCTGATCTTCTCTTTAAGACTTTAAGTATTTTCTCCTGTAAAAGCTGCCCTGTGAGGAGAGAGGGAAGGGAATTTCTACCCCACCCTCCAAGAAAAGTGGCGACTAACTACCTAGGGGAATCAAAGCAACTATGAGAACAATTTTAATCTAATTGGATCTATATGCTTTTGAAACTTGGGGACTAAAAGTTTTCCTATTCTTACTGGAGACGTTTGTTTTAATCTAAAAAAAAGTAATAAAACTTGAAAAACTATCATAAAAACTTTGGACTTAAAAATCTTTAAACGGCATCGGTGACATCTTGTGGCAAAATATTGTATTACAACTTGTTATTGCCTAAAAGAAACGTGGCTTGAAGCCCAGACTCCAGAAAAACTTTTTTCACCTTGACAGATACCACCTGTGAAAAACTCAGCTGTAAAGAAAACTTCTGGGCGACATATTTGGCCTGCTTGAACTATTTTTAACGTCTGATTCTAAAGTCTTCAACTTAATACACTATTAAAAGAACATGGATGAAGATCAGGAAAAAATCCTTTCCATGTTGAAATCAATTCATGAAACCATTCTCTCAGCTTGTGACAAAATAAGATGCAACATAAAGGAACAAGATGCCAGCTTAGATATACAAACTCAGATCTTGACTACAACCAAAGAACTAACAATGCAGAAAATAACAGGAGAAGTGGAACAACCAAACACTAAGACAGAGGACTTAATTGACCAACAAATCCAGCCAACGGAAAATTCAGAAAAGGGAGTGACAACACTGAAAATGGAAAAGACTTTCTATATAAATCAGAAGAAATTTGAGGAGAAGGAAGAAGAACAGATTGAATGGAACATAAACCTATCAGGACAATTGTGGGAAATTGGAGTAATAGGGAGGCGATCTAATGAATACAAATGGGCTAGTTCTTCCAAAAAAACTGCAACTAAATGATCTTTCTTATTTCAAATAATATATATAATAATAGAGGGAGAACTATTTGATGATTTAAAAGCACCGACATGGAAGGCTAGTTGGGAAAGGAAAAAAGCCAGAGTAAGGCTGAAGAAAATTAGGGTTTTGATTTATTAGAGGGGATTTCATATTACCAATTAGAGGGTTGAATATGGTGGAAAATAGATATTTTTTAGAAAATAAAGTATCATAATTGAATAGGTAAGATGTGTAACAAGATTAATAGACTTTGGTATGAAAAGGGAAAAAGGGAGAAGTTGAGATAAGGGGAACTTTGGTCACCTAATTTAAAATATTTGGAAATCAGTTGAAAATAAGAATTCTGTTTGTTTAATATGAGATAAAAGATATTACCAGAAAAAGAGAGGGAGTATTTGAACTTTTAAAAATTAGACCCAAACAAAACAATTTATGAATATTATTGATGTATTGATTAACCCAGACAATACATATAATGGTTTTGATTTATTGAAGGGGATACTGTATTATTAATTAGATGGTTTAATACAGTGGAAAATAGATAACTTTTAGAAAACAGAACAAGACTATAATCAAATAGATAAGATGTGTATTTAGAATATTAGATTTTGTTATGAAAAGGGAAAAAAGAAGAAGTTGAGATAAGGGAAACTTTGGTTACCTAAAGCTTGGAAATTATAAATATCAAATGTTAATTTGAATATTGATGGGAAATTAAAGCTTGGGGGAAAAGCAATAACAGGACATTGATTGTATATAAGGATTGAATGTAAACACAATTAAGATATGTATAAGCTAAAAATTATTGATAAATGTAATAATGTTGTTTTTACTTAGTTGATAATAATAAGAACTGTATTAGCCTAATATGAGGTAGTAGATATTAAGGGAAAAAGAGAGGAAATATCTGATGTTGTAACTTGAGATTTGTACTAAAGATTTATGTATGTTATTGAACTATTGATTAACCCAAGCCACCACGTTGCTTTTTAAATACTTAATTGTAAAATTAGAAAACGAATAAAATATTATTAAAAAAATAAAATAAAAGTCATAGTTAGTGCAAAATGGGCATTTAAAAGCTTTGTTGGTATTAAAACCCTAAACAGTTTAGTATCCAGCTACCCAGGGAACCAGCTTTTTTGTCGTAGAACTTTATAGGTGTTAAGTCTCTGGTCTCCAGCACACAGGAGGCAGCCTTCTGTATCATTCCCAGATTAGAAAGTACAGTCCCTTGGGGAATAAGCTTGTTCCCACTTTCTTAGGACGGTATTTTAAAACAAATCTGTACAGACACATTCCTTTCACCAGTCAATTTTAGTACTTTTGTTTAAGTTTAAGATTTTATATTCCTTGGTGCTCTTTGAGTTTGGTGTTTGCTTACAGATGTTTCATTACTCAACTAAGTGAAATCATCAGTGCGAATAAGTGTGAGTTTTGCTCCCTATATAGTAGCTTTCCCTGGCAGTTTTGGTGGGGGTATGATTTTCTTCTTGGTAGTTCCTTGATTTAGGGTATTGTTTTTTGATTGATTGTTTGTCTGGCGTTCATCCCTTCTAATCTGGGTTTAATCTGCTGGAGTGGATGTTTTCTGTTCTTTTTGTTTCCTTCTTAGCTTTTTTATGGCCTGTTTGGAAGGTATTCAAACATGGTTTATCTCTATGTATCTATTGATGGCTAATTTGTCTAAACACCAAACTTCCAGGAATTTCCTAGTGTTTTTGGATTTGGCTCAGTCTAAGATGCAAACAGTTTTCCAGTGAAACTGTGGTTGAGTCTCTCCCTGTGTTGTGAGATGAAAAAAATTTCATCATGCCTTCTGAATACTAGTTAATATTCATGAATGTGCTGTGCTAGTCATCTGTCTGCCCGTCCTATGTAATAACAGTTATACAGCCTTTATACTATATGTTATAGATGACTCCTGTTTTTCTTCTTGGGCTATTGAGCCTGTGCTTGGTTGAAATCCCTTGTCGGCTTGGTTGAAATTCCTCAACTCCCAGTGACTTGACTTAAATGTTGATCACAGAAATCTCAGTTCCTATAATCTATTCATGAGGAGCAGCTGTCTGGAGTGCATGTGGGTAATCACACGATCTCTCCTTTTTTTTGGGAGATACTTTGCTGGCCAGAATTCATCCTCTGGATACTGATCTCTACCATAATGCCATCCTCATTCCTTCAAGGACACATAATTTGACATGAGTCCTCATCAGAAGTCCAGTGTGGATTGTTTTTCAGTAAAGTTGCGCTTCTAATTTGCCATAATTTCTCTGCTGATGAGGGTATCCCGGAAGGGTAATGTGTTGTTGTTTACTTCTTCCTTGTGGATTGTCTCATGTGTCTTTTCTAATTGTACCTTTTTTTTAATATGATGAAGGTGTCATCTCTATACCAGATTGCGGTTTATGCCTGCATTGCTTAGCAATGGAGTTCACAGTCCAAATTGCCATCATAACCCAAGGACTATCGGTAATTAAATTATTAGTATTAGCTTCAGAAGCAAGTGCTATCTTCAGATAATGCACTTTTTGATCTTCTCCAAATATTATTTTGCACTTCAACCATAATACACTTACCTTTTGAATTCTTAAAATAATTCACAAAAAGAGATTCTCTGAATTGCCCCCAATAAAGAAGCCACATTATTTTTTTCTTTCTTTAGTGGCAGGATCTGCATGTCCTTATACCATTCAGACGCCGAGCAGCAGGTCAAAATTTCCTTGTTAGATTTGAGGATCCATTTTGCAAAGGATTTCTTTTCTTATTTCCTGCAACCTTCTTTCTGAGACAGGAATATAACAAGCAGTGTTATTCTCAAAATATTTTTGAAATGCAGTTCCAAATAACAAGATGGTGTGGCGTTTTGTCCATCACACACTCCTGCTTTCTTTAGGTCATGTCAGGGCGAAACGATTGAATTCCATTTTGTGAGGTTACATCTCTCTTTCTTGTATTCTTTTAACATAGTGAAACTGCTGCTGAGTACCCAGTTCAATGGGAATATAATTGGTGTTAATGTCTTCAAAGTCCTCCCTTTTTTTTTTTTTAGAAAAATTCAGCAGTACCCCTACCATGTAAAATGTGAGCCATTAAAGATAGTAATAAAAACAGTTTTAAAAAAAATCTCTGGAGTGAAAACAGGCAGATACAGTTCATGCTTATTTTATTCCTTCTTTCTAAATTGCTTTCGATATTTTGAATTACTTTGGGGGCATCTGTCATGATTGCTTTATGAAGATGAAATGTATGAAGAACAGGATTAAATGGTTCATCTGGATTTAGATGTATTATTTGTAAGAAACCATTTTATTTTTGTTCAGCTGGAAAGCTGCTCTACCATATAACTTTCCTGGATTTTTTGTGAGAATTTAGCAAAAGACAGTATTACCATTGTGTAAATAGTATGTCTTTAGTTCTCTTGTTAACTAAGTTATACTTTACATCCTTCTTCCAAAGCCAAGGTAAATAATCGTAAAGAAATAGATGATATTTCATTTTCCGCTTAAGCACTCATTTCTTTCTATCATAACTTTTTCTTCACGTGCCAAATTTCCTAAAAAAACACCTTATTGTCCATTGACATGAAAGAAACATATACAATTACATTAAGTCTTTTTAATTCCACTAACCCAAACAATTTATTTACAATCCTTTCTTTTTATATTAACCAATATATAATCCAAATGTCTCTCTCTGCCTTTCTATCTTTATACATTTACTTTATGCTATTTATTGGGCTCATAACAGATGCTATTTTATTTTCCTGGAATATTCCCCAACAATAAGAATTTCTCACTGATTTTGGTTTAGAATACTAAAATATTACTGCATCTAAATATAACCTAGACAGAGAATAGCCATCTCCAGTATGTTTTTGTTTTGTTTTTCTAAAACTTACCCTGAAATTATTCAACAATTTAGAAAATGAAAAGAAAGCACTATTTTTGCTGTAACCACCAAAAAGAATATTTGAAAGCAAAGTTAAAAAGGGCTTAAATGATTAAACATATCTCCCAACAAATAAAAATGTTATTAATAAATACAAAATAAAGCAGGCAGTCAAACAAGCGTATATATGATAACTCCATTACATTATGGAAATTCTAAGTGATAATCCATCTAGGTCAGTCCTGGTTATTTTTCCTGATGCAATGGAGATGGTTCAGGTCATTCCATCTCTGTGACCTCTATTTTCTCTCTCTCCTCATTTAACTGGTCAAGTATTTAGCTTTCCAGAAAAATGCCATGTTGTCTTAATTTTGTTATCATTCTACCATTATAGTGATCTTCATGCATGTGCTTTTCTATTTGTTGTATCAGGATGAAAGTCACTGTTTTGATTTTTATTGTTGGAATGTAAGTTTTGGGTACGAATGTGACTATGATATTAACGTGATTAAGTTAACAACCAGCATGCTTATATTCTAACACTGTATGAGTATCAAGTTCCATTAGGCATCCATATTTCTCCACTTTTGTTAGGTAGATTTATTTTCAAATGGTTTAATTTAATTATTGGGAGAATGGCACAATGATATCTTGAAAAACATATAATTAAATTGAATTTCAATAACGTGTCTTTTCCAGAAGAGTAAAACAGTAAACAGAGACAGGAGAGCCAAAAAAATCGGAATTGTTCACTCTATAAATAAACTAGGTTTCAACTTGTAAGTTGAGATAAATGGATCTATCACCCTAAAAAAATCAGCAAGTGAGAAACATAATGTTTTGGGTTGTCCCTCATTTTAGCAAGATGTGCAAAGGTTAGAATTCAGACAAACAAACAAACAAAAACCAGAATAGAATAGAATAGAATAGAATAGAATAGAATAGAATAGAATAGAATAGAATAGAATAGAATAGAGCTGGAAGGGACTTTGGAGGTCTTCTAGTCCAGCCCTCTGCTCGAGCAGGAGAACCTAAGCCATTTCAGACAAGTGACTGTCTAGTCTCTTAAAAATCTCCAGTGATGGACGCCCATGATTTCTGGAGGCAAGCTGTTCCACTGGTTAATTGTCCTCACTGTTAGGAAGTTTCTCCTTAATTCCAGGTTGCTTCTCTCTTTGGTCAGTTTCCAACCATTGTTTCTTGTCCTGCCCTCAGGTGCTTTGGAGAATAGCTTGATGCCCTCTTCTTTGTGGCATGAGATAGGCAACCACCATGTTCCATAATAAAGGTATCTATGAATGTTTATATATTGTTCATGGCCTTCTTCATGGTTTACAAAACTGGGATCAGCTAATACAAATAAAAATTGCATAATCAGTAACAATGGAAAATAATAATAATCAACTGTGATTCATGGGAAATCTTTAGGGGCCCTGGTGGCACAGTGCTTAGAATGTAGTTTTGCAGGCTAACTCTGCCCACAGCCTCGAGTTTGATTCTGACAGGGCTCAAGGTTGACTCAGCCTTACATCCTTCTGAGGTCGGTAAAATGAGGACACAGATTGTTGAGGGCAATATGCTGACGTTGTAAACTTCCAAGAGAGTGCTAGTGCTATTGCTGTTGCTATTTACTCTCTACACTATTATAGCAATTGGTTGAAGTATGAGACTTTGGCTCAGCTCCCCATTGAACATTGACATGGGAAGCTCTACTAGTCTGTAAGAAATATTTCATGCTGGTTACTAGGGACACTAACGTCAGATGGATATTTAAAACATCAAACTGAGCTCTAGCTGTTCAGTCTCAGATCTTCATGTACACTTCAAGGAGTGGGTTGTGGATACATATGCACAGTTCCAAGTTTTAAGCATGAAAAGAATAGATTAAAATATGGTATAGTTCAGGATATATTCTAGTGTGCTTTTATCCCTGCTTACATTCTGTCACATCATAGCATTTAAAATGTTATTTTTATATTTGAAGGGATTTTGTGCTCCTTGTTTTCAGAGTATTATTATAATTAATTTTCTGTCTTCTCTTTAACCCGTGTGGCTTTTACTTCCTGACATGTGTCTTTCTGACCTTATAACACTTTATCTTGTTCTTCTTTTCTAGACTTTAATTTGATTTGGATCTAGTATAATCCTAATTATGTTCTGGAGAGTAGTACAAGAGTTGGCTGATTGGAATGCAGTCTGTAAACAACTCTTGCAAACAAAGAAATATTAAAAAGTTATCCTCTCCCATTCAAAAACAAAAAAAGACAATAGGATACTTTAAAAAGGGAGATTAAAAAATACAGTTGGTCAAAATACAAACTGCAAAAAGTTCTAGTATATAAGAGTACTTTTATAGAGTATTGGAAGTTTGCTCTACTGATCTTCCTAAAATAGAAATACTCTTTTCCTTTATTCTTCTTTCCACATAAACTGCAGCTACATTTATACTTTCACTATCCCGTTACATGCTAATGAACATATTTACAAGTGTCAACAGCAGGAGCACAGCCAATCCATACAATTAAGGCAAATGCTTGGCTCCAGCAAAGTTCAAAAATACTTGAATTCCAGCAAATTAGGCAGCTCTGTTACCATTGTAGCAAAAAAAGAAAGGGAAAAAAAACTAGAAAGAAAAAGAAGAAAAAGTAGGAAAGATTTTTCTCTAGATATGCCTATCTAAACAGTGTTACCACAGACATTTCCTGCATCTAATATTCACTTGTATAAAAGCACGCTCACAGCTTCATTTTATTGTATGTAGCTTTTAAAAAATCATATTCTTTTACTATTTAAATCAATTTTCCACTTGTCTTTCTTCTGCTGTCCCCCTTATTTCACATTTTTTATTGTAAGGGTCTTAATATGATCTGATTTCCTGAATCATTTAAAGTGCCATAGACTTTGTTGATACTCTGTTTAGAAAGACTGCTATTAAAGTATCTACACGTCCATTCTTAAAAGCGTGAAAGGGGAGGGAGGACTACAGTTCACAGGACTTGAGCCTCTGAGTACACAACATGAGGTCCTCCAGGGGTCCCTGGGCCATGGAGCAGAACTGGGCCACACCAGCGGCAGACAAACATGCGAAACATCATTTGTGCATGCGCGGGAGCTAAGTTGTCCATGCGAAACCATCCCTTCCCCCTGCTACCACCGCCATCACTTCTGCTGGTGCCGGTCCGTGGGGCCAGAAAGGCTGGGGGCCGCTGCTCCAGATGACATTGAACTACAACTCGTAGCAACCCAAGACATTGTAGCCCAAAGTGAGGAATTGTCGGGAGATGTCATTCAGCAATTTCTAACACACCAAGCCATGTACATCTTTGAATTTGTTTGAATTAGTTAATAAAACATCTGTTTTGGCAGATCTAAATTTTTGCTATCCTTCCTAGAAAAGATAATACATTGTGTTTAATGATTAAGCTAGGTTTTGTTAATAGCACGTAGGATAGATAGCTGTACAACCCTAAACCAAATTTCAGCATAACCTGCCCACTATTGTCATTGGGCAATGGATATCGCAGTGCAGTGATGTTAAATTAAAAACGATTGCAATTGTAATGAACTGCCACAGTCCATTAATACTGTACAGCAGGAGAAAAATTAACTCGTTCTTCAGAGCTTTCACAATTCAACTTTGCTGGTACTCTGTGTGTAGTTGACCACATTGTATAAGAGCAGTGTTGAGGCCTGGACCCCTTGGTTGGGTGTGTGCACCTGGGTAAATAGTAACAACGTATCAGATGCAAAAGCATGTGGTACCATTTGTTGGGGAAAACAGTAATTACATTTTTTTTTTATTTCTGAGTTTGGTTTCCGTCTTTTTTCATGAACACTTGCTTGAAATTAGCATAACATTTTCTAACAAACACTCCAGAATTATGTGTGGATGTGATTTCTATTTCCTCTTATTGTGTTCTTGTATATCCTGTCTCCCCCTCCCCCCCCCCAGGAAGCTTTATTCACATTTTATCCTCACAGCATACCTGTGAATTTGATTGATCTGGGAAGGAATGACTGAGTATACAGATAGTCCTATTCTATTCCATCATTTCTGCCTATGCTCCAAGAGTCTAAGTTCATATATCCACCAAGCCACGGACCTTCCTTTATACAATGCCAGGATTCATACATCATGTGGAAGCAAACCAAAGGACTTTATGCTTGGAATGATTTATAAACTCACTCAGTGACTAATCTAAGATCAACCAGTTAAACATCCAAAAATATCACCTTGTGACTGGTCCAATCCTAATTGAATATTTTAGCCACTGTGCCATTTTCGCTCTCTCCTCCTCCTTATTTTTTTCTTTAATCAATTGGCCTTTGTCAAATACTATGTTTTGGGCATGAAGTTTCCATAGACTATAATCAGCATCTCAAAATGAATGCATGGAACACAATGCACAGAGACTAGAAATCTCACATTCAGTGTTCACTGGAAATGATCGGCACTGGAGTGTTTTTCATTGGTTAAAATTTCTACTCAACTGCACTTTCCATTTTACAAAACAAGTGAATCCATAGCATAATTAGTATAATTACTTTTTTCACCTCATTCCATTCTCACCTTGCATTAACTGGCACTCTCCACAGCCAGCATTTTCTTTTTTTATTAGCTATTCTGGCTAATGAAATCTATTTTGTTGTACATGTGTAACCCAGAGAAACTGCTAATAATGCAATGTTTTAATGACTTGTTCAATAACAATCATTTTAAGTAAAATAAATGAAATAAAAAGTTATGATTTTACCAACCCTAACACTAAGAGAACTTTCTGTTGGTAGGACAGAACCACTGCCTATTAAGTGATAATATTTATTGGTCCTTCTAGCCCTGACTGTGGGAAACCTAGAGGTCAATTTCTGTTTCATTGTAATGGCATTAGCAGAATACAGCAAGAGAAGACAATAAGGCCAAGGGAAAAAGTAAGTACAGGAAGTCCTTGACTTACAACCACAATGGAGCCCAAAATTTCCATTGCTAAGCAAGAAAATTGTTAAGTGAGTTGTGCCCCATTTTATGACCTTTTTGCCACAGTTGTTATGCAAATAGCTGCTGTTGTTAAGTGACTCATGCAGTTGTTAAGCGAATTGGGCTTCCCCCCATTGACCATGCTTGTTGAAAGCCAACTGGGAAGGTTACAAATGGTGATCACATGACCCCAGGACAATACAACTGCCATCGTGCCAGTTGTGAAGTGCCTGAATTTGGATCACGTGACCTGCAATGCATCGTAGGTGTGAAAACCGATTATAAGTCAGTTTTTTTCAGTGCCGTTGTAACTTTGAACAGTCACTAAATGAATGGTTGTAAGTTAAGAACTACCTGTAGCAGGGAGGGAGGGAGGAAAGGTTGATGTCTGGGAAATGGATAGCACAAAGACTTGTTGATTAATAGAATAGGAAAGGAGTTGGAAATCCACAACGGTAGATACTGGAACCCCTTGGTCTTCTAACAGGGTGTAATGTTTTCATTTCTATGGGAAAGCCAGGATATTTCTAGATTGGTGGGAAGGAGAGCCAGCCAGCTAACGTATGAATCAGGACTCATTTTTGTGTGTGTGTATATGTATGTATGTATGTATGTATGTATGTATGTATGTATGTATAAATATATAAATAAATAAATAAATTATACTGCCTATGCACTTTCAGTCTCTGTAACGTAATTTGCAGGAAAAGTTAACTTAGAAAATCCTACATGAACATCACCTGGATTTAGACTAACCTATGCATCCCAGATGAGGTTGCATCCAGGCAGTTCAGGAGGAGGGGTCCGTGGTTGGCAATGGGACATGTTTCCAAATAAATATTCTTACTCTTATAGCTGAGCAGTACAGTCTCATAAATTTATTACTCAAATCAAAATCTCATGGTGTTTAATTAGAAATATTTAGTCTTCCTTTCTTTTTATATGGCAGAACATCTGGCCATTCCTGTCTGAGCTCAGAAAATAAGCAGGATTTGGCCTTTTCAGTACTTGCACAGCACATCTCCAGAAAAAATCAGAGCTGTAGTCTGGGATGAAAAAAAAGTGCCAGAAGAGTATAGTAACAAAAAAAAAAGCATC
Source organism: Azemiops feae (assembly GCA_023970755.1). NCBI lineage: Eukaryota > Metazoa > Chordata > Lepidosauria > Squamata > Viperidae > Azemiops > Azemiops feae. The sequence continues at coordinate 442,300 of JALGBA010000920.1, read as the reverse complement.
CTAGTAAACATGCAAAGAAAAGTCTTTCTTTCAGTCTTCAGTAAAACTCTGCAACTTTGTGTTTTACATTATTTACTGGAATCACTTTTTATTTTTGAATTGAGAAATAATTGAGAAACGAGATTAGCTTTTCCTATTTCAACAATATCCTTGGAGTCTCAAGGTTTTTAAACAATTTTTTACATATTCACTTGTTGGTTGTTTCTATTGAATTTTCTTCAGCGGCTCGGTTGCTACTCTGCTAGACAATGAAATTATAATTCAGGTTCTTTCCCCTCATATAATCTTGGTGTACTGACTTCTATTGACATCTCTCTGGTGGAATTAAGGAATATTTTGAGCTGAGAGAAGAAGATACAGAGAGGGAAGATATGATGCCTGACAAAATAAGGCTGGAGGTAAGAATCCAGTGACCTACAAAGTCATTTCAAGATTCTTCCACTGAATATCTTTATTTTTATAGCTGCATTTGTGTGAAGGCAGAATGGCTCTTTTCAAAACAAATTACAGGCTTGCTCTGTGATTCTTTTGAGATTTGTATTGTGGACAAACAGGAGGCAAAGCTCTGGAAAGCTGAATGAGGTTCCAAAGCCTGTATGCAGACTAAATAACATCATAATTTATATATCTGTTAAAAAAAGAAGAAACAATAATAAAATAACACTTTGTTTGAAGTGCAGCTTACATTATTAGTTTGATTCTGATTGCCTTGAAATCAGAATGTTTAATCTGCTGGTTAAACATTCAGCAAGTGTTCAGAGTCTACATACACGGTTAAAGAGTACAGAGGGTAGGATGTGCATACAATCCTGGCCTCTCCAAATCCATGTTCGCCCATTGCCTCGCTGAATTTTGCATATAAACGTGATATAAAGCAGAGAATACAAAATGAAGGTGGAGGACCTCAGTGTAAATCTATGGTCATACTCAGGATGCTTCCTGCTCACTATTAATTTGATGGCTGGTATAAGTGTTTGGAGGGGTAAACCGCCAATTACAATTATTCATTTGGTTCACTGAATGTACTTGGCAATTCCTCACATTATGGGCTGTAAGACTATGAATGTCCTGGCTAATAAAGGAAATACAGAGATGGGTCACACGTACTTGTCACTTTTGCTCTTAAATGCTTTCTTCCTTCTCACAGTATCTTGGCTTACGAGGAAGCTGAGAGCAACGAAGGCTCGTGAATCCATCTAGAATCCAAGTGAAGGAATTATCAGAGCAGGATGTCTTTGATCCTCCGCTGCACTGGATTCATAGTTGGCAACTGTGGCATGAAGTTCCTAGTGCCATTATTCTAGCTATGACAAAAGTCTGCAGGGGTGCCAGATCAGTAGGGACAGTTGTCACTAGTAAGCTTCTGCACCATCTTAGGAAAAGCTATCTGGAATACCTCAGTTTTTTTTCTCTGCCTTAGCTTAAAAATACTATGCTTCCCCGAAAATAAGAGCAACCCAGAAAATAAGCCCTAGCCTGATTTTTTAGCGTGCTCCTAATATAAGCTCTATCTCAAAAATAAGCCCAGGGTGGGCGTGGCCAGCACAGGAGGCGGCGAGTGCATGGTGGCTGATGGTGTCAATCAGCAGCTGCAGCCCACACAGCCAGGCAAGTCCAAATGCAGAGGCAGAGGCGGGGGGGAGGCAGGAGATCCAGGCATACTGTATGGCCATCTGGCTCATGGGAGACTCGTGTGGTGGCACTGGCAGCAGGCGGAGGCAGAAGTACAGGGGGAAACAGGCGATCCTGATGTGCCGCCCACTCCATTACACCGTGTCTCAGTTTGCCCGTGGCTGTGACGGGATTGCCTGCCTCTCCCCCGTACCTCTGCCTGCTGCCGGTGCCACCACGTAAGCCTTCCATGAGCCACCTGTGAGCCAGGCAGCCGTGCAGCACATCCAGATTGCCTGCGTCCCCCCGTGCCTCTGCCTGCTACGAATGCCACCACATGAGCCTCCCACAAGCCAGGCGGATCTCCTGCCTTCCCCCCTGTGCCTCTGCTTCCGCCTGCTGCCCGTGCTGCTGCACGAGCCTCCCGTGAGCTAGGCAGATGCACAGCACGTCCAGATTGCCTGCCTTCCCACCTGTGCCTCTACCTCTGCCTGCTGCCAGTGCCGCCCTGCGAGCCTCCCATGAGTCAGGCAGCCATGCAGCATGTCCGGAAACCTGCCTCCCCACACCTCTGTCTCCACGTTCAGACTTACCTGCACTGCGCCAAGGGGCCTGTGGGCTGTGGCTGATGCTGGACACTTTCAGACCCTGCGCGCTCACCCCCTCTTGTGCACGTGCCTGGGGTGGGGCGCCTGGCCGTGCTGATCACCCTGATATCATGTTTCCCTGAAAATAAGCCCTAATGCGTCTTTTGGTGCCAAAAATAATATAAGTCTGCGTCTTATTTTCCGGGAAACACAGTAGCTGCTTTTCAGATGAAAAGTATGGATCTTCTCTGCATGATTTTCATCCAGTCTCCTAACAAATTTGTACATCAAAACAGAGGTAGTTAGTTCTCAGGCTGATCAATAGCTCCCAATGAGTTTAACTGACAAATCTGCCTTTTTTGCTTGAATTTTTCTGGACTACTATATGGGAAATAAAGAACAGCCTTGAAGAACAGAAGGAAGAGCTACAACCAAGGCAATGGTCACATAAGAGGGACTTGAGCAGAGGCCAAGAAATTAAACAGATAGGCCCCTCCCTAATTCACAGGAATATAAGGAGGGAGGGAGGAGTACATTCAGCCTTGCAAGATTATGTTACTGTAGCTTTTACAATAAAAGTAATCCTGACCAAGAGGGTACCCATAACTTAGTCTAACTTGTTGGAATGACAGCTACTCTGCTTCTCCTAGAATCCTGCCATTATTCATTCCTTGATCTAGTTCTGTCCATGATTGCCCCAATGGTTGTGAAATGGGCACTTCATCACTGGTGTCCAATAGAAGACACAGTGACCTCATGAGGTAGATGAGATTATACTTGTCCCTGCATTTTTCTCCCTGCAGGCACCCATATATTCTGAACATTGTATTGTGCAGGAATGAAACACCGCTTCAATTAGTTGTTTCAAAGGGATATCAGTTGTTCCTGGAACTCCAGTTGCAGCATTTTTAATCAATGAGAGGTTGCATTTTTTTTTCTAGATCCATAAGATATGTTAGACATGGGAATGAGTGTGAATTCCTAGAAGCCTACATCTGAGTAAACTGCAATGGGAAGTTTCGCTTTTGAGAGTGACAGAAAAACATTTTTGATACACACACGCACACACACACACTAATGGTAAAATACATAATAAAAACAAAAATAAGCAGGTTTTTGCCTTTAATGATTACTTCTTTCTGTAAGTTTTCTGTAAGGACCTGCCTCAACTAGGTCTCCCAAGAACTCTCGAAACCGGTATTGTCTCAAAAGGAACTTTTATCAGGAGCTAGTGATAGCAAGGGATGAAAGCGAGGTCTGAGGAAAAATCCTGCGCAAGCAGTATATCGAATGCAATATTAGTTACTCCTCCCCCTAGGGTCCCAAGGTCCATTTGAATCTCAGCCAATCCACAGGTGGTATATTGTTTTGGTAACTTTTGCGCGCTCTTCAAGGTCTCTCTCAGTTTCGTTTCCCTCTGGTTCCAAGCGCAAACTATCTTCCAGATAAGGGTGATGTTATTCCGCTTCATTCCTTCCCCTGGGGGAAGGGCAAAGTGGCAAGGCAGTACAAAGCATCCCTCCAAAGGTCCCCCCTCCCAACAGAATGGCAGGCCCCAAGAAATGGGTATAGAAGCATGTCTAGGATAGAAAGAGAAGTAATACATTTCTTTGGGGATCTGACACTTTCTGACATAGCCTAATGGAAATGCCAGTTATTGCAGGAGTGCCAAAATGTGACTTGGCTGTCAGTCTAACTAGAAGGACTTGATCAAGAGGATTAGAGAATTGGATTTTCATAAACTAGATCAAATGCACATTTTTCAGGAATCTTGAAAGAACAGATTTAAAAACTACAACCCCCCTTCGTTGTCTGGAATATCTGATGTTTGTGTAATACATCTTGCATTGATCCATAATTTCAGTGCGCTTGAACGATTGACTGCACATCACTCGCAAGGTGAAATAATCATGAAATCTATCATTCCCTTCAGCTGTTGTATCATCACATTGCCATTTATTTACTGTCTGTGACCATCAAACTCTGAAAACACCTTCGCATAGACAAAAACATAAAACAGCAGCCACAGCAATATCCTCAGTAACATCTTCTGGAAAAGTAATTGGAGATTTGCAAGTAGCAGCCCATTTGACCTCCTCTAGCAATAGATGCTGGTGATTAGGCAGGAAGCCTTTACAAATGTAGGTGTCGCTAGTACTTCCTGTTTTCTTCTCTTTTTCTCATGTAAATAAGGTGCGTTGATATGTGGAGGAAGATAAACCAATAATTATTTTTATGATGATTGTTTGACATCTTGTGTGCCTGATAAATAATTGATTATCAGTTGAAAAGCTCTTGTTAGAGGATGTTCTCCAGAGCATAAAGAGAATGCTGAACCAATACTGAGTACATAAACTTCAGAATGCCCATTAAGAAGGTAAAATGCTCATAAAATAGTCTTGGATGCAGAGGATGGGCTTATCCAAGAGGTCAATAAATGTGAAGAGATTAGAAATTGTTGAGAATATTCATAGCTCAGGTTGTAGATTTTGGCAGGGGGGTCTGTTCTCCGAGCTTGTTGTTTAGGTCCTGGATGTTTCATTATCAAACTAGGTAACATCTTCAGCAAGGTTTGGGGGCGAAGTGTCTTGTTTGTTTATATAATGTAGGTCCTGGATGGTCAGTTGGTCTTGTGCCTGGTTGAATCACAAGACTGATTGAGTCACCAAGTTGATTGAATCACAAGGCTGATTCTGGTCTTGTGACCTTGTGACTTCTAACTGGTTGCTGTGAGACGTGGAATTGAACTGGTGAGGGGGTGGGTCGATTCTGTTGATGGTTGGTGGTTCAGATGGTCTGCATCCTTATTGGTTCGTACCCTGGTTCTAAGTCAGTGTGTTTTATAACAATAATAGAGTTGGAAGGGACCTTGGAGGTCATCTAGTCCAACTCCCTGCATGAGCAGGAGACTCTATTTTTTCTTTGATTGTTGTACAACTCCCAGAGTCACTTCCTGTTAGATGGGTGGTCATATGCATTTAATAAATAATATTAGAATTCAACAAAGCCTCCCTTCATTTGTGTTCCCTTCTAAATTTTATCTTGTAAGCCTCCTGAAGTCACTGAGAGTGAGCTGGCCAGCCATATACATTTTCTTAAATAAATAAATAAAATCTAAATTTGCCTTGGACAGATTTCTAGCAAATTGTTTAGGTTCCTGCTTGTGCCTCCAGAAGTGTTTACCATTATATCCACTGCTATTTGTTCATTAATGATGTGGATTTCCATCTTCCCTGGTGGAAGGGAGTGAATGAAGGAATGTTTTTATTTATGCTTTTTATACTATGCCATGTTTTTATTGTAAATTGACCAGGGTCACTTAGGTGAGGATGGGGAAGAAATGTAGAAATGTGATGATGGATGGATGGATGGATGGATGGATGGATGGATGGATGGATGGATGGATGGATGGATGGATGGATGGATGGATGGATGGATGGATGGATGGATGGATGGATGGATGGATGGATGGATGGATGGATGGATGGATGGATGGATAGATAGATAGATAGATAGATAGATAGATAGATAGATAGATAGATAGATAGATAGATAGATAGATAGATAGATAGATAGATAGATAGATAGATAGATAGATAGATAAACAGACATGGAAATCCACTCCATCTATGAATAAGCACCACTGAAAACAATTTTGGTGGTAGAAGCAACTTTCTGTTGAGTATATATGCCTATATACAATCCAAATGCAATGGCAAATCTTTGATTTATGCAGGTAGAGAGGGTGTTAAAAGGCAGTATTTCCTTCGACTTTAATAAGTAAAAATTTACTTATTCAGTCAATTTATTTAATTTCAAGGTTTGTTGATGGACGCGTTGGTAGAATGCCAGGCTTTGATAAACTCAGGTTCCTGATGGGTTTTGGCGTGGCTGATGACTTCGGCTTCATCCCAATCGAACCGGTGTTGTTTGTTGTCAAGTGACTGGCGGTCAGGGGCTTTGGGTCATGCCATTTAACAGCCAGCTGGTGTTCTAATAGTGATATTCACTATCTTTGAGGTAAATAGTAGATGTATTTAAAAAACCGCATTTCTATCTAAACTATGTTTTGAAGAGACAAACAGAAAGTTCCCTTTAGCCCTTGAATAAGGAGAATCCTTGCACTAAGAATTGGCCAGATGAGAAACAAACAACGTAAAAGTACGTGAAGACCCTTTCCTTTATCTTTTCTCTTTTGCCATCTAGCCTAATGGTCAAAACAATGAATAGGTGCACAGAGGTGATACAATCTGCAATTAAATAAATTGTGTACTATTTATTCTGCCATGGTTAAGCAGAATTTAAGGCATCCGATATGAAAGAACAATTTGACAAAAGAACATATATTTCTCCCACTGATGACATATGACTCTAGAGATTTCTTGGAGAAAATATTCTACTTTGAGACAAAGCTACATAGTCCTTTTGCATTTTATGTTGACTTTTATAATGGCAAATATAGAATCTCATAGACCAAAGATTGTGCAAATGTATTAATGTAGCGACCAGTACTTTTGTTATTGAAATACAATCACTGATAGCTACAGTACTTTTACACACACACACACACACACACACACACACACACACACACCTGATTAGTGGCATGTTTAATCTATTCCCATTTGCCATTCTTATTCTCAAAATAGCTTTCCATTGTTATTTACCCTCTTGGGGAATATTTGCTCTTTCCCAAGTAAATTATGCCTTGATGAGTATATTTTGATTAGGAAGAACTCTGATTATGCTGGGATCTCACTCATTTGATAGACTAAGTGCTATCAGTTCAGGCCAGTAACAATGTGTTATTACTACTGACACAGGGATAATACTAATAATTGCTATCATTACCATCTGTTTAGGAAACGCATATAGCTATGAAAAAAGGAAGGAAAGCAGAAAGTGTCCTTAAATAATGTTCTGTAAATAAATGAGGAATTTTATAGAAGATATCAGGAGAAAAAAGCATATATGTGAGAGCAGTGTAAAGCAGAGGTCCCCAACCTTTTGGGCACCAGGGACCAGTTCTGTGGAGAAAGGTTTTTCTGTGGGCTGGAGAGCACGTGGTTTTTGTATGCTGCCTGCATCCCACGGATGGGACTTTGTTTGTTTGTGCGGGCATGCTGCGGCCCAGTAACGGTCCACAGACTGGGGGTTGGGGACCCCTGGTATAAAGGATGCAGAAGCCAATCTTTATCAACCTCAGTTTTTATTGGAATAATGCCCTTTGCTCATGTCAGTGGCTCTGTCCTCTCTCTAAAACTTGATAGAAATACCTTTGTTCATCGCAGAATTCAATATTAATGAAATGTAAAGCCCAGTCAAGTTAAGCCAGGATGCTTAGCTGGAAATTCATTACCAGTGTAGTTACTTCTGATGAGTCTTATTTTCTAGAGGGCTACGTAATTTTAAAATTGAATAGTTAAGGTTTGGATTTTCTATTCTGGTGCATCAGAGCAGCTTCAGATGATAAAAAGCAGAGATAGGAAGAAATAATACATGGTTCCTCATCTCCGTTTTGAACCGTCTAATTCAAAATGATTTTTTCCCCCACTGGGAGAAATATATAAGATTGATTTCATTTATCTCCAAGATGACTAGATCTGAGGATCACAAATCAGGTCAATTGCGTATCCTATTCTTTCTCATCTTTTCAGCTCATCTGAAGTGTTCTCTAATACAACTCATCAATGTCATTTGCCAAATACCTTTTTTTTATGAAATTTCCATGATTCCTTTGTTTACCATTTGTGGGAAAGTCAGACCGTGTTGATTATATTTATTTACTTCATGTATGTTCTGCTTTTCTGTTCAATTTGAATGCTTAAGGCCATACCCTCTTGCCAGACCATGATATTCCAATTATTATTTTTTTGCATTGTCCTTAATTTGCAATGAAACATATTTGTAGTGGCAGTCTGTCCAACGTGGAGGGATTACAGTTAAGGATGTTCAGGTGGCTATACTTCTGTTTAATAGTTTATTCATTGCAGAATCTCCCTCTGGTATTGTGTCTTACTCAACTTAGATAAATATTTTGAATTATGGAATTGTAATGTGCAGCCCTAATCATCTGCAGTTATATATTTGAGCCCTGTACAGGCTTATTGCCTTCAAAATGTCCTGTGATCTGCAGAACACTTACATACATAGGGCTTCTTCTAATTACAGATGTGAGATTAGCCAATACACATGGCAAGATGGCATAAATGTTGCTTGAATGATCCTATAATCTGTATGATGCAATACAAAGGTCATATAAATTTCCTTCACCTAAATTTTGCTCCCTATCCTGTCTGGGGAAAAAATATTATTTCTATAAAACTGGAAGTGTGTTACCCAGTATTAGATTTTTATTTAACTCGCTTTTAATTTTGGTAGATTGTAAATCGGTGTTCTAATTAAATGATGTCACTTTCAGTTCAGTTGGCAAGTAATCATATTTGCTGTTCCTGCCAGGGAGCACAATTTGCCCAGTTTTTTCATGAAATCCCACCACCATGTCCTCTTCCCTCTTTGTCTCTTTTCATGGAGACGGATTTTTAAAGCTCTCTAATCTTACAAAAACTAATTTGGGATCAGAAAGCAAATTCTAACTGTTCAAGTTTCTCTAAGAAAGGAGTTTGATAGCTTCTGGAGTTCTCTGCATTCAGAAATTAAGCCTGGTTAATATTTGGATGAGAGACTACAAAGAAACACCAGTGACCTAGGCTAGAATTAGGCTAGAATTCTAATTTCCAATTAGAAATTGGAAAAACAGTCTGGGAGAAGACAATGGCTTTTGTTTTGCTGCCAAGAAAACTATGGATATATCCATGAATTTACCAAGAGCTAAGAATGCCTTGAAGGAGACTTTTTTTTTCCTGCTGTCTTAACATCTAAATTAATTGTGTGATAATAAGAAATTCAATGCCCCGTTGCTGATAATTTTGCAGTATATCTATGGTAGAATGCAGCAATCTATACATATATTACTGAAAAAACAAAGTATGGAAGCAGATTGGACTTAGCATAGTAAATGGTAAATATTAGGTTCGTCTTTCCCAATCAAGAGAAACTTGCTTAATTATGTGAACGTGTGACTGATGAAGAGGATATAAATAAAGTTCTATCAAAGGACTGGGGGAAAAAATCAAGCTTAAATGCTGGAAGTTATGAATATGCAAATAGCCATTTGCACATGTGCATAGATCTTTGATACTGGAATTTTGAATCTGATCATTCTGCTCTAGATACTGCTCTTGCTGCAAGAGTTGCTTGGCTTTATTGTAGCATTTTTAAATCAACAAACGGTGCTTCTAAAATTCAACAGGGCTGTGGAATCAAGTTGGTCACAAAGATTCCTAATGTCTTTTGATTTGGATCTTCAGTACGAAGACTTCAGTGGTCTTTACTGCACAAAGAAGAAGAAAAGGAGCAGTACTTTCAGGTTGGCAAGATTCTATTATTGTAACCTTACAATAAAGGTGGTGTAGTACTCACCCTGCCAACAAAAGTATGTATAGTCAAGGCCATGGTTTTCCCAGTTGCAATGTATGGCTGTGAAAGTTGGACCATAAGAAAGGCTGAGTGCCAAAGAATTGAGGCCTTTGAACTATGGTGCTGGAGAAGACTCCTGCGAGTCCCTTGGACTGCAAGGCGATCAAACCGGTCAGTCCTAGAGGAGATCAACCCTGACTGCTCTTTAGAAGGCCAGATCCTGAAGTTGAAACTCAAATACTTTGGCCACCTAATGAGAAGGAAGGACTCACTGGAGAAGAGCCTAATGTTTGGAAAGATTGAGGGCAATAGAAGAAGGGGACGAGAGAGAATGAGGTGGCTGGATGGAGTCACTGAAGCAGTGGGCGTGAGCTTAAATGGACTCCAGGAGATGGTGGAGGACAGGAAGACCTGGAGGAATTATGGGTCGGACACGACTTCGCAACTAACAACAAGTACTCATGGGTGGTGCTTCTTGTCTGGACTGCATCCATGGGCTGACATCAATCTTGCAAGTCTCAAAGTAACTCTCCCCTCCCTTACTCTTTTGCAAACTAGGGAGGGTCCCTTCTGAGATGCTTTCTCCGCCCCCCCCCCTTCTCATTCAGACTTAGGTTTTGTTCATCAGACCAGTGTCGAGGCTGTGCTTCTTTCCTCCTGACTCTTGAAGTCATCCCCCATATCATTACACCCAAGCAGGAATGTCATTTGAACAATACAGGGGAGTGGGAGGCTCATTCATTCACATTCAGATTGCAAGATTCTGTATAATAAAAGTAGTTTTAGTATTCACAGGTATTGTATCCATCTCTGATCTGCTTTGAAGATCTTGCAAGTCTCAATAGGCCTTCACCTCCTCTGCCTTCATTCTTTATTCTTATTCTAAAGGGAACTATGGAGGGTCAAGTCTAACCCATCTTCTCAAACTACATTCCTGCTTTGGACTCAGATTTCTCTTACTTGGCTGTTATCTTGGCTGCAGCTCTTCCTCCTGTTCCCCAAGGTTATTCTCACGACTTATTGGAGGTTGGCCTCGCTTGCCAACCACTCATTCAGAAACCATTTGAAATTGCAATGGTAGTAAATGAGCGTTCCTTGAAGTTTTGGTTGTTGCACTTCCCCCTTAATCACACGATCGCTATCTGGGTGCTAAACAACTGGCTCGCCTTTACAATTGTTGCAGTGCCCTACAAAATGAGCACCGTTTGCTTTCTTTCAAGGAAAGTCACAAGTCACTTAGGTAAGTCTCCCGCACCCAACAGTAGCTGGTCTCTGGCCCAGAATTGTTCACACATGCCAGTTACCTGCCTGTTGGCCTGTTTGTGAAACAGCTGGGACTTGCAACTTCCTGCTAGCTTCCCCACCGATTTTGGTTGTTGGAAGCTGGCAGGAACTTACAAAGTCCTTGCTTAATGACCTGTAATTCTTGCTTAATGATGGCAAAGGTGACAGCCAGGAATTGCTGTCACTAAGTGATGAGGTCGCATGATTTCATCACTTAGCGACAGAAATTCCAGCCCCAATTAACGTTAAGCAAGGGCTGTCTGTATGTAAGCAGAAGAAAAACCCATCTTGAGATGTAATGTCCTGGGGGAAAAAGCCTGTTACTTCTGAAAATCGCTATTTTGCCTCTCTACTTATGCATTGCTGTCCTGTGAGGCTAAAATCATCTACAGAAATGGAAGTGGGGGCTCCATGCTGCGTCTTGGGCATATTTGCCTGCTTTTAATTGTAATTCCTCTAAATTTCTCATATGAAATCTTTTCATCCTTTAAAATATTTTTCTTTTACTATTTCAAAATGCTCCTACTCTCCTGGCCTTCCAAAAAGCCTTAAAAACTTTTCCCCACAGACTTTGGGGTAGTGTGAGGCTAGAGCTCTGTAATATTCTTGTGGAAGTATGGAAGTTTTAGTAGTTTTCTACTGTTTTTATTGATTGATTTTATTCCATTTGTATAGCCGCCCATCTCCACAAGGGACACTGAGTGGCGAACAAAATTAAAAATAAAATAAGGATTACAGTAATACAAAAATTAAAATATATAGCAGCCAAGAAATGCACAGCAATCGTTCTATAGCCAGGAGATAGGTCCCTGCACACACAGGGCCCTAGATCTGGGCACAGAGCCCAGGTCTTTACAGCCTTAGAAAGGCCAGCCAGGTTGGAGCCATACTAATCTCCAGACGGAGAATATTCCCTAGGGCAGAAAACACACATCTTCTAGGCCCCACAAACCGCATTCATTTTACTTTCCTTTGTAAATAGACTGTGTTGCATAAGACAGACAGCCACATAGATGTTTTAAAGAAATAAATTTCTCAGAGATGGACAATCTCAAAGAAACATTCAAAGCTTTCAGCATTTTCCACTCTGATTTGTTTTGAAAGGGGACAAGTGGTGGGTTGGGGGATCTGGTGCTATGGCGTTGTGAGGATTAACAATTTGTCAGCAAAAACGTCCTGATTCCAGATCTAGCCATAGCAATGCAGTTAAGGCAACATAAACCAGACCGGGGGGGGGGGAGGAGGCAATAGCAACAGCATTAGAAGAACAGACCGCCTATTATATCGCCAGTCAAGCTAGATAAAATGTAATAAGGCTTAGCTAGCCCTCTTCTGTTCGCACAGTTAAGACACTAATCGGAAATTGAGTGGTAACTGAAAGGAGACATAATTGAATACCATGAAAATGGTAGACCAAGAGTGATCCTGTTTCACTTCCCTTTCTTTTAAAACACATACAGAGAAATTGAGAAGAAAGTCAGGAAAACATTTTCTAAAAGCTTGCAAACTTCCTTAGGGCAGACTCATCCCACTGCTATCATTATTACATTATACAGCTCTACAAAGGAATTATTGAGCCTGTCATTTGCACTCCTGTAACTGTCTGGTTTGGCACTGCAACCAAACAAGATGGACATAGACCTCAACGGATAGTTAGGACTGCAGAAAAAACAATTGCTACCAGCCTGCCTTCCATTGAGGACCTGTACATGGCACAAGCAAGAAAGAGGGCTGTGAAAATATCTACAGACCCCTCACATCCTGGACATAAACTTCTTCCCTCAAGATTAGATTAGATTAGATTAGATTAGATTAGATTAGATTAGATTAGATTAGATTAGATTAGATTAGATTAGATTAGATTAGATTAGATTAGATTAGATTAGATTAGATTAGATTAGATTAGATAACCTTTATTGTCATTTTTTACTGTGGGCACAATGGCACACATTAAAAATGAAATTTAGTTGCTTGCTCTCAAAGTGTACACATTTAAACATACTATATGCAACATATGTATAGACCTACACCCTTACATATAAGTAACATATAAATATTAATCACTGTCCATCTTGAATACATAATGGAAGGAGGAAGCATTAGAGTTCACAAGGTTAATACTGTATGGAACAAAACTGTCATTGAATCTGGCTGTTCTGCTTCAGATATCACGGAGCCTCCTCCCAGAAAGTAACAAGGAAAACAGGTCATGAAGAGGATGTGTAGTGTCCCAGACAACTTTATGGACCCTGCTCAAGCAACACTTATGTGCTATGTCCTGGATGGAAGGGAGGGAACTGCCAATGATCTTTTCAGTCATCCTCACCATTCTCTGCACCGCCTTCCTGTCTGAAGCAGTGATGCTTCTAAACCAGCCTGTGATGCTGTATGACAGGATGCTCTCAATCATCCCTCTGTAGAAAGTGTAGAACGATGATGCTATAGGGCATTGCACGCCAAAACAACTAGACACAAGGATAGCTTTTCCCCCCATGCCATCACTCTGCTAAACAACTAATGCCTACAACACTGTCAAACTACTTAGGAAAGCTGTATTACTATTATTATCCTCATCTTTCCTATTACCTATCTCCTTATCTTCTTATGACTATAACTTTGTTGCTTGTATCTTATGATTTATATTGTTTTATTTAGTATCCTAGAACAGAGGTCCCCAACCGATGGCCGCAGCCTACTACCGGGCCATGGCTCTTGGTCACCGGGCCACATGAGTGGCTGAGCAGTGCACGTGTGCGGTCACCAGCGCTAGCAGAGCCGTGAGCCTTGCATGGGAGATAGCTGAGCCACGAGCCACAAGCCTTGCACTGGCACTAGCCAAGCTGCGAGCCTCGCACCGGGGATAGCTGAGCCGCGAGCCTCGCATCAACGTTAGCCAAGCTATGAGCCTCGCACTAGCCAAGCCGTGAGCCTCATACCACGCTAGCCAAGCATGTGCTGCACGCCAGTGCTAGCCGAGCCGCATGCCGCACACCAGCGCTAGCCAAGCCTTGCGCTGGCACTAGCTGAGCTGTGATCCAAGCACCGGCGCTAGCCCCATTTGTGGAGCATGTGTGCTCGTGGCCCTGTTCGTGGGCACACACATGCAGCCACATTAGCATATGTGCACATGCACGCATAAAGGTGCCTACCCCTCCCTTTCCCACTGGGTCGCCAACCCAGAAAGTTTAGGGACCTCTGTCCTAGTATGATTTATGTTGTATCCTATGACTATCACTAAGTGTTGCATCTTATGATTTATGATGAATGTATTTTTATGTTGATTATGATCGTGATTGTTGCTTGTATGTACACTGAGAGCTTATGCACAGGATACAAATTCCTTGTGTGTCCAACCACATTTGGCCAATAAAGAATTCTATTCTATTCTATTATTCTGCTACATAGGCATGAATTGTATGGGACCATTTCATTCACATTTAAAAATTGACCTGTTATTGAGGAATATCTGCTATATAGTCAGATTGTTTAAAGCCCACACATGCAAATAAAGTTATATTTTTTGATGAAATAACCTCTTTAGATATCTGGAGAACAATGATCAAGCAGAATGAGATAAAATGATGGCTGAAAAATGTTGAATATCCTCTGTATGACCAGTTTGCAGAAAAGAGACATATAAGATCATGGCAGAGCTTTTTGTGGCAAAAAGGCATTAACTACCAGACCTGCTATGGCAGTCACAACTAAGAAATCTCACACAGGGTGACGTGAGCTTTAATGTGAAAGAATAGTTCTCTGATTCTCTGGGAGGAATAACTCATTTGAAAGGTGTTAAATTGCCTTCATATTCAGGTCAGTAGATTAAGAGCTAGTGCAATCAAATGGGGTCACTCTACCAGACCAAAGAACTGTGACTTATAAAAAGCAAACTACACATCTCTTACTTTGTCATTTGTTGGAAGCAAACTTTTGCACACCACAAGGCCTCGCTAGGGCCAATTTATGAGCACTTGAAGGTAGACAGGAGGAGGAATGTGATTTGCTGAATGGATAAGGAAGAAGTGATGATCTAAGTATCAGCATTTTCTAATATCTGCATCTGTTTACAATTGGAGTGTGAATAAATGGAATCACAATTGAAACATTACAACAGTCAGTCAACATCCCACTGCTCTGTACGAGATTAAAAAATGAGACACAAATTTTAGAGACCCCAAATTTAGAAATGTTTAGAGAACCTTAGTTCAAATCTTGTCCCCATCGCTGACTTACACTCAAAGTGAAGCCTATTGTTTTTAGACACTAGATTACATACATAACTGAGAAAGACAGTCTGACTCATTCAGAAGACTTAAGCAACATATTCATAAATATTGTATGCCTCTTTTAAGGGGCAAAAAGTGTTCTAACATTCCTCCAGATGGTTTTGCATTCTTTTATGAGATTGGCAACATTTAGAATTGTCTGTCATTTGGCTACTATGTTCCTAAGGCGCTTCAATGGTGCATCCATCTATATACTACAAAATTCTTGTGTTGCTTTGTGGCCTTTGGTTGGACAAAAGTGGAAAGTATAGGGCAATAATTATTGAACCAAGGAAACTCACATTTGCTAACTTACAGAATGCCAGGACCCATGACTTCTCTGGAAAGGAAGTTTAGGGAAATTGTAGCTGTTTCAGCACCATCACATCTTCGAAGTATACTCCCCAGAATCCCATAGGTTGCATGGCACAAGGGAAGTTGGGAGAGCTGTATCTCCGCCCTCTTTCCCACCTTCCTCTGGCCTCGCCACCCTATCAGCTAGCAGCAAGGCCCCATGGGCAATGTTTTGGAATAAAGGCTAAAATTTGAAATTTGAAATCTCTTAATGGTGGTGGATGGCACGAGAAGGATGAGGGAGTGATTCAATGGCTGCTGGTGAAGTAGGGCTGGCAGGGGGTGCTAGCAGTTGATTAGTGAGCAGGGGGCCCTTGGAAATATGCTGGGATAGGAAGCAGGGGTACACTTTTCATCATGGCCCGTGACTCCCTTGGTTCCCCCTCCCCCCAACAGAGTGGTAAACAGTTCTGTGGGTCAACTGAAGAGGAAGAGTTATTTCTGATACTCTCTACCAGATTCCCACAAACAAAGTCAGTGGAGAAGCCAGCAGGAAATCTGAAGTCGCTCCCATTGTTTTTTCCCTATTCGTGGTCATTCTGATTCTATGTTTAGGTAAGGAAATACCTCTGAAAGGATGACCCAACAAGTCACAGGTTCTCTAGTTTCTTACAATTATTATCATTTATAATGATTTATAGTCCAGAGGGATCCGAACTGGAGCTCCTTGGTCTTATTCTAGAGCTTTATGCACGATGCCATTTTGTAGGTATGCGTTTCTGTCTGTGAAACTGCCTGGTTTATCCTGCCTTATAACATCATCTCTATAAACAGCTTGAATTATTCCAAGCAAGTATGCTTGCAAGATACAGAATCTACTTTGTACACAATACCCCCAAAATGCCACGTTGTCTCCTACTGTTGTGCCAATTGCATACCAGAACAATGACAGCAAGACCAACAGTATGGCCCCACCAGAACCTATTAGGGATATGTGGAAGTAGCTGTGTTTTTAAGAGCTCCATAGAGGCTCTAGTTCTGTTTACAATTATGCTCCAAAGAACATTTTGATAGAAGTCCTTGTGTTGTCATGATTTCATAAAAAATAACTTTTTATTTCAGAAAATATGAAGCATGATTCCTTTTGTTTGCATTGCTGCTATTGAACAAGTGAATAAAATCAATTCTTTGGCTTTCTTGTTATTTACTGTTCTCAATTTTGCAGTAGTTTGCTCCAGGAGAATGTAAGGAAGTTGATTAGCCAAGCATTCCTGTTGACCCATTAAAATTTTTAATACAGTCTTATTGCAAAAGGAGGGTTTATAAACGTGGGTTCAGTAAAGGCTAAGCTTATTACCTGCAAAACCTTGAGCTCTTTGCATGTACTTAACAAATATAATGAGCGATCTGACATTTGACTTGTGTCAAACAGGAAAGCTGAAACAACAAAGGGATTTTAGCACAATGAGTGCCACTAATTCAGTAATGAAGCATTCCTATTGCCTGTGAATTGAGACTTTAGCACAATAGTCTCAGCTTGAGGTATTTAGTGAATAAAGCAGGAGTTTGGTTGCTTTCCACATTTTTTTTAAGATCCATACAACTTTCAATAACAAAACTAAACATGGTTTAGTTCTTTGATAATGTTATTTATCCACTCAAGAGAAAAACAGAGTGGAAATACAGTGAACCGGGAGGATAAATATTACATGTTATGATAAAAATGTTAAATGAAGATGTACTGAAGGGTATTGGAAAGCTAGAAAAGCCTTATATAAATCAAAACAAGATTCCTTTCTTTAGTCTGGAATCTCATTGAGTGTCACCCAGCTGTATATCCCCAGACGAATTTAAGTATTCTAAAAACACTGGTAATCAAGTCTATCCTTTAGATCCCATATTCAGCTGCCAACATTAAAAGACTGTTTGCATTACAGAATTTCAGCAGGTGGCAGCACCAGCGCAGTCTTGCCTTGGCGTCAAAACTAAGCAGGTTCAGGACTGATTAGCAGTTGAGTAGGAAACCCCATGGGATAACAAAGCTGTAGGCTAGAGTGAAAAGTCAAAGAAACATTACCAGAAGATGGCAAAGGCAGGCTGCTTCCATATTGTTGCCAAGAAAATGCCACATTTGCTTTATAGTGACAATTACAAAACAATTTTTCATTCATTTGTCATTGTTATGTTCTGTTCATTTCTTTCCTGTGGATATTTCAATACATTTCCACATTTAAGGTTTGCAGTACATCACAGCCAAAATTCCATCCAATAGATATGAATAGAAAATCATCTGTCTTACCGTATGTATGAAAATGATACAATATATATAAGGTTGCCCTAATCTTTTGTCTTGAACATTTGTTTGACAAGCTGTAGTGACCTGAAATAATAAGTTGACCTGGCCTCACAACTGAATTATTGTATAAAAACATGCTAGGTAGTTCTTTAGACTATGGTCTTTTAAAAAAAACAGCTACGTTTTGTTAAGGTGCATTTCATCCGTTTTTATGAACATTTACTTTAATTATGTCTATTAGAAAACGGTATGGTTTGCTCCATCATAGGAATAGTGTTACTGCAAAATTCATCATATTGCATCATAAAGCAGAATGCAATTTCAATATGATTTGTGCAGCACTATTCCAGTTTCATTTTGTCCTGCTCTAAAAGTCTTTGGAAGTTATGAGTGAATATATAGTTGTGTACATCTTTACGTTCATGAGTGGGATGGAGGTGATTTTGGATATCATTGAGTGCAAAATATGGACATCTATTTATCCTACTTTTCCAGCACTTTACCCTCTTTATTTGTATTGCTCTCCAGAGAGGGTACAACAGTTAATCTGCTTCAACTCAACAATAACACTATTGTGGCACTGTAAAAACTACAAAATGTATTATGGTGTTCATCTCCATCAAACTATCTTTGTTGCTTTCATTTTTATAATTATGACAAGGTTGCATTGATCTCTGTTGCCCTAAGATCAGTTTTGAGATGGGTTGTCCAGCATTTAAGAAATAAAGAAATTGAGCTTTCTCTCTTTGAGTGCAGATACAGTACGCAACGATGTTACAGGCCAACTGTTAAAAACTCTTCACTGCTATATGCATTCTTGGTTTCGCTGTAAAGAATTAGGCCAGCAGTGGGGAAAACAAGAAGATTCTTCAGGACAGATTCTCAAAAACACCCAGCCAAAACTGCTCTTCCTTGTGCCCCATAGCATTTGTGTACTAGCTAACACAAAGTACATTGTCCTTCCTGAGTGATGATTCTTAGGTGCTTAGAAGGGGAAAAGTAGCCATGCTGTTTTCTAGTTCTGATTATAACCTTAATTCTCCCTTAGCAGAAATAGTTCTTCGGCCTCTGCTTCTCTAAGATTCTTTTCAAAGCAATTATCTGCTATCATCAGGCGTCAGTTCCCTGAAGGGCCAGTGCAGCAGTATTTTATTAATGATGCTTGTCAGTAAAATGTGTATTGAATTGTGTTGTTTCATTAAATACAAAATCCTCTCTGTTGTCAAGAGGGTTACAGTTTCTCAAGTGACTTTGCATACTTGGTAATCTTGCCTTCTCTCCAGTCTGTTTGAATATTCCAGGTTATAGCTCCCATTTCCAGATATAACTTATCATAGACTTGGGTTTTTAATCCTATAAGCATAGGGCCGCTCAGGAATAGCAATTTGGGCAAAATCAGCTGTGACTGTTCCATGGTTAAAAAGTGTCAGTATGACCCTGTATCATCCTTGGAGTCCAAATAAATCTGTATTAACTCAAAGATTTAACCCTTTCTTCTCTTTTTCCTTTTCCCAGTGGATTCGGCATACATTGTTTCTTGTTACTGTAGAATGAAAAAAATAAACTTTGCAGAGAATGCTAAAAGAGATTGTTAGATGGGCGTTTTTCAAAGTTGGCAACTTGAAAATATGTGGACTTCAATTCTCAGAATTACTCAGTGGAATAAGAAAAGCTGCAGATCTGATTCTTGGTCTTATAGGACATTATAAGGACATTTGAATCGCTCAGAAAAGCTTAGTTACAAATAGGCAGGAAGAAGTCAACTGGAACAGGCAGGTTTCAAGACAGTAGAATAAATAGTGCACTTGAAATGACTGGCTTGGTTCAAAGGTATGAATAGCTGAGTCCAAAATTCAGCCAGTAACTCTGAACATAACCTGTTCATTATTCAGTTCATACATCTTTTCATAGGGGTTGCTAGAAAAATAGATTCAAAAAAACAAAAAACACTCTGCTGGTTCCAAGTTCCCTTAAATACTAAGCCAAAATCAGATTTAAGTAATAATTCTCAACATTAAGCCCCAGTAGAATACAGTGATCATACATCTTATATTAGAAAGGGTAGTCTTATATTTCACAAAGCTATCCCTTACATTTATTTTTCAAAAATTCATTTTGTCCTTTTATTTTAGTCATTTAACATTTACCCATAAATGGTACCACTTAGTGCACAGTCTTTCCACGTTCATGTAAAAAATATGAACAACGAATTGTCTTTTTTTAAGGTAAATTTACATATACGATTGATTTTAGTTATTTTATTAGAGTGTGCATTTTTGTAGAGCTTTTCTTGGTTTTTGCTCTTGAATTTTCATTTGCAAATCAAAGTTACATATTTTTTTTATCCTTATGGAAGCTCTTTCAGATTTGCCCTTTTTCAGTGTTGCCCTTTATCTTTTCCCAAGAAAATATGGTCATCGTACATTACAAACCATATTGTAAGAGCATCCAGAATGTGTTCTCCAAATTCCAAATGTTGCACTAGTCTCAAAGACTTCAAGGCCCATCTGTGTTCACAACTACAGTTATATCATTCTTAGCTCCTCCCTGAACCCAAATGCAGAATGTTCTCCCATTTGTGCCTATTTCTGATTTCTAACCTTCAAAGAAAACTTTTTTTTAGTTTTCCTTACACCTTTCAGAAAGGAATAAAATCTGGCAATGTGGGCTGAGCTGGCATCTCCAGCTTGGGACTCAATATTGCTTTCTAAATGCCAGGGTAAACAGCCATTCCAGTAGTGTGACTTTCAAAGGAGAGTTCCTCAAGGCATACTTCCAGATGTGCCTCAGGCCACATCTGGAATTAAAAACAAAGGGCCTCTTCCCTGCTTAATAATTAAGCAGGCTACATAAGTGCTTTTTAGCTCCAGCAGCTTGACTGCTGTTTGAATTCCTTTGGAGATTACACTTCCTCCTTTTAACCTAAAAGAGGAGACATCCCTGCCATATGATATGCGATGTATAAAAGCAATCAGGAGATAGATACAAGGCCGAGCGTTGCCTGTGAAATATATCGGGAATGCTAACACATCTGGGAGCAGCCTAATTAGCTGGCTGAAGATGTTGCTGCATTAGCTGTATGCTCAGCATGTTCCCAGTACAGCAGGGATGTTACATCAGCAGTGCAATCAGAGAACACAGCCTCTTGCCACTGTTTAAGTTCCCTGCAAATGACAGGTTAAAACTGCTCCTGGTGCTGGAGACTGGCTTAATGTAGACAGACTGAATTGTAACTTCAGGGATTCTAAACTTATTTGGCAGAGAAAGAAGTTAAAATGCTGTAATTTTATTCATTTATCATAGCTGTGGCATGCAAGATGAAGCCTTAACTGCACTCTGCCAGCCCTGTAAGTAATAGCAGAAACCTGCAAGCAGTGTATTTGAACTAACTGCATCTTGCCATCTTATTTTTACCTATGAAAATCTTCATAAATTGCAAGTTTACATTCGATCCACAATTTATTAAATTTATTGATTTCTCTGAACCCTCAGTCCATTTGCAACTTTCTAAAATCAAGTTTTAATCAGTTTGTTTATCCTTCCCCCCCCCCAATTTTTTTCTTAAATTTTGTATTAAATGGCTTTCACTAAGGATGAAGAACATTCACCCGGTACTTTCAAACGTGTTGACCCAAAGGTTCCTAATAGTAAAAAAAGCAGTTAACAAATAATTTCTGACAGTAATTAGGAAAGAAAAATATGCAAACTTAGAATCCAAAAGTGCTGACTGGAGTTTGAGCAAGATGGCTTTTTCCTTATTATGTCTGGAGGAAACCAGGCACCGTTCATCACCTGCCCAATATAATCCCAACAGTAAAGCATAGTGATGGCAGCATCGTGCTGTGGGGGTGTTTTTTCAGCAGCACAGACTGGGAGATTGGTCAGGGTTGAGGGAAAGCTGAATGGAACAAAGTACAGGGATATCCTCAATGAAAACCTGTTTCACAGCGCTCAGGACCTCAGACTGGACCAAAGGTTCACTTTCCAACATGACATCGATCCTAAGCACACAGCCAAGATGACACAGAAGTGTTAGGGACAACTCTGTGAATGTCCTAGAGTAGTCCACCCAGAGCCCTGACTTGAACCCTATCGAACATCTCTGGAGGGACCTGAAAATGGCTGTCCAGCTACGGTCACCACCCAACCCAACCTGACCTGAGCTTAAAAGGATTTGCAAGGAAGAATGGCAGAAAATCCCCCAATCCAGGTTTGCAAAGCTTGTCACGTCATATCCAAAAAGACTCGAGGCTGTAACTGCTGCCAAAAGTGCTTCAACAAAGGACTGAGTGAAGGATCTGAATACTTACGACAGCGTGATATTTTTTCCAGTTTTTTCTTTTTAATACATTTACAGACGTTCCTAAAATTCTGTTTTCACTTTGTCATTATGGAGTTCTGAGTAATGAGAAAAAAATGAATGTCAACAACTGTAGAATCAGGCTGCAGCATAACAAAATTGACAAAAGTGAAGAGGATCTGAATACTTTCTGAATGCAGTGTGTGTGTGTGTGTGTGTATAAAATAGGTGACGTAATAACATTTTATTTTTTAATTATTAATGGCACATGTAGTTCTAGAACTGAACATAAGAGGCTTATCAGATATATCTTTGGCATTCTGCCAGAGAAAAAAATACAGATTTTCATTCTAAATGTTGCCTTAAAAATAAAGGGTATTTCATATATAGTACTTTGATTTGTAATCTGTCCTGAGAAGCAGATGGTTTGATAAGAACAGGAGGCTTCCTAATTCTTTCTTTGAAATGTTCATGTAGTTGTGTATCTGACCCATGAACTCTGTTCTCAAATATTCAGAGGCCTTTAAGAAAAGTATGCCAAACAATTGAGAATTAAGAGAAAAATAACAGCAGTGATGTCTACCATGCTTAGGAAGGTCTCCTGCTGGTCTAATTGTAGTAGTAATAGGGATTGTGAGGATGGTTGTATTCTGTTCTCCTTTTAAAATGTCTCATAAATTTGTAATATTATTATAAGCTTAGAATGGATAATAAAAAGGGCAATTCAATGCGAAAATGCAACCAGCTCTTTAAAGGAACAACACATAAGCCTAGCAGCGAAAGAAAACAAAAAGAACTATTAAAATAGATAATGCATAGAAAAGAAAAGAGAAAAGAAAAGAAACAAAAGTCTGGCAAAAAGACACAGACACAAAAAGAAGGCTGACAGATTTCATTTTGAAATAATATTCCACAATATGGCATCATCACAGACAAGATGCTTTCTCTCATGCTTGCTTAACTGCATTTCCTAAGGCAATGAAAAGCATCAATTTAATTCCCCAGCCTAGTCTGCTTAGAAGCCAATTGTCCATAATGAACCTGTTGCTAAACTGTGTGGAGCTTTTTAAGACTGCAACTGGCATTCCAGTCTCGATCAGAATCCCAACAGAAGCCTGTAGATTTGATATAAAAGCTATATGCCATATTTTGGGCCAAGTGAAATTCTGAAATTTCCTCCGCTACAGTTACAGAAAGCGTATCTACCAATAATCCAATATGGAAATAGCAGCATGGATAACTGAGACTATATTTCCCTCTTCTAGGTAAAGACACAGATAGTAAAGGTAAAGTCTTCTTTGAGTTGAACTCAGCTATTTGTCTCATAGAGATAGATTCTCAGACATCCAAGTTATGGTTGTCCCAAAGATGCTTTTTGAAAAGACAACTGGACGTTGTATTTCCATGAAGACGTTCCACTTCTTGAAGAAGCTCATTGGCTGATAAGTGAAACATCTTCAAGGAAAAACAAAGTCCAGTTGTCTTTTGAAAAAGCACCTTTGGGAGAGCTCAGCTGTTTATTATTTCTTTATTTAAATGTTGGGCCTGCCCAAACAATTCTGGTTTCTACGTTAGAAAGAAAAAGGCATTTTTGAAAATGCATGCATGTTCAGAAGATGCAAACACAACACACCAAAGAAAAACTGATGGGCTCAACAACTATCCTACCTTCAGGTCTGAGAGTAAAGCCAAGTTTTCAGAGACTTTCAGAACATATCCTGGTTGGAGCCAGATAGATGTTTGTGAGGATGCTGTACCTGAGCATCTCTACATCATCATTATTATTATTATTATTATTATTATTATTATTATTATTATTATTATTATTATTATTATTATTATTATTATTATTATTATTATTATTATTATTATTATTATTATTATTATTATTATTATTAGCCTAGATTTTTTTTGGCAGCATCAGTAATTAGATCCAGCCTGCTCAGCTTTTTTGATACCAGCAAAGATTAATTCCTTGCCACTGCTGCCAGTCAAACTTTGGCAAAAGAAAGAATCAATGAACGCTACCACATTATTTGTTTTTTTCAAGGAAACATATAAACCAAATTCACTCAGACTGTAAGCATTTCTTTCACTTTTTTTCTGATGCAAATTAATTATCATTTTGCAAACCAGTATCGGTTACTGAACTGGCTCTAAAAAGTTTATTCTATAATTTCCATGGTGTTTCAGTGAGAATGAGAAGAGTGTGTGTTGTAGAGGTGTGTGTGTGTGTGACATGTCGGTATAAATCGTAACTCTCCAGACCTCATATTCAATAACTGGATTACTAGCGCTCTGGTAGGACATGGCTAGATTCTTTATTGCAGATAAGAATACACACAAAAAAGCTACCTAGTACAGTATGCTGGACTCAAAGCCTATGTTTCAATTTACCCTCTCCATATTCTAAGCCTCTTCCTCCCTCTTTTCTGACTCAATAGATACGTAGCCATGATGTTACTGCCCTTGAGAGGTACCTGACCTTTATTGATATAATGTTCTCTCTAGCCTGAGAACTGCTTTGCCAACACCATTCCTTATAGATAGAGCTGTAAGTCTGAAATCTTACAGTCAACGTACTATGTACTAACAGTCCTCTTAGGAGGACAAAACCATATGATTCAGTATAATGGAATTTCCTGCATCTCACCATTTCACAATAGGGGAAATGCTGCATATAACCATTTCAGCTGGCTGATATAATGAGGTAATCATTATATTATTATTAAAAGTTGACAAGGGATTCAGAGAATCTGGAGATTTCCTATGCAGTTCAACCAAGAACTAGGCTTACGTCTAGGCCTGCAAAGGATCTAAAGAATAAATTTCATTTTTTAAAAAAAGAGAAACTGATAGAAGAGAATATTTGTAGCTCGGGGTTAAACTGTGGGGTCCTTGGTGCGCTCTGAGCTTGGCTGGTTTTGTTTTTGTTTTTTTGCAGACATTTCATTACCAAACTAGGTAACTGATACCACTGATGATGTTACCTAGTTTGGTAATGAAGTATCTGCAAGAAAATAATCAAAATCAGAGCACCAAAAACCCCACAAAAAGAAATAGTCAATCTGTTGAGGAACTACTACTGTAGCAATATTGCTATCCATTCAACTAGAACACAGGTGTCAAACTCAATCATGTGATGTATCACGACGTTTTTTTGCCTTTGCGGAGCTAGGGTGGTCGTGGCCTGTGCGTGACGCATCCGGCCCGTGGGCTGCCAGTTTTAAACCCATGAACTAGAATGTAAAAGCAGGATAAATCTCTCTCTTTTTCCAGGTGAAGCATTAACCCTCCTTTTTGGTTTCTTCCTCTTAGACTATGAACTGCCAGTTGTGTTAGCATCCTGGATCATGTAGTAAATTATTAAGCTTCTTTCTATATTGTTTTTCTTATCAGAAAGATTTTGTTGCAGAAAACCAATCTTCTAGAGATTCTTGCTATGACACCATGTTCATATTCTGTCCCCATGGCAACTAACTCCAGCTGCTTGAACAAAAGCAGATCCTAAGAAACACTTGTATATATATATATTTTCTTGTACAGAATCTAATACACCATTTTCTGAAAAACAATTACAATTTTAAATAGGTTTTAATTTAATCTGATATCTCTCAATAGAGAAACATGTATTTGGAAAGGACGTCAAAAATAATCTGGCCCAGCCTACTTTCAAGAGATCTCAGTTCTCTGAGATGTGAGCCTCAAATGTCAGCTGTTTCTTATTTGACTGAAAATATTGAAGAATCAGCTGGAAACAGTTCCTTATCTCAGGCCCACAGCTGAACAAGTGGCTGAATCAAACTAGGAAGATATTGGCAGGCTACCTGTTCCGAGATAATGCAGGAAAATAAAAGTAGCATCTCAGAGACACTTTGAGAAAATCAAAGGACCATTTTTCCCCCTCCCTTGAAAAGACTGGAAGAATGGAATACAAATGGCCAGAAATTAAGGAGAAACCTAATTTATTCATCTTATAATTTATTCATTTCATTTCATTCATATAATATATATGTGTGTGTGTGTGCGCGCGCGCGCGCACAGATACACGTGCATACACAAAGACCCACACCACACTGTCACTAAGATCTCATTGCTGGTGTGGGTAGTCTCATCCTGCTTTATATTGCTGTGTTCATGCTTCTGCAGAATCTTGCTTTAATAAACAGACACGGCATATGGTTTTCCATCTGGCTCTGATCTTGTGTTGCCCTACAACCAGCTGGTTTACTAATCAGAAATCTGATCCCTAAACTTCATTATTACCTTGTTGTGAAACTCTATTAGTGTCTACGGCTTCAAGCAGGACACGATTTCATCACCTCAATAAATGACCATATAGCCTTTGCTTAGGCTCTAAGGAGAACTTGCTGTCTTCTAAGCCGATCGGTTCATCTCAAATAGTTTTACACCGTTAGAAAAATGATTTCTAATGTTTGGTCTGATTGCTTGCTGACTGCCAACACATTAAAAAAAAAAAGGAGAGAACTTCAGTGGGCTGTCTAGGTCCACATGTTGACTTTTTTTTTCTTGATCCATTTCCTGCAGACACCCTTAATACGTGTTATGCCTGCATGCCCTTTAATCCAATTCGTTGATCCAAGTCTTGCTTTCTGGTTAAAATGCAGGCAGTCCTGCATTTTACAACCATTTATTTAGGGACTGTTCGAAGTTACAACAGCTGTGAAAAAAGTGACTTGCAACCAATCCTCACACTTATGGTCATCGCAGCATCCCCGCAGTCACATGGGGCAAAATGCCGGCACTTGGCAACCAGTATGCATTTATGACAAGTTGTAGCATCCCAGGGTCCTGGGATTGCCCTTCGAGGCCTTCCTAGCCAGCTTCTGGCAGGCAAAGTCAACATGGGAAATAGGATCCACCTAATGACTGCCTGAGTCACTTAACAACTGCAGTGATTTGCTTAACAACTATAGTAAAATTTGCATAACAAACCCCTTGTTTAGCAACTGAAATTCTGGTTTTAATTGTGATTTTAAGAGGAGGACCACCTGTAGAAATTAAATCAAAATCCTTCATATAGCTATGGTCATAACAGTTCCTTGAGGATGGGCTCCAGGATGGAAGAATAAACCTTTGGTTCCGGTGTCTGATTCAGATTGGATCCTGCAACAATTATTATTATTATTTAATGTATTTGAATCTGCATTTTTGCATTTCTGCCGAGGGATTTTGTTAAAGGCCGTGTTGTTGGTTTTTTTTTTTTAATAAAATGTATACATTTTGTATGCACTATCTACCAGATTGTCCCTTCTAGCTTCTTGAGTCTCAGAACTATTGAGAAAGTTAGTGAGACAAATCTAACCTTTGCAGAAGTCTTAGCAATTCAAGGCTCATTCTCTGTTTTCTAAATGTTGCACATTTCCATATGTTTTCTGTATTCTGTTGGTTAATGTCTTCTCCCATTCATATTTGGTGAACAGTGTTCAGATCAAGAGATTATTGTTGATGTGAAAGGGAGTGGAACGTTGAAAAACAAGATGAAAAATGATAAAATGGCCTATATGGTCAAATATGTACCTAAGAGGATTTTTGGCATTTGGAACAATGCAAATTAATGCAGAAACAGAATAGAATTACAGTCTATATAAGACACTCTGACAATCATCCATATTCCGTGGTTAGCCTGTCATCCATGCTTTAGCTTAAATCAGAAACATGCATGAGTGAAACCATGATTTCCTAATTCAAAACCTGAAATGTAATTCACCTTTAAATGGTAGTGTCAGAGTTAAACAACATGGATAAGGTAATGAACTAAAAAACACAATTGAAAATACGTTTCAGGCTAAAATGAGTCCCACCGAATGCTAAAACCCATAATTTACAGCAGCAGGATTGGTAATACCATCACATTTGGATAATGTCTCTGTGTTGCTCTCTCATCACCCCCCTAATGATAGTTAATTTTGTCAGCTTTTCTCATTCTGCCCAAAACAAATACATATATTTCAAAAATAGGTTATACATTTATTAATGAATACACATGAAATAAAACATTTCCCCAACTTTATACACTAAGGGTATATTTTTGAATTAGTAAAGCTTAAGTATAGTGCAGCAGAGACATCACCCTGCCAACAAAAGTACGTATAGTCAAGGCCATGGTTTTCCCAGTTGCAATGTATGGCTGTGAAAGTTGGACCATAAGAAAGGCTGAGCACAAAAGAATTGAGGCCTTTGAACTATGGTGCTGGAGAAGACTCCTGCGAGTCCCTTGGGCTGCAAGGCGATCAAACCGGTCAGTCCTAGAGGAGATCAACCCTGACTGCTCTTTAGAAGGCCAGATCCTGAAGTTGAAACTCAAATACTTTGGCCACCTAATGAGAAGGAAGGACTCACTGGAGAAGAGCCTAATGTTTGGAAAGATTGAGGGCAATAGAAGAAGGGGACGACAGAGAATGAGGTGGCTGGATGGAGTCACTGAAGCAGTAGGCGTGAGCTTAAATGGACTCCAGAAGATGGTAGAGGACAGGAAGGCCTGGAGGAACATTGTCCATGGGGTCGCGATGGGTCGGACACGACTTCGCAACTACAACAAGAAAGAATAGTGCAGAAGATGGATATGAATAGCATAGGAATCAATTCATGGGCAATCCAATAAATAAGCAGTATACGTAGTCCTCGACTTATATCCACAATTGAACCCAAATTTTCCATCGCTAAGCAAGATAGCTGTTGAGTGAGTTTTGCCCCATTTTACAACTTTTCTTGCCACTGTTATCAAATGAATCACTGCCGTTATTAAGTTAGTAATACAGTTGTTAAGTGAATCTGGCTTCCCCATGGACTTTGCTTGTCAGAAGGTCACAAAAGGGGAACACGTGACTCTAGGACACTGCAGCGGTCATAAATATGAGTTGGTTGCCAAGAGTCCGAATTTTGATCATTTGACCATGGGGATGCTGCAATGGTCCTAAGTGTGAAAAATGGTTATAACTCACATTGTTCAGTACCTTTGTAACTTTGAAAGTCAAGGACTACCTATACAAATATGGTTTCAATTCCCTTGTTCCCAATTCCTGTCTGCTAATTGCCATATTGAAACCGATCATTCACTATCTAATCTAACTTGCCGCCCAAATAAATAAATATATTCTGTACATAGTCAAGAACAACAATTACATTTCTTTGAGTGCCTGTTTAAGTTTTCTTAAGCAAATATTTTCTTGTTACTTTAAAATCAGAGGTACGTACACAAGCTTATAGTATTAGCTATTGAGAGCTATAGTCTTGCAAGCATGATCTGTTTGGTGTTGTATCTGTTAATGCTCTATTACGGGCCAGTAATAGAGCCGAAAGAATGGGTCTGAGTCAACAGGGAATGTTCATGATCTCTTTTTCTAATATTCCTTTTTTCATCTCATATTCAAAAATCCTCCTTTTATTTCTTCTTCAATGCAAGCAAGAGAGACATTCTTGCTTATAATCTGACCCCCAACATAATAGATAAACAGAAAATTGATTGATAAATTCTTGAAGACATCACCCTCTCTTTTTTAACTCTGTACATTGAATGTTAGTACATCTGTATTATAATTGTGAATGGATTGATTTCACTTACAATCACAGAACCCAGTAAGGGACTCCTAATAAATTTACTCCACATACAAATGGTTATCGCAAGAACTTTTATCAATTGTACTATTCCTTCTTGTTCTTCGTACCTATACTTCCATATATTGGTATATTTTTATTTTTGCCCCTTATGGATCCCTTCTTATATTCCTTTATATATCCTGGTCTCCTTCATTTTCCTTCGGGTCTCCTTCTAAGTGAGAAATATAGCTCTAAAACTCTATATTTTGTGGCAGTTTATCTTAAATATACTTTTCAATATGTCCCCACCTGCACAGTTCTCTCCACCCCCAATGTTTGCTTCCTTGTGAGAATTCAGCACCAAATGGATCAAATTACTTTAATTATGAATTTTGAAAAGGATATTTAGGTTATTCTATAGATTTTCCTGTTTCCAACGAAAACATTTGGTGCATTGGTTTGACTGCAATGATGAAGAAAATGCATAGGTCAGGGTTGAATTGCTAGGATTTGGGGGTTCTCCGACTTGGCATTTTTCTTACAAATTATATCCACCCATGATCAAGAACTGAATAATAAACTGGCTTTATTATTGTATAACTGTGATCTCATCACCACTTCCAATGGCAGCTCCCTTACCTATGAATACAATGAGTGCTCTTCATTAGGGTTTGAGTTGGAAAAGAAATATGCAGAATATACCAGATATCTTTAATAATTAAATCTTAATCAATATATGATGCAAAACCACAACAGAACTTCACAACTTTTTAAAATGAAATTGCTTCATTGGAAATAAAGAAATGCCAAGTAAAAATTTAAAACCATTTTAATGAGTAGGATGAGCATACTTGCTTTAAGGTAATTCCTAAAATCTGACTTTCAGTTTGAAAACAGCCATTTTTTGTCACGAAAAGGTGAGGAAACAAAAGAACAGAAAGGGGTGTTTTCAGTGCCTTAAATCATCTTATTTTAAACTACTCCTGAAATACTGCCATTTGAAACACACTGGCAAGCTATAAGTTGCTTTTGTCACTCTCTCCCAGGAAGCTACATTGAGATAACTACCCTGCCATCTTCTTTCCCTTCTAACCTAATGTTCACTGCCTGTAAATTTCTCCCTGATCCTGCCTCCTTTTTTCCTTTCTGCTTCCTCACAGCAATTCCTCCTTTCTCCGCCATTTTAATCCCCTTCGGGCAAACACATTGTTATTAAACACATCCACCACCACGGACAACTCGCTGCAGCAGCTTCCCGTGGGACAACACGCTGTGGGACAATTCAACAAATACAAAAGTTAAATTAGTTTCAATGGAACCATGGCCAATAATCCTGAAACATAGAGTTACATAATTTCGACAAAAACATGGTCACCAATAATAAAAATACTTGAATGAAACTATTAATTGAATTGTCTCGTAAGTTGTCCTAGAGTAGACCTTCATCACCACCAACAACCCAAAAATACTCTGGCTTCATTGGGACTCTGGAACAATATTAGGACTTTGCATTCAGCATATTTTTGCATCAAACTGATAAGTCTGCTTGTATTATAGGACAAACCTTCATTTAGTCTCTTGTGACACCCTGGTGTTACAACCCACATTTTGAGAAATTCTGTCTTTTTTAAATAAGTTTATTGTTTTATGATAGAGAATAAAATACAGAACAGTAAAACAAACAAACAAACAAAATGAAACAAAACAAAAACATACATTCAACCCTAACCACCACAAAAAAAGAAAAAAAATAGTGTACAAAAAAGGAGAAAAGTGGTCAATTAAATTTAACATTTAACGTAGGATCCACCCCGGCTGAGTGCTGAAAGAAAAGAAAAAAGCAATACATTTTCCTCCCTTTTTACAAATGTGTCTATGTGTGTGTATGTGTGTGTGTGTATGAATGAATGAAGAAAAAGCTGTCAGCAGGTTGAGCTAAACATTACATTAATCTCCAAATCCCTCTGTTAACCATCTGTTATTATATTTAGCATGTAGAAAGTCCACAAACGGCTTCCAACTCTTATAAAGCTGTCTAGTCCATTATCTCTAATCAAAGCAGTTAATTTCACCATCTCTGCCAATTCAGTCAATTTCAAAATCTATTCTTCAATCATCAGCATCTCTTTTTCTTTCCAGTGTTTGGCAAGTACAATCCTTGCAGCCGTCACCATGTGAAGGAATAGCACCCCAAACTGTTTTTCAATTGACTCGTCAATCATACCTAAAAGAAAAGCTTCAGATTTCATTAATATTTGTATCTTAAATATTTTTTGCATTGTCATCGTTATATTTATCCAGCATGTTTTCACATATTTGAAAATTCTGTCTTATGTGATGAAATATACTTTTTGTACTAAAACGTTTTCCAAATGGATAAGGTTTAGTAATATCTTATACTGTCCGCCAAGCAGGACTAATTTATCATCAGTCAAAAGAAAAGATAATGTGATATGTATTCTGCTGAATATCCCATGAGCTAATATTATTTCAGATTCAATAGAAGGTGGAGTCCTGTCATCAAGAACCATCAACTGGTCAGCTTTTATATGCAGAGAGGGGAAAAATATTTGTCTTTATTATGGAGCAGAAAATATATCAAGTCCATCTCGCCTTAAAAATAGAATTTATACATCTGTGTATGGATTGAAAAATCAACTGTTTTGAGTGTGGTAGATGAAAAATGTGGATGGATGGATGGATGGATGGATGGATGGATGGATGGATGGATGGATGGATGGATGGATGGATGGATGGATGGATGGATATATAGAAAGGTCAGTTCCAGGCTCATCCTTTGAAAAAAACAGAAAGTGGAACTATTCTATAAAAGATAGTTTCATAAAGTACACATTTTTCAAGAGTGATATTTGTGATTAACATTCTGTTTCACTTTCAGACCTCAGATACCTGAATTTTGATGGACATTTAATTCCCAGCTCTGAAAATATGACAAATTTTGTAAAGTTCTGATGGTTATAAAACAACTATACGCTTGTTTAGTGCATGTTCCAATGGAAACTCAGATTCTTGAACACTCCATATAGGTTATTTCTTGTCTTCCTTTTTATGTTTTGTGAAAAGGTCCTTATTTTCATCTTGAAAACTAACAAGCACTTTGAGTGAAGGTCATTGCTGGCAGTTCCCCCTCTCCCTGTCAAGTCCAAATGTAGTTAAAAGAGCATAGTGTCAATAATGAATGAAGAGTGTACATTTAATGGTTATCCATGTGTTTCTGCTGCAGTTTTGAAATAATCAGAGGTACTAATCAGAAAATATTACTCTACTGACCTTACTGAGAGTGAGTTCTGCTGCTCTTGGTAATAATACATTATTGTAGAAATGATATTTCTACATCTGGATTAATGTATATATGTTGTTTCTATGTGACTTAATACCATAAATACTGATGAAGACAGAGTGACAACTACAAATTTGTTCTCCCTTCCAGTATAATAAGAAAGGGAACCGGCTAGGGTTTTTTACTTTCAGTTTTTATAAGCGTCTACTAACATGGCCAATACTCAGCAAATAGAGGCATTTCTTCAGTAAATAAGTACTGTCTACTCATAGCAGTTGGTAGCATGTTATCTGAGCTCAAAAGGTCATCAGTCAGATTCTGTTATTATTTCGATGTGATACTATAAGTGAATATTATTAGGGGGCCTGGTGGCAAGAAGATAGACTAGACCGGGAATTTGAAAGTACCTGGAATAACACAATGCAAATCAGTTCCATATTGTTGTCAAGAAAAACAATGGACATATTCAATAGTCAGTCAACAGGAGTCGAGCTCAATGCAAAAGAGATTTTGCAGATCTACCTATTGCTCCATCCATACAAGCTCTAATCTTGCTCCATTTTGCCTTTGAATTTCAACTTCATCAGTGTTCACTTTCTCAAACATAGATGGAAGAGAAATTCATTTTGTCTGGATTTTTATTCAGCCTCTGCTAATTTGCACATTCCAGAACTGTTTGCAAACTGGAACACACTGGTAGACCAAAACCCACACTTTTCAAACGTTTCTTATAATGCAGTTCCCAACAGAGAAAAATGCACACATAAATGGATTGATTCAGTGTGCAGACAACAATATATGCATTTGAGAAGAATGTTTATAAAAATGAAGTGTATTAGAAATAATGGACTGCGGTAACCCGAATTACAAATGGTGTGCATTAGGAGAAATATGCAAAAAATTGCAGCTGGAGTTTCTTGCTGGTTTTTTGCAAAGAGGGGAAGGATTCATGTGCTGATGCAAAAATGGACGAAAACATCTTATAGCCAGGAAAAGGAAAATGTAGCTCATAGAGTCACATTTCCCTGGCCTCAGCAACTATTATAATCATAAAAAATACATTTATTATGATCTAATTAAGATGTTCTGAGAGCTAGAAGTGGCTTTTGGTTCCCATATCCATTTAGCAGTGATAAAGAAGGAGGTTGCATCTATTTTAATAAGAGCATTATAAATCATTTACTAAGTGATTTGTAAACAGAAATCAGCATTTATATCCTCTCTCTGTAATTTGTTCACACACTGTGACCACATCCAGCATCTGTTTTAAACTTCCAAGTCTGAATGCTGTCTTCAGTTTGCGGGTGAATTGGCTGTTGTGAACAGCATACATTTAAAAAAAAAATAGTCTCAATTATATAAAAGTACACAATACAACACTGCAGTTCACTATTTAATACCCAAAGCACTTTGGTTCATCTCATCCATTGACTGACTTTGGGTAATATGCCTCAATCTCTGCTCTGCATTGTTTACTGAGGAGCTTAATGATATTTCTAAGCAGATCCCAAGAAATATTTTTTTGAATCCCCAAAGGCTTTTGTGTAGTCTTCAAAATCTGAAGTAGTGTCCCCCTATTTCCCAGATTTTCCAGTTAATTCTGTAATTCT
Source organism: Azemiops feae (assembly GCA_023970755.1). Classification (NCBI taxonomy): domain Eukaryota; kingdom Metazoa; phylum Chordata; class Lepidosauria; order Squamata; family Viperidae; genus Azemiops; species Azemiops feae. Next base: position 407,713 of record JALGBA010000920.1, on the reverse strand, counting down.
TAAGATTTGAGGTTTTAACTGCTGGAACAAGAAAAGGGAGGGGGAAAGGGGGAAGGAAGGAAGGAAGGAAGGAAGGAAGGAAGGAAGGAAGGAAGGAAGGAAGGAAGACAAGGCAATGTTATGTTAATACCGTATTACATTTCTTTATCCATCATGAACTTCGATGGTTGAACTAATTAAGATATTAACTGATTTGATTAATGGTTATTTGATTATGTGTTGCTATCATCTGGTTCTGTAACAGATATAGCCTTCTGTCTGCTCCATTGCTTTTCTAATTACTTTGGCAATACAGGAAATTAATGACTGGACATTTAACATAATAGCATCTATCCCAATACCTTTTGATATGCTTGTATTTCCTACTCAGGTTTTTTTTTTATGTTGTTCACAAATAGTTGAAATCCTCACCATAACTCCCTTGGACTATCAGTTGTGATATTCTTTGAGACCTGTCATATTACCTTCTCTCAGAGACCAGATAAGATTTGATTTAAGAATGTTTTTCTTGATTTAAAAAACAACAACAAATTCAATGTTTGTAGTTACCTTTCTCACTTTTTTTTCTTGTTGTGATAGGGAAAGGAAGAAAAGTTCAGTTTCCTCTCCATTTTTGGCAGAATAGAATGGTGGTCTGGACAAACGTAGACCTAGTCCAAAAATGAGGTCATAAGAAATGAATAAACTGCTTTAGGAGGAATTTCACAAATGATTACACAATCCTTGGAAAGAAGTAAATGTGAGAAAGAAACTCGAAATGGCCCTGAGTTGATTTTGTTTAGGATAAGATGTGGTAAACTCTGACAGGCTTTTAAGAATCTTCTGTTGTACTCTGCAATAGTAAAGAGCATTCTTAAAATCACAGCTGTTCCCATGTCTTGACTTAGCTTATCTCAAAGAGCTGATATTCCTGGATAGCAAAAGATGAATTGATAGGGGTAAATGACTTATACTGTACAGAAAGCTCCTTCATTCTGACCTCGCTAAAACATCTATCAGTGATTTCGTAGAAAGGTAGGCCTATTAAAATGGAGGAGAAGGGAGTTGATGGAATTTGTAGTCCCCACGTAACTAGGAAATGAAAGTGGATGTTGATGGAAATTGTAGCCAATGATATTTAGAGTGCATCAGGCAGGGAAAGAAAGACTGGATAAAATGCTGAAAGAACTCTCAAGTACCGAAATTAAAATGATGGGTTACAGTTGTTTAATACAGGAATTGCAAATAGTAAAGGACGACCATAATTATTTTCTATGAAAATGAGTGGCGCCTGTAAAGTATATAGGGTACACTTTTTTCATTCTTATGACGTCTGCGTTTGTAATCACCTTTGTTCCCAAAGTGCATAGTCTATGGCGATTCTCAGTCATCCAGGTCATAGTTATCCCAAAGGTGCTTTTTCACGAGGCAACTGGACTTTCTTGTTTTTCTTTGAAGACGTTTTGCTTCTCATCCAAGAAGCTTCTTCTTCTGAAGAGCTGAAGAAGCTTCTGGATGAGAAGTGAAACAACTTCAAAGAAAAATAAGAAAGTCCAGTTGCCTCGTGAAAAAGCACCTTTGGGATAATTTAGCTTTGTTCTTCATACTTTTAGTTTGGACTAGTGGTTAAGACACCAGGCTAGAAGCTGGAAAACCAAAACTGTCTACAATTAACTGTTATTTTATTATCTGCTCCAGCAAATTATTATTGTAATTTGTTGCTGTAGGGTTGCGGTTCTGGTATTTTTTTATTAATCAGATAAACTGAATTTCTGTTGTTGGTTTATTTGCGAGATACTTGGAGAATTCCTTTCAGAAAAATAAGATGAGGCCCAGTCCTGCCTTAGCTATGAAAGCCAGTTGTATTACCTTGGGCCAGTCAATTTGTCTCAGCCCCACTCAACAAACACAGGATTGTTGTTGTGAACAAAATAAGGGGGGAAAGGAATATTAGGCATGTTTACCACGAGTTGTTTATAAAAAATAATAAAGATGGAATGTAGATAAATGTAAATAAATACACATTTTTAAACACATTTTTCTATGATCTGGAATTTCACAGAACTCTGACATCCGGTTTTTCTCCATACCTTTTGCTATGGCTATAGATTTTCCTCAGAAAAGATCAGACTGAAAATAATTACCTTATGGCTTCTCCACATTTACCCAGGATCTGTTGGTCTAGCATTTGCTTCCACTGATCTCTGTGGTTTATAAATCTGTTTCATCTAATCAGTCTACATTAACTTGCATTCCCCCTATTTAAATAGTCATTATTACTTTAGTAACAGCTGCCATCCTTTTTATGTCTTCTGCATTATTATTTACCTACTCCACATAAATTGTCATAAAGCCTCATTCCATCTGTTTTAATATAACATATACTTTGTAATTTTTTTCTGAAAAAAAATATGCAAACTCCATCTTAATCCTTAGGCCGAGAAGCATCTTTGAGAACAGTAACCCAATTTGTAAATATTGCAAGATGTCTTCTCCAGCCCTTTGGCTGCCTCCAAGACAAATTTCTGAATTTTTAAAGACCTTTTTTAGACTTATCTTGAAATCTCAAATCCTTATAAATAAATAAATGGCATAAACTGAATTAAACCGTGGTTCAACCTAATTAGTATTGCAAATCCAAATTTCTTTTCTTCTCTGTTCTCCCCTAATTTTGCAGAGATGTAGGATAATACAGCTATTGATGAATAGGGCTTTCAGCTTTGAACATGTTCAAATAACATCATTATGAGCGCAAGCAGAATAGAAAATGACTATGGAATATAACTTTCAAAGGATGATGGTGAAAACTATTAAGAATTTGATTACATCTTTCATCTGCAGTACTAAATTTTCTTGAAACCACTTTAATTTCCTTTAAGCAAATTTACTTACAATTGCATGGATTGGTCACAGCCCAAAATTGGATATACTGAAGGACCTCTAGATCTTTTCTAAGATTCAGAGTAGAGAATAATAAAATTACAAGGTAGGAAAGGGCCGTTTTTGTTCAATTCAAGAAATCGTGTTAAAGAATCCCCAACAGATACTAGTCTCTTTATGCTTTGAACATGCCCAGTGAAGGGAAGTCTACCACTCAGTAGGCAATTGGCTGAATTGGTTTTACTGTCAGAAAGTTTTATGTTAACTTCTTCAGCTGCAAATAACTGTTTATTCTCTGCTATCTGGAATGACAGACAGCAGATTATGATCTTCTTAGAATTGTGACATCTCTTTGGCATGCACAGGGAGGTCTGAATGAGAAGGAAATACAGTACAACAATGTGACAATACCATTCCCACTTCGGTTCAGCCTACACAAACTCAGGTGGGAGATCTCTGCTTTCATGAACTTCAGTGCAGGTACAGGACAGCTCTCTACAATTCAAAGTCTCCGATCTCGCTCTACTGTTTTCATCCAGACTATGAGTACAGCTCTCCTACGGACCTCTCAACTGAATGAATGGAAGTCAGTAAGAGGAAGTTAGAGACATGGTTTCAAGGGTTGCTCACCATACTTATAAGCTTACCCTACCTATTTCTTCATGTGATGGATTACTGTATTTCTATTGCTGTGGTGCAAAGTTGCAATGCTTCTGTTTTTTTTAAAGAGAAGATGTGAAATGTTAGAAAAAACTTGCTAACAGTAACAGCAGTTTGACAGTAGAATCCATTGCACCGAGTTCTAATGGATACTCATTCCCTGGATATGTTCAAGCAGAGGAAGCTGATCATCCATCAGAGATGCTTTGATTTGGATTTCTGCAATGGGAAAAGGTTGGATTCAGGAGTTCAGATTGTCCCTTCAAACTCTTATCATTCTGTAAGACAGAGGCTTCTGCATATAGAGAGAGTTCTACGAGCACATCAGAACAATTGAGACAAAATCGAGTCACCTGTGACCAGTCAAAAAAGCAATATCCAAGGGACTTGATCTAGCAACTATAATACAATACAGATGGTCCTTGACTTATGACCAGAATTTCTGTTGCTAAGCAAGGTGGTTATTAAGTGAGTGGCTGCCAGTCCCTTTTTTGCCACATTGTTAAGCAAATCACTGCAATTGTTAGGTGAATCTGGCTTCCCCATTAACTATGCTTGTTGGAAGCCAGCTGAGAAGGTCACAAATGGCTATGAGGGATCCTGCAACAGTCATAAAGACATGCCAGTTGCCAAGCAGCTTAAGTTTGATCACATGACCATGGAAATGCTGTAACACTCTTGACGAATGGTCATAAATCATTTTTTTCAGTGTCATTGTAAATTTGGTTGCTAAACAAATGGCTGTAAGATAAGGACTACCTGTATCATGACTCCATTTACCTCCATCTACTATTAATTGCAATAGTTATGAGTGTAGTATCTTTATTTAAAAGGGCTTATTCTCCAAGCTATGAGCATTTAAATCCGCAGTGTTTCCAGCCTTCATCAACCAAGAAACCCACAAACCAGTTGTGAATATACAGTATAACACTTTGAGGAGAACTTTCCTCAGCTGAGCAATCTTTGGAACCCAACAGCCAGGTTTCCGTTTTCTAGCAAAAATGTATTACAGATGGAGCTAGTAAGTACCAAGATGATTTTTATTCACCTGTACCAAAAATCTGCTGTTCCTTTAAACATGTTTTACTCTATTATTCCTACAGGAGTAAAAACGCATGTCATACTATGCTCAGTTGATTCTCAATTTTACAAGCCAACAATAGTATCAGTCTATTTGTGGGGGTGATATAAGTAAGCATGTGTACATTTGTGTGTATTAGTAACTGTCCCCAAAGAGAGCTATTCACAGAAAAAGCATTGTGATTAATTGCTCTGTCAGGCATCCTGTGTCACATTCTGACAGCTGTACAAGGGCTTCTCTTCTAGCTATTGCTTTGTCAGTCAGAGACTATAATGTTGGTATTTTTAAAAAAAAAAAGGGGGGGGGAGAATCATGTTTAAAGATTGCCAATGTCACTGTCAAATACATAGTATCACTTTTTGCCACAAATGATTTTTTTAAAGCATTTTAAAGAACTACTAAAAAGAGGGAGAATGATCATTCCCAGAATGCTTCATATACACACATACCTCTGTGTGTGTGTGTGTGTGTGTTATGAAGCAGCTGGATAGTATAGTGGTTAGAGCACCGCCTTTGACATGGGAGACTGGGGTTCAAATCCCAGCTGGTATCTACGATACCATTAGGGGTAAGAGCTCTCTGTACAGAAGAGTGCAGTACTAGGAATAGCTAAGATACTCCCAGGACTCTGGCAGAGGATGTGAGATTGAGGAAGACACAAATCACCCACAGGGCTGAGAAGGGAATGTTTTTAAATACATACATATATAGATTTGATATTCAAAATTCCATATAGTTCAGAGAAAGTAATGACATCATCCACACAGATTCTATATAAGAGATTGGTTTTGTTTGGGGACTTTATTGTACAGGGGACCTCTGTGCTGCTTCAGTGCATTTCACTCTGAAGTGTGCAAAACAATACATATCATATGTACATTGTAATTCAAAACCATATACTTTACAAATATTGCTAATTATCTGCAGAAATGCAGTAATAATACTTTAGTTTCATTCCGAGATTACAGCATAGATAAACAAATACAAATGGATACCCCAAAAAAATCAGATACTAAACTAGACCAATTTGTCTATACTAAAATAAACTAATTATAAAAACTAAGAGCTTAGTACCATAATTGGCCAAAGTAACTGTCTGATCTCTTGTCATCATGTTACTGGCACAAAATTTTACAGTGTTCCTAACCACCGTTCTTGTTTAGACCACAGTATGATGTTCTAAGGCCTCCCAAAGCAATCACATTTGAACGAGACAAAGTTTTGAATACGTCAAACTCAGTTTAATCCTATCACCTAATTTTTAAGAGAGGGAAAAATCTGGTACAGTGTGCCACAAATAAAATACAGTGGGATTAATAAAGGATACTATGGCACCTTAATATGCCATAGTTTTTATTCTAGCTAGATTAGCACAGCTACATCAGAAATCATACATCCATAAGCTCTGCTATGTATTTTTTTTTTTGCTGTAAGTTACAATTGCTGTTTGTGACCTCAGCTGTTTGTGATTTGTATTGTTTAAATTGTTGTTTTTAACTTTCACATTACTCAGAACCTCTGCCATAAGATGAGCGGCCATAAAAATAATTTAATTGCATAAATAAAGGCTAGCACTAAATTAAAGTAGTGCCAATCAAAACCCATAAATTCAACTAATGAAACCTGAGATGGGTAATATTTTCTGAAAGTAATAACTGTGTCACATGATTGAGAAAAATTTCAAACTCATATCCTGTTCTATGTTGGGAAATAGTGAGAAAAGAATGAGAAGTTCCATTGTATATATTAAAGTTCACTTTTTTGGATCACAGATTCTGAAATGTAAAGAGAAATTCACAAATGATTGGACAATATATCTTTGGACTTCTAACATATAATGTTAAAGCACTTCATGATCATCATTTTTCAAGCCTTGTTATCCAGATATTAATTTTAGAAGTAGATAATGATTTCTTCCATAACCAACTTATTGAAAATGATTACATTTCCAGCCAACTTTATATGTCAGAAATTGACTTGAATTTTAATAGACATAGCTAATATATGAGAGTAGTTTTATCATCTATTCCTTGCCGGAATTTATTTACTAAACCCTGTGTTTGTTTTGTGCACTTCTCCTAAGTTATACTGTATCTGTAATAGCCTACCGTATAATTATTGGTTTCTGTTCTTTTGAAGGCTGAGGATAGGAAACAGAAAGTTTGAGAAGATATAAGAGAATAATTATTTGTTGGCGACAGTTTAATCTGTACAGTGGGACCATGTTAGTACCAGTAGTAATCTCTGCATATACCTTTGTCATGGCAATTTTACAGTGCTCCAAATGATAGAGATAATGTCCTTCTTTACTTCTTCCTCCACTTAACATTTTATTTCAGGAATCTTTCCACAATATAACTTTCCAGCAACATAATGAGAAGACATGACAAATGTTAATTGAAAGTACACTTCCTCTAGTCTAGCAGGTCTGAAGGTAGCGGCAGAAACAATACATAGCATTGCTATCACTGTTCTAGTGAGAATATCTGAGGCTAGAAACAAGGGGGAGTGAGTTCTAGTTCTGCCCTAGGTATAAAAGCCGCCCTGGGTGACTTTGAGCCAGTCTCTCTTTCTCAGCCCAGCTCACCTCACAGAATTGTCATGGAGAAAATGGAGAAAGGAATATTAGGTAAGTGAGCCACCTTCAGTTATTTATAAAAATAATAAAGATGGGATTTAAAAAAACAAATAAAGAAGCTATAACCGTGCATAGATTGCATTCTGGTAATATTTTAGAGGTTCCACGAGGTGTAAAATAAAACAGGTTATTCCAGTGCGCCTGTACTAGAGGTTCATACACGCGAATACTCTTAACGGGGATTAAATTGTGCCACTTAAACAGATTTTTGAGTTCTAAAAAAGTTTTGGTGAACTTGGACTACTCATATTAATGACCATCAAAGTTTTTGCCTCATTTCTTTCCGTTAATGGCAAGATTCAAATCAAATTGCACTGTTGTATATCTTCTAGTACTTTACTTCAGCAGAAATCTCTTCCACTGATTTGTTGTTTGTGATACAGGAGATTTCTGCTTATTTGTAGTGCCATGTCAATGTAGTATCAGTAATTCCAGTAATAGTAGTTTCATTACTAGTAGTTTTATTTTCATGAAACTATAACTGGTATACTAGAAAAAGATAAAATGCAAACTAAAAATAATGCAAAGTGATATCTGAAAAAGAGAAGCAGAGAGAAAGAAACAATATAAAGTGAAAAAAGAAAAGGAAAAATTAGATTGACAGAAAGATGGATGGATGATAGAGAGAGAGAGAGAGAGAAAGAAAGAAAGAAAAAATATTTAAAGAAGCAATTCCTGATCTTCATTTCAACAAGCAAAGACAAATTAATACTTCCCCACTCCCTATGAAATAACATAAATAGTATATTTCTTCTCATACTCCCTCTTTCCTCTTATCCATTCACAAATTCAAAAATCATTGTCATTTCTATCTAATTGTTGACAGAAAGTCCATAAAAGGTTTCTTGAATTTCTAAAAGTATTTGTGTGGATGGATGGATGGAGATAGATATAGATAGATAGATAGACAGACAGACAGACAGACAGACAGATTTGTTGTTTGTATTTCTACTCTGACTATCATCTCTAATTCTCATTTTCTTTATTTTCCAATGTTTCTTCATCAGCTAGAATTTGTATCCCCTCTTCATCTTGTCTGTCTATACATTCTTCAATTTTGTTATCTGTCACATTGTTCACTTCTTTATATTTTTTTAAAAAATTACAGGTGCAAAAATTATTGTTGTCAAATTAATTATACGTTTCTCTTCCAATTCTTCAAAAATCATGTGAATTGGCTCAAGGATCAGACTTTTGTCTATCATTTTTCTTGTCTGTAACTTTAGCTATCTCTGATGGCCGTTTCTATGTTCATGAATTGTCAGTTTTCAGTTGCTTTGTTTTCAACTCATGCCAATAATATCTTTCCTGATAAACTAAACAATCTGTCTTTCCATAGAAATGTTTTATTTACTCATTTTTTAAAAAAAAATCTTAGCAAAAGGCCTAATATTCCAAATTCATCTGGTCTTTTAAATCATTTAAAACTTATTTAAAATAAATTCTTATTTAGCATTTGTTAAATATTTGTTTTATATTCTTATGTTCTGCTTGTTAGCTTTTCCTCCAATTTGGCATTAAGTTTTACTTACCAGGTGGTTTTACAAATTTGTTTGGAAAACCTTGTTTAACTGTGAAATAATTGTAAGTCCAAGGTGATTAGAAAGTAAGGTAGTTGAACCCAGTATCCTTAAAGGCTCCACCACAGTTGAGAGCTTGCTAGCTTTCCTCGTCTCCCATTACTCAGATCCATGGGATAACCATTATCCTGTGATTTCCTTATGAGGAGCAGTTTTTTGGCGTGCAAATGAACAGATAAGTTCTATTAGACCAGGCATAGGCAACCTTGGCTCTTTTATGACTCGTGGACTTCAACTCCCAGAATTCCTGAGCCAGCCAATTCTCCAGTCATAAAAGAGCCAAGGTTGCCTACCCCTGTATTAGACTGAGCTTCCAACCAGTCCATTGGTCATACGCTGCAGAAGTTCTGCACTTTCAGAGACTTCTAATTCTCCATTTTTTCTCAACCAAAAGCCTTCAATCAGGAACTTTCAAGAAAGTCCAAGTTCAAGATGTATACTTCTGTTCCTCATTAATGATGAGGTCCAGAACACTGAAGATGGCCAACTGACCATCTTCCTCACCAAAGTTTTTTCAATTTACAAATAGGGAACTGAGTTCCCTAACTATGACTCTCCTGGGTTAGGGAGAGTCCCAGAATCATCCCACAATATCTTTCATACAGCAGCTGTCTTCAAGAACATTCTGGAATGGCACTCTGAAGTAGTCAGATGAGTTGTCCTTACACTGAGAGGTGGGACTGCAATCACTTCTTTGTTGAAAAAAATAGGAATTTTGGAATTTATTTTTCAAATGGGCAGTAAGTCATGCCTTTCATTTCTTAAACACCTTATTTGATGATTATTTTTTACTCAGCTAAAAGAGGGTCTTTTTATTACTCCTTTTTGAAGATCTTGTGTCATTTTGGGGAAATCGTAATTGTTGAACAATGAGGAGGAGGGTTGCCAGAGGTGAGCTAAAGTAAAGAACTCCCCCCCCCCCCTAATTTTGGTGAGAAAACATAAGGAGGTAAAATGTTGTGGTTTTATTTTGTCATTTCCATAAATTTGCCACCTTAATTTGACTTGGGAATTATAATTTGCAATTTGGAATTGTTTGTTATGGGAGGCTGGAGTTTTCTGATTTTAATGGATTCTGATTGGCCAAGAGATACCAGCTGATCTACAAAAACTTTCTTTAAAAAATAAAAGATTTATTGTTTGATCACAAGAGGGAGCTAATGAACAGAAGAAGATGAAGCAACATCAAAGGCATCTAAGGCAGATAGAGATTGAAAAAAATATTTTGGAGAATTATTTAAACAAAACAATTCACTTTATCGATCAATTATGTTCCAAAAACTTCACAAAAGAGGAGGAAGACAGACAAATTACTCAAATTATTGTAAGAAAAATGAGTAAGGCAGATATGTAACCAAATACAGAAAGTTATCAAACCACTGAGGCTACTATACAAGTAGTTGACAATACAAAGGAATTAATTGTAATTTTGGAATATAAATCTGACATTAGCAGTGCCTTTTATGAAAATGGTTTAATTATATGTCTCCAGTGCAGTTGAAAAAGCAGAGTTGCAGAAAATTTATCTTGCACTCCCCCCGCTTTCTTAATTATTATCTTCATTGTATTTTATGCTATAATAAAACTTTTAAACAGAATTACAGAGTTGGAAGGGACCTTAGAGATCCTCTAGTCCAACCCCCTGCTCAGGCAGGAAACCCTACACCAAGGCTTTTCAACCAATGGTACGGGTACCACCTGTGGTACATTGGCACCTGGCAGGTGGTACGCGATCATCCTAGAAACGTGGTAGCGGGGGAGGGGAATGAGCTGAACCGGTGGCAGCACTGCACAAGCCTGAGTGAGAGATGGCTGGAGCTGCAGGGCTGTCAGGGCTCAGCGGAAGCGCCAGGATCAGCGCTTCTTCGGGACTGTCAGGGCTCAGCGGAAGCGCCAGGATCAACGCCAGGCTCCAGCTGGAGCTTGGCGCTGATCCTGGCCCTTCTGCTGAGCCCAGAAGAAGTGCCGATCAGCTGGAATGTTGCAGCATCTCCAGAGTCTTGTGATTTACATTCAGATGCTTGGCAACTGATTCATATTTATGACGGTCACAGTGTCCCAGGGTCATGTGAAGTGACCAAAACCTGCTGCAACCACCCAGCAGACGGGGGGGAATAAAAACCAAACACCCCCCACCCCACTCCCGCTGCCAATCCTCAACAGAAATGCTCACAACTATGAAAACCTCGGACAGGAGGAAGAGTGCCGCCGGGTGGGCAGGCAGGTGTCTTGCTCGGCTGTGCCTTGGGGGGCACTTTTTTCAGTGCCATTGTAACTTCGAACAGTCACTAAGCGAACTGTTGTAAGTCGAGGACTACCTGTACTTCATCACTTTTTTCCTTTTTTTTTTTTGGTTATCAAGTTTTTGACACCTTGCTAGGCAACTGGTGGTACTCGGATATTGCCATATCCTAAAAGTGGTACAATGGGTGAAAAGGTTGAAAAGCCCTGCCCTACACCATTTCAAACAAATGGTTGCCCAGTCTCTTCTTAAAGACCTCCAGTGATGAAGCACCCACAACTTCTGAAGTCAAGCCATTCCACTGATTAATTGTTCTCACTGTCAGGAAATTTCTCCTTAATTCTAAGTTGGTTCTCTCTTTGATTAATTTCTATCCATTGCTTCTTTCCCAGCCTTAGGTGCTTTGGAGAATAGGTTGACTCACTCTTCTTTGTGGCAACCCCTGAGATATTGGAATCCCTAGTACTTCTTTTCATTAAACGAGACATATTCAATTCCTGTAACAATGGCACTTAGACTTATATACTGCTTCATAGAGCTTTATAGCTCTGTCTAAGCAGTTTACAAAGCCAGCTTATTGCCCCCACAATCTGGGTCCTCATTTTCCAACCTTGGAAGGATGGGAGGCTGAGTCAACCTTGAGCTGGTCAGGATCGAACTCCTGGCAGTGAGCAGAGTCAGCCTGCAATATACTGCATTCTAACTACTGCACCACCAGGGCTCCTGTAACAGTTCTTTGTATGTTTTAGTCCCCTAATCATCTGGCCCCACAAATGGCAAAAAGGGGGGGGGAATGGGGTGAGTTGGACAAATCCAGTCCAGGATTTTCAGAAAGATTTACCCATCCTTTTCAACGAGAACAAAGCTTTAGGACTATACTTGGGCATCATCAGTGCAGATGGAGTAATTAAGATGAAAAGAAGAAGTCCCAAAGGAAGATGGTACGAAGTAAAAAAAAGAGAAGCCAACATTGAACCCTAAGCAACATTAATGACGAAGAAAAAAGGTGGAAGATAAAAATACATAACAGGAAAAGTACAGAAAGAAAGTATAATGGGAATCATTGGTGTGAAGTGCCAATGGCTGGGAACTCAGGTTGCACATAGGTTTTCATGGGTCTAAAATATCAAATGTGGCTGATTGGTTATTATTATTTCTCAACCCCACTTACCTCACACAGTGTTTGCATTGAGCAAAAAAGGAAGAGGAAGGAATATTAGGTATGTTCGCCACTGTGAGTTATTTATAAAAATAATACAGGCATGATAAAAATAAATACAATTAAAAAAAATAAAAGGCACCAGAGTTAATTATTTTCTTTACATCACCAGTTAGACATTAATAAATAAGACAGTGCCAACTTGAAGATTGTTCTACTTCAGGGGTGTCAAACTCAATTTCATTGAGGGCCGCATCAGCATTGCGGTTGCCCTCGGGGGGGGGCACGTGGGTATGGGCAGGGTGGGTGCAGCCTACTGGGTGGGCGTGGATGGAGTGAGTGTGGCCTACTGGGTGGACATGGCCAGCTCTACATCGTTCGTGTCAAGGGTCCCTGTGGGGGCCTGGGCAGGAGTGGGACAGATCTGAGGGTCTCTGGCAGAAGGGGGTGGGACCAGGGCAAGTGCCAAGGCATGGTCCACTGGAGGAGCCTCCCCAGCATGCACCCAGGGGGCGGGGGCCAACGCGGCAGGGGCTGGTTCCTCGCTGTTTCCAGATGGCCTTGTGGAGCTAAGACTGAATGCGTTTCAGCATAGATGGCCACCACAAAATTGTACATTGGCTCCCGGCCGGCCAGGGCCAAGGCAGCGGGGGCCGTTCCCTCACTGTTTCCAGGATGGCTTTGCGGGCCACATGAAACCACTTCGCAGGCCGCATCCGGCCCCCGGGCCTTGTGTTTGATATATCTGTTCTACTTGGAAACTTATGTTGTTGACGGTAAGATAGGGAAGAAATTGAGAAAGAATACTTTTGAGTAGAAGTAAACTGAAAGACAATGGACGGAAATTGGAACATAAAGAAATTTCAACAGGTGACTTTCTAAAGAGAATATAGAAGATAAAAGTAAATATATTTCTGTATCAAAAAAGGAAGATTTGTCTGGAATGTTAACATCTCCCTAAATCACCAGAAGAGGAGCTGAGTCTAATAATGCTAGAAGCCTTGAAATTAAATTCCTTAACAAACTGATTACTAGTACCAGCTGGGTGATAAATGTGTGCAATTAAACAATTTAGTGGAAATTTCATTATTAGAGCTAAAAATCCAAATGAGTTATTGGTTATTACTAAAAAGGGCACAGAAGATAAAAATTTGCAACCATGGTTTAGTAATATAGTCAGACTACCCCTCTGCTCTGTGAGTCTAGGGGGCTGCATTTATTGATAGATTCTGTTATAAAAAGTTGCAGCTTTAACCATATTTCTATGGTAGCTGAAAGTAGGATAGACTGATCAGTTAAACATTCTGATACAACCTGTGCTTTTGTAATTGATTGAATGTACTATGCTACACTGCCGTAAGCAACTTTATGAATGTGGTAGTTTTATTTATTCGTTTGTTTGAGGATTGGAATTGATGATTCTCATACAGTGGAGAACGCAAATACATCTTGTTTTATTTTATTTTACACTGTCTACCCTATAGGGTAGATCAGACTAAGACACCAATGCCCTACAGGTCTAAAACTACTTTTATTACAACAGCTATATTAACAGAATATTGCAAGCTCGAATGTGCTTCCTTACCCCCCTCAATTTATCTTCATGTGAATTAGGGAGAAGCCTCTCTAGGCATTTTCTCAAATTAGTTTCTTAGAAGGGACTTAATCCACAATTGACATAAGCACACAATTATATCAAGTGTGCAATTGAACACATTATACAGATACTGTGTTTTCCCGAAAATAAGCCCTAGCTTGATTTTTGAGGGTGGGTCTAATATAAGCCCTACCCCCAAAATAAGCCCTAGTTTTGGGGCAAGGCACACCCCTAAAAATCAAGCTGGGGTGGAGCTGCCCCACGCGCCCCGCACCCAGTTACCTTGCAGCCAGGCCTCTCCTCACCGGCCCACTTCTTCTGAGGCCTCTTCTGCAGCCAGGCCTTCATTTCTCAGTCACAGATATTTCCAGAAAGCCACTGCAGCTGAGAACCGAACTATGGATTGAATCCATAGCTCGGTTCTGCAATCCATAGCTCAGTACTCAGCTGCATAGGCCTTCCGGAAAGGCCTGACTGCAAAATGCAGGCCGGAATGCAGCTGCGGAATGAAGCTGCTCCTTCGGCCACAGAAGAAGTGGACCTGCTAGGCGGGGCTGTCGGTGCCAGAGATGAGTATAAAAGACATTCCCCGAAAATAAGAACTGGTGCCTCTTTTGGAGGGAGGCAAAAAAAAAAAAAAAAGATCCGGTCTTATTTTCGGGGAAACACAGGTAGTCCTTATTTAGTGACCACAGTTGAGACCTTGTGAGAGTTCTTTGCTTTCCAAGGACCAGAAGCAACATAGCATAGAAAATCTTTACACAATGCTTTATTGCAGCACACATCTTCCCCAGCAAGAGGCTATCGCTCTGGGTCAACTCCACCTTCTTTACCAAGTGATGTTGCCATGTAAATACATTTTTAATACTCACTCCTTTATACTCAGTCTTTCAATATTCAGTTCAAAGCCTATAAAATGGCTTTTGCCATTTTTCAAAAGTTATTGCACCAGTTGTGATGAGATGCTACCTCAGGGTGTCTGCTCCTTTTCTAGTTGCTACCAAGCACCAGGCAGGAATCCCAGCAGGATATGCTGCTCAAGGTAGCTTGTGGTCCTGGTGGTTGACTGACTCTTTTGGCCTCTCTGTAGTAGCTTTCCATCTCCAGACATTGCTTCCTGCTTTTTGCCTGTTTGTCATTTTCTTTTTATTTTCTGCTATGGCCCCCACTCACTCTGTCTTAGCATTTATTTTTCTAAGAAAAGTTTTACTTTCCTGAGGGACCAACTGGGGCAGATCTTTCCATTCTAATTTAAATTTATATTCATACCTGTCCTAAAAGAAAGTTTGAAGTCTTTTCTTTGTAATTCTCTTTTTTTTTTGTTTCTGCACTTTTGGTTTTACTTTTTCTTTCTTTGTTTACATTTTTCTCTTTTCTATATTAATTATAGAAAAAAGAACTATTTTTGTTAGTTTTTAACCTTTCTAGTTTAAAAAATCTAATATATTTAACAACATAACAATAGTATTACAGGTAGTCGCTGACTTCCAATCACAATTAAGGCCAACATTTCTGTTGCTGAGCAAGACAGTTGTTAAGTGAGTTTTGTCCCATTTTACGACCTTTCTCGCCACAGTGGTTAACGGAATCACTGAAGTTGTTAAGTTAGTAACATGGTTGTTAAGTGAATCTGGCTTCTCCACTGACTTTGCTTATCAGAAGGTCGCAGAAGGTAATCACATGTCCCAGGGATACTGCAATCATCATAAATATGAGTCAGTTGCCAAGAGTCCAAATTTTGATCACTTGACCCTGGAGATGCTGCAATGGTCGTAAGTGTGAAAAATGGTCATAACTCACTTTTTTCAATGCCATTGTAATTTCAAACAGACACTAAGCGAATAGTTGTAAGTTGAGGACTAACTGTATGTGATTGATGAACTCTCCAGCGTTAAAATAGAAACATATATGAGAAATAGTGTCCTTCAGTGGTGACTAATGGCCTATAAGCCAAATCTTTCTATAGATGAACCCCATTTCAACAAAATAACATCATATTTGGATTACAGGGAAATAGTTTTATGTTATGGATCAAACTTATAGCAACTAAAGTAAGAATACTATAAAACCATTTGAGGAATTCCTAGGACATTATTGTGGTGTGGTGTGAGAAAGGAAGCTATTTTGGAATTTGCGCTGGCCTATATCTTCATACATACTTAACAATGGTAATTGGGACTGGAATTTCCATTGCTAAGTGATGCAGGTGTCAAGCACGATGTCACATGACTGCACCACCGAGCAGAAGAAATTCCAGAAATTCCAGTTATCATTAAGTGAGAGTGTCACATGATTGCTGTTTGTGACCCTGCTGCTGGTTTCCCCATTGACTTTGCTTGTAGGACGTCAACAAAGAAGGTCACAAATGTCAATCAAATGACAATGATATGTTGGGATGCTATAATTGCAAACCAGGCATTGCAATCAGTATACAGTAAGTATGAGGACCGGTTGTGACTATCACTAGTACAGCACTGTTATAAATCTGAAGGTTGCTGAGCAAATGACCGTTAAGTGAGGACCACTTTTATATTCCTTTAAACTGAGCAGCACATAGGCGGTTTCTTTATTCCTGTGCCTTTTAGCTTTCTGAGGTAGCATGTTCTGATCTCTGTATATGTTCAAAGCACTTCCCATTGATTCTTTGGGAAATTTTGCAACCGCTTTCTTAAGTAATCAGAATTGTGCATCAGCTAAAGATACAAATTCATTGGGTTGTAATTATGTGATCTTATTAGGCACCTCACTCTAGAATAGGAAATCAGTGATTAAATTTCCATTCAACATCTTCCTTCGTCAGTCACAAAACAAGCACGATGATTATCCCATAATAATTGTGAAGAGTATGCCTTCATTATTACACCACTAATTGTTTTTACTTGAGGACTTCAGGGAATTTCATTTTTTTTATATAAATTGTTCAACTAATGCTGACATAGCGTGTTCTTTCCATTGTGCTCAGCGAAGCACAACCCATTTTCTGGGTTATTTGAGAATGCAAGAAGAGCGGTTTGTTGTGTCACAGAGCAGATTTGCAACAGTAGAATATGTAAAACGATTACAGTAGAATAATTAGATTCATATATGCCATATTGTTTCTAAATAATGTATTTGGGGAACTCGTGAAATGATATAAAGTATGTACTGAGCCTGACTTTTCCAAAATGCAACATGAACTATAACCTCTTACATTTCCTTTAGAGCAGTGCTTCTCAACCTTAACAACTTTAAGATGTGTGGACTTCAACTCCCAGAACTCCCCAGTCAGCATGCAACTGGGGAATTCTGGGAGTGGAAGTCCTCACGTCTTAAAGTTGCCAAGTTTGAAAAACACTGCCTTAGAGCATCCTTTCCCAGGGTAAAGCCCTCCAGGTGTGTCTTTTGTCTGGGCTGACTGATTTTATGGGGATGTGAACAGTTCTCAAAGGTGCTAGGATTGAAAAACTAGATATATAATTATGTATTTTTTCTTAACACGTGTAATGCTGGGCAGAATCTTGTCCTCAATATGTAGAAATGTCTTTAGCCTAGGAAAAAAAATTATCCCATTCTTGTCACAGAATATGTAGAATGTTTTTAGAAATTATAAGAGGGGTCAAGAGAGGTTGGAAAAGGAGGTCAGTCAGGTCTTTAGGTGGGGGGGAAAGGGGGCTTTATCTCTTATTTTCTTGCTCGGAGATGTCCACAAAGAGTAGAAGGGGAAAAAAAGGTAAAGATAAGATCCAAAATGATACAGTCAAGTTCTTGTTTTTATGTGCATCAACATAGCTTTTTTATTTTACTTTTATATCCTCCACCTCCCAGGGCTGCAGGATACTGCTTTCTTCTTGGGTTGATCAGGAGACAGGGGGAAGTTCTGCGGTCCCCTGATTATTCCTAGAAATATCAGTAAGCAATAACTGTGAGAGTATGGGTTTTTAGTTAGTCGCAGGGTTTTTAGCTAAAGCAACAACACACTGATTCCCTTCAGTTACCTTCTTTGAAGTAAGTCAATGTCTCCCTTTGGCCATTTCCAGTGATTAAAGAAGAAGAAAATCCTACTGCTCATTTTTTTTAATTTGATGTCACATTTTTTTTTAATTCAAGGGAGCAACAAAAGCTTTAGTCTCTCTCCAACCTGATGTTTTCCAACTCCCATAGCAGAAAAATCATAAGTTGGTAAAGGTTGCCTCTAGTTTAATGTTTCTCAATCTCAGCAACTTTCGGATGGGTGGGATTCAACTCCCAAAATTCCCCAGCCAGCATCAGGAATTCTAAAAGTTGAAACCCGCATATCTTGAAGTTGCTGAAGGTGAGAAAGGCAGCTGTGACTGCTTGTTTTGTTCTAGGGTTGGGTGAATATTTGTGGTTATTCTGAGTTTTCTTGCATTTGATTTCTAAATCAAAATGCACATTTCCCCCCAAAACCTGGCCATTTGAGACCTGAAATCATATACAGCCTATTGATCTGTTCTGATGACCTTCTCCAACCATTGTTTTCTAGTATTTGGAGGCAGAAAATACACCCAAATTCTAAACTCTACAATAGACTAGCTACCAAGTAATGTAGTTTTACATATAAGAAGACTAAGCTTAGTGAGACTTTATTTGGATTATTTTTATTTAAATAATCATGACAAGTGTACTTTAGGGCTTATGTTGCTGAGTTTTGTTTGTATCCTGTTTTAAAATGAATCAATTCAAAGATGAAGTCAGGAAGGCTAAGGCTCAAAATGAACTAAGACTTGCAACAAAATTCAAAAATAACAAAAACAACATGTAAGAAACAAGAAAAAAGTCAAGGAAACTATTGGTCCATTAATGGGAGAAAATGGCAAGAAGATGACAAGCAACAGAGAGAAAACAGAACTGCTTAACTTGTCTTTTGCATCTGTCTTTACACACAAGAAAAAAAAACAGTCCAACCTATCAAAAACAAATTAGGAACATAAGTCAAAATAGGCAAGAAAATGGTAAGAGAACACCTGTCCACCCTAGATGAGTTCAAATCACCAGGACCAGATGGATTACACCCCAAGGTTCTGCAGGAACTGGCAGATGTGATCTCAGAATCACTGAACTATATATTTCAAAATCCTGAAACACCAGGGAACTACCAGAGGACTGGAAAACAGCTGATGTTTTTCCCATCTTCAAAAAAGGGGGGGGAAATGGATCCGGGAAACCACAGACCTATCAGTCTAACATCAGTACCTGGGAAGATTTTGGAAAAGATAATCAAGCAACAAATCTGTGAACACCTAGAGGCAAATAAGGTCATAATCAAAATCCAACATGGGTTTGTCAAAAACAAATCATGCCAGACAGATGTTATTGTATTCTTTGACCAGGTGACAAAATTAGTGGACCAGAGAAATGCTTTGGATATAATTTATTTGGACTTCAGTAAGGCTTTGATAAAGTAGACCACAACCTACTACTTGATAAGATTAAAAAATGTGGGTTATACAGCATCACCACCAGATGGATTGGTAACTGGCTGACTAACCACACTCTCAACATGTATTCCTTAATGGAACTGTATCTATGCAGTTGGAGGGAAGTATGCAGTGGGGTACCCCAGGGAACTGTCATAGGGCCAGTACTCTTCAAAATCTTCATCAATGATTTGGATGAGAGGATAGGTGGGGAACTCATCAAATTTGCAGACAACACCAAGCTGGCAGGAATCGCCAACTCTTCAGAAGATAGGCTTAAGACACAGAAGGATCTTGACAGACTGGAACATTAGGTGCTATCTAACAAAACGAAATTCAATGGTAAAAAAAGTAAGGTTCTACATTTAGGCAAGAAAAACCAAATGTACAGGTATAGTATAGATGGCACCTGGCTCAATAATGGTAACTGTAAGAGGGATCTTGGAGTCCTAGTGGACAATCACTTATATATGAGCCAGCAGTGTGCTGCAGCTGCCAAAAAAGCCAACACAGTCCTAGGCTACATTAACAGAGGAATAGAATCAAGATCACGTGAAGTGTTAATACCACTTTATAATGCCTTGGTAAGGCCACACTTGGAATACTGCATCCAGTTTTGGTTGCCATTATGTAAAAAAGATGTTGAGACTCTAGAAAGAGTGCAGAGAAGAGTAACAAAGATGATTAGGGGACTGGAGGCTAAATCATATAAAGAATGATTGCTGGAATTGAGTATGTCTAGTTTAATGAAAAGAAGGACTAGGGGTGATATGAGAGCAGTGTTTCATTATCTAAGAGCTTCCACAAGGAAGAGGGGGTCAACCTATTTTCCAAAGCCCCTGAAGGCAGGACAAGAAGCAATGGATGGAAACTAATCAAGGAGAGAAGCAACCTAGAACTAAGGAGACAGTTAGAACAATTAACCTGTGGAACAACTTGCCTCCAAAAGTTGTGAATGCTGGAAAACTGGAAATTTTTAAGAAGAGACTGGACAGCCATTTGTCTGGAATGGTATAGGGTTTCCTGCCTGAGCAGGGGGTTGGACTAGAAGACCTCCAAGGTCCCTTTCAACTCTGCTATTCTATTAATTTTTGTCAATTATGGATTGACAAAAATAGCATTTTGAAGCTATTTTCAACCCTAGAATTCTCAGAATTCTGTGTCTAAATCTATCCTTTAGTATTAATATATGTTTTTTTCCCCATAGCATTGCATCCTTCGGGCACTTTTCCAAAGAAATGGATATAGATTGTTTGCAGTTTAGGTTCAAATTGTTATTGAGCATCACTTACATATAATTATCCACAATTGTTTTAATTGGTGTTATTATCATTCTTCATTTTTGTTGAATTAGCATATTATCTATTTAAATTGTGCATTATTTTCCCCATTCAAAAGCATGGCTTTCTCTGCACAATATAGTATAGGTCTGAATTACTGCTGCCTGTCACTATCATAACTGGCTTAATTGCAGGAAAATGTACATCCAGTCATTGCCCCTTCCATCCCTGTGATATTATTATTCCCAAATTCACTGCTGTTTGGGACATATGGCACATGTAAACATGGCATTTTCCAATCAGAAAGGAATACCAAAGATCTTTTCAGTATTTCCTTTTGAGGGATGAGTTTGTTTCATTCTAAAAGCACAAGAAAGAAAGTATCTCTGTATTTCTAACACAAATAAAGTTTTTATATCTCCCGTGGTGCTTAAATAGCTTGCCCTGTTTACCTTGAAGCCGAAGCAGTAAATTGGGGGGGGGGGTATTTTTAAATTTCTAAATATATTCATTGGAGAGATTTATTTGATTGATTAAAAAACATGTTATCGGATTTCCTACTTTTATTTTTTTTAATAAGAGGCAAATGAAAGGAATAACTTGGATGTTATAAGTTGTGCAATTAATGTAACAAAACAGTTAATATATATATATCAATAATGTCTTTGTGCTCTTTAGAATCTAATAATTCAGTAATAAGAAGTGGATCGTCTATCATGGGCTATTGTCATGTCTCAATTGCCCTGAAGTGTGAGTGTTTTATATCTCGAATGACGATGACAATGACGGTGGTGATGATGATGAAAGTTTCTATAGTGCTTTTAGATATTCAAGATTATCTATTGATTTTATAAAAGTCTTGCAAGTTCAGTCGGGATTGTATATTGACTCCATATTACAAATGGTGGGACTAAAGATGTGTGAGGAGAAGACTTGCTTTAGAGAGACATAACAAATAAAAGATTCCACCCGGAGACCAGAGATAGGTCAAGGAGAAGCTTTTGACCAGGGGTCTTCAAACTTGGCCCTTTTATGACTTGTGGACTTCAACTTCCAGAATTCCTCAGCCAGAGTGCCTGGCTGAGGAATTCTGGGAGTTGAAGTCCACAAGTCATAAAAGGGCCAAGTTTGAAGACTCCTGCTTTTGACTAACCAAGTGCTCCGGAGAATGCTTTGGCTTGGAAATCACTATTTTGGCCTTCCTGAAGGGCTGGAGGAAAATTAATCTAGCTATTTCTAATCGATGGAAGTGTCATTTACCTGTCAATGGCCAAATTAAGATGTCCCTTCCGTATCTCAAATTTCTTGCCCTTAGAAAAAAAAGTGAAAACCAAATGTATCCCTGCCTGGTCTATCTGTGCAACTCCTACTGTCTTCTTCTCTCACTCTAGGATCAGTGTCAGCTTTTAAATTCATTGTGTGCCACAGGTAAAGTAATAAAAAGGAGGGAGAATGAGAAGGAATAAAAGTGACAAGCATTAAAAAAAAGGAAAAACTTCATCTCTGCACTGCACATTCAGACCAAATTTGAATTCAGCCGTACATTTTTTGGGGAAACAGAAACTCTTTGCTTTTCTTACTTAATTCCTTTTGGTTCCAAATACCTGAGGTAAAATTATTTTAGTTGGTCACATGACCAGCCAGACATTTAGTCTGGATTTGGCATTTTTATCCACCTTGAGTCCTTCCCAAGAAAGGCTTATGAGTGGGTGCTGATCAATTCTTGATCTCCCTTACCCTTTTCGCCACCATTTCTGCTATCATTACAAGTTCTTTCATTTCAGCTTTTTTTTCCTTTCTCTATCTCCTTTATTCAAACTGCATTCTTACTGTATTTCTTCGAGTTCTCCTATAGCCATGTCCAGAACTGTACTATTTCTTTTTTATCAGGTGTTGCCTGGTTTACTGTGGTCTCTCCATTGATGGATTGGCAGAAACATTTCTGATTTGACGGATCTTTGGCAGGAGATGCCTAGGTTTTAATCCTTTTCACTAGATTTTTTTTTTAAACATTTCTGCTGTTGTTATTAGGTCTTGCATTTGATTTTTACTAACTTCAACTTCAAATTATTTTATCCA
This sequence comes from Azemiops feae, assembly GCA_023970755.1. Lineage (NCBI taxonomy): Eukaryota > Metazoa > Chordata > Lepidosauria > Squamata > Viperidae > Azemiops > Azemiops feae. Next base: position 385,121 of record JALGBA010000920.1, on the reverse strand, counting down.
TACAGCATTTTTATTAACAGCCTTTATGGTTTTCCCATAGATCTTTCCAAAACTGAATTGCATATTTCCTTTTTCTTTCTTTTCTTTTTTTTTCTTTCTTGTTTTTTTTTTCTTCCATTTTCAGACTTTCTATTGTCATTTATATTTTGGTAGGAGTACCTCTGGTCTCATTGAAATAACTCATTTTGCTTAAATTGGATGATTTGTGCCTCATACTATTCAATATTCTCAGCTGTTGCTGTTACTTGTTGATTTCCAAAGCTTCTTCAATTTTTATGGTGTTTAAGCCAATATTTTTTTTTATTAGGTTTGTCTTGATCCTTACATTCTTCCAATTTTGCTCTTTCGTGTTCTTTAAATTACTCATTTCTGATCCTGATTTTTTTATTATTTTGTCTTCACATCTGATCTTCCCTTTTGGGATTAAAAATGGTTTTGCTTTTGGTTTTCTAATGTTGATACCCAGTCCTTCTGTATTTTTATTATATTTTCATTCTCCCATATATATGCATATGTATATAATATAATATAAAAGTAAAATAAAAAATATATATGCCTATTATATAGGTATGTTGAAGATAATAAACTTACTAATACTCCTTCCACAACAACAATCCTGAAAAGTGTTAGTCTGAGAGAGTGCGATTGGCCCAAAAATCACCCAGCTGGCTTTCACGCTGAAGATAGGCCTAGGACTTACATTACAATCTCCTGCTTTCTAGGCCAACATCTTAATCACTTCCCCAGGGGTGTCCAATCTTGGCAACTGTAAAACTTGTGGAATTGCCAGAATTCCCAGCCAGCCATAATGGCTGGAGAATTCTGGGAGTTGAAGTCCTCAAGCCTTAAAGTTGCTAATTTTGGACACTACTGCACTATCCAATACTGACTCAGAAAAATATTCTCAATCGTTCAAAAGTACAATTTAAACGGGCCTACTTACGTCACTCGTGGAAGCTCTCTGGGTGATGTTCAACCCATCAGCCCAACTTCCATACAGTTCTCGGTTGGCTGTTGTAAGAAGATATAGGAGGAAGGGAGATTTATCTTTAGTTTCTTGCGCTCCTGAGGAAAAAGTGGGGACAAATCCTTGATAAGTAAATGTTCACTTTCACTGCAGCTTTTAAAAATGTTACAAGAGATTGTTGGTCACCTGTCTTGTCAGGCCTGAGCAGCAAAGTGCATAGAACCAAATTAAGCAAGATAGGTACTGATCTTAAACAGACTGCATTTCCTACAAGCAAACATTGTATTAATTTCAAACATAACAGTTAGATTTGTTTCTTCCCTCCCCATGGCTTGAGAATCTAGAAAATGAAGAGGAAAAAAAATCAAGGAAAGGAAAGCTGATGTACAAGCAGTTCTGTACAACGCACATCCTTTCATGAAATCAAAGCTGTTTCCGAGAGCAAATTCTCTAGTGTTTTATCCAGTCACCGTGTAAATTATTCAACCACTGAGTAATCCACAGAAATCTAGATTTTATTTCCTTCTATGCCCTCAATATGAGTTTTAGCCCCAAACAATGATAGTGAGTCATTTTTCTGTCACCCATTAAATCAGTATCTATGTTGGTAACAGCTGCTCCAGCAGTTAAACACAGCAGAGGCATAATATTGTGGGGCATCACTGGAAATATAACTTTGCAAGCAGCAAGGTATTTGTTTTTTCCATGATACGAAGAAGCCTATTTTCTAGGAGATGGTTGACGTGCAGTCTCTCATGGACCAATGTGATACACATCCATAACAACTCTTAAGAGTTAAAGGAAGCTCATCAGTCTGCTTTTACTGGGTTCAAATCCAGTAGTAAAACTATGGTTGGTTGGCTTTCATATAACAGACTTTCCTTTTAGGTTATAAGGTAAGGAGATATTTACATTGTTAACATAAAGCTGTTTGGAGTGTCTTCATTGTTATGTATCCACTCTCTCTCTTTCTCTTTCTTGTTTTTTGTAAGAAATGTAATAGACATCACCTGAAAGGAGCAGTTGTCTACCATCTCCATTATTCTATTTTCAACTTTGGAAGTGGTGAAATATTTGTGTCATAAATTATTTGGAGGAAATGATCTGTAGAATTCAGCCATTATCGGATGAAGACAGGCATATAGTATCACAACACTGCAGTGCTGAAACAACTATTATCTGAAGCTTTGGAAGCGGGTAGGGCATTCCATGAAATAGCTGGCTAACAACTGGAATACTCCAGTAGTTGCTACCATGTTGGCATTGCATATAAGCTCCCCAATCTCTGCCAGTTCAAAAGCCACACTGGGTTTTGTTGGCATGCAGGGCACTTACACTCCATAGAAGTGTCCTGAATTAATATTTTATTTAATTTTATATTTTGGAGCAAGAGGAAGAGTTGTCACCTGAGTAATAAGAGTTGGAAGGGACCTTGGAAGTAGTCCAACCCCCTGCTCAAGCAGGAAACCCTATAATATTTCAGACTAATGGTTGTCCAATATCTTCTTAAAAACCTCTAGTGTTGGAGCACCCACAACTTTTCGAGGCAAGTTGTTCTATTGATTATTTGTTCTGTTAGGAGATTTATCCTTAGTTCTAGATTGGTTGTCTCCTTGATTAGTTTCCATCCATTGCTTCTTGCCCTGCCTTCAGGTGCTTTGGAGAATAGATTGACACCCCCCTCCCTTCTTTGTGGCAGCCCCTTAGTTATTGGAGCACTGCTATCATGTCGCCCTCTAGTCCTTCTTTTCATTAAACTAGACCTACCCAATTGCTGCTACTGTTCTTCATATGTTTTAGCCCCCAGTCCCCAAATCATCTTTGTTGCTCTTCTCTGCACTTTTTCTAGAGTCTCAACATCTTTTTTACATCGTGGTGACCAAAACTGGATGCAGTATTCCAAGTGTGGCCTTACCAAGGCATTGTAAAGTGGTATTAATACTTCATGTGATCTTGATTCTGTTCCTCTGTTAATGCAGCCTAGCACTGTGTTGGCTTTTTTGGCAGCTGCAGCACACTGCTGGCTCATATATAAGTGATTGTCTTTTACTTTTTGACCACCCTAAACAATAGCAAAAAAAAAAAAAATCCACAGAAAAACAAGATCTTGAAAAGTTAGAATCCCACCTGGTTTCTAGGGCTGTAAACGTTTGCTGCTCTTTGGAAGAAGAGCTGAGCTGAGCCAATCCTTGGGAAAGTGGGGATAGGAATAATTTCTGTCTGGCTGCAGCAGCTTTTCCCAAATGCAGACAGCAACCCCAGTTTTATTCCCTCACATGGCACAAATCCATTGAGAGTGATCTGAGTAATGGCATTTAGATGTCCTACTGGAACCAAGGCTAAAGAAGGGAAGTAAGAATATCTTCTCCCAATTCTACTACTTCATTTTTTTTCCGTTCTACCTGAGATTTATGTTATAAATGCAACAAGGACTAAAGTGTAATGCTCAAATATTTGTTTTTATAAGCTACTGGCATGATCCCCCAAAGGGGCATATCTAAACTTTTCATTTTAATCAGCCATATTAACTAGGAATAGAAAATGTCCTTATAGCTATCAGCCATGCTTTATAAAAAAAACAAAAGATTACTGTCATACAAAAGTCAATAAAGTCCCTCAAGGGAGACCATCCTTTTTCATTTCCACCCCTTTTCCCCCCTCACATATGTTTTATGTGTCTATAATTTAATAAAATATGTGTACCAAAACTATCCCCTGCTGAACATAGCTATTTTAGCTTTTTTTTTTTTTATGGAAAATCCTATGCTGACACAATCCTTGGGGGTTTGGGTGCATGTGCGGGGGGGAACTGCTAAAAAGTGCAAAAGAAACAAATCTGCTCATTTCTGACAAGAACAGCACATCCAGAAGTATGGGTAGACACCATTGCCTGGTCTCAGTTGCAGACCTGATTGTAGGTACATCTTGATCAGTTCCTAAGAGATGTTGGCTTTGAGACTGGAATTTCAGTCTCAAAGATGAGACTGCTGAAATGTAGAGGCAAATAATGAAATTTCATATTCCCCATATGAAAAAGAATTTGCTTATATTTGGTCTTGTATCCAAAGAGAGGGGAAGGGAAGGGAAGGGAAGGGAAGGGAGAAAGATTGTACACACAAATTACATAAACTGGATCTTGGATTCTTAGCGAGTCTGTTAGCAAGTATTGCTCTGTGACTGTTTTTGCAATCGGTGTATAATAAATCATTTTATTTTTATATGCTTTTATTATTTGAATGCCAAAAACAAACAGAAAAGGAAACAATACAAAAAGTTATAAAGAAAGGGGTCAATCTGCAGTTACTTATAATCTGATACAATTTTTCCCTTGCTGTATTCTATAAGGGGAAATTATCAGTGGGAAATAAGTAGAGAAAATGAAATGTTTTCTTTGTGGGAATTTGTTCACTATAATTCATTGGCCACATTTCCAGGAGAAGGGAAATGCCAAGATTGTAACTGAACATCATATGTTTTATTTTGACAAAAAGAAATGTTTGGCTGTTGGGCTACTAGTTGAACCTTTAGACCAGCCAGGTAAATGTTTCCTGCTGGCTTTTGTTCAACATTCAGACAAAGAATTGAGAAAGGGGTGGGGGTCAGGAAAAGATGAGTTCTACATTTCTTGGCTCCATCTTAGTATTGGTGGTTATATTACAAGTCAATCTTGTATCTGCAGTTTTGTTACTGACGTACGTGCCTGGATTTCTACTCTGCTGTTCTCAATCATTATTTTAACTGAGCCTCTTTAGGGCTTTGTTAAGAAACAGATTACATTAAATCACCTAAGCCTAATAAAAGGCTTCTGCTAATATGGAAATCTCCAAGCTCTGTGGACAAAAAATGTTCTCTTCTTAATACGATGCCTTTCTATGAAGGATGTTTCTAAATTATCCCAGAACTAAAACAAGAATAGGAGAGGAAGAAGAAATAAGGTAATCTGACACAGAATGGACTGTCTTGCTCATATGGGAACAATTTTGAAACAGCTGTAGATAATTTCATTGTCCTGTCTTCTGTTTTGTCCTATATGCTAATCCAATTTCCTTCTTCATGCAAGTAAATATTTTACTGTTGGTCCTTGCTTATTGATTGCAGTCAGGACTGACAACCCCGTCACTAAGTGATACGGAAATTAAGTGAAACATCATGTGATTGCATCAGACTTAAGACCTCACTTGTGCTTCTAGCATTAAGTGAATTAACATGGTCATTAAATGAGACACATTAAATGAGATAGGAGTTGCACTTTCACTTCTGCATTCTTTATTAATTCTGCTTGTTTGAAGCCAGTTATGAAATTCATAATAGTAATCAGATGATTGTCGGATGCTGCAATGACCATTAATGTAAGGCAGGGGTGTCAAACTGCCGGCCCGCGGGCCAGATGCATCACCGGGAAACCGCGACCACCCCATTGCCGGCAATGGGGAAAAAGCTCCGATACGTTGCGCGACATCACATGACATCGCGAGTTTGACATGTCTGATGTAAGGATTGGTCACAGAGGTTTTTTTTTTCAACTGTTGCAACTTTAGTGAATGAATGGTCACTAAATGAGGAAGTTGGTAAGCGAGGACTACCTGTATTGTGTATGTTTTCTTTTTAAATAAATCAACAACAACAACAATAATGATGATGATGATGATGATGATGATGATGATGATGATGATGATGATGATGATGATAGACTTGGAAGGGACCTTTGAGGTCTTCTAGTCCAACCCCCTGCTCAGGCAGGAAACCCTATACCATTTCAGACAAATGGTTGTCCAGTCTCTTCCTAAAAACTTCCAGTGTTGGAGCATTCACAGCTTCTGGAGGCAGGTTGTTCCACTGATTAATTGTTCTAACTGTCAGGAAATTTCCCCTTAGTTCTAGGTTGCTTCTCTCTTTGATTAATTTCCATCCATTGCTTCTTGTCCTGCCTTTAGGTGCTTTGGAGAATAGCTTGACTCCCTCTTCTTTGTGGCAACCCCTGAGATATTGGAACACTGCTATCATGTCACCCCTCGTCAATCTCTTCATTAAACTAGACACCCAATTCCAGCATTGAATTTCATTTTGTTAGAAAGCGCCCAATGTTCAAGTCTGTCAAGATCCTTCTGTATCTTAATCCTATCTTTTGAAGTATTGGCTATTCCTGCAGCTTGGTGTCATCTGCAAATTTGATGAGTTCCCCAAATATCCCATATTGCTTCTTCTCTGTAAGGTAGTCCTCAGAGATTTGGATTTAATTATGTCAACCATAGATTTTTCACAACAGATTTCATGGCTTTGAAATTTTGTGAGAAAAACTCACTTGAATATAAATTTGCCAACCTATATTATGGCTTTGAAAGGCACCCCCAGTTTTAACTAGTCCTTTTATTTCCATCTTGTATTAAAAATTAGACATATTATGATGAGCTTTTAATTATTATTTTTTTAAATTAAACCCTTGTTAATTAATAAAAAGGCTACAACGAATGCATGCTTCACAATAGTATTGTGCTCTATCCTCAGTATAAAACCTAATTAGTTGATTGAGAAACTAGGATGATTTGGCTTGAACTGGTTCAAAGTTTATACCATCTGTATGGGTTCATATTTCATTTCAGAACATTAAAGTATTTTTTTGTATTGACTATCATTAAGATATGAAAAAATTATAGCCCTGGTGTTTGGGGCAGAATGTATTAATATTTGTGTGCAGTATAGCTCTTTTTGAAAATAATAATAAAGCATTATGTCCAGTGGTCCTCTTTAAATTTATAGGTGCAGTTGTGGGTGCTCCAACACTGGAAGTTTTTAAGACAAGATTGGACAACCATTTGTTTGAGATGGAATAGAGTTTCCTGCTTGAGCAGGAGGTTGGACTAGAAGACCTCCAAGGTCCCTCCCAACTCTGTTATTCTGTTAAAATAATCTAGTCAGTCTTGGGGACAGATGGGTCAGAAAACCATGTAAAGGGCTGCTGCAAGGATCACTTGAGATATCTGTTGAATAAAGTTAAGGGAATTCACTTTGAGTTAGACCCTAGCTGTGCAGCTCCAGTTGAGTTGACTGAGGTCTGGCAAGGTTTTCTGGAAAGCGTTTGAATTTATTGACGCCAAGGAAACAGTGTCCATTTGAAGTTCTGGAAGGAAGTTTGTGGAGAAGGTTTTGAGGCTGTTTGGAGTGTCTTTGATTAATTGAAGCTGTTAGATTAAGTCCATAAAAATATCAGAAGATCTCCTTGGACTAAGGGATTATATATATATTTTTAATATGACATGATTTCTTGATATTTTATAGGATATATTTCAAGAAGCTAGAATATGCTGCCCTGAAGGACTCTGTCACCCATAACAAGTCGGGATTATCATGGTCGAACAGTCCATTTTGCTTTCAACCAAAAGTGGCCAAAAGCTTTGCATGTTTGGCAGCAAGGACTGGACTTTTGGAGAAAGCGTAACAGGTAAGGCCTCTGGCATCCTTTCTGGCAACTTTATAAGGCTTCAGAAAGGAATTTATTCCAGTTTTATTCCTTAATATGTGAAGCAGCTGGTTCGGCAAAAAAAAAGCTTTTATTTTTGTAACTGCGAAATCTCAAAACAATCAATTGTCTCTTAGCGGCTCTTCCTGTCCTTGGATACACAAATGTTTAATTACATAAAAAAATATTTAATTACAATAGATGTACTGTACTCATAAAACACCAATATAACAATAAATTATACTGACAATTCTTCTATTTACTGATACAATGACAAGGTAAATATTCATTTGGGCTATTTTATTTTATTTATTGTATTGTATTTTAGCCAGATAGTATGCATACAAAATAACTGTCTTTGTATTGTTTTTATATCCTTTGCAAGTCTCCTTTGTACAAATAAAATCAGTTCAAATATACCATTATCAAATAATCAGTTTTAGAAAATGCCGAACTCCAATCTTATCTGCCTTCTGCGTTTACTTTTTTAGAGCTTCTCTCAGTTCATCCTCCCTTATTTCCCTTTCTTTGAATATTAAATAATTCCTTAAGAGGGGATTCTGAAATAATCTTTCCATGCTTACCATGCAACAGTTGTACCCTCAGGGAAAAGATTTGTTTGTTTGTGTTTTTGTTTTTGAAAACTAGAGAATGAGTTGTTATTTCACATCTGGGGTATTTAACAGCATTTCTAAAATTTCGGGAAACATGATAAAATAAGTTTATATGAATACTTATAATGAAATTGTTTTAGCTCCAGGCTATTTCCTTGGGCGGGGGGGGGGGGGAAGAAGCTAAAAAGTTATGGGTCTCAGGGTAAGGTCTGTTTGAACAATGTAGCATTTTTGGAGATGTGCTGGGATAATGCTCAGATACAGAGATTATCCATAGCATTCTCCCTTAATTACAGCACTAAGTGGTTCTCTTGTGGGCACACCTGGGGTTCTAGAATTCCAGGAACATCTCCTGAAATAGGTAAGTATCTCAGGAGTAGGAAGATCAAGAGCTAGTTCCTATTTTTGCCATTGCTTACATATTATAGACAGAGAGTGTCAAGACTATATTATACAGTCTTTTGGAGACTGTATAATATAGTTGGATTATTTGGAGATTATGTGACACGGTTGAAATAACAGAGATACGTACCAAAACGGAGAGTGGTCCAGCCCTTCCACTCTATTCTCAGGGAAAGGGTTTTGATGAGAGCATTTTAAATATGTTCAAGGACAGGAAGAAAAATCTTTGCAGCTTGCTGACTTCATTTGTGTGTATCATAATGAGTGGGATCAGCTTGCTATTCCTCCTTCATCTTTGCCTGTGAGGGTGAGAATCAATTTGTTTAGCCAACAACAGCTCAAATTGTGGTGGTAGCTATTCTTCCCCCGTCCCTTAAAAGATACTCTGTATGGATGACAGCCTGTATTTTTCTTGTTTTTAAATGACAGAGCTGGCAGTGCCTCCCAGCACAAATTATGCAAGAGAGAGAACTGAAACTACAACCTTTTATTTTACTGTGATTTCTTTCCCTCAACAAGAAATGATCACAACTTCCCCCCCCCCGATCATTATGTTATATATGCTAGAATCTGTTTCTGATTCCCCATTCATCCAATCACCGCAGATGTACCATATCTAGACCCCATTATTCTGATTCTAGGATATACGAATCTAACGCTAGCCCACCACTCCCCCCTGTTGAAAAATTGCCAACACATCTTGTTTCACAGCCCTATTATAATTTGAACTATCTCTCCAAAATAAGAGAATTTTTATCCCATTTCTCAGAATGCTTGGAATCAAGCAGATGCTCAGCTGAGCCATGAGTTTGTTCCTATGATGGTAGCTTACATTTGCATAACATGTGTAAGAATAGTCATATTCCTGCGGGGATTAAATCATGCTGCTTCTTTCCCTTTTTGGAGGGGCCAGAATTATATATCTGAAACTTCTGCAATTTTAGCCTCCTGGGCTACATCTGGCATTATGAACTTAAATGTGTGATACATGCTTTCTTGCTTCACTATTTTAAAAGTGAGATTTGTTTTTATATTAGCCTATATTTCATTTTAGCTGCGTATATATTCTACTTTCTGCCTGTCTTGTTATTTTTCCCTTGTACCTATTTTGAGAAATCTTAACCTATATTCTGTTTCTTAATAAATACCTTAGATTACAGTGCTGATTTTTTTTTAATTTGAATCTACTGCATGGTATTTAAAAATGCTTCTACTGATAAAGGTTGGGATCAGCTGTGGAAATCTACTAAACCATTTTTTTTAGTTCTTTAAAGATTCTTGGAAAATAATTGCAAAATTCAATAATGTCTTTAAGCCAAAATTTAAGTGCAACTTAAAGTCCTCTACAATATTAAGGATATGATTCAGACAAAAAAATGACTCAGAATGAAAGTTTACACAATTTTAATTATCTCTTATAAAAAAAATAGTTGGACTTAATATGCTTAATTTGGGGTGAATAGCCTCTAGGCAATTGACTATTATTTAGTTTATATTAATGAAAAGTCATAATGTAACGGAATGCGTATGCAGTAGAATTTAACAAAAACCAGATAAATAAAATTACTTTTGTTGTAGTAGTTACATTATTGCACTATTAGTGGCTAAGATTTTCAGTGTTTTGAAGTTATGAAATATGCTATATGTTGAACTTGTTTTTCTAAATATGGGTGACATTTTATGATATGAATAGCCATAAACCTTTCTCAGATAGGGCAGAACACATGAAATAGCATATAATCCATTACTTTGTACAGTATTGACCTGAAAACAATTTTTATTTGATTGTAATGAAGAGGCATTTCTCTAAGTAGGTATGTTATCTTCTAAAATTAGTTTTTTATTCCCTCTAACTCTAGCATAATTAAGAAGAGGGGGGAAAATATATAGTATACTGTCTGAAAATTTTGACCAGATTTCAAATTGTCCAGGTGTGTTTATTTCCTAATTTTGTCTATTACCAATTCATCAAAATGCTTTCTCCCAAGTTTATATTCTTGAAGTGAATATTAGTATGCAAGTGCTGTTTGACTGGACCTTTGTTAAAAAAAGTTCTTCAAGTACTTATACTGGCAGGATCTTACTCAGCTAGTCATCTACACATAGGCACCCAATGAAAGACCTTGGCTAGAATATGGTTTCCTAAGATAGGCCTCTAAGGGTAGAGTAATCCAGTCCTTTTGGCTGCAAACCTTTTGCTATTTACTTTGCTGACAATTGCACTTACTTGCTCAAGTGATAGTATCTAAGGATGCTTTTCTTCTTGTACTAAACTCAAGTATCCATGAAAGCTGCTCATGACTCTTACAAGCCAACAATGGGGAAGTGCACAAAATCAGAGGCTCTTTCCTTCAATCCATCAACTTCCTAGGGCAAGAGAATGAACAAGCCAAGCCAACCACCGTTGGATGAGCAGCAAAGTCATTTCTCCATTTAGCAAGGAGGAGCAAAAGAGAAAGTCAGTACTCAGAGTTTGTGGGGAAAAAGAGAAGTTCCTAGAGGTGGAATGGAGGATGAAAAAATCAGAGCCCTTACCAGTGAAAAACCATCTCACCTGGCAGCCCTAGAAGAAAATCTGCAAACATTACCATCCAACAAGAACCTTTTGAGAAAGTCGCCTAAGGATCTTTCTCAGTGGAGAAGATATGGATCAACTAATATGCCTTTTCTATGATGCCCCCATTCTCTATTCTTGGAGGTCCATAAGTCCCTACTCTTATGGTATTTGAAAAGTAACAGTACAGCTTCCTTCCACAGAGCTTTTAACCCTAGTTGATTGTAGTGAGGAATATAATCATCATCAAGTGGTGAATATTTCCAGACTCAGCACCTGATGAGCTTAAAGCCTGTGAGGGAGAGGGCTGAGAGAGGAAGAGTAGAAAAATTTTAAAAAAAAAGAGGGGGGAAAGAAACAACAACCAGAAACACAAATTGAGGATACAACAAAAGTAAAAGAGAAGAACCTCTTCTGGGCTTCTTTGCTCAAATCTGTAAATCCTCCCAATCTTTCAAAGATGCCTAGCCTTGAAGGGCCTCATTTTCTTGAGAGAGAACTGAAGTATTGCCTCAAGAGCTAGCCACTGTCCAGGAGAATGACTATTTACAAATATTCCATTTGTATTGCTGAAACTGGCATTCCAGACTTGACATAAACTACTCCTGCCAAGATGGCTTATTTCTTTAGCAAGGTATTGCAATTTGGTTTAATGATAGGACAGACTGAAGCTTCAAGGAGACTTGTTTGAAAATTCTGTTCCCTAAAGCCTTATAGAGGCAGGAGCAATTAAATTAATCCATTTTTCTTCCTCCTTTGGTTTGTCCTTTTGGCACATGCAACTACCTATCTGGCCCCCACCTCTCTACATAAAGATGTCCCTACCACATTAATTGTTTCAGGTATCCATCTTGCGAGAGTGTTATAATTTATGTATTGTTTTGTATTGTTTCACTTTTTTATGTTGTAATCTACCCAGGGTCCTCTGACTGAAGCTATAAAAGCTTAAGACAGTGATGGCGAACCTTTTAGAGACCGAGTGCCCAAACTGCAACCCAAAACCTACCTACGTATCGTCGGGTGCCGGGTGGACATGGCCCATTGGGTGGGTGTGGCCCATTGGGAGGGGAGGGCCTATTCGGTGGGCGTGGCTGCAGTGGTAACGGCAGACTGGGTGGGACTAAAAAGTTCAATCAATCAATTCCAACTTTGCAAGATCTTTTTTTTCCCGCGAGAAGTTGAAATTGACTGATTGAGTGAACCTTTTTTTTTTTTGCACACGGCGGTGGAGGCCTAAAGTGAAAAGGTTTTATAAAACCTAGCTGAAAGCCTAGGGCTCTGAGTGCCGCCTCTGGCACCCGTGCCATAGGTTCGCCACCACTGCTTTAAGAAATAACTTTATATAATATAAGCTACAATAACCTTGTATCATGTTCTCTGAATTAAATTCAGTTCAGTTTTCATTTAGCTCTCCAAATATCCAAGGACTGTATGAGCCTCTGATCATTGTCAGTCTTACCCATTGAAAGGCCCGCAGTAGAGGTGAATTAAACTTGTTTCACTATGTTGTAGAATGTGTCCTTGACTATATAAGAACAACCTTCTGCGAACAGGAGTCCCATCTCAATTTGGTATTTATCTATGTATGAAGAACTTTGGATTTCATGTGCCTGGATTGTGATTTTTAAAAAAAACATCGTGTCCTGGAAAGATACTTGTATGCCAGATGCCAGAGAATGGCTTGATGAAATGTGCCAACTTTGAGTCTTCAATTTGGCTCTTTATCTGGATAAGGAAAGACTAGACAATCTGGTACCATGTGGTCAAATTTCAATTTGTTGTTTAAAAAATGAGTTGTGATCATTTTTACATAACTATAATTATTAATGCATTTTACTTAGGGGTTCTTTGTTTGGTTTATTAACTTCTTACATCTTTGTTTAATTTGAATTTCTATATTTTCTTTTTCTTCAAAGTTAATAACAATAATAACAACCTAAATAATATGATTTCTGCAGGTTGACGTTAAAGCCTCTCTTATATTATTTTAATTCATTGATCTCCAAAATTGCAAGTTTTTGCTTGAAATATAAATTAAACCTTGTGGTCTTCATTCTTTTACCCTTCACGAACCTGACACCTATTTCCCTTTGATCTGGAAAGTCTGTTGAGAAATGATTACCTGAAATTTAAATGGGGTCCTTGGTGCTCTCTGAACCAAGATGGTTTTCTTGCAGACATTTTCCTTACCAAACTAGGTAACATCATCAGTGCTCAGCATCAGCATCAATGCAATTTAAGTGCTTGGCATTCAATTGGCAACTCAGCATTGGCTTGCCACCAGATGTAGTGAACATGGCAAAAACACGGAACTTTGGAGGTTGAACTGTACTTCAAAACCTAGAGAAGCTGCCAGTTCTCCATCCTTCCTTTTACAGCATGCTCTACTTTTGTTCTTGGAGTAAAACATTGAATTTCAACTCCCCTTATTGCTCAGGGATTATGAGGATTGTAACCCAGCCCATCTGGGAGAACCAGGTTAAGGACTCCTGCTCCACATCACAAATACTAAAAAAAAAAGGTCAAATCAATCAAGCTGGTAAAAGCAGAATTCATATATTTGTTCTTCTTTGTGAACAGGGATTTATGTGAGGTAGTATGGCTAGCCACCTGCTCCTCTAGTTTAATTGCTTTTAAGCAATCTTGCCTAACTGTTGGACAGTAACTAGATTTTTTTTTCCCCTCCTCTGATGGCTGGCAGTGCCATCTGCAGCATTTCCCTAAGCTTAAGGATTGTGTCAGAATTTGTTAATGCTGTATTTATTTTGCAGCAATCCAAATCAGGAAAAAAATCTGAGCATTTTAATAAACAATTGTGACTCAAAAAATGCTTTTTCAAAATTATCTTAAATTTCTTTGAAATTTAAATTTCCTACGGATGTAGATCAGGGGCTCCCTAAATCCTGTTCTTTGAACAAGAATCAGAGCCAATTCTGATTTCTAGATGATGAAAGATGGATTATATGAATAGAATCTATCATATTCAAAGCTCTTTTCTTCTTTACCATAAATCAAACACAGTGGGAATATCAGTAAAATCTTGGTTTCCAGAATTTGTACTATAGACAAGATGATATAATTCAGGATGAGTTTAGATTCCTGTATCAATAAATAAGGTTCATTATTTATTATCATTGCTAAAATCTAGGTCAAGCAAAAGTAACTGTTGCCTTCCAAGCATGTACATCCATTCAAGATACTATGTCTAGAAGTCAGGAACGATCAGCATGGTGGCATTTCAGAAGTAGGATATGAAAGAAGTGTAGGCAGCAGTTAGATTGGCCAATCAGAAGCAGACATGGAAATGAAAAGCAGATTGATTCTCTGTCTTTTCTTATCCCATGCAATGTTCTTAGGGTTGCAATCTCAGCTCCCCTCTGTAAAAGTTTTTAAACTGCTACTCCCAGAATTCTGAATATGCTAGTTATAAATTCTAGGATTTGCAGTTCTAGCATATTTGACAAATTGCAAATTGTAAAGGATACCTTGTATAGGTAGTCCTTGACTTATGACCATTAGTTTAATGACCAAAGTTACAACAGTGCTGAAAAAAGTGTCTTATGATCAGTTCCTCACAATTATGTCCGTTACAGCGTGTCCAAAGTCACAGAATCATGATTTGGATGCTTGGCAACCAGCATGTAATTAAAATGATTGCAGCATCCATGCCTCAGGTCATCAGCATTTGTGACCTTTCAGCCAGCTTCTGACAAGTAAAGACAATGGAGGAAGTCGAGCTTAACAACTTTGTGATTCACTTAACAAACATGGCAGAGAAGGTCATAACTCATTTAACAATCTCATTGTTTAGCAACAGATGTTCTGGTCCTAGTTGTGGTTGGAAGACAAAGACTACCTGTATAATTGTTACACTGAAGGTTGAGTAAAACATAAACATTGAAAGGAGGAAGCCTCAGAAGAGTAACACCACCTAGCTGCTCAAAGCAAGCTTGTTTTAAACCATTAATGGAAGTTGACGTCCTTCCTAGGATGGTTCATGGGTCTTTCTTCTTTTGGTTCCACATTTATACGTTCATGCCCCACAAAGAATGGTGGCATCCTTTACTTTGCCAGTAACTCAGTGTAGAACTGAGGTTTGATGGCATTATATTGCTGAAGAGTCTTTTTGTGTGTGACCCAGAGAGAAGGAAAGCAAGACGTAGTCAACTCATTCAAGCTGGTCACCAACGATGGCTCATATCACTAGTGATACCTGTGAAAGTGAGGAAGACATATCACAACCTAAGTGTCTGATGGTGACAGCTCTGGTGTTTTTCCTCTGGTGGTATCTTTTGGGGGGAGGTTAGACTGCAGTTCCAGGAAGATAAAGATGGCAGCTATGAACTCCAAAAAGTCTACAACTAACCAAATGTTCAGGAAAGATGGAACTAAGGATAGCTTTCTACTGAGGTTCTTCAAACACAGGGATATCCCTAAGGCTTCTACTGTGTTTATGGCACTTTTCCCCTCTTGAACTCAACTAGCAGACATTTGTCCGTATTAAGCAAGAAGGCATAGACATTGTGGAAAATAAATTGGCCATTGCCTGCAACTACAAATTTGGTTCTCAAGCTCCATTAAATACATAAAAAGTAGCATATAAAAATTGCTTTCTCAAAGTAGCAGCCTTGCTTTCCACATACCACATACTGGGTAATGGGGAAAAAATGCTAAATACACACATGTCCTGAAGCATTTTTCTTTTCTGGAATATGAATGGGATTCATAAAAGTGATATGGTTTGCCAAAATAGTCTTTTGTTTCAGTGCCAGACATTTTAAGACTTCTTGCTTTCAGAAACACAAGCATAATTTGATCCAGGTAATTTGCTATAAAAGAGGAAAGAGTACTAGATTGTAAAAGATAAACTAGATAGTTATCTGGAAATAAACCCAACTAAATAAAGAGCAAATTAATTTAGAATCTGGTTGCAAATTGATCTTCTCCTTCACCTCCTCCTCCTCCTCCTCCTCCTCCTCCTCCTTCTTCTTCTTTATTGCAAAGATCCTATAAAAGAAGGTGGCTTGGATTTGTTTGTTTGTTTGTCTGTCCAGTGGGCCATATCAGCTCAGTTCAGGTCAATAATCTATCACCCATCTGTCTTTAAAATTCCCTTAGTAAATGTTTGGATGAAATGAAATTTCATCTCATTCTTGAAATATGTTTCAATTAAAAAGTGGGCAGCATCTTCAGTAATTTATTTTTCTTACAGCTTCTAGGTCTTACAGCTTCTATTCATTGTTTTATCATGTCCATTAATCATTATATTACAGTTCTCAAAGAAGCTTGGCAGACAAGGGGGAAATTTGCTTTAGACCCAGTGAATCTCCAGAATTTGGATGCATTGTCCAATAAAATTAACTAAAGTACTATGTTAACATTATGTAGGCACTGCTAATCAAGCACTGTTCCATTACTGAGTTTGAATGAGTAACATTTTGTTCGACAAACCTTCACTTTAGTTCTAGAATTCAAAAGATTTGAGTTGGTCTGTTCTTCACTAGTGATTCCCTCTCCCTTGTTCAGTCTTTGTGTCACTATTTTGATTGCTTCCAAACACTCTGTCAATGGTTAAATCAATGCCGCTTTGGAACATTTAAAATACTATCTTGAAAATCTGCATCTGCGCACAAAAGAACAATCAAGCACCAGAAAAGTAGGTTTTCTCTAGCCAGGTTTCTAAGGGTTTCAGATGATAGTATAGGGCCTGTCATCTCCCTATGTTACAGTTGTACTTTTAGGTTTTTAATGGAAGTTAATGCCATTTGAAATTTCTTTCGCAGCTTTCTCTCATAACAGGACAGACACCCTTTTGATGCCAGAGATATATTTAGAATTTCAAGGGTATGTTTTGGGTTCACTCCTAAAACAGTTGCCACAGGGAGGAATTTTGCTACTTATTCACCAGAAGGTAAACTTCTCACCCCAGCTAATTCTTTATCAAGCCAGCTTACCTGCTTATACTTTTTTTCTGGGCAGGTAGACATATTTCCAAACAAGGAACTGGGTTGAAGCCACCATCATTTTTAATTTGTAATGCAATATGTAGGGCTTATGTGTATCCCCAAGGCATTCTTCTAATGAAAGTTATGCTTGAGGCTGGTGTTTTTCAGCATGCCCGATCCTTATTTAATTAAACTTTGAAAAATAATTAAAAGATGGCATATAGAGCTTTGCTGATGCCAAGGAAGATAATTATATCATCTACTCCATCTGAGAGGAAGAAAATTGAGAACAACACTTCCTCATTTTTAGTGATTTTTTACTTTGAGACCAGTTTAGAAAGCAGCATAAAAATATTCCCACCAGTAAGGTTCCTAAGGATGGTCTCCATCATTTAATCCTGGTTTAATAGGTTAATTTGTTGGCCTCCGTTGGGCTTCTGGGCTAATGGTGATCCCCACTGGGTGGAGCTACAGAACTCACAATATTCCTGCCAATTTTGCTCCCATATAGTTTCACAACTTGAGAAAACCTGCCTTGATCTATCTATAATGATCAGGTATGTCATTTTTCTTAAATTACTGACTACTGTTGCTTAGTTAGATTACCTTCTTTTACGTCCTGCCCATTTCCTAACCATCTTTTGATTCTGTGTCCTACTGCTTTTCAGCTGATTCACTGGATGTAACATTACCCATTTTTGGAAAGTCCCTATTTCTAAAATATCATAGCCCAGGAATGGACAACTCTTTTCATTCTCTTAGCCCCAACCTGAATGACCAATGACTAGGGTTCACATAAGAAGCAATTTAAAATATCTGGTGGGACAGCTAGTTCCATGTCTTAAGAAAATTAAAACTGCCTATTTGTAGCACAGAGCATAATTCCAGACGTTTCTGCTTTGGCCAATTGAACAAAAGTAGAATATAATAGAAGATTATCCAAGAATATCTCAAAATCAAGATTAGAGATATTAGAGGGGAAAAAATTACCTCAATATTAATGAAGGACTTTAAAGATTCATTTCCAATTCATGGTCTGAACTGAACCAAGATTGTTAGGAGCTCTACATTGCTACAGAGGGGGGGGGGACAATATGATTCCTTAATATCACACATAAGCAGTTCTCCTTATAAACCAGATGATGGGCCTTAGATGAAGCTGGATTAATCATCAAGGACATTTTCCACCCTTTAATTGGGATTTAGAGGGTGAAGAATGTGCTCTTTTTCCCTCTAACCTGAAATGCATTTCCAACAAACTACAGAGATATACAGTAATATACAGTAAGATTTACTCCAGTACACAGAAGCTTTACTTCTCAAAGAATGGAGAGCTGATAGAATATAATGAAGAAGATGCCTATGGATGGAATTGCCCTAATAATAAAAACATTCCTCATACTATTATAAACAGGAAAAGAAGTATATTAAGCCATTCCATACGATTAAGTTAAAAAAAAATTAAAAATAAAATAAAATGATTTTTTAATCTCAATTTGTGCTATAGTTCATGGTCTGCCAAGCAAATAGTATGCTTTTTAAAGAAATCCCAAACTACATATTTGAAATAATAGCAGTTTCCAAATGAACAGTTATGGTCTATTGAACAAATCCTTTAGTTTTGAAAAATACTCTTAATACACTTGAAATACTTTAAGAATGTCTTTTGGAATATCTTGTCATTAAAGAAACAAAGGATTTGAAACATAGCTTAAATTCCTTAACATCCAAGGCAGCTTTTTTAGTATTTAGGAGTAAAATCAAAATTAAGATGAACATTAAATATCTGCATAATGGATGATGTTTCATGAGCTGCATGATAAGAGAGAGTTCTGGCTGCAACATCTTTTATCCCATTGATCACCAAATCAGCTGATTTAACAGAATAACAGTTGGAAGGGACCTTGGAAATCTTCTAGTCCAACCCCAGGCAGGAAACTCTACCATTTCAGACAAATTGTTGTCCAATCTCTTCTTAAAAACTACCAGTGTTGGAGCATTCACAACTTCTGGAGGCAAGTCGTTCCACTGATTAATTGTTCTAACTATCAAGAAATTTCTCCTTAGTTCTAGGCTGCTTTCTCCTTGATTAGTTTCCATCCATTGCTTCTTTTCTCCAGTGCTTTGAATAGCACTGGAGAAAAGAAAAATAGGTTGACCCCGTCTTTTTTGTGGCAGCCCCTTAAATACTTTTCTGCTCTGCGAAAGTCACTTTTCTATTTCAGACCACACTCATTCATCTGTGTCCTTTTTTCAATTTAGTTCACTGAATTCTAAGTACTGTGGCTCTCAGCCCAAAACAGTTGTCCTCAGTTCGTTACATACCGCCTGCTCATTTAAAAAGAGGAATCGATGATTTAGCATCCTTAGGTCAGAAATCCCTAAGTATCCAATCAGCAAAAGCTAGGGCTCACGACCCCCTTCTAAAATTGTTTTATGAAATGTAAAAACCTTCAACTAACTATGTAAGATTTAAAGCAAGGTATCTGAAGATGCACTTTCTCCGGTATTAATTTTCCGAGGATATTTTTAGTAAGAAAAAAAACAGACAACCTATTTATTCATCAAGTAGGGCATTAGAAAAGAACAAAAACATATAATTTAAAAATCGACTTGCGCAAGCAATGGGCTGGTGGGCACCCATGTGTGTGCGCCAGCCTGCTGCTCGCACAGGTTGAGCGGCGCACATGTGAGCCAGCTGCTTGCATGCATGATGGCCTGCCACTCACGCAGCCCAGTTTCCCTCTCCCTCCCCTCAGCCAGGCCACCAAGCCACAAAGGTTGGGCTGGCTACTCTAGAAGTCACTGGTACACTACATAATATCTTATTATTGGTAAGTCGTGTCCAACTGTCGGGGCAATGCTCATCTCAGTTTCTTAGCTGAGGGAGCTAGCCTTGTCCAAAGATGCTTTCTGTGGTCATGTGACCAGTAGGACTATACGCTGAGGCACACGGAAAACTGTTACCTTCCCATCGAAGTAGTACCTATTTATCTACTCACATTTGCATGCTTTCAAACTGCAAGGTTGGCAGAGCGGAGGCAAGTAACAGGAGCTCACCCCGTCATGCTGCGCTCAGGTCTCAAACCCGGACTGTCAGCTTTCCAACTAACAAACTCAGCATCTTTAACCGCTGAGCCATCATGCAGCTTTTGTTGAAGACTATTCTAATGCCAAAGACATTGAATTGCGATTTGACTGTTCTGCCCAACAGCATGCATCACTCAGTTAGTCACTAGCCAAACCATATCTCCTTAGTGGGAGTTCTGATAGCACCTAATTAAAGCTATATGAGTCAGAAATCACCAATCTGGAATTAATATTCCCCATCCAAATTTCCCTAATATTTGCAGCAGTTTCTCTCTGCTAGATCGAACCGGATGAGCCAAAATTGGCTGGAAAAAATTGATTTTAAAATTCTTGGAGGTCATTGGCTTATTCAGTAGGCTCGTTTTGGATCTTACAGTATATTAAATCTCCCACCAGCAATTAAACAGTTAATAGTGTTCAAGAGGAGGCCTATGAGTTAGTAACAATTACTGTATATCAAGATGAAGTACACAGAAGTAAATAAAATATCTTCAGGGCATTTTGCTTTTAATTAATTTTTAACAGATAATCCAGAGATATTTGTGTTGAAGATCAAGCACATTCTATTTTGGGGGTATATAGTTTGACTTTGAAACTCGATATGTAAATAATAAATTATATTAGTGTAATATATGTTGCTAAAGGAAGGAGAAGGAATCAGTGAGTGATAATTACTAAATAAAATGGTTTCTTCATAATTTAACACTTGTCATTTTAAAGCCAAGTTACACCAAAGATGGCATTATTAACAAATCCTGTCTTTCTATTTTGGCAATCAGCATAAACTAAACAAAGTTTACCATCTTTCTTCTAACAAGCTTTGAGAACTTACCGAAGGGGGAAAATGCAGTTGTCAGCTGCTTTAAGCAAAATGCATACCTAGATATGACATGTATTTCAAGTGTGACATCTTGCATTTTAAGCATGCTGGATTCTACAAGTCGCAGTGTGCTCATGTAATCAAATAAAAGAAAAGCCACTTAACTGTATAATAATACAGGTGAACTTCAAAGGGTAAGATTGATTCAAGACAGTTGTAAGCAACACAATTATCAAGCAATGTTCTTGTTAATGTTTGGCACAACTAAAATTTCTCTGTATTGTTTTTATAGTCATTGTGTAACTGTTAAGAACAGAGATGTGCTTTACTAATAGACTTTAATAAAAATTAAACATGTATTGTAATGAGAATGCAAATTCTGGAGATTTCAAAATAGCACTTAGCAACAGCACTTAAGACTTACATACCGCTTCACAGGGATTTACAGCCCTCTCTAAGCGGTTTACAGAGTCAGCCTATTGCCCCCAACAATCTGAATTGTTGGTCCTCATTTTACCGACCTCGGAAGGATGGAAGTCTGAGTCTCACTTTGAGACTTGAGCTGGTGAGAATTGAACTGCTGAACTGCAGTCAGATGGCAGACAGCAGAAGTAACCTGCAGTACTGCATCCTAACCAATGCGCCACCATGGCTCATAATAAATATAGATAATCCTCAACTTACACCCAGTTGCTTAGCAACCATTTGAAGTTACAACAGATCCTGAAAAGCTTATGACTTGGATTCAAAGTTCCGATATCCACCTCCCCCCCCCATGATCATGTGACCACCTTTTGGGTTGCTCAGCAACTAGCCTGCATTTATGGCCATTTGCAGCATCCTGTGGTCACATGACCATAATTTACATTCTTGTTATATCTTGTTTACTTCTGATTTCCAGGGGGGGAAAAACACCCCTTAGTGAACAGTGGGTTTACTTCACAACTGTGACGTTTGCTTAATGACTGTTGTGTTTGCTTTAAAGACCACTGCAAAAAAGGTAGTAAAATCAGGTGTGATCATTTGGTGACTGTCATGTCTTACAATTAAAATTGTGGGCTCACTCACAGTCGTAAATCAAGGACTACCTGTAACCTGAAAATGTTGCATAGCTGAGCCAAAGCCTTATATTTTAATTTTTGCTTTCCCCCCCTTTTAAATATTAAAAAAACAATTGAATACAAGGATAGACTTCTGTAATGAAGGTCTGTTTTATAATTTGCTATGTTTGTTTCAGTTCAATTGTAATGCAACAGAATATTGGCTATTCTAGCTAATGTGGGTCAAAGGCTTTCACTATCCAGTTAAGAATTCAGTTTTTGTGAGAGAGACTAATTATAATTTTATCTTGGATCAGAGAGGAGAAAAGGAGTGAAGCCAACTACATGCTTGTATGTTTTCTGGGTTTATGAAACAGATAAATTATGTTTTTACAGTCATGTTTCCACATAATTAACATATCCAAGATTTGTTATGGATGGTGAATTTTGCCCAAATTTCTGGATTTTCTGAGTTTGACTAGAATTAATGACAGCATCTGGGTTTACACAGCACAATAGACTGAACTGTATTTTAGATGTTTGGCAGAACTAACCCTTTTGACAGAATCAGGCAAAACCAGAACTGAGGCCAAGAAAAAAAAAGTCGGGGACATTTCTCTGCCCATCACTCCAAGCCCTATCTACTTTTCCCTAGCTGGATTCTGAAAGCAATTGAGGTCAAAATGCTTTAATAAAGATGAAAAAGGTGTACTTAGCAATTAAAGCAAATTTTTTGGCATCATTTCTGGCAAAATGAAAAACATTGAAATATGACAGAGACAATAGGCGCCTAGGATTGTTCCTTTGTAATTTTAAGAAATGAAGGAAAAAGGGACAAGAAAAGACAGTGCTTATATTCAGTTTTTTTACCTGTATTTGAGTTAATCATCCAGCAATTAAATTGCAATGACCATTTTTTTCTTCAGACTACCCTGAAGTAGTAAAAGAAAACTTTGGATATAGTTCCCAAAGGTGTTCAAGATGATGTGATGTTTAAAATATTGTGCCTGGTTAGAAAAGGGAAAATAATGCCCTAACTGTTTGGAGGTTAAAAGTTCAACTGTAGTGCACTTTACCTTTGAATCCTGTGTAAACAATATTTAACTAGCTGTGAAATTGCTAGAAGGGAGAGATTGCAGTCTGGATTTGAAGTGCACAAAAAATATAATTTCAGATAAGCATTGTATTTGAAAGAGCACCAAATAGCAGAAATCATAAAGTAGGAGAAATTGCTGTTCATTGATTAAAGTGCCAGAAATGGCTGATTTAGAACTAACTCCACATTTGAAAGAAAAGAGCATCTTGGGTAGCCAAGTAACCTACACTTACGTGTTTTGACGAATTTGAACTGGGGAATTATGGATTCAAGCATGGATCATATAACATGCCTGGTTATATATATCAAGTGGTCAGGATTTCTCAATGTGTTTATGAACCTATGCGAGCTTCCCCTGTGTTCTCTTATTTTAGTTCTTTATTAAACAATAATATTGCCGCCCAACTCACACACAGTGACTCCATGCAGCTTACAGCATCAAAAACATACAACATAAAGCTCACAGACACACACAGACACCCTCACGGCAAGAACAGATACAATCACATGAGCTATTTGATCGGCTCTGTATCAGTTTGAGGTCTCCAGGCCTACTGACAGAACCATTACTTCAGGACCTTCCCAAAAAATAACAATGTGGGGGCCAATTTTATCCCCTGGGAAATTATATTTCATAAGGAGGGAGCCACCACCAAGAAGGCCCTTTTTCTTGGTCCTATCAACTATACTTCTCCACTGAATGGGACCTGTAACATGTCCTGCCTTCCCGCCCAGGTGGGCTGGGTAGATGTACCTGGGGATAGCTTCTGGAATATTGGGTGCTTTCATTTGCACTATTACACTAATAATGCTTCTTTTTTATGATCAGATTTTGGAAAAAGGTGCTCCCCCTTAAAATATAAATTATAACTTTGTTTCAGAAAGTAGGATCTAAAACTAGTTTGATTTCAACTTCAGCTTATGAAACCATTGTTTTATCAAGCTACTGTCTAACATACAAAAGGAAAGGTTGCTTGTTTAGCTGAGCTAGCACCTCTCACTGTGGCCCCAAGATAGACGTGAGTGGGGTGAGTCTGGGTCTCCTTTTGTATCTGAACTTTGCTATAGCCATTATTCTGCACCTTAGTGTCATTCACACATAACATTGTACCCACATCTCCCAAACATCTGTGCCATTAGCAAATTCACAGGAACATCACAGAATTTCTTTTACTATTTGCTAAATGGAAGTGTTAGTGAGTTTTTTGCGGCACCAGGGGGTATTGTAGAACACACTGGGAACCACTAGTTGACACCATAAAATAGAAAGTTTTTGTAAAGGGCTGCCAGAATGACTTGGAATTACAAGAGGAATAGCCACAGCCTAGACAATGGTCTGACAAGAGAAATCCATGTCCAAAGCAGGAATAGGAGTGGAGAAAAGATTACAGAATTAACCCTCCCTTGTCCTAAGGAACATAAAGGCAGAGGCAGGGGACCCACTTTCAGACTTGCAAGATTCTGTTATAGTACCCATACAATAAAGTTAGTGTTCTTGGTTTTAGTTTCCTGGTTTGTACTACTCTGAAGGCCTGATAGTTTGGGAACCTCTGTGCTACACCAAGAGCAAGCAAGCAAGCAACATTATACCAACATATTGCTCTGCTCCTATTTTCCCTGAGGTTGTGCTCCAAATTAGTATTTTTAGATTTTTAAGAGGCATTGAAATGTTAAATATGTGAAGATCTTCCTGACTTTGGAGAAACCCCTCCCCCCCCCAAAAAAAAGCATGTTCAAACAGCTTGGGCTATCACTAACCCAAGAGAATATTTTGTAAGTAATGTCTCCAGATGATCCAAGTATAAATCAGAGTATATTGCTTTTCTACCTCGATCTAATGTTTTTTTTATTCTGTTTAGAATGGTAGGCCTTCTTTACTATTTGTCTAGTATTGCAATTATTTTGCCTTCAGGCAATAATAGCTGCTTTTTAAGGACTCAGTCCTTATCAGGCTATAAATGGATATGAGCTTTTTATCTAATACCTAATTCCTTCAAGCTGTGAACACTTGCAGCTCATTATCTCTTTCACAACTGTGCACAGTACATACTACTTAAATAGGCAGGTAAGAGAAAAACTATGTTAGGTATTAATGCAGACTTTTCAAGAATTGGTAGAATCCTGCTCTCTCGTCTTCTTCCGTTAATACTTAGTATAGATACAGTTTTTGCATGCTAACTTTCAGTATACAAGTAGTCCTTTCTTAGTTACCACAATTAGGACCAGCAACTCTATTGCTAAGCAGTGTGGTTGTTGAGCAAGACATCTCATGACTGCAACTTGAGATTTTATTGCCTGCTTCTCCATTGGCTCTGCTTGTTGGATGCTAGTTGTTAAATGTGCAGATGGTGATCATGCAACGGTCATAAACACCCACCAGTTGGAAACTGCCCAGATCTCAATCATGTGACCACAGAGAGAGTACGACGGTCAGAAGTGTAAGGACTGGTCATAAAAATTATTTTTTCAGCACTGTTGTAACTCGAACAGTCACTAAACAGTCATTAAGGGAGTTCAACTGTAGTAGATATAAAGGAACATCGGTGATGTCCACATGCTGTAAGTAAAGTAAAAGAAAAGAGAAACTGAGATCCATTGGAATTTCTCTATCAGATTCTTTACATATGGGTGATATTTATTTGACATCCTCACTAAAGTCTCTTCAGTAAACTAAATTTTCATGGGATAAGAGGACTTGTCCTTATATGGATGGTTAACTGGTTAAAAAAAACAGAAAGCAAAGAGGTGAAATAAATAAGTAGGGAAGTAGGGCCCCTCTAGGACCTACATTAATTAAGTTTAGTGTAGTGGTTAAGGTATCAGGCTAGAAACTGAGAGACTGTAAGTTCTGGTCCCACCTGGGCTTGACGCCAACTAGATGACCTTGGGCCAGTCACACACACTCATCCCTAGGAAGGAGGCAATGGCAAACCACTTCTGAAAAACCTTGCCAAGAAACTGCAGGGACTTGTCCAAGCAATATCCAATAATATGATACAATTGAGCAGAAGTTCAAAAAAAAGTACCTATAGTGATATGACCATTATTCTACACATTGGTCTGTTTCACACATAATGCTGTACCAAAAACAAACTAATGACATTAAGTTGCTCAACTTTTCTTTTCTTTAGATAGTACTAGTGCTTTTTTAACTGTTCATAAGCCATCTTGGCTGAGAGATAAGCTGTATGTGTCCCTGTTTGTAGATAACACAAAATTGTTCAGGGTAATAAATTCAAAGTAATGTGAAAAGCTCCAGAAATATCTTTTTTATCTAGACATGTGCAAATTATTTGAACTAAATCTAACAATAGTATACATTAAAGCAAATCCCCTAACTTCAAATACACGCTGATGGAGTCTGAGTGTATATAATTAAG
Organism: Azemiops feae; assembly: GCA_023970755.1. Classification (NCBI taxonomy): domain Eukaryota; kingdom Metazoa; phylum Chordata; class Lepidosauria; order Squamata; family Viperidae; genus Azemiops; species Azemiops feae. The sequence goes on along the minus strand of JALGBA010000920.1, from coordinate 358,756 downwards.
CAAGAAAAGAAATCTTATCATACTAGATAGTGCAATGTGCAGAATTATGCTAAGTATAATTAAGAAACAGATTTAAAGTAAAAATGATAGCATTGTAATTTATGTATTAGATGTGTATCCCATCTTTAATTCAAGAAGACAAACGCAATACTTTCTCATCTTACTTTTTCCAGACCACCCCATAGTTAAGTTGGCTGAGGATGAATTGGGACCTGGGTCTCTTCTCTCCTAGGCTAATAATGTATTTTAACAATCACTGGCTATTGAAAGCAATTCCCTCTATGTCACATCTGCAGACGGACAACTGTGCACAATTCAAGCTGCCACTCTTGGATAAATATACAATAAAATTTTAAAAAAAAAATTCTAAAGGAAACACAACCTAATACCAGGCAGGTGTAACTTCTGAAATTCATTACCACAGGATGTAATGAAGACTATTGACCTACATGATTTAAACATGATAGGATAAATTCATGGGGTCTATCAGGGGCTGTTGAACTTGAAGACTCCATGGCATCTCTAGTCTTGGAGATAGCCTGCCTCCAAACACAAGTTGCCATTGCACAACTGAGAGAGAGAGTTATGTCTTTTTTCTCTGCTTGTGATAGACTTGGGCTTTTCTTATGTTTGTGTAATATGCTTATAGTGTAAACCACCCAATCCTTTGGTCTAGTTCAGAATAAGGCAGTTCTACCCACATCTAACCTAAAATAATAACAAATATTTCTGCCAAGCAAGGAATCTGTATGTACTCAAAATAGCAATGCTGATACAAAAAGGGAAAAAAAAATCCATATACTTAGGGGAATTCCCAAGATTTGCAGAATGATAGCTCCCTGTTAGAAACAATTCCTGATTGTCGTCCTTTCCATCCTTTGCTTTTATATTTGATGCTCCTCTGTTTCTGGAATCAGAACCTTGGACTCTGTTGCCAACACATATGCACATACATGCAAATCTACATATCAGCAAGGTACAAATCTTCATATAATTTAAAAATGCAATTTCAAACAAACGTAGGGCACCTTCTGTTGGGACTGAGGCCATCAATAGCAGGAAAATTAAATGCTAGAACCTTTTTGCCATCCAGCAGCAGGTTGGGGTGAAGGTGATTTAAATGAAATAAAACTCTATTCTGCTGGCTCATTGTTCTTACCCGCTCTAATCTCCATAGCTCTTTTTAAACAAAGAAAACAAAGGACCTGGATTTGTGATCTCTAAATTTGCCCTGTAATCTTTGATTCCAAAACTAAAATTTGTTTTGTGTATAATGTATTCCTTTGAATGCTTTATGAATATGATATTTAGAAGCTTGGAAGAAGCATATTTTGTTCAAAGCATCAATTAAGGGAAATATTATTTTGAAGCTTTGCATGACCCTAATACAAAGAGGAGTAGATGGCTTTTGGGAAGACAGGGTAGCAAATTTTTCTACCTGAAAAATAACTATCAATCAATCAATATAATGTATGTATGTATGTATGCATTTTTTAAAAAAGCTCTAATCATAACATAACTTGTAGAAATGAATGGAAGGACTTTTTGGCTGTGAAACCCCCAGTATAGAAAGACCTTTTGCTAAAAATTGGTTGGTATCAATTTTATATTTATTTCAGTGCCTGTTAGGCACAAAGAATCAGGACTGCACATTCAATTCCAGTTAAAATGGTTTAGTGCCCGTGTCTATACACAAGCATATAGTCAACTAATGATCCATACTAAATTGGTGCCAGATAAAACTTAACGGAACTAAAGGGGATGGACTTAGATTGTTTGTGGGAACGTAAGGACTCCAGACTGATTTCTCTCTTGACTCCACCCCCAAGCACCACTTTTTCTTCTCCTACTGTACCATGTTAAAGCTTCCTGTTCATTCAGTGCTGGAGACTTATTAGCTATAACACATTTTTATGATTTATTATAGTTTTATAGATTTATTTATAATTTGATTTGTTTTATTGATAGTACTTTGTCAAGAACTCTATGACTACACAGGATAGAAATATTTAAATATTTAAATTAATAAATACATATGTATTTTCTGTGATTTAGCTTTGTTCTTGAGAAGAGGATAAAGAAATATGTGGTCTGTTAGCTGTTGGCTCATATCACTGAATCCTTCTTCATTATAAAATATTAACCTTTGCACAGAAGGGATAACTATGTTTTTAAAAATATACTTTAAAGATATAGTTTCATCTCTTGCTCAGCTTATAGATATCTACACAAGTAAGTAATTTTCATCTAATAATCCTTTCTTTATTAGATGGAGACTAAGTGTTATGCTTTGGTATTTTCTCTTATCTTCTCCCCTTCTCTTTCTTGTTAAACTTGAATTTCCTATTAAATCCATAAAGAGAAGTTGTGATATAATTTCAAGTTAAAAATCAGAATATAAAACCCGAATCAGATAATCATGGTACTTAGGGATTAAAACCATTTCCTAGTTTAGATACAATGAGTAATTTAATAAATCTCAATGATGTTTCTATTATATCATAAATGCTAATGATATAATGAGTAAGGTCTCAAACAAATTCCCAATCCTGGCCTACCAAAAGCGAAAATACGATAGCAGTCTTCAACTGTCTGAAAGGAAATCACACAGAGGAAAGAGTGGACTCTAATCCACTCTTCCTCTTCACAGAGGAAAGAACCTCTAATGTAGGGGTGTCAAACTGCCGGCCCGCGGGCCGGATGTGTCATGCCGAAACCACGCCCACCCTATTGCCGGCAATGGCAAAAAAATCACGATACGTCACGACATGTCATGTAATGCTACAAGTTTGATACTCCTGCTCTAATGCATGTCTATAAAAAGGGGGTGGGTTCCTGCTAAATCACTTATTTGGTTATTGTGCAGCTTTAATAATCGTTGTAAAGAAAACTTGGCTATGCTACCATAAAATACTATATCTGCTGCTAAAGATGCTCACATTAAATGCAGACATTCATGAATTGAATCTCGTGTATCTTCCTGTGAGTAGTAATTCTGCAAAGAATTCTATGTATATCACTTTTACAATATTTTATTGTGGTGAATGTTTCCAGGACTGCAGCATAGAGCACCGAGGTAGCTATGTCTGAACGCTCTGCCTCCATGTGGTCCCTTGCTTGCCTTTTATCATGCAAAGAAGAATGTCTATTGGGACTGCCTTTGAGACAAAATAGTCGTGGTTTTTATCTCACTGAACCTAGAATCCAAATGTTTCATATCTTGTGACAGATACAAATCATACGTTACACAAGAGCTCATAGGACAAACTGAAAGAAATTGAGAAAGGAAGCTTTGGGGATGTATCTCACCTGAGCTACTGTTTGGTTTGTTGTGCCCATAGAGACAAATCACAGTGATGAAAAATCAACAAGAGACCTCCAGCTTTAGATATTTAGATGTTGGACACAGGTACACAACAGAATTCTTTATTAGCCAAGTGTGATTGGACACACAAGGAATTTGTCTCCGGTGCATAAGCTCTCAATGTACATACAAGCAACAAGTGATAATCGTGATCATAATCATAATACAATTATCATGAATCATAAGATACAACACTCAGTGGTAGTCATAAGATACTAAATAAAAACAATGAGCATAAATCATAAGGTACAAACAACAAAGTGTTAGTCATAAGATGCTAAAGGAATAGGTAATAGGAGAAGGATAATAGTAATATACCATACTACATGGTTTGATATCCTCGGGCATAAGACAGTGTTGTGGGAATTAGTTGTTTAGCAGAGTGATGGCATGGGGGGGGGGACTGTCTTTGTGTCTAGTTGTTTAGTGTACAATGTCCTGTCTTGAGGGAAGAAATTGAAGCAGTTTATGTCCAGGATGTGAGGGGTCGCAGGATATTTTCACAGCCCCCTTTCTGGCTCGTGTAATATACGGGTCCTCAATGGAAGGTAGGCTGGTTGCAGTTGTTTTTTCTGCAGTCCTAACTATCCATTGAAGTCTGTGTCTTTCCTGTTTGGTTGCTCTGCCAAACCAGCCAGTTATAGAGGTACAAATGACAGACTCAATAATTCCTCTATAGAATTGTATCAGCAGCTCCTTGGACAGTCTGAACTTTCTGAGTTGGCGCAGGAGGAACAATCTTTGTTTTGCTTTTTTAATTACGTTTTTGATGTTAGGTGTCCATTTCAAGTCCTGGGATATTATAGAACCCAGAAACTTGAAGGTCTTTACTGTTGATACTGTGTTGTCTAGCATTGTAAGAATCTTATATTATCTCCCAACACATGTTCTTTCATTTGCCCCTGCCTCCATGGACACCTATGGGAATTATCTTACACAGTATAAGTTCTCTGTGGGTCTTGTATACTGTAGTTCTACATTAATTTGTTAAATCTTGAAGACGTCATTGCACATTACTAGCAGTAGAAATGTGTTATAAATACAGGGATCTGCTCCAGGATGGGGGAGCAGTTAAGGTAATTGATTTTGCCTTTTATTTTATCTTTTCTTGATTTGTATTCTACTCCATCTTCTTGGACTCTAGATTTTTATTAGATTTCGACTGTTTCATTTTGCTGTCTGTTGGATTAAAGCATTTTCACATGTCAGGCAACAAAGGAAGAAATGGATCTGCCAGATGAAAAGACTACTGAAACTATGACTACATACCCACAACTCTATTTTCCACATTTAGTGTTAGTCAGCAAAAGTATCCATAAGGCAGTATATAGCAAGTTTTGCATTTCTTCCCAACAGTTCACTAGCTTAGTGAGCATTAAGCCTGCTTATTAACCATAGAAGTAAACTACTTGCAAATAAAAATGGAGTCCAGAGTAGCAGTGGAGTGGTCCATAATAGCTAGAGAATATGGTTGATTGAACTTTGAACAAAAGCACCTTTTTAAAGTAAAAAATCTTTTGTTAACAATGAAGTTGCACAAAAATTGTGTTGGTTTTTTTGCTAAAATTAGAACCTTGAGGGTATGCAGTTGCATTCTTAATTAAAAAAGCAGTGTTAATTCTGCCTTGTATGCAGTATTGCAAATAGTAACTTGTATTTTTTCTTTAAAATTTATTTTCCCCAAAGTTTAAGTAACTTAAACTACTTTAGATAACATGAAAGTATGCACGTATTTCTTAAACTACCATTTCCTCTGCATTTCCATCAGAGTAAGCCCCATTGATCTCAATAGAACTGATTTCTGCATAGATATAGATCGGATTATATGCATAACCACTTTGTTTAAAAAAATAGTACTATTCATTTCATTGGCATATCAAAGTGCTTAGTATTTTACAGATTACTAGAAAGGGGCAGTTTCTTGACACAAGAAGCTTGTAATGTATATATTTTGGCAGTGGAAGAGACAGAAGAGAGGAGTAGAAAATAATGGGTATAATTACATACTTTGGCTCAGAATAGTGCTTTCATATATCAGTAGTTCTTTTACAGCATGAAATTATTATCAGTCTGCATGTGACAAACATATTCAATAAAGTCATTTCAGCAACATTTCTTTGAACGTTTAAATTAGGTTGATGCTCTTGTTATATCTTGTTATGTCTACTAGGAATTTTACATAGGAGTAAAATTGAATCGAATATAAGCTAACTGAATATAACCTAGTATGTCCAAATGCTGGGAAGGTGAAGAGGTTAATTTGAAGAATAAAGAAAAAGTGAAACAAATCCAAATCTGCTTCATTTTCTCTTTCAAAACAACTTGTTTATGTATATAAAATATTCCTCACTTTTTTTTGAAGGATAAACAACTTCCATGTCCTTATCTCCAGCCTTTTGGAGAAATATGTGATAAAAAGTAATTATATCTAAATTATTTATATTAATGGTGTAAGCCTTGATATGGTTGGTGGATCAGTGAAAATAAATATGAAGGAGGAACAGTTTTTAGTAAGATATTCCATGCTGTAACTCACAGCTTTCATCACGAGATCCAGTTTCTTTCCTTGGTTTGCTAATGTGGTTCTTGGGCAAGATAAATGCTCATCTCCCTAGATTGTTCAACCCCAGTGTGTGAGGGTGGGAGGTGGAGGTAATAAACCAGTCAAGGAAATCAATTCCATAGAAAGGCTAAAACTGCTTTTATTGCGATTGGTTGTAGTAAGAGAATTTGATCGTGTTATATCTCTTTCTCCTCCTTATCATTCAGTGAATTAGGGAGACAGTGTTCTAAGTGTTCTCAGTGTTCTAAGATGGCGGCCACAGAGGTTACATCGTGGGAAGAGAAGTTGCTATTAAACTAAGTTATCTTAAACTAAGACAAAACAGTAGGAGAAAAGGGAAAGAGGGAAAGATAAGTCAGAAAACTAAAAAAGACTAAAGAAGAGAAAAAGAGAAGAGGGATCTGCAGAGCAGAGAGGAGAATCAGCTATGGGGCGGAGAGGAAAGCCAACTGAGGGCAGCGTAACAACCGGCAGAGAGGAGAAACAGGAGAGCCGGTGAGATAGTGGAGAAGAGATGAGAGCCAGCCAAGGAGAGAAGAGGAGAGCTTACTGTGAACCATCCAGGCAACCCTGTTTGCTAAAGGAAGCACAACACTGGTGCGACGGACCAGCAAACAGGAGCCATGTGGCCGCAGAGCTCTTGGTGGGAGTGGTGGAACGGTGGAACGCTGCAGCACAGTAGACCAGGGCCTACAGCCGGCAGCAGACAAGGTGCTACAGAGAGTGGTAGACCAGGGCCCACAGACAGCAGCAGACCAAGTGCTATGGAAAGCAGTAGACCAGGGCCTGCAGCCGGCAGCAGACCAGGTGCTATGGATGGCGGTAGACCAGGGCCTACAGACAGCAAAAACCAAAAAGAGGGATTTTCAAACAACAAACTTGTGGAACAGGTGACTGATACCCTTGTGGTATGCAATACATGTTCCATGTATGTGCTTATGCACAAAGAACACCCAAACTATACATGCATTAGATGTAAACTATGTAAACTACTGGAGGAAAAAGTAAGGAACTTAGAGGCAACTCTAGCCAAATCCCAATCTACAAAAAAAAGCTATACCCAAACCGAACCAATTAATGAACAAATAACTCCCAGAGGATTTGACCCTACTGATAAAACCTTGGAGGAAGACAAGTGGATGTATGTCACACATAGAAGGAAACACAATACTCAAAGAAAGAAGCAGCATACAACTAACAAACCCCTTCTGCCCAATCCAATCCAACCAGAAACAGCCCACTAAAACTGAGTAATCAATTTTTCCCCTTAGATGGAAACACACAGACCCTATTTGGTTAATCAAATAGGTATGTGTAAGAGCTTTAAAAATAGCTCTGAGGAAGCCTGGCTTTTTAAACTATGAATTTGGGTCTATATCAGCCTTTACTGATGTGTGTTTATATGTATTGCTTTTTGAGATTATATGTTTACATCTTGGAACCCTTATGTTTTTTATATATATAAAATGGTACCTCTGCATTTTATGAACATGCCAGTGAAAGTTCTCCAGTAATCATGTTCCTTTATTTATATGAAATTATTTCACATTTTGTAGAACAACTGCATAGGATTATAGCATTAAGACCACTTCTATCATTTGGTAGGATGGCCATTCAGACCTCTAACCCAGAAGATAAAGGAGAAGAGTTGCTTATCTTCTATCTTCAGTAGACAGATTTTCCATTTAAAGGTAGATGTGATAGCAACAATACATGCCATCCGAAAGGATTTTGAAGTATGTCTGAAAGGCATCAGCTGCATCAAAATATAAGATAGCTTTCCCTTTTCATTGTCAATTACCATGGCATTTCCTTTGCCTGATGTGAAATAAACACATATCAGTCCATTCTTTCATCTTTGGCTGCTTTCATCAAAGAACATAGAAGTAGAATATAGATGTGTGCATGATGGGCAACTGATAAAAAGCCACTGAGCTTCAAGAAAGCAGTAATATTTCTTTCTGGGTTCAGTTATACTCCACTAGGTTATCTTTAAATTTCAACAAAAAAGAAACGCCTTTCATTTAATTTACCTTGAAAAGTCATTTGAACTCCACGCAAAAATGTCAGTCTTGAATTCGCATTTATTCATATAGGTATAACAGAAGGTTCCAAACTTTTATTTGCAAATGCTCCTCAAAGTAATATTTTCCAAAATCTCTTGACATTTCCAAAAATTAGCCTCTTAGGAGCAAATGCCTGGAACAAGTCGGAAGTTCTGTTCTGTCACAAATCTATTTGTTAAGTGTTTTGTTTCATTTGAGGATAGAAAATAAATATCGTGTCCCTGTTTGAATGGGTGTCAACCAATGTTTTAAACTAATTCTTCTAGCTCAGGGGTGTCAAACTGCCGGCCCGCAGGCTGGTTGCATCATGCGGAGGCCGCGCCCACCCCAGCTCTGGCAATGCAAAAAAAGTCGCAATACGTTGCGACATGTCACGTAACAAGGTGAGTTTGACCCCCGTGTTCTACAGCATAGCAACTCTTATTCGCAGGAAATCCTTGTTAATATTCAGCCTGAATCTCCCATCGTATAATTTGGTTCTGTTTCATCAGAGAACAGACCTGTCTCATTCTTGTATCTGAAATCTTTTAAGATATTTGGAAGTCACTGCCATATATCCTTGGACTTTTGTTTTGCAAGTTAGTTAGTTAATTAGTTAGTTAGTTAATTAGTTAGTTCATCAATGGCCAAAAGACCAAAGCAAATACAGGTAGTCCTTGACTTACGACCACAATTGAGCCCAAAATTTTTATTGTTAAGTGAGATATTTGTTAAGTGAGCTTTGCCCCATTTTATGACTTTTCTTGTCACCATTGTTAAGTGAATCACTGCAGTTGATAAGTTAGCAATCTGGTTTTTCAGTGAATCGGGCTTCCCCATTGACTTTGCTTGTCAGAAGGTCGCAAAAGGGGACCACATGACCCCAGGACACAACAATGGTCATCAATATGAACCCGTTGCCAAGCATCTGAATTTTAATCACCTGATCATGGGGATGCTACAAAGGTCATAACTGTGAAAAATGGTCATAAGTCACATTTTTCAGTGCCATTGTAGCTTTAGACGGTCACTAAATGGACCTTTGTAAGTCAAGGACTATCTGTATACTAAACCACAGGAAAACCATGGTATACATCAAAGAGTTTTAGATAAAATTGTATATTAATAGAAAACAGAATTACCCAGAGTTGCTGGATGATTGAGCAACAGTTAGTGATGACAATTATCACAAATTTAGTGACTTTTCTGGATTGGCTTGTCAACAGCATATGTAGTTTAGGCTTGGTCTACAGTAGGAACAGCACAGAATTACACAGGAGATAGTTGCTTTGCTTCCAACAAGCAGTGATAAAATTATGGAATCTTCTTTCTAATAGTAAAGATAGTGAAAGATCATAGTGAGTGAAAATGAATGGTTTACTTTGGGATGGGTAAATATTTGGTATAAGAACAATCTCCCAAACCATTCCAAGTAGAGTGCAGGTTTTGCTTAGGTCAATGTCATTATTTCATTTCATACCAGGCTTTCTTAGGTCCTTAGCAAAGGCAGAGAGTGGGCTGATAGCCTAGTTTTGCAAGCTAAACATGATCAGGTGTTCACAGGTAAGGTTTCCACATGCACCTCGTTCTGATAGTTCTTCTCTAAACTCCTTCCAGTTTTTCCATGACCTTTTACAGCTGGTGCCTCCCATGTATGCTGACTGGGGAATTCTGGACTTTGAATTGCACACATCTTAAAGTTGCCAAGTTTGAGAAACACTGAACTAAATAATCATAGATGCTTATGCTGAATATACTGACATTTTTCTTCCTAAGGAAAATCACATTTTAATTTTGCAAAGGTTTTTAAAAATGGCTTACTTATAACTGAGTTGATCTGAAATAATGATATTGTGACAGTTTATTCAAGAAATATTTAAGTTGCTACTTTTAAAATTGGGATTACCTATTATATAAATTTATTCTGGGCAGCTATAGCAGTCAAGCTATATCTGATATCTAATATTTTTAGGTATGCATTTTGCAACATTATTGAAGTGGAGGTATTGAAAATTGTCTTTGCCCAAACATGCAACCTGATATTTGCCAGATTTCAACAACTCTTGAGGTGAACCCATGGAAGAGCTAAAATTTGAAGTGCTTTACTCCAGACACTGATTGAAGCTGGTATGCCTAATGATAAACTCCAATGTGTAGAAAATTAAATTTACTTTTCTTAATACCCGAAGTCTTGCTATTATTATATTTCTTATTATATTTTGCTTGTCTTGCCAGCTTTATCTAATTCTGAGCTTTAGCCTTCATGACTCAGTTCTTACAGACTTAAGCTACTAGTCTGATCTCTTTCATAGTTTATCAAACTTGGCTTCCATGTCTGTCCGGGTCCAATTTGCTTCACAGCTTGTCATTCCATATCAGACTCTTAAAACTATACTCTCATTGTCCCTGTTTTAGGATCACTCATCTGTTGTTTACGCTTTCGATTGTCATTTCCTGATATAATGCCAATTTTCCATCTAGATTCATTAACATCTACCTTTTTGAAATCTGAAAAAAATGACTTATTTTTCGCAGCTTTTCCCCCCACAGTTATCATGTTTTAATACTAAATACCTATCTATTTCAATCCACTAACTTCTCCAATGGCCAGGATCAGATTCAGGATAGTTGACTCCACTATTTTGCTTCCACCATTGGAAAAAATGAAATTTTCCTCAAGCAGTACCAATAATCTGTGGGACCTTCCACTCCTAGACAAGTCAATTTCTTGGCATGTATCAAGGTAATTAAAATCTGACATTCCTACTGTAATCTGCCCCATTGAGAACTTGGTGAATTGATTTAGAAAAGCACTGTCCACACTTTTTGATTGGATATGTGGATTATAATGATGCCCACAGTGGTGCCATTTGTACTTATTACTCCTTTTAATCTTATCAGATGCTTTTAATAGGAGCTCCGATATTCAGTGACATGAAAAAGAGCAGCTGCAGACAATATATTTTATACTATGCAAAGTTTGACTTCCCCAAGTCAAACAATGTGTAATTATAGGCAGTGGAGGATTTGCCTTTCCAAATAAAAGATAACTTATGGGAGCTTTTCTGTCAATATGTTGGACCACAATCCTTAACACTGAACACAGAGTAGAGAAGCTGAGAAGATGATGTGCCTTTATATTGTCACAGAGCTGGTGATGTTTGAGAGACTAATATGGAGATCAAAGCAGAGAAATTGATTGTGACAAGATGGAGAAGAGGCATATGAAGGAGATGAGAGGTTTACCAAAATGAAGTGTAGTAAGAATCCCCTAATTAATGTTGTGAAAAATGGACCAGATTCACTGTTCCCAATCCCACCTAGATGATGGTAGAATTCCGATGACTTGAAGGAGAAAACCTCCTCCATCTCTTCCAATGACAACATGAGCCTTCATAAAAGCAGGACATGAGTTAGGAGAAGAGCTGAAAATTGAGGATCACGTGTTGCTTATTCAATGGCATAAGAAAGAGCCATGCTTCCCTGGTTTACATGCCAGCATTATGATGTCTGTAACAGCATCGTTAGCTACAGCTTATATCACTTTTCTGTTTTCTGTAATAATATTTGGAAGGTGGCATGCTAAAATTCTGCTTCAACACACCCTTGTGTCCTTTTCTTTCTGAGTAGTAACAAGCTGTTTTTTTGTTGTTGTTTTGGAATGTAGCATTTTAAAAACCTAATTTTATAATCAGTAGAGAAAGGCATATGTTGTTCAAGGGAAAAAAAATATATAGTTTCTATCTAACCTAATAGGAAAAATTGGTTTAAAACATTTATGGTTCTCACCTCATTAAATATTCAGTGTATAATTTTCTCCAACTTATTTAATACTGTTGAGCTTCAGATGATGATTCTCTATTAAGCTCTGTTTGTTTTAAATAAGTACTTTACTGTTGTGAATTTCTCATGGTCCATTGCATTTCAATCAGATTGTGACAATTATTATTATTGTTTACGAGGATAATTCTACATCCCTGTTCAAACTTTCCTTTGACTTAATCTGAGGTATTATCCAAGTTATAGGAATAGATTTCCAGTTAGATAATATCATTTCCCACAGTAACACTATCTCAGATCTGTCCAAAGCATGGATTGGCAAACAACTTTACAAAATAATTTAAAAAGGAAGTAATAGATAATTTTTTAATGATCAAAATACTCCTGGTTTGATACATGTTGTGAGAATACTGCAACATCACCCAAAATTGTACATAATTTGGGTGAGATTCATTATGGTGACATTATGGGATAGAGAAGAGTGATTGTTTGGCAGAAAAGTTTATAAGTATATAAGGAATAATTTGATCCTGTAGCAAAATTCATTCTAGTGTAGAGATGCAACTATTTGTATTCTTTCAGTTTTAGTGAATTGATAAATTGATAAAATTGATTAGGCCCATGTAGATGTAAGCTCTTAATTCTCCATATTGATAAGTTTCTTCATGCTGCAGGTCATATTTCTCTCCTATATACTAAGCTTGATAAAAAGCGTCCACGAAAGAGACCCAAAGCAAGATGGATCAACTACATCAGCACGTATTGCAGACCCAATTGGCAAAACAAAGCTCAGGACCATATTGGTTGGAAACATGCAGAAGAGGCTTTCACCCTGCAGTGGATAGACAATGGCTAAAACAATGATACTAAGCACTTTGATCTGCATCAAAATCCTCCCTCCCTTTGAAAGTTGCTGCAATACCAAGAATCATTCCATTTTCAGGGCTCATCGGATTAGGCAAAAAGGGCCCAGAAATGAAATATAATATTTTTAAGTAATCCTACTCAAAGGTTTCCCATTGTACATCTAAACTGACTCTCTTACTATATACAGTAAAATAGCAAACAGTTAATATGGAATTGAACAGATTCGTTTTGCAGAACCCTAGAAAATATGAAAGAAAAGAACTGATCTGAATGCTGTTTTTCATTATTTAGTTCCCTCATTTTTCAGAAAACGAGAATGTCTCCGGGTTAAGACTCTCTAAATATTTAGAGTATTGGACTTATTTGCATTGTTGACAGTATGTAATGAGTCACTTCACTAACTAAGCTATTGATGGGTATGGCCAATCGGAAACCATCCACTTCCTGTGAAGCCAACTACTCAAGCGAAAAGAAAAAATAATTTGGGGCTCTACAACGTGAACCCCATAATTATAACCTTTTCAGTCAACACTTTTTGGCCTCAATGATATCTCTTCCACACAATGAGGCTCTGAAACAAGCAACTTTCTTCTCAATATGTTTTAGAATGAGGGAAAGGAGACTCGTAAAGGGATCAGATCATTTTGTGGCGTGAAAGGTCTGAAATCAAAGCCTGAAGCTCTGGGATGGTGCCGTCAATTGAAACAGGCCATGTCCGCTAGATGGAGAAAGTCTGACCTGTGTTATTGTGTGGGTTAATTACTGCTTTCCATTCCTTTTCATCATATCTGCTCCACCTTTGAGAACAATAAGAGGCTAACAGATAAAAGCTTCTCTTGTTTTCCTATAAGCTCCATTCAAAACTACATATTGTTACCTTGTGGCATGGAATAAGAGCAAAAGCAATGACAAAGCTTTGACAAAGGAATTCAGATCTAGTTTTTGTGTTGCTTTTTTGACTGCTTGTTTTTGGGGTGCGACAGGCCTTTTTGCCTTTGTCTCCGGGAGTATTGCTACTTACATTAGTTTAAATGAGTCAAGCTAAGTGCAGATGAAAATATTATGCGACGCATAATAAATGTTCCAGCAGATGTGTATATTTGTTGCAGATAAAAAGAGGTGTCCTTGCAATGTATGTCGAAAGGCTGTTGGGCTTGGAAGGAAAAAGAAAACAAGCATTCAGAGTCTCCATTTGTACACTCCATTTTGCAAAACAAAACAAAACAAAACGAAAAATATCACAAATAAACCATACCAACACCAGATAAAGATAACAATCAAATTATAGTTTTGTAAACTGCTATGGAGGGGCAGTGTAGATAGATAGGAATGAATGAAAGAATGAATAGGGATAAGACTTGCTTACTGGTATAGCATTAAAGATAACAGTGACTTCAAAAGCCACATTTTTCTTTTCTGGAGTGATAAAAGAATATCCATCGTTGCTGATAAATATCCTGAAAAGGCTATTGAATACACTGTCAACAGATGGTGACAAAATGTTATCATCAGTTCCCCATTTAAAACCAAACAAAAATCTGTCAACTGGGGTTGTAACGCACTACACACCCTAACCTATAATTCATAGGATGCTCGGTGATATATATTTACATCAGACTGCACAGAGTATCATTTTTAAATGCATCAAGACCAATACAGATAATAGTGTGTATGTGGTGCAAAAGAATAATCACAGTTGTACATCTCTGGAAATGGGGTTTTTTTTCATAGTGATTTCATTGAGTCATTGATGCCAAGGCATGCATCTGTGGAAAATAATCCAAGTAACCCCACTTGGATTAGGGCACAAAACGACCAATCAACAAGTGCAAAGAATTCAATATGCCACAAATTTACAGATAGAAACTTTTTCCCACTAGTGGTCCAGGGGTAAGAGATTCTATTGCATTCCTAAATCTTCCAGAGTTAAGAACCCAGATTCCCGTAGCAGTAGCAATAGCACTTAGACTTATATATCGCTTCACAGTGCTTTACATCCCTCTCTAAGCAATTTACAGAATTGGCATATTGCCCCCACCAATCTGGGTCCTCATTTTACTGACCTCAGAATGATGGAAAGCTGAGTCAATCTTGAACCAGTCAGGATTGAACTCCTGGCAGTGAAGAATGAGTTAGCCTGCAATACTGCATTCTAACCACTGTGCCACTGCAGTTCCAGTGCATCCATCAGGAGTCCCCCATTTCATTTTTTAAAAAATATCCTCCCCACCCGTCCATATACATACATACATACATATGCTGACACTTTCCAAACATGTATAGCCAGTTCAGTCTATTAAAGCAGGGCTTTTCAACCGGTGGTACGCGTACCACTTGTGGTACATTAATGAGTGGCAGGTGGTACGCAGCCCTGCCTAGCCAAGTGTAGTGGGGAAGGGAAAGAGCCAGCGCAGGCAAAAACTTACAGTGAGAGAGTCCTCTGGAGCTGCAAAGGCCCCAGGCTCACTTCTGGCTCACCCTCCCCCATGAGAAAGGAGGAAGGGGCGGAGACAGGGAGGGAGAGGGAGAGAGAGAAAAAGCAGCAGCCTTGGGAGGAGTCAGAGTCAGCTCTAGCTGCACCGAAGGGAAAGAAGAAGGAGGAGGAGGGTGGGGGGAGAAGAGATCAAGCAGGCCGGCCATGAGCCGATCTACAACTGCTGTGGCAGCCACTTGTGGGGGAGGGGTTGCCCTCCACAAGGAATGAAAAAAGGCAACAATGGCTGGAGGTGAGGCACGGAGGAGGGAGGGAGGGAGATGGAAAGTGGAAGGATTCTTATGTGCTTTTGTGACTTTGAAGTTCTGGGATTTGTGCAATGTGGGCTTTGTGTTCTTAAGGAGTGTTTGGCAATTTCTATTTGGCTGATGTCTCCTGTTAACTTCTATTGCTCTGCTGTTGTTGTTAGCTGTAAGTTTTGCTGCAAGGGATTTTGAAGTATTTTTCTCCTGAATGGATTTTGCCTGTAGCATTCCTTTACTTATGAATGGAGCCATTTGGGGAGGCTGCCTTAGCCAGCAGCCAGTACTTACATTTTTTTTCTTCCTTAAGTGCCGGCTGTGCTCCTTACTTTCCTTTCTAGCCAGTAGCTAATTCTTAAAGGGGAATGTGCTTTTTTAAGCTAGTTCACTCAGCAGCTTGTCTTGTCTGTCTCTGGAGGCCTTTCCTTATTTGATCAATATATGGAAGAGGGAAAATATGGGGGGGGGGTTTCAAATTCTTCCTTCAGAAGGAGATGGGAATGAGAAAAAGGGAGGCAGGGAAGGGAGGGAGGGAAGGAAGTCCCGCCTTAGCACTTGGCCACCAGCAGCTCTGCCATTGACTTTGCTTGTCAAAAGGTTGCAGAAGGTTGCATGACCTGGGACACTGTGACCATCATAAATATGAATCAGTTGCCAAGCATCCAAATATAAATCACATGACCCTGGGCATGCTGCAATGGTCATTAGTGTGAAAAATGGTCATAAGTCATTTCAGTGCAATTGCAACTTTGAATAGGGTTTTTTTTTTGGTCATCAAATTTTTGACACCTTGCTAGGTGGTACTCGAATATTGCCATATCCTAAAAGTGGTACAATCGGTGAAAAGGTTGAAAAGCCCTGTATTAAAGCACCAGGCTAGAAACTGGGAGACCAGAGTTCTAGTCCCACCTTAGCCATGAAAACCAGCTGGGAGACTTTGAGCCAGTCACTCTCTCTCAGCCCAATCCACTTCACAGAATATTTGTTGTGGAGGGGTGAAATAGGAGGAAGAAATATTAGATATATTGTGGCCTTGAGCTATTTATAAAAGTAGTAAAGACAGTAAATGAATAAATAAACATAAATAAACAAACAAACAAACTGTATATCAGGTACCAGGCTCATTTTGAAATATCTTGTAAACAGTATGATCTGCACAGAGACATACAGAGAAAGCACTATTATGCAAAATTTCCTATGAGCTCCAGGTTTCCATGAAACATAGGCACTCCGGGGTTCATTTTGAAATATTCATGTAGGATCAAATAGATCTGGGAGTAGTAGAATGTCTATGTATAACATGTTGTTCATATACAGGATTAGCTGTACTATAAGAGAGAATGAAGCAGATACTTGGGGTTCTAAATCCAGAACCCACAGCCATTCTTCCTAAATCTACAGGTGATTCATCTCCACTAAATGATAGAGCTATGTATAGGCATAGGGTTCAAGGGATTTCCATATCACCATTCAGTGTAGGTATCTTTTCTGACCTGAGAATAGAAGATACCACCTCGTATTGAGTTTCATGGAACTCCACATTTGGGCTTCTGAAGATTTCTTTCCTTTCCTGTATTGCTACGATCAATTACACCCTTTGTGATCACTTTAGTGTATATTTAGCAATCTCGTGGTGCTCTTTACACTTCATTGGCTCCTTAGTGTGATCCCCTGCCATTGCTTTTCCAACAAAGTGTTCCACTTAGGCAGAGAGAGTAAAAATTACTTAGATTATAAAGATTTGTGTCACTTAAAAGCAGAGATGCCAACAATGGGAGCTGTTTCTTTTTTTTACTTTCTTTCTTTCTTTCTCAGTGACTTACTTAACAGCACTCTTGATTTTTACATGTAGATCAATAAAGACATTTGTTTGGACCCTGCTATCACGTTTTACTTGTAAATACAAGAGTTTTTGTTATATTGAATAGTGGAACCACAGGTTGTTTCCATGCTCCTACATAGTTTTTTAATCTCTATAAGAAAAGAGCCTGATTCGAGATATGGTGTGTTATTGACAAAGCTTCAGAGAAGTAGAACTGATCTGTGATTGTCAATAGACTGGAGGATTATCCAGTAGTCTGTCATTTCTGACAATAGAAAATATATGTGTTGGTGGACTTTTAATTTAAAAATCATTCTTTCTTTGAAAGTGTGGAAGAGAATGCATATGCAAACTGGAGTTATTTTACCTGGTTGGTTTTTTGTTTTTTTTTTGTTTTTTTTTTTAAGAGGTGGGTGAGGATAGCAATTCAAGGAATAGGTGGAAAATAACAATGAACACTCCTTAAGAATTCGTCTTCATGTTGAGGGATAGACAATCAGTCAAAGATCTTGACTGATATAAGAATTGGTCAGCATTCTTCTCTCCTTATTACTAGTAATGCTTACATGACTAAAAAGTTAGAAAGCTGGACCATAGAGCTACAGTATATGCAGTGTGGTCAAAACAGTCAAGATAATAATGCAGAGTAAAACATGGGAAGAGCTTCAATTGCACAGCCATAGCTATCTCCTTGATAGCTTCTTGATCTTCTTTGACTGTACCATGTAGACATGGACCTATTGGATATGGCATACTGCTGGACCTGCTTCAGTCACTCTTCACTTTTCCTTTCCATATAAATCTGTGTTGGAGTTAGAATGCAGTATTGCAGGCTAATTCTGCCAACTGCCAGGAGTTCAATCCTGACCAACTCATGGTTAACTCAGTCTTCCATCCTTGCGAGGTCGGTAAAATAAGGACCCAGATTGTTGGGGAAAATATGCCGACTCTGTAAACGGCTTAGAGAGGACTGTAAAGCACTATGAAGCAGTATATAAGTCTATTGGTATTGCTATTTCTATGTTGCAGCAGGGCTATTAGAACTGGACTGCAAAAATCTGGATACCCACTAGATGCTAACAAGAAATACAGGGAGGCATTGATTTAGAACCATTTGTTTAACAACCATTTGAAGTTACAAGGGCACTGTAAAAAGTTACTAATTTCTAGTCTTTGCACTTATGAGAGTTGCGGCATCCCCATGGTTACGTGATCAAAATTCGGACATTTGGTAACCAGCATGCATTTAGGACAGTTGCAACATCCGGGTTCCCATGAATGCCACTTGCGACCTTCCAGCTGGCTTCCAACAAGCGATGGGAGAAGCTGGATTCACTTAATGATCATATGTTTCACTTAACAACTGTAGCAAAAAAGGAGGGTAAAATTGGGCTTAAATCACTTAACTATTACCCTGTTTAGCAATGGAAATTCAGCCCATTGTGATCATAATGGGCTATCTGTACAGAAAACTCTTACAGTCTATGGAGATTCTCAATTATCTAGGTCATGGTTGTCCCAAAGGTGCTTTTCAAAGGGCTACTGGATTTTCTTAGGTTTTTTTTCCTCAAAAACTTTTCACTTATTATCCAAGAAGCTTCTTCAGTTCTGTCGGAGAATGGAAGGATTTATATTCTTTGCAGTCATCTGGTCGTTAGCACTCTGAAGGTCGGTCAATAGCTCTCAGAGAGTCGTTGAGGCCACTTGGAGAGGTTTATCTATGCCCTCAGGGTCACCTGAATCAGAATGCAAATGGGTGCGGAACCATCTTGGGACTGCTGAAAGGACTGTGTTATAGACAGGAGATAGGTGGTGTTCTATCCCTCCCCCTCTGTTGAGAGAAAGCTGTTCAGTTTTAACATAGACACCTTTCACCTCCCCTTTCTCAATCTAAATCCCATTCCTGATTCTGAAACCTGACTGGAAAAGGTCCAAGTAATCTGTTTTGTTGTTAGTCCATCAAGGTAGTCCAGACTTAGAAGCCAAAATTATGGATATTAATACTATGTTAATTATAAGGTTATAGTAATAGAATCTTTCAAGTATGAATAAGTTTTCACCCTCTCTCCCTTTATCTTCATGAAAGTTAGGACAAGTCAAATCTCACACGCTTTCTCAAATTACATTTCTGTCCTGGATTCAAATTTCTTGTATTTGACTGTTGTCTTGGTGCAGCTCTTCCTCTTTTTCCTCAGGGTTAACCCTTAGGCCCATTATATTCCTTTAGAGTTTTCTAAAGCTGTAGCTTGATCACCTTCTCATAAATATTTCCTAAAAAGAAGGTTGGGGGCTGGACAAAAATTGATGTGAATCCAGTAATGACTTCTTGAGGAAACATTAAATCTTCTCAAGAAGGTGGACTTCATCCCTTAAGCACCAGCAGGACCACTTCCTCTCTCAAGGATGAATTCACAACTGCCTAAATGTTATCTCCCAGTATAGCCTTGGATCTAATATATACAATATGATCATTCAGCGACCATGTGAAATTACAATGGTCCTGAAGAAATGGACTTGTGACCCATGCCCATAATTACAGCTGTTGGAGTGTCCCCACAATCAGGTGATCAAACTTAGATGCTTGGCAGCCTACTCTCACAATCGCACCTGAGTATCTCCCACCTATCTTTTTTGACAGACCCAAATCCGTGCCCAGCTGGCCTTCTCTCCCACTTCCACGCACTGACCTTTCACCTTTTGTGCACAATCACTGTGGCGGAAGCAGAAACGCCATGCTGTGCTTGCTGTCTTCTTTTTGGACTCAGCTTCTCCCATGAACGTTTCCATAGCCATGGAAATTCCAGTTGCTTTCCCTTTCAATTCAATCCAATATTTTACAAGATTGCTGGGTAAAATGAAAGGAGATCTCCATGGAAGCCATGTTAACTGCTTAGAACAAAGACAGGATATAAATCATATGAATAAATAAATAACAAATAAATAGAATTTGTCATCTCTTGCTTGATATGTATCTTCTTTTAGCCCAGCATTATATGGGTAAGGTATATAAAGAAAGTGCTGCAGACAATAGCAGAAGAAATTAATCCATAGCGGGAATGATGAACTGGATATGTTTGACAATCGATAGCAATCTATTCTGAGTACTTGACAGAGATCAATGGAATCTAAGACTTACATTGAATAGTTGTTCGCGAATATGAACTGTTGTTTGATGGAAAGGTTATTCATGCTGGCATTTAATTTTAACTGGAATAATACCTGCTGAAAAAGGCAATAGTGGTGATCATAACTGTTTTTGTTTGTGTTTATTTGAATGCCCGAGTTACTCAGTTACTAAAAATTGGTCTTATTGTTCATAGTGACATCATTCAAGATTTTCATGGCACTGAGATCCTCAGCACCAAGTCTCACCTTTAGTAAAATTAGTTTCCTGCACATCATATATAAGCTGCAATGTATCACTGCTCTGCATAAAACAAAGACTTACCATCTTATAAGAGTCTCTCTTGTTTATTTTTATGGTTTTAAATGACTGCAACCTAATTGGAATATAACTAAAACCCTTATCTGAGTACAAGAACTGCTGCTTCCTGATTCCTGAATAACTTTTTTAGGCAAAGAGAGACTTGGTCACATTCAGTAAGTAAGCCTGTATTTAACAATGCCATGTACTAGATTGGTGTGACAAAAAGATTTTCACTAGTTCAGGGGTAGGCAACCTTGGCTCTTTTATGACTCGTGGACTTCAACTCCCAGAATTCCTGAGCCAGCATGGCTCAGCTTGGAAACTCTCCCTTTCCCCTCAGCATGGCTGGCTCAGGAATTCTGGGAGTTGAAGTCCACGAGTCATAAAAGAGCCAAGGTTGCCTACCCCTGCACTAGTTTGTCTTTGTTTTTTGATGTGGATTATTTAAATTTTTATTCTTGTTAATTTTTTATTCAGTAGCTGAGGAATAATCTGTGAATTCTAATGTGACTCTCTTTCCTCCATGAATCTGGTGCTACAGTTTTAAAAACTGCATCAAAATGCATGATATGTCATATTTCAGGGTTACATACCATTCAGAAATGTGTGTGTTTAGATAATGTTTATAAATCTATATTTATAAGACCCATCAAACAGTCATTCATGCCCTAGTCATCTCATGCTTGGATTATTGCAAGGCACTTTAGATGGGGCTGCCGTTGAAGACCACTCAGAAGCTATACTGTGCATCACAACCTCTAACACTTGGCTAAGTGACCAGTTGTAAGTCAAGGACTACCTATATATCAAAAAGCAGCATGGTAATATGCAAAACTGACCCTTGTAAAGGATCCCATTGAGCCCAAAACTTCTGTTGCTAAACAAGACAGTTGTTGTTTTGCCCCATTTTACGAACTTTCTTGCTGCATTAGGATTCTTATTAAAAAAAATCACTGCAATTGTTAAGTTAGTAACATGGCTGTTAAGTGAATCTGGCTTCCCCATTGACTTTGCTTATCAGAAGGTTCCCCAAAAATGATCGATCACATGACTCCAGGACACTGCAACCGTCATATAAACAAGTGGCCAAGCATCCGAATTCTGATCAGGGGACCATAGGGATGTTGCAATGGTCATAAGTGTGAAAAGTGGTCATGTCACTTTTTCCAGTGTCATTGTAACTTTGAACAGTCACTGAATGAAAGTTGTAAGCCAAAGACTATCTGTAATGTGCAACTTACAGGTGCATGTAAAAAACGGAAAAAAGAAAAAAAATGCAAAGAACAGCAACTAAGATGATTAATGGCCTGGTGACAAAAACATATGAAGAACAGTTGCAGGAATTAGGTATGGACAATCTAGAGAAAAGAAGGACTAGGAGTGACATAATAGCAGTATTCCAGTATTTGAGGGACCGCCACGAAGAAGAAGGGGGTCAGCTTATTTTCCAAAGCACCAGAAGGCAAGACAAGAAATAATGGATGGAAACTAATCAAGGAGAGAAGCAACCTGGAATTAAGGAGAAACTTCCTAACAGTGAGGACAATTAACCTTGCCTAACAGCTTGTCTTCAGAAGTTGTGGGTGCTCCATCACTGGAGGTTTTTAAGAAGAGACTGGACAGCCACCTATCTAAAGGGGTATAAGATCTCCTGCTTGAGGGAGTTGAACTAGAAGACCTCCAAGGTCCCTTCCAGTTCTATTCTGATTGTAACATGCTGGCAGCAAAAACCAACATGATGGTATGACATCCCCCAGCATCATCCAGAAACTTGAATGCATCTAATTTATTTTAAAAATTGAGACTGGAATATAGCACTGGTGATGATCGAAACAGCTTTATCAGCCTCAGTCCCCCAACTGTGATAGATTTATAAATCTGGATGAGGAAGATTCACATGTGTGGGTTCCTCATTTACAAAATATGGGATGTGTAAATGAGCTATCATAGGTCAGTCATCACAGGTAGGACTCTCATTTTATCACCACTTCCGTATTGTGTTTATTACCTCAGCCTCAGTGCTTTTCCAATTTCACTTCACACATTAGGCAGTGTCAAATGTTGAGCAACCTGCTAATGAATATCAAGAATATATGTATTATTGTTATTATAATTATAAAAATGACAGAAGCAAAGAAGCTTTATCCTCAGAAATTTCAGCATTGGAGAATAACCATGATAGTAATAGGAAGCTTATCCTCGCCTTTATTGATGATGTATGGGAAATATAGCCTGAAGTTGTGCAGATAAAATTTAAAGATTTTGTGCAGAGGAGGAAGTAGTGACATTTATCATATATGTTTTGCCTAATTATTTATTTTTTTTAAAAAAAATGATAAATGTAAGGGGAGAATAGCTTTTCATTCTGTCAATATTGTAATTTCTCACCCCACAAAACTAATTTTCTCCAAGTGAGTTTCCTTACCTTGCCTAAGTCCAGCGTACACTGAAACCAGCCGTTCGTTAAGTATCCAGAGACAGCATAGCAAACCAGTAAGTTGTGTTTCTGCACAACAAACTCACCTTAGATCCTTTTTTTTTTTTGTAGATTCCAATCAACGTGTTTCAAGTGCACTAATGTAAATATTCAGCCAAGAAATCAAAGGGCAGTAAAACATCTAAGTAGCCTGCTTCTGTCAGAGCCTCTGAGCCACATTGAAATATGAATATATCAAGCTGCTCTTTATTTGTGTGAGAATCTTTGGAAAAACAAGAAAAGAAAATTAAGCAAACTAGACTCTCCACCGAGCTTGGTGGGCAGAAATCAATTCTCCCTGCTTAACATCAAAGCGAACATTGATCTTACTGATTTCTCCCCTGAGTTCCTCTCTGTCATCTTACATGCAATAGCTATTTTAAAGCCTCGGGGTCCTTATTTTTGCCAGGAATATTTTCCCCATCTACTAGATGTTTGTTTCAAGAGGTCAGCAATGAGCAAAAGCAGTGTGAATCAATTTACACACTTCCTTCACAGATGCTAGGGGAACTGTAGTATTTTTGACCTTCTACTACACATACTGTATAAGGCGTAGTAGGCATTGTTCAGGTGACAAACGTTTATGTGACCTTAGAAAAGGAAGGAAGGAGAGAATCTGTAGAGCCATGAAAAAAATTAAATAAGGCATTATATGCTTGAATTGTGGTGAGAAAATAACCTCTAATTGTTCCCAGTTTTAGCAAAAGATTCTGTTATACACTGAGATAGAAGGATATTTATTGAAACTGTTTGTTTTTTTAAGATTAATAATTCTTCAGAATAATTCTCACAGCTGCAGAACTAAGATATAAGTCAACAGACTTTCTTCATCCCATCACATAACTCAGAATTCAGTATGGTATGCAAACAGAAATCAGAGTTCCTCCAGCTGAGCATTATTTAAATGCATTAAATATATTTAAACGTCTGTGTGGGTCGTTGTAAGCCATGTTTGTTGGACCACAGCTTGTTTATACAGCCCCACTTGGTTGGGTTCACACATCACATTAATCTATAAATTATATTTTATATATGATCATGGTTGGATTTAAGCCTTAACTGAAATCAAATTACATTTCTCAGAGTGTGGTCTGTAGACCATCAGTAGTCCATAGAGACCTACCAGGTAATCTGCTAAAGCCTTCCCTCATTAATGGGCCATATCATATGGGCCTCAGCCCCACCTCCCCACATATTCTAGCAATCACTTTGTGAGAGTTTGTCCAGCCCCACCTACCCACTTGTGCAGAAACTCAGCTGATGTCAGCTCATCTGAGCATCTTAGCCATTGACCATGACCTGGATGACTGAAAATCCCCATAGACATTTCCAAGAGCTGTACTTTAGCTGCAAGTAAAAAAAAAAAAAAAACGATTTGGAAAAATGTGTGAGAAAGAGAAATTGGAAATGAAATTGGGAATGCCCGGCAAACATGCCAATTTTCTCCCATCAAGCCAGAGGTGATATTCAACAACTACTATTTCAATGCAGGATGCTCCATTTTGTATGTTAATCCATTTAAATAAGCTCACTACAGAATTCAGTTACCTCTGAGTAGCATTTTCATTTAATAGCAGAGATGGACTATATCAAACCTGGGATCAGTTTTACGTGAACTTTTTAAAAGTCTGCTAGGCTTGATCTCGCTGTTTGAGATTAGCTGTTTTTTTATTTCAAATGGGATGCAATTCACCATAGAGCATACATACAGGGACAGAAACATGTTTGTCTATGCATAAAAGTGAGAAATGTTTTTTTTGAGGGGAGCAAAATATGAAGCTCATTTGAGTAAGTTTGGAGTTGCTTCTGAAAAAGAGGGAATAATGTTCTTGTTTTTCTGCCCGTATCCTTCTCCGTGCTAAACCGTGGCATTCATACAGCAGAGCTGTTAATATTTTATTATAAAGCTGGTCAATTATTTTGAATGACTCCAACAACAGCGTATAGGAAAGACATCCCCTTCACTAAGGTCGGAGCCTATTAGATTCTGCAAGCCCTGAATTCATTAGATCAGTAAATTGTAGCCACCGAGCCCACAGTTATTTATTTTAGCTGCCTCAGATGGAATCAATCACTTTAAAGTAATGTTGATGTTTATACATTCAACCAACATGGCAGTTTCACTGCCTGCTCAATATATTGTCGCTAGATGAGGGAATAATTCCCCATTGCATATGTAGCTCTAATTATTCAGATTGTACAAACAGGCAAAATAATATCCTGGCCCTTATACTTTTGCTACAGTTCTTTGTCATTTCCTCTTCTCTTAAATTCTGACATTATTATATATGTAACTCCTTAAGAGTCAGAACTCATGTTCTCCCAGCGTTCTTTTGAACATGTTTATTGATGTCCTCAAGTGTGGCAGGATAAAAAAAAAACTCCCAGTGTCCAGATCATCCAGCTAGGTCAGGGGCAGGCAACCTTGGCTCTTTTATGACTCGTGGACTTCAACTCCCAGAATTCCTGAGCCAGCCATGCTGGCTCAAGAATTCTGGGAGTTGAAGTCCACGAGTCATAAAAGAGCCAAAGTTGCCTACCCCTGGCTTAGACAAAGATCTTGTACCTAAAATTGACACTAATTCCCCACTCCCCAAAAAATGCTTAGGCACTGATTATATCATTTCACTGGAAATGAATTGTAATATTGAAGCTTCAGAAATCTTATTTCTCAGCATGATAGTTGTTTAAAGGTAAAGATAACAAAATCAAATATATCTGGATTCATTGTGATTATACAGGTAGTTCTTGACTGATGACCATTCATTTAACCATTCAAAGTTATGACAGCAGTGGAAAAAGTGACTTACAAACCAGTCCTTTCACTTATGACCATCTCAATGTCCACACAGTCATGTGATCAAAATTTGGCCACTCGGCATGTATTTTCATACATGGGGTCACATGATTGTTATTTGGGACTTTCCCAGCTGGCTTCCAGCAAGCAAAGTCAACAGAGGAAACTATTACAATAGGATTTGCTTAACAAGCATATGATTCATTTAACGACCATGAGGATGTATTTAATGATCACCGCCCAAAAGATAAATCAGGCACAATTCATTTCATGACTGCATTACTTAGTAATGGGCATTCTGATCCCAATTGTAATCATAAGTCAAGGACTACTTGTATGGATGTACCCATTTAGTTTTCTTAACAAGGGTGCAGAAATAATTTGCTATTGTTGCCTTCTAGCCTATTTTACATATTCTGATATTTCCTAATATTATCCCATCCAAGTACTAACCAGGCCTGATGCTCCTTAGCTTCTAAGCCTAGACACGATTAGCTTTGCTGAAATGGTGGCGGCACAGAAATATGTACAAATGTCTAAAGTAAATCCTGAAATAGTCCCAGGAGAATATGACATTAGAAGTGTGTATGGAGATTCTCAGTCATCCAGATCATGATTTTCCAAAGGTGATTTTTCAAAAGGCAACTGGACTGTCTTGCTTTTGCTTAAAGATATTTTGCTTGTCATCCAAGAAATTTCTTCAGTTCTGACACTGGAAGAGGATAACACTACAACTGTTGAATCCTTAGTCTGCCTGCAACACTGTAAGGACCTGCCTCAATCCCTCTTCCCAAGAAAGCAGAACTCCTGGAACAGCTTCATTCCAAAAGGAACTTTTATTAGGAGAAGTTGACAGCAGGCATAAAAGGCATGATCTGAGAGCTTCCTGCGCGAATCAATAGATTAAAAGGGTAACTGGCAAACCCCACCCCAATAGTCCGGCCTGTTTAAACAGCTCAATCCCCAGGTGTGAATCCTCTGTGGGAACGGGGTTGATAAGGCACCGTTCCCAAGACTGTTAGACTGTTAAGTCTTCGCGCCTCTTCTTCCGCAGCCAGAGATAAGCCACATAAGTGCACATTCCTTTCTCACCCCAGGCCGGCATCAAGGGAAATAGATGAAAAAGCAAGCAGATAGAGGAAAGCGGAGAGGATACATTGTAGCGCCCATAGCTCCCCCTCCCCCCAGGTTTATGACAGAACCCGCAAGAATAAAGAAATCAACCCCCTCCCAACAACCAGGTTCTGACAAACACTTTCTTTCTGATTTTGTCTATTTACTTGCCATCTTTCATAATTCACCACTGCAATGAACAAGGAGAAGAAGCAGCTCCCACACTGTCTGTAAACCTCTTGAAAGCTTTATGTGAAGGGAGACTGGAGGGTGAATGAAGAAACAGTGGCACCAGTAAAGAAAATATGGGTCTTTTGAGACAGATATTTCAATAACTGCATTTCGTTCAAATGTTTCCTACATGAAGCCTCATGGGAATTTATAACATGGCTTTAAAATGAATGGCCATAATAGCTTAATTTTTATTTTTCAAGGTTACTTCTCAAATTCCGTAATTTCACAGGGAGGTGTACCTAAAATTGGCACTAGGTTTTTTGTTTTTTTTTTAGTTTTACTTGGACTTTTTCTGGTCGTTTTGTTTTAATCAGTGGTAATTGAAAACAGCTGCTTCTAACACCAGAGTGGCTATCAATAAGTATCTGTGAGGTAGAAACAGAAGAAACCTCAGTCCATCAGTGCTTTGTTATTTCTAAAGCTTACCTTCCCTTTGCATGCATATGCCTTGAATATAAAGCGGAGGAAAAGAAATCCTTCACATCAAAGTGATATACTTGACTGGCTGCTGAAAATAGTTTGGGTGCATATTCCTCACTGTGCCTTTTTTGGGGGGGTGGGCACATCTCTCTGTAAAGGCCTGTTGTGGGTGCTGTTAAAACGTCTTAAATTCAGTTCAGTTCAGCTGCGGTAAGAAAACTGACATGTCTCTTCCCTTAAATATTGTCATCCGGTAGAAGCTAGGAGGTGTGGCTTGTACACAGATGTCCATGACCTGTGGAACAGCCTCCCTTGTAAGACTCCTCTTTTCTGCCAGGCTGTGAAGAACTGATTCTTCCTCTAAATGCTAGAGTGAGAATGGAGCCCAGAAAATGGAAGGCCTGTTACTAGGGCACCATGGGGTGATATTTTATATTGCAGATAGTCCTTGGCTTAGGAATTTGATTGAGCCTGAAATTATGGTCATACCAGTTCCTAAGATTTTACAGCCTTTTTTGCGGCGGTTGTTAAGCAAACATTGTTATTGTTAAACAAATGACCAATATGGGTGTATTCTGCCAGAAATAAGAAATAAAAGCTATTTCCCCCCCCAAAAAAAAACAAATCACAAATTGTGATCAGGTGACCACAGGAGACTACAAACAGCTGTGAATGAAGGCCAGTTGCCAAGTGCCCAAAATTATGGGGTGCGCTAAGCAACCATTCATAAGTCAAGGGCTACCTGCACTTTTGTGTGTGTGTGTGTGTGTGAGTGAGTGTGTGTGTGTCTAAAATGTTATAGGTCCAGCTGTAAACTGTGCCAAATTATATATATAAGATCTTTTCTATAAAAAATGTTGTATTTCTACTTTAGTTTTTCCCTCGTTATTTTATACTAAATCTGTTGTACAAAACCAGTTTCCTAGATTTTATATCTAGTTATAATTGCAGTCTAAAAAAACCTTTTCAGGAGGAAGTCTGTCCATGTGAAAAGTAAAACAGTAAGCGATGCAGTACCGTTTCTAATGGTGTTTGTCCAGTGCTCAAAAAAGCAAACCATAATATTGAATTTGTTATTGTTCAGTCAAAGTCATGTCCAACTCTTTGCAACCCCATGGACCATAGCATGCCCCTGTCTCCCAGATGTTGCCTAAATTCAGGTTCATTGCGTCGATGACACCAACTAACCATCTCAACCTCTGCCATCCCTTTGTCCTTTTGCCATAATATTGCATAATAACTGCATAATAATTAAAAACGAGTTTGTTTTTAAGGCACTCTTTAGATTAATAAACATATTAGGCTGCCCATAATGATTCTTAATCTCTCCCACCAGAAGGCATTTTGTTTTATTGTTACTATATTATTACTACGCATTTTGGAGTATTTGGAACAATAAAATATGAAGGTGACACAAATGTAACCATTGAGCAGATTGTAGCATTGGTTACAAGATTGCTAAAATTACTAGAAAGAAGGATACAAGAGCCATGGTGGCACAGTGGTTAGAATGCAGTACTACAAGCTAACTCACTGCTCACTCTAGGTCTAGGAGTTCAATTCTGAGCAGTTCAAGATTCATTCAGCCTTCCATCCTTCCGAGGTCGGTAAAATAAGGACCCAGATTGTTGGGGGCAATATGTTGACTCTGTAAACCGCTTAGAGAGGGCTGTAAAGCACTGTGAAGCGGTATATAAGTCTAAGTGCTATTGCTATTCATCTCCAAAACAGGCTGAGCCATAGAAACATTTGGGAAAACAATTCATCTTTTATTGGGGATGGCGTCTTCCTTTTTTTTTTCCTATTTTCTTTTCTTAATGCTACCTACAAAGAGAAACTCTCCATAGCTCTCTCATTGGCAACCTGTCCAGATTTTTCTCTTTGTTGTCTTGCCCCAGGAATGCAGACAAATGCTTTTCCTAGGGAAAATTACAAAATGTAAGGCATAGTAATACATACAACTTAAAAGATTTCTAAGAATACAGGATTGACCAAAGTCTTTATGGAATCTACAAGTCCCCCAATTGCTCTATCTTACCTCCTAGAAGGCCCTTCCTGAAATTGGTTGCATGTGAACAACACCCACAATAAGAACAACACCCACAATAATGCCAGACTGTTGAAGAAGGTCCCCTTCTATTTGTTACTTGTAAAGAAAAATAGCTCTTTGAAATCTGCAGATATTGTACTTACAGTAATTACATCACTCTCTGTAGGAACCATAACATGGATGCCGTGATTAAAAATAGTAGTAAAAAAAGTACTTCAATCTAAATATGCATAGAAATATATAAGAAATACTTATTTGCATTTGCAGGGAGGTTGAACTCACTATAAAAAGGTATATGCTAGCATAATAATAATACTGGGCTTGAATCTTTCTCACCCCAGGGTGAAGGTCACTATCACCACTTACAGAGCTGAATGTGATCCTTATGCTTTCTCTAATTGTGTAAATAGAACCATGCTGACATATGAAACTTCCTTTCATAGTACTGTGGTTGCAGGATGAAATATAGCGGGCTAATTCTTAAACGCTATTGGAAAAATAGAATCTAAATTCCATTGAGCAACCACAGAGATCTCACTCATACCCGTCAACCTAAAAGAACTGTTTGTATGCTTTCCAATTCTCTCTCATGTGCAGAAACCACATTTATTTTAGAACCATTTACCCTGACCCTGACGTCCAGCTTTGTTATCTGTGTTTCAGTGTTATACACTTTTTGAGACTGTGGGCAACAGAATTTCATTTTTAATGTGTGCCAGTGTGCCCACAGTTAAAAAAAATGACAATAAAGGTTATCTTATACATAATATTGTTTTCCAAGCGTTGTGTCCAGCGCCAGGGAAATCAAGAGATTTAGGCGGTTCAAATGAGTATAAAGATTTATTGCAAGCGTAAAGCTCTCTGCAAGAATCTGACCAACTGGCAGTCAAGGGAAATGAACAGGAGATAAGAAAGGCATTCAAGGTGGTCTGGACTTAGATCTTTTGCAGGCACACAGGGACTCATGACTTCGTGACACATTTGACCCCTCCTTCAGGCTCATCCTGGTCATCTCCTACATCCTACTTGAATATGTCTACTTAATCTTCCTTAATTTTTAAACCTAGTATTTTGGTATAGTAGTTCTGGTCTACCTATTGGAAGCTTCATATCTCCAAAACTGAGCATATCTAATAGAAAGAGGTTGAATATCACAATTCTAAACAAGGGAAGTAGATGTTCTGCCCTATGTGATGTTGCAATTTTGTCTGCAAATTCTTATTTATTTTGTCAGAAAATGAGAGTCATATGTACTGTATATAATATAATATAAAAAGCATACACTAATCCGGAGAGTTCTAAAGATTAATATAGAATTGAAACTGGAGGCTTTTTGGGGAGGGGGGCTGATGGACAAGCATTTGGAAAAAAAGTCATAAAACGTTTCTGTACAAATTACTATACACACACAGTGGAAAGATTCAGTATAACTCATAATGGAGGAATGGTTGGTGAAGATAATGAAACTTGCTGAGATGACCAAATTGACTTTTTTGATCAGAGAAAAGACAGTGTCTATGTTTATTGCAGACTGGAAACAGCTAATAGAACTTTTGCATCAAAAAGAAAAAAATGAATTTTTGATTTATGATTTTGATGATTAGAAAAAAAATATATATTACAGAAAAAATAAGTTATGTTGTAACCATACATCAAGAGGTAAGTTTACAATTATACTTATAACTACCATAAAGAAGATCGGAAGCTACTACTTTGTATCTTTTTTCCTTTTGCTCATTTATTTCTTATTTCTTCTTTTTTCTTGCTCTATATTCATTTCTATTCATTTTTATCTTCTTTTTAAAAACTTTTAAATATCTATATGTATGCCAGAATTAATTATCTAGCCTTGAAAAATCTGGTCAAGGACCTTGAAACATCAGTTTGAAATCCACCATATCATTAAGCAAATACAAACTTTACAAGGACATACGATTGTACATAATGCCGAGTAACAGCTCTCCGTGTTGCAGTTATGATGCCAACATGCTTTTACAAGTCATTCTTGTGTTTGAAAATGTTTTGTTGGGATGACTACATTCAGGTAGCTTTGAGGCAGACATAATAAAGTTCAAAACATTGGAACTGTCTAGAAAAATGAAGATTAAACATTTTGCAAAAATCCATTCACAACACATCTATAGCAATAGCAATAGTACTTAGACTTATATACCGCTTCACAGTGCTTTACAGTCCTCTCTAAGCAGTTTATGGAGTCAGCATATTTCCCCCAACAATCTGGGTCCTCATTTTACCGACCTTGGAAGGCTGGATGGCTGAGTCAACCTTGAACCAGTGGGAATCGAACTGCCAAACTGCAGACAGCCAGGAGTCAGCAGAAGTAGCCTGCAGTACTGAATTCTAATCATTGCGCCACCAGGGCTCTATACCTATCATTGCTAAAATATATTTGGTATCCCTGAAGTGAAAGTGCAAAAGGACATGTTTTTGCAAAGTGAAATGGTAGAATTCATAACTTTACTATGTGAACCAGTAGGAAATTAATGTCATACCTTAATATTTGCATTTATGGAAATAAATAAAATAAAATAAAATAGCACCGAGGGTGATGCTAAATCTTTCTGTCTCTTCTGGCGGTTCATGTGCAAGCTTCCATTTTGAATCTAAAATAGTAAAGTCCAGAATTTCCCAATCTTCATTTATACACATTTGACTTACGTTGAGAGTTAACACTAGGTTTATTTTTCTTTTCTCTCAAGAATTTTGCAGTTTTTCATATTCTTCTTTTGCACTCCTTGGTAGAAAAAGAAATGATATTATAATTATTTGGATATGTGCTTCAAGAGTGAACAAAACAGGAATAAAAAGAAAAGTGTAAGTAAGCATCTATAAGTTGGATCAGGTTGTAGTTCAGTCAGTAAAAAAAAAGTTTTTCAAAAGAAAAACAGGAAAAAAAATAGCTGGCTTCAGCTTTTGTGCTAAAGCATAATTTTATTGACTATAATAATAATTGGGGTTTATTGAATGTACCGCAATTAAGCCCTGAAGACACATGGCTTAGAGCAGTGTACATGTCACAAATATGTGTATGAATCAGGATAGAGGTGACATGATATATATACATTTGACAATCTTTTAAAGAAGACCAGGTCCATGGCAGCATCTGGCATCACTGAACAATTGCCCTATTAGAAAACAAGGCTATCTTACAAAACATTTGGTGCCTAGGAGATACATGGTTGTTAGGGAGTGTGGTTTACTTTTTTTTACTGTGTTGCACTTTTTATAATTTTATTATGTCATTATTGTTTTACTACGTGTTGCGTTAATTTATTACTGTCAACTGCCGAGAGTTGGTTGAAGCTGGCAGGGTATTAAGTGAATAAATAAAACCAGCAAGGCCCATTAAGAGAAGGCAGTGCTCCCAAATGGCTATTATGTGCATAGTTCTTCTGATCTGAAGCTGGCACTGGAGAAGAATAAGATTTCAGTCAGATTTATTCTTCATCTGTGGTTTGTTTTGTTGACCAAGGCATAATTGGCTAGGTTCACCCATAACTATCATCTATAATTCACAGTGTTCATACGACATGCTGCGACAGAGGAAGTCTGACACATGCTAAGTCTACCGCAAACAAACCAGTGGCGCAGTGTGATACACGAATCCAAATATTTTGTTTTCATGGTGTATCAGCTGAGCAGCCCTCAGAGACTCACATGGTTTAATCTCATTAGATCTGTGGTTCAATCTAGCATCATATGTATCTAGAATCACTTCCCTTTCATCTGTGCATGTTAGGACTCTGGGCCAAAATGGGGAAGTACTGCAGCTGTCACTTTAGGAAAAGGAAACACAACTGTTTTAAAAAAATTACTGGTTGATCTCAGCATAGCTAGTCACCAAAGTGTACAGTTGTCAGTGATGCTGGTGCCATTTAGCAAGTTGATTGCAGCATTTTGAACTAGCTGAAATGTTAAAAAAAAATTCAGAGCTCATTTGCAATACTTTTTTTTTTTTAAAAAAAGTTGCAATTAATGTGTACCCGTGAGCTGTAATTAAGGAGTGTTCTTTTGACAGATTTGGCAACCATACTATGAATATGTGAATAAAATGGGGAGGCAACTATCGAGATTGCAAAGAGATTCGTTTAAATCCTTAGAAGTAGCACATGTTGGAACTCCCTTTGACTTTCTTTGTAATGTTTGCAGCTAAGCTAGAGAGAGACAGTGTGCTACACTTTGTCTCAAAGGCAGCAGTTCCAAGGGACTGAAGCAAAGATATATTATGTCAGATTCTCTTCACTTCTACATTTTGAACTTAAAGCCTAGGAGAATGTATGAATAACTGCATTTAATAGAAACTAATGGCTAACTGGTTTAGGACAATTCCAAGTTCTATCCTCTTTACATTGACTTTACATTTATTCTCAGTGAACATGGTGAGATTTACTTTTGATACGCTTGAAAGTCTGAAATTTCAAGCTTCTTGTTTTAATTTTATAGTGCTGCATTAGGAAAGATTGAGGGGAACCAAATAATCAAAATAATTGCTGCTATACAACCCTTTTCTCTCCTGCCAATTATCTCTGATGCTGAAAGCATTCACTATAATTGCTTTATTTGTTAATCATCACTGATTATGTAGATATTGCTCATTCTGCTGGAAGTGCAAGCCAATGTAATAAGTTTAAAACACTGCAAAGCCTGTTGCTCCCTGATTCTTAGTTTTATGCAAGATCCCGATACAGGACAGCACAACTAAAGCTTGCATACTGTTGCAATACAATGGTAAATCTTTTGTACTGTTTGTAGCGATGCAGTGGTCAATAGTATTTCTATAGTGTTAAGATATTTAAATTTAGTAGCTGGAGCAGTGGGATTGTAAACCACACAGAACACACAGTTATAGTTGATTGGTTAAAGAGTGCTGGCTCCTGCGTGAGGCAATCTGCTCTGTGATTGGTTGCTGTGGGTGTGGAAGGGGAGTTTCCCTTTTCTCCACCTTTTTATAGAGGATGCTCTGCAGAGGATGCTATTTCTTCTGTTCTCCATCTGAGCTTGGAGCACTTAGAGCAGTGATGATGAACCTTTTAAAGACCAAGTGCCCCAAAACCGCCCCCAACCACCCGCCCACCCGCAGGGCCACCCGCCACCTCCACGGCCCGCCGCAGCATATCGCCCAGGCGGCCCAGCAGTGCCATGGCGGCCACGCCCTCTGCCCGCTCCCCGCAGCATCATCCGCGCGTGATGGGGCATTAGGCGGAGTCTTGTCCCAGCTGCCATGTCCTTGGCTGTGCTGCTCTGCATAGGTTGTGCCCGGGGGCGACTGTCCTCTGGGGGGCTGCTGGTGAGGACGAGGGCCGCAGGGGGAGGCAGGGCTGGGGTGATGGTGCGCATGCCCTCAGAGAGGGCTCTGAGTGCCCCCTCTGGCACACGTGCCATAGGTTCGCCACCACTGACTTAGAAGAAAGAAATACTCATGTGCGAATGCTGTTTGTCGACTTCAGTTTGGCATTTAATACAATCATTCCTCAGCATCTAGTAGATAAATTGGGCTGTTTAAACTTTAATACTCCTTTGTGCAACTGGATTCTTGATTTTCTTATTGATAGGCCCCAGTATGTGTGAGTTGGGACTAATATTTCTAACACCATTTTCTTTAGCACAGGTTCTCCTCAGGGCTAAGCATCCTAAGTCTGCTGCTGTTCACCCTGTTGACCCATGACTGTTGTGCAAGGTTTGCCACCAACCATATTATGAAGTATGCGGACAATACAACAGTAGTGGGCCTTATTCAAGATGACAATGTGGGCGCTTACCGCAAGGAGCTAGAGGGTTTGGTGAATTGGTGTAATAAAAACAGCCTAGTTTTAAATGTTGGAAAAACTAAAGAGATCATTGTCGATTTCAGAAAAGGCAGGCACAGCCATGCTTCTCTGTGTATTAATGATTCACCTGTGGAGATTGTTAGCAGCATCAAATTTCTGGGTGTGCAGCTAACGAATAGGCTGGCTTGGTCGCTCAACAGTGAGACACTGGTGAAGCGGGCACAGCAGTGCCTGCATTTGCTGCATCGCATGAGAAAAGTACATCTTCCTTCTCATGTCCTTAACACTTTCTATAGAGGGACGATCAAGAGCATCCTGTCATATTGCATTACTGTCTGGTTTGGAAGTATTACTGCTTCAGACAGGAAGGCGGTGCAGAGAGTGGTGAGGATGGCAGAAAAGATTATTGGCAGTTCACTCATTTAAGATTAAGAGTTTTGTCCAAATTAATCACAACTATGCAAAGTTATTATAATTGTTCTTATTTTAAAAAATCAGAAAAAAAAACCCTTCAGGCCACAAGTATCGTGATTCCCACTGGCTAATTTTCAGTTAGCCATCTTACTGTGTTAACAGCTCCTAGCAGTATGATTAGTTCCAATCATTCTAGATTGAAAATGGCACCTTGTGTATAAAATGTACCGCAAAAAATAATAATAGTAATAATCCCACACACCCAGATTAGATGATTTCCCAGTGTCAACCCCTTAAAAACTATAATATTTAGTTAAGATCTGTTGTGGCATTGAAAGTTTATGAGTCATTATTCTTTCTGGTTAGTAGAAAGAACAGAAAGCAATTCGTCTGAAGAGCAGTATCCACTGAGCCACTTCTAGTCAGTGCTAAACTAGATGGACAAATAGTATAACCTGATATAAAAATCTGATGCTTCCAAAAGTTTCTAAACATGAATGCAATATTTGGGTTTCTTACTGACTGAAACATAAACATATCTCAATGGAATAAATAAAATTAAATGATACAATCTGGAGCCCAAGGCATGAATTATTGAATTATGTTTTACTTTCTGTTTATCAGAAATCATCATTTTGTCTGTGAATAGATTCAATATAATTTAAATTTATTCTTAACTCAATTTAAGCTTTTTTTTTTTTTTTTTAAAGAATGCTTCTCAGATTTATTTACATTTATTTTCAGTGGAACTATTTTTGTATAATGTTTCGTATTCCGCAAAGGAAATGCTTTAAGAAAATAACATCGGCAGTTAGAGAATTCTGCAAACATTATTCGTAAACAAAGTTAAAATATCGTATGTTCCATATGGACATGTTCAGCCTTGTACAGACAAAGCTTAGAGCATGAAAAATATACATATGCAACAGAATCTTGCAAGCTTCAATTACAGGTAGTCCTCAATTTCCAACCACATCTGGAATACTGCATCCAGTTTTGGTCACCACAGTACAAAAAAGATGTTGAGATTTTGGAAAAAGTGCAAAAAAGAGCAACTAAGATGATTAGGGCCTGGAGACAAAAACATATGAAGAATGGTTGCAGGATTTGGGAATGGCCGGTCTAGAGAAAAGAAGGACTAGGTGGGGACATGATAGGAGTATTCCAGTATTTGAGGGGCTGCCACAAAGAGGTCGTCAGCTTTTTTATATGTCCGCCAGGCACGATAAAAATCCCTTCACGTTATTCAGATTTCCAACATACACTTGAAGTGCCTTTATGCGTTCTAGATCATTTATCTGGTGTCAGGTACCAACAATACATCATTTGAGACATTTGAGACATAACACAATGTAAATTTCAACCCTTTTAACCACATTGGTTGCAGTTTTATCCTCCTCACGTGATTCATGAGCCAAGCAACAGATCTCAGTAGTGGCCCCCAGTTTATTCATTTTTCCCTACCCTACAAATATTTCAGAAACTGGTTAAAACAGCACCTCTACACTGTATGATTGGCACTTAGGTTTGATAAACGCCACCTTTGATATATTAGTATTCTTATTAGTGATTTCTATTATTTACAGATTGTTGTGGGGTTTGTTTGTTTTTTATTCTTTATCTTACCAGGATCAATGAGAATTGGGATGTACTAAAACTCTTGTGAAATAAATGAATATCAACATAGAAGAATCAACACCTTCCTTCCTTCCTTCCTTCCCTCTTTCCTTCCCTGTGTTAGCTGTCTAAGCCACCACAGTGCATTTTAACTCAGACAGGTTGTGAACATACAATAAAGACTCCCTTGTTTCTTTTCTTGGGATGTTAATGCCTGGATTACGATAACACCCCCCAAAACTCATAGATAAAAATGAGGAAAGGTGTCCAGAGCACTAAAAATTAGAATGTTTTTGATCTTTCTGTGTTGCTAGAGGTGACAGTTGGGTTGCTGGGTTTTTTGTTGTTGTTACCCAATTCTCCATCTCTAAAATCTTCCTGACTGCCAAACTTCCCAACCTGAAAAAAATAATGGTGGGAGTGATCTCACAATATCCTTTTAGGGGATTTTACGGAAATACTGGATGCTGAGGAGATTGCAGACTTTGGCAGAAAGGATGATATAATGAAATAACAGAATAACAGAGTTGGAAGGTCTCCTAGTCCATCCCTCCTGCTCAAGCAGGAAACTCTATACCATTTCAAACAAGTGGGCTGTCCAATCTCTTCTTAAAAACCTCCAGTGTTGGAGTACCCACAACTTCTGGAGGCAAATCGTTCCGCTGATTAATTGTTCCGTCAGGAAATTTCTCCTTAGTTCTAAGTTGTTTCTCTCCTTGATTAATTTCCATCCATTGCTTCTTGTCCTGCCTTGGAAAATAGGTTGACCCCCCTCTTCTTTGTGGCAGCCCCTTAGATATTGGAACACTGCTATCATGTTATCCCTAATCCTTCTTTTTCATTAAATTAGACATACCCAATTCTTGCAACCGTTCTTCATATGTTTTAGCCTCCAGTCCCCTAATCATCTTTGTTGCTCTTCTCTGCACTCTTTCTAGAGTCTCAACATCTCAACAACAAATATATATTATATTAAAGGCAGAGCTTGATTGTGTGATCACAGCACCGTCTTGCTGGCCCTGCATTCCGCTTTTGGAAACATTGCCAATTTTCCCCCCCCCTCCCTCTCCCTCTCTCTGTCTTCAAGCAATTCTGAAAACAAATTTGCTTTCATTAAATGGGATGAGAACCAATAATAAAATTGCAGGATAATTTTTCTGTATGGCGCAGCTTTGTAAAATAGGCTTTCAGAATGCATATTCTTTTATCACACTCTAGCAGAGACCTACAGCCATTAATTGTTTGGCACTTCACCTACAAAACACAAAATAGGACATGAGCTGATGGGGCAAGGATATTGTGCTGCTGTATTTGATGGATACCAGGAAGCTAAATCTTTATTACCCAACTTTAAATAAAGCAGGAAGCTGAATGGAGTAGTGAGATTTTTAATATGATGCAGGAACAGTCCCACCATAGATGGCTAAGTGGCTGGCTGAGTTTTTAACTTTGGTATGGGGGCGCATCACAAAAGTGAGCATATAAAAAAAATGCCCCTCTTTTTTTTTCTTTCAACCCTGAATAAATCCCCCCCCCCAATGAATTGCTTTTAATTGTGAAGTTTCCGGTGAGACAATTTTTTGATGGCAATTTTTGAACTTGAAATTTAATTTTTTTAAAAAAAACTCATGGGCAGTACCACATAATTCCTTCATTACTGAATGTAAAAGTCTGCTTGATGGTGGGTGTTGCAAATATCATTAGGGCAGAATTAACTTTGGCAAGGAAATGATATCAATATATATTCCTATGAATTTCTCTGAATCGTTACAGATTAAAAGGCTGGGTGGAGGCGGCGGTTAGGAGCATATAAACCAATTATCTGGTTGAGTTTCTCTATTCAAAAAGTTGAGGATTTTTGGCAGGCGTGTTTCATTTCTATAGAGAGCAATCTTTTTCGTGGGCTAACTACTCAGCCATAGATATTGTGAGAAGCTGCCACCAGGGGGCAGTAGGCAGGTGATTTTAGAAAAAACAGAAACATCTAAGAAGTGAAATTTCTTTGAAAGAAGAATCTGTTGCTCCTGGGCTCTTTCAGCGCCTCTAGAGCTTTTATTACCGTCAGCAAAAAGCACTTCACATGTTGCCAAATTAATATTTGTATATTCGCCTTGAGTTCTGTTAAAAATAAGGGGAGAAAAAAACTTCCTCCTGCCTTGCCACATTCAACTTTCTGGTTTTCTCAACCTCCGCAACTGCAGCAATATTGAATTATAACATTTATCCTATTGTGACTCTATGGCGCCGTATTATGGCTTTACTTTATTTAATATTTTATCTCATATATTGCATTGTCCAGATATTTATTTTTATATATACAAGAGCCGTGGTGGCGCAGTGGTTAGAATGGAGTATTACATGCTAACTCTGCCCACTGGCAGGAGTTCAGTCCTGAAAAAGCTCAAGGTTGACTCAGACTTCCATCCTTCCAAGGTCAGTAAAATGAGGACCCAGATTGTTGGGGGCAATATGCTGACTCTGTAAATTGTTTAGAGAGGACTGTAAAGCACTATGAAGCAGAATATAAGTCTAAGTGCTCTTGCTCTTGCATATATGTGTATGTGTGTGTATGCATGCTGATGCCTTACTTAAACCCATGTTTGTGTTTGTATGTATAATTTGTTTTAGTAGTGTTTGACACCAGTGATTGCATAACCTCTATAGATACACTAAATAAATAAAATAAGTAAGCAACTTCAATTCACAGAATTCTATTCTAATTATATTTCACATACCTTAAAGTTGTTGGAAGTTAAGAAATACTGATCTTTGCAAGTGCTTTTGACCTATTTCGTAATCCTTAGGACAGCTCATTTCAAAGTAAAAGAAGTAAAAGACATAAAAGAATCTGGATAGATTTGTGCCTCCGAGGTTTATTATTTTAAAATAGAAGTCCATTGTAATTTCATTTTAGACCAGTGGTCTCCAACCTTTCCGGCTCGGTGGATCAGCAGAAGCGGCGGTGGGGGGAGAGAGGACATGGTTTCACAAATGCAGCTTTACTTTTCACAAATGTAGCTTCGCATGCGTGCTCCTGCACCACTTCTGTGGTCCAGTTCTGAATGGGCTGTGGCCTGATGCCAGGCTGCAGACCAGGGGTTAGGGACCTCTGGTTTAGACTGCTGTATATCTTATAGCCACAGACAATGATGGACTATGTTCGCTTTAATTTGGGTCAGACTGCAGCATTTTCCCAAAGAAATAGGAATCAGAATGTATCTTCTACCCTTGTATAATTTCACATTCTCCAGAAAGGCTCATTCTACAGTTCACACGCATATATATATATATATATATATGTTTTCTGAGGTTTTCACGGGTGTTTGTATGTAGGTCTTTGGTAATTCGGGTTTTCTCCCGTGTAAAATTGGAAGTGTCTTGGCAACGTTTCGACGAAGTCCCATTCGTCATCTTCAGGCTGGTGTCTCTTCGGCTCGTGCTTCTAGGAGCAATGTGTGATCGCAGCTGTTTCTTCCTTTTAACTGCCAGTGGAGGTATGAACTGATTGGATGGGAGCTTGGCTGTGTTCTGATTGGGTGGAGGTGTGTTCTGATTGGTTAGGGGCTTGGCTGTGCTCTGATTGGATGGGGGGTTGGCTGTGCTCTGATTGGCGGGGTGTGTGCTCGGCTTGGGTGGGGGCCCTGTTGTGCTCAGATTAGTCTGAGTTGCAGGGGGATTTGAGATGGAGATCTGCATTGCTATTGTTTGGCTTCGCGTTCGTGGTCGTGCCACATCTTCAAGGTGGGTGTCAGTTTGCATCACGTATGAATTGGAGGGGTTTAAAATGGCCAATGGCGAATAAGTGCACGCATTGAAGAACACAAGAACTCAGTCAGAAAAGAGGAACCAACTTCCTCCCTGGTCCAACACCTCAAAGCCACAGGACATAAAATTGACTTTAAAAATACCAGAACTATTGCCAAAACTGAACACTTTAACAACAGAATAATCAGAGAAAGCCATCGAGATAGAAAAACGCCCACA
This sequence comes from Azemiops feae, assembly GCA_023970755.1. Classification (NCBI taxonomy): domain Eukaryota; kingdom Metazoa; phylum Chordata; class Lepidosauria; order Squamata; family Viperidae; genus Azemiops; species Azemiops feae. The sequence continues at coordinate 317,258 of JALGBA010000920.1, read as the reverse complement.
CAGCATGAATAACGAGATGATACCTCCCACCTACCAGCCATTGGAAACCCAGCCTTATTGACAGACGAATCCCTAGCACAAGGAGCAACACTGGACCCACACTCACGAAGACCACACATGATGTCACCACCACACATCCACGCAAAAAGCAGACTCAAACCCGCACCGATGATGAGCACGACCGCGGACCAGAAACCAGACCACAGCTGCATCATTGGCCATTTTAACCCCTCCATTTCATACGTGATGCAAACTGACACCCACCTTGAAGATGTGGCACGACCACGAACGCGAAGCCAAACAATAGCAATGCAGCTCTCCATCTCAAATCCCCCTGCAACTCAGACTAATCTGAGCACAACAGGGCCCCCACCCAAGCAGAGCACACACCCCGCCAATCAGAGCACAGCCAACCCCCCATCCAATCAGAGCACAGCCAAGCCCCTAACCAATCAGAACACACCTCCACCCAATCAACGCCAGAACACAGCCAAGCTCCCATCCAATCAGTTCATACCTCCACTGGCAGTTAAAAGGAAGAAACAGCTGCGATCACACATTGCTCCTAGAAGCACGAAGCCGAAGACACCAGCCTGAAGATGACGAATGGACTTCGTCGAAACGTTGCCAAGACACTTCCAATTTTACACGGGAGAAAACCCGAATTACCAAAGACCTACATATATATATATATATATATATGTAGGTCTTTGGTAATTCGGGTTTTCTCCCGTGTAAAATTGGAAGTGTCTTGGCGACGTTTCGACGAAGTCTCATTCGTCATCTTCAGGCTGGTGTCTCTTCGGCCTCGTGCTTCTAGAAGCAATGTGTGATCGCAGCTGTTTCTTCCTTTTAACTGCCAGTGGAGTATGAACTGATTGGATGGGAGCTTGGCTGTGTTCTGATTGGGTGGAGGTGTGTTCTGATTGGTTAGGGGCTTGGCTGTGCTCTGATTGGATGGGGGTTGGCTGTGCTCTGATTGGCGGGGTGTGTGCTCTGCTTTGGGTGGGGGGCCCTGTTGTGCTCAGATTAGTCTGAGTTGCAGAGGATTTGAGATGGAGAGCTCCTAGGAGCACGAAGCCGAAGACACCAGCCTGAAGATACGATGAGACTTCGTCGAAACGTCGCCAAGACACTTCCAATTTTACAACGGGAGAAAAACCCGAATTACCAAAAGACCTACATACAAACACCCGTGAAAACCTCGAAAACACATTATATATATATATATATATATATATATATATATATATATATATATATATATGTGTGTGTGTGTGTGTGTGTGTGTGTGTGTGTGTGTGTGTGTGTGTGTGTGTGATCATTCTATGGAGTGTTTCTTAATTTTGCAGTTGATTTCTAAAAGCATTGCTCTGGATTTTAAACCTGACCATATATATGAGAAATTTCACTCCAATATAGTTTATAAATTTCATTGGAAAGGGTTTCCAAATCCAGCTTAACTAAAGTTTAATGATTATGACTTTCAGTTTTAAATTAAAAATTTAATTAAAGAAGGCTTAGCCTTATTGCTAAGCTATTAAACATACATTATTGTAGCTGATTATTAATTGTTTAAATCATAAAGGGAATTTAATAAAGTTTAGGCATTTATAATGTGGTTTAATATTTTACAGTATATTGTGCTGTATGTATGGCATATTGCCAGTATAAACAAACAAAACAATAATAAGCAAACCCATATTGCTATATGTACTAGCATTGTGTACCAGATACGTTCTTTTTCAGACACTGATCACTGATTTGGTGCTGACTGGGTCAAAAAAAATAAAGTATTAAACATGCCTAAATTATATTGGACATTTTTTTTTCTAATCACAAATTATTCTGGATGAATAGAATGGAATGGATTATCTATATCTCAGTAAATATCTCAGTTTTCTGTTTTGCAAACCAACTGACACAGTTACCAATTCAAAAAAAAATTAATTGTCATATATCATAGAATTATAGAGCAAGAAAGGGACCTTGGAGTTCTTCTAGTACAGGGGTCCCCAACCCCTGGTCCGTGGATGGATACCGGGCCGCAACATGCCAGCAACCGGGCCGCACAAACAAGCAAAGCCCCATCCGCTGGATGCAGGCAGTACACAAAACCACGCCCCCTCCGGTCTACGGAAAAACCTCTCTCCACGTAATTGGTCTCTGGTGCCCAAAAGGTTGGGGACCTCTGTTCTAGTACAATTCACTGCTCAAGGCAGAAGCTTTATAACATCCTAATCAAATGGTTGTCCAGTCTATTTTTGAAAATTTCCAGTAATGGAGATTTGTACGTTGTCATGTCCCTTGTTTTTCTCTTTTTGGGGTAGAATGTCTTCAGAATTCAGAATTTTTCAAAACACATGTTATCTCTGTACACAAAAACTCATGTTGTACCATGCAAATGGAATTTCTGGGCTGACTGTACATTATGTATCCATCTAGATAAATACATGGCATACTATAATGAAAACTACTATTAAAAATAGTTCATTTCACTGACTGGACAGATTTTAAAATGAATATATTAGTGGTAGTGTTGTTATTGTTGTCACTCCTGTTTTCCAGTACTTCCTCTTGAAGCTGCAGTTATATCCATATCCTTAAAGACTCTTGTTTGTCTGTTTGTAACCTTCAATTGGTCAAAATGGTGCGTCGTGTTACAACAATTTTTGAAGCAACGAACCTCAAATGGGCCAACTTAAAGAATGCACCCAAAATCTGGGGTCCATGACTCCTGTAGGATTGGAATTTGGCAGAGTTGTGGCAGCTACTATGCTTTCGGTGCATCCACAGTCAGCCAAGGTCCTGTGATCATCATTTCCATAGTCCCTGCCAGCTTCCCACAAGGAAAATCTACAGGGAAAATCCACTCTCACTGCTTTTTCACCTGCTCATGGTGATACTGTTTCTAAGTTTAGGTAAGGAAATGTTTCTGAAATAATGATCGAATGAGTCACAGGTTGACTAGCTGAAAACTCTCTCTTCTGAATGCACAGTTAAGCATGTAATTTTAGAACACCTTTTCGTCTTCAAATATTCATATACTGACACATGAAATAAACATATATTGATATGCTTAAGCTGCCCAGAACTCCATCAGATTGCTTCATAAATATGAAAGAGACTACAAAACAATGTTCCAGTTTCTTATTCATCCAAAGACACAGATGGGGTCAGAATTCTGTTGAAATTTAGAAGATGCTGACTTTTTACGTTCTTTAGAACATCTTTTCTCACTTTATGATGGCAAGAAAATTCAGAATGAAAGGATGAAGTCATCACCTTGAGTTTTGCCACGTTTTTTTTTTTTATTGTTTAAGAAACTCACTCAGTCTTGAAAACAGGTCAGAGCATAAAAATTGTCAAGCTCGCCTGGAAAATCAATCATTTTTTGTTCCATCAATGCTTAAGGCAAAAGAAGCCATTTGCAAGGTGAAGTGGCTAGATAGAGTTGAAGAGCAGGTCACCAGCATAAATATATTTCACCCTTTTTTATTTTTCTAAAAGCCAATTTCATCCCCATAAAACATTTAAAGAGGGAACAGAGTTCTTAGAGAAAGAGTCTAAGGCCTTGGGAGAGTGGTCTCCAGGCCTGTTCTTATCGATCTTAAAGATACGCTCAGTATCTTTGTTTTCAGTCTAGAGAAGAGACTTGCCTTGAAATCTATAAAAAGGAATAACCATAAAGGAACATTTTTATTTATTTATTTATAACATTTCTCCTACTTCTGTGTCCTTTATAATAGGCACATGATAGAATTCTGAAGGAGGGAAAGTACAATTTAGGGTGAAAGCAGAACCCATGAAGTAATTCAATCCATCAGAATTAAGCTGGAAGGGACCTTGGAGGTCTTCTAGTCCAACCCCCTGCTCAAGCAGGAGGCCCTATACCATTTCAGACAGGTGGCTGTCCAGTCTTTTCTTAAAAACTTCCAGTGATGAAGCACCCACAACTTCTGACGGCAAGCTGTTCAATTGGTTAATTGTCCTCACTGTTAGAAAGTTTCTCCTTAATTCCATGTTGCTTCTCTCCTTGATTAGTTTCCATCCATTGTTTCTTGTCTTGCCTTCCGGTACTTTGGAAAATAAGTTGACCCCCTCTTCTTTGTGGCGGTCCCTCAAACACTGGAATACTGCTATCATATCACCTCTAGTCCTTTTTTTTCTCTAGACTAGCCATACCCAGTTCCTTCAACTGATCTTCAATTTTTTTTGTCTCCAGGCCTTTAAGCATCTTAGTTATTCTTCTTTGCACTTTTTCCAAAGTCTCAACATCTTTTTTATAATGTGGCGACCAAAACTGGATGCAGTATTCCAGATGTGGTCTTATTAAGGCTTTATAAAGCGGTACTAATACTTCACGTGATTTTGATTCTGTGCCTCTGTTTATACAACCAGGGATTGTATTAGCTTTTTTGGCTGTTGCCGCACACTGCTGGCTCGCTTTTAAGTGATCGTCTACTAGGACTCCAAGGTTCCTCTCACAGTTACTTTTTTTGAGCCAGGTCTCGCTTAATCTGTACTTGCATCTTTGGTTTTTCCTGCCTAGGTGTAAAAACTTTTTTTTCTCTACATTAAATTTCATGTTGTTGGAGAGGGACCATTGTCTGTCAAGATCTTTTGGGATCCTGAGCTTGTCTTCTGGGGTGTTGGCTATTCCTGCCAGCTTAGTGTCATCTGCAAATTTGATGAGTTCCCCTTATATTCACTCATCTAAGTCATTTATGAAGATATTGAAGAGTACCGGGCCTAGGATGGTACCCCACAAGGTACCCCACTGCTTACCACAATGTTGTAATTGATTGTGACTCATTGGCCGTACTTCAAGTATTCAAGTAAATGAGGCAACAGGTTGTATACGGGAGCAGGTGATGATTAGTTCACTTGAAATGATTAGCTATAAAGAGGAAGAAAGTCTCCTACTAGTTTAACAATGTCTGGAGGAAAAAGTAACAATTTTCTTATTGCAATTTTAAAAAAGGAACTGAGTAATCAAAGTTTTGACCTGGATTCATAGATGCTAGGAGGGTGGGGAACATTCACATTAATCTGTCTTTTGTTGCACCTCTTCCGGCACTGGGAGGTCCTGTTCAGTGTCTTCATGCCTTTAGGCACTTCCCAGTTGGATCACAGCAATGACCTGTACGCGGAGTTACCCTTGAAAAATATTTGGAAGTTCCTATTGATCCAGAAAACAATAGCATGCATATTTTTGAGTACACTGAAGTTCGCCTGCCTTGTGCTGCTGCACTAGCTCCCAGTATGTTTCCAGGTGCAATTCAGGATGCTGACTGTTACCTGTAACCCTACATACATAGGTTGTGTGCAGAACCACCTATCTTCAATGGTCTCTACCTGTCCCACCTGTGTTGACAAGGTAGGCAGGTGCATTCCAGGTTCCCCTTTCTTAAACACATTTTCATTTTACAGCACTAAGAGTTGTGCCTTCTTAGAAGTGCCTATGTGATATCCAGAGGGACCTGGCCCTCTTGACCTTCTGGAAGGCCATGAAGATCTGATTTCCCCCCCCCCCCAGGTGCTAGGCCAAGATGCTACATGAGCCCAATATAGGTGCAGTTTATGTTGTGAATTATTACTTGGTTATATTAGGGTTATTTGATTATGCTTTACACTTAGTTTACAGAGATGTTACTATATTATTTTCTGTGGATGGCTGTTAGTTGCCAAGAGTCTTTTATGTAAGATGGTCAGCCATGTAAATTTTCTAGATGGTATTGATGATTGTAGATGATGATGGTGATGATGGTAAGAACAGAAATTAAAGAGAGGAGTAGCAGTATACTTATTAAAGACATAGAGATACAAGAAGTGTGTAACTTTGCGTAAGTTCCAGGTTTAATTCCTAGCACCTTCAGGTACAGTTAGGAAAGTCTTGTGTTTGAAACAGTAAGGAGGTGCACCCATTCAGTATAGTGCTGTCTAGCCTAATGTTCTTAAACTAAGGTTATCTTCATCTGTAATACTTGGTCATATTGGCTGGATTGACAAACTTGTAGATCATAATAACTGAAAGGAGACAAATTTAGATATATGGATTATGTCCTACATTTGAAGCACATTTGTATCTTCCTGGACAGGGATGGATTTAAAATTGCTGATTCTGTGTTTTTTAAAGTACTTTATATTTGGAACATTTTTTTCTGAATTGAAAATACCTGAAATCACTGTATCTCTCCAAGTGTTTGGACAGTCACCTTTAAACAGGTGCCAATTAACCTTTATAAATATGAAAAAGATTCTTCTAGCAAATGAACAATTTCATACAATACTGTTCAATTCTGGTAATACGACCAATCTATTTAAATACTACAGTGAAACACAAGATTCCTGTGTCTGTCTCTGTGTGTGTGTGTGTGTGTGTGTGTGTTATGATTACTTTGATTTTCTTCTTAACTTTTTCCAGTTAGAAGTCCTCTGGGAAGAAAAGGAAACTGTGCAAAATGCTACATTCTACCACAAGCTACTGTATGTCTCGTTGTAACACTGGGCTATTTTATTTTCAGCGGCCCAAATCCCTTGCAAATTGACTTTTTGGCCTAATGGTTTCACTGCTGTATTTTGTGACATAATAATTTATCCATGTTACAATAAAATGCCCTGGCACACAGTTGAGAAATTATTGCTATCTACCAGGAATCACTAAAGTATCCATAAGCCAAGGGACAGTGTGAAAAAAGATATTCGTTATCTAACGGACAGCATGGAAGCAAGCTGGGAGCATAACCGAATACGTTTTAAATCTGTCACTTTGAGTAAATTGCAGCTGCTTTCCATCATTCATGATCAGTGTCTTTATATTTCCAATGTCTTTTTTTTTTCATTTTGAATTCATTCTTGACTAATATTTCATGTGAAAAGAGACCTGGCTCTTAATTTGATTTAGCAATGCACAGCGAAGTAGGCCACCTAGATAACAGTCATTCTGCATTTCCAAATTGGATGGGGTTGATTTGGAGAAAGAGGGTGTGGGCTTGTGTCCTCAAGATTTATCAGCATTAGAAAAAAAAAGTAGAAAGTAGTAGGGGAATCCCCCCTTCCCCCCGGTCCTCTTAAAAGCTAGTTCATGTAATAAAAAATAATTCAACCTGTTTTAGAGCAGGTTTCTCTTCCCTACTTGCTGAGAACAATGTCATAAAAACATTATGAATATATAGGCCTTTTCCAAATTTACGTTGTCTGAAAGCATGCATGTGTATTGAGAACATGCCAGCTGGGCTAGGCTACTTGGTTTAATTCCATTTCTAGAAGTCCATAATTTTGTTTTCTTGTCCGGTCATTGCTGGCTGAAAATGCACAGTCCTTAGGGGATTTCTTTCTTTGATTTTGGGAACTTGGGTTTGGAGAGTATTGGAGAGGGTTGATTTTACTTGTTTGAAGCATTTTTGTCGCTTCATTTCCATTGCTTTGGATAATGCTGGCTCCTAAAGCCCCAATTACTAAGGCATAATCTGCTTCAAAATAAATACCTCCGAACTCAGTAAGAGCATATAGAATTAATTCTGAGTGAATATGAAGAATGACATTTTAGAACAGTGAGAGATTTAAGGCATTTTCAAAGATAGTCATGATTTACATTGCATTCCAATGACAGAACTCAAGGCTGCTACTTATGTAACATGTAGCATTGTCCCAACGTAGGTCAGTCACCTTTTAGTCTTGTGGAAAGGTCTGAAGGGGCAGTGAACAAAGTCCTCAAAGTCTTGAGGAGACAGCCACATCCCCTAGAAGATCAGTCGGCTTTGCCAGCAATCCAAATGGACGTGATCTCCAAGCAGTTGTGTTTTGGAAGATGCTGCTCCCTGAATGCTTCACTCAAACCTACATATTTTCCTCCATTGAATGCTTTGAACAACTACAGACTGCTTCTTCTTTTTTTTTTACGAAGGGCGTTGTACCTTTGCCTAGCTCACCAAGAATAGGTAGTCCTCGCCTTACGACCTCAATTGAGCCCAAAAGTTCTGTTGCTAAGGGGGACAGTTGTTAAGTGAATTTTGTCCCATTTTGCCACAGTTGATAAGTGAATCACTGCAGTGGTTAAGTTAGTATCACTGTTGTTAAGTGAATCTAGCTTTCCCATTGACTTTGCTTGTGAGAAGGGCTCAAAAGATGATTACGTGACACTGCAATCGTCATAAATATGAGTCAGTTGCCAAGCTTCTGAATTTTGATCACGTGACCATGGGGATGGTGCAAGGGTCGTAAGTGTGAAAAATGGTCACAAGTCACTTTTTTTAAGGGCCATTGTAACGAATCAGCGAACACCTAGAGGCAAACAAAATCACTACTAAAAGCCAACATGGGTTTGTCAAAAACAGATCATGCCAGACAAACCTTATTGCATTCTTTGACCAAGTGACAAAATTAGTGGATCAGAGGAATGCTGTGGATATAATTTACTTGGACTTCAGTAAGGCATTTGATAAAGTAGATCACAACCTACTACTTGATAAGATAGAAAAATGTGGGTTAGACAGCATCACCACCAGATGGATTCGTAGCTGGCTGACCGGCCGTACTCAGCGTGTGGTCCTCAATGGAACCGCATCTACATGGAGGGAAGTGTGCAGTGGGGTGCCCCAGGGCTCTGTTCTGGGGCCAGTGCTCTTCAACATCTTCATCAACGATTTGGACGAGGGGATAGATGGGGAACTCATCAAATTTGCGGACGACACCAAGCTGGCAGGAATAGCCAACACTCCAGAAGACAGGCTTAAGATACAGGAGGACCTGGACAGACTTGAACATTGGGCGCTATCTAACAAAATGAAATTCAATGGTGAAAAAAGTAAGGTTCTACATTTAGGCAAGAAAAACCAATTGTACAGGTATAGTATAGGGGGTACCTTGCTCAATAGTAGTAACTGTGAGAGGGATCTCGGAGTCCTAGTGGACAATCACTTAAATATGAGCCAGCAGTGTGCTGCAGCTGCCAAAAAAGCCAACACAGTGCTGGGCTGCATTAACAGAGGGATAGAATCAAGAGCACGTGAAGTATTAATACCACTTTACAATGCCTTGGTAAGGCCACACTTGGAATACTGCATCCAGTTTTGGTCACCACGATGTAAAAAAGATGTTGAGACTCTAGAAAGAGTGCAGAGAAGGGCAACAAAGATGATTAGGGGACTGGAGGCTAAAGCATATCAAGAACGTTTGCTGGAATTGGGTATGTCTAGTTTAATGAAAAGAAGGACTAGGGGTGACATGATAGCAGTATTCCAATATCTCAGGGGTTGCCACAAAGAAGAGGGAGTCAAGCTATTCTCCAAGGCGCCTGAGGGCAGGACAAGAAGTAATGGATGGAAACTAGTCAAGGAAAGAAGCAACCTGGAACTGAGGAGAAACTTCCTGACAGTTAGAACAATTAACCAGTGGAACAACCTGCCTCCAGAAGCGGTGAATGCTCCAACACTGGAAGTTTTTAAGAAGAGACTGGACAGCCATTTGTCTGAAATGGTATAGGGTTTCCTGCCTGAGCAGGGGGTTGGACTCGATGACCTCCAAGGTCCCTTCCAACTTTATTATTATTATTATTATTACATTTATTTCAAAATACACAACTGAGATCAAGAGGATAGATGTGGAAGTATCATGCCATGTAAAGGGAGAGGTTATAAAGAAATGAGGAAGAAGTCACTAAATTCATCATAGCTTCTGTGTAACAGGTAGTCCTCAATTTATGACCACAGTTGAGCCCAAAATTTATTTTGCTAAGCAAGAGAATTAAAAAGTTAATTCAGAAATTAATTCAGTTTTCCCCATTTTATGATCTTTCTTGCCACAGCTGTTAAGTGAGCCACTGCATTTGTTAAGTTAGTAATATGGTTGTTAAGTTAATCTGGCTCCCCCATTGACTTTGCTTGTCAGAAGGTTGCAAAAGGTGATCACATGACACCCCCCCCACCCCCCACCCCACCCCCCACCCCCCGGACACTGCAACCATCATAAATATGAATCAATTGCCAAGTATTTTAATTTTGATCATGTGACCATGGGGATGTTGCAGCGGTTGTAGGTGTGAAAAATGGTCATAAGTAACTTTTTTTCAGTGCTGTTGTAACTTTGAACTGTTGTAAGTCAGGACTGCCTGTATAGTGTTATCCTTAATGACTTAAAAATGAGAAAGCGAGAGGGATCACATTGAGTAACTGTCAAAATGTTAATGCTTCAAATTCAAACAGTAAAAAGCTGAGTTTGCTAAAATTATAATTAATAATATTCAGTCTAAGCAGATGTGTAAATGACATGTGCCATCATAAAATTAGAAACAAACATAAATGCAACTCAGTTCAGATACCGAGGAAAAGGAAGGGAAATTAATGTACAACACCAAATTCCTATTAGCTCCTTCCAAAATTTACACCCATACTGAGAATCCATGAATATTTTTTTTTTTAAATCCATCAATCTTACATCATAACATTAGTTACTGCAGAGTGACATGAGTTGGCAAGAAAGCACAATTGGAAACTGTGTGTGACAGGAATTCCATATTTCATGGAAATCTTTTGTGTGTACAATAAAGGCATATTAATTAAGCCTTCCCAATTGTACATTTGTTTATGCAGATGTGCATACTACGCCTGAGGCTATCATAGCTGATAGCGTTGACACAAACTACATAGATAATTCCTGTAGAGAGTTCTTCGTTGTTGGACATGATTATTCTGGAAGTCAGGTGTCTACATTTGATCAAAGCTCCATGTATTACTAGCTCCATATTATCTGATTTGTTCTAAACATAGGGGTGCACATTTCCAAAACTGTCCAAAACCTGACAAACTAATCTTGCAGCAGTTATTGGATTATTAGAAAGAAATCCATGTATAACTTTGCTCGTGTATTTCCTAAAGATGAAAAGAAAGATTGATAAAAGTATGTGAAGCTTCTTTTTACTAGATCTCAGTTTAAGCCATTTACAGAATGACATTCAGAATTAGATGTCATGTCTTTTGTGTGGTAACACACAAAATTTGCTAAGCTTCATCTGTCCCTTAACAAGTTAACTAGAGTTATTTAGACTGTTCCATTATATTATGATAATTACAGGATTTACCTCAAAAGGGACTATCTTATATGTAGCTAACTGTTTATTACTCACAGTATGTGAGGTATCTGGCGGTGATTTCTCCTTGTCCTCTCAGGAAGTCACTTGGTTGGTAAATCTGTCTCTGTACTCCCTTTATCTCTGTGACATCTCCTCTGCAGCTTGTTCTCTGATAGCAGCCCTGGTTTATCTAAGTAAACAAGAGATCATTGTTCCTTTCCTTCCGCGGAGAGATCTGTCCCTTTGTCCTTCTACTGACCTCTTCTCTCCAGCTCTGGGCTGTTTCTAAAAGGTGCCAAAGTAGATCAGATCTGGTACACAAGGGCAGCATAAATATACCAAAAATGTATTTTTTTGATCATAATCTAATGGTCGTCCTGCTTTTGCAGTCCATCTTTAGTCACACCTATCTTCCCTCATTGGAAGATAGGTGCCTTCTGAGTGAATGAAGGATACTGAGAATTGTAGTTCTGATAACAACAATAGAAACAAAGACTGGAGCTACAATTGTATTTAATTCCGGGGTAAAAGAATAATGTCTCTCAGATTTAAAGGAACAGTAGCAGTATATAAATATAACAGAGTGGATAGGATGTCTGTCTGTCTGTCTGTCTGTGTCTGTCTGTCTGTCTATCTATCGTCTGTCTGTCTGTCTGTGTCTTGTCTGTCTGTCTATATCTATCTATCTATCTATCTATCTATCTATCTATCTATCTATCTATCCATCCATCTATCTATCTACCTACCTACCTACCTACCTACCTACCTACCTATGTCATAAACACACATTATAAGCAGAATTCTGTAAAACTATATTTTGTGTGTCTAGTTTTATTTGCTTGAAATTGTTGCAGTTGATACATTAAAAAGTGCACCATTATCATTATCGCTGCTGTTCATGCCCCTTTTTACAGAAGTATTCAGAAAGATTTAGAGCACTAAGGAATGCTAGATGTAAAATGTGGTAGTAATATAAATACTTTTAAAATAAAAGCCAATTAGCGGTTAAAAATCTGGAGAAGAGAGAGAGAGAGAGAGGTGTTTCTACCATTTTCCTTCCACCAAAAAAGCATTCCATAACAGGAATGTCCTTGTTCTGTTAAATCAATGGAAGATTGCATTAAATAGCATGCAATTAGTTTTCTATTATACTGTGCCTCATAAAATGTTTAATATTGGGTTGGTTGCAATCACCTTGTTACTAGAAATGTAACTCTGGATTTGGAAGATTAATCCACATGATTTGGTCTTGTCCTATCCTAATACTGTTGCATTTGTGGCTGTCAAGAAAACCTTGATAAGCTCTGGATCAATTGCCGAGTGATAAGAATTCCTGTATTGTTTTTAGCAATATTCCCCAGTATGTGAAATCAGTTTCAAGCTGTGGATTTTTCAGGAAATTGGGTAAAGGAAGTATTATATAACCCTGAAATAAGTAGTCTGCATCTAATTTGTAGTGGTAGATTGTTGATATAAATTGTCAACATGTTAGTTTTTTGCTCTGTGTGTGTCTCTCTTTCTCTCAGAGACAAGCAAGGTTTCTTAACAATTTTGGCCAAAGTTTAAGAGTTGCTATATTGATTACCTAACTTCCATGTCTTTTCCATTTTGTTTTTTTTTAATCTTTTATTGCTACACTTATCCTTTAATAGTACTGTATGTATTTGTACTTTATTATTATTTTGCATAATAGAAATTAAAAAATTCAAATCCATTAAAGCAAACATGGTGAGCCACGTTAAAGGACTATCAAAGAGGAAATTTCAATTCCTAGTTCATAGTAACATCCCTTTTCTTCCCAGTGGTAAATAATGCAATCACTGCAGAGTACCTTAGAACTAGAAAGGCAATTATTAACTTCCAAAACTTCCATCCAAATATTTTCTGATGTCAAGCAGGTTTGAAGTAGCTTCCGCTTTATGATCAGAGAATAGATTATAGGTTTCCTGCATAATGTGTTCAGCAGGTCAGAAATTCTCATTGGAGTTTTTTTTTTTTTTTTAAAGTGCATGTATTGCATCATAGTTTCATGAAGAAGGAGCACACAAAAAGACTGAATCCTGGAAAATCTCTGCTAATCAGATTAATTGATCAGATTAATTAATGATATAAGGTAGCTTCTTATGTTCATTACCCATGTTGTATCCTAACACAGTACTCTCTCTTCTGTCACATTGAATACAATCAAAACCAATGTTCATAATATTGACATAATAGCAATAGCACTTAGACTTATATATCCACTTCACAGTGCTTTACAGCCCTCTCTAAGCAGTTTACAAGTCAGCATATTTCCCCCAACAATCTGGGTCCTCATTTTACCGACCTCGGAAGGACGGAAGGCTGAGTCAACCTTGAGCAGGTCAGAATTGAATTGCCAAACTGCAGGCAGCCGGCAGTACTGCATTCTAACCACTGCGCCATCACAGCTAAATTAGAGATACTGAAAAATTGGAAAGAATCACAGGAGTATTAAAATGTGAGCTAGCCAATTTATGTCACACTGTTACAGTCAACAAGAGATACAGCCATTTCCTTAGAAAGCATGCAAATAATATGACAATCCCACTTTGATATTATTTAAATAAATGTGGGATGCAAAATGTGTGTGAATCTATCTGTCCATTCATCCATCCATTTATCCAACCATCCACCCACCCACCCATCCATCCATCTTGGGTCTACAGGGGAACCAGAAGCATCCTGATAAACATGATCCTTGCACAGTGTGTTACATTCCATTCACCTCTTTTTTAATTAAAAGAAGGTAAGGAAAAATTTGTTTGGGTATAAATACTAGGCATATGCATTATTTTTCTGCGCAAACTATTCAAAATTATGCCTTTTTCTGGATACCTGTATACTTTTTGTTTTCAGCTTGTTGAAATATGTGCAACTTTGCACACAGCCTTTAAGAAGTAAAATATTTTCAAATAGACACTAGCTTAATCTGTAAACTATATGCCCATCTGTGCTGCAACTGATTCCATTTTGACTGATCACACTATGTTGCTTGAAAACAAATCTGTGGCAATTTTGTAAACAACCTATTTTGAGGACATCACAAATACTACCCTAAATTTCTATTAATATAACAATGCCTCTCAAAGACCATACTGCATCCTTGATGTGTCACAGATTTGTCAGGGACAACTAAAAGTAAAAAGCATTCAAAGACGTTGAAAAATCTTAAAGTACTAGGAGAAAAGGTCTCCCAACTAGAGATAGAGATTTATCTATTTATAGGTCCAGCCTTTTGTCTGGAATCAGAAATCCATCTGTGGTCATATGTTCTAGCTGAAAAATTAACAGATAGAGAAACATAACAGTCTTCACATCAAATGAAACCCCAGGATGCTATTTAGTTCAACAGCCATTCCCCAAAAGGACAACCTAGATGTGGGCAGAAATTAGTAACTAGTAAAAAACAAAACAAAATTATAAATTGCTTGCTGTGAACATGGGCCAAAGCCAGCCCACAAAACGGGGATGAATTTATAACTTTGGCAAATATTGCTTTCAGTTTCTCTAAATGAGATTTTAGTAGTCATAATGGACCTGGATTCAGTTTGCAAATAGTCCTTCACATGTGTTGTTTTAGCTCTGGTCATTCAAATACATCCTGTTCAGTTCTTACTTTTAATAAAATTGCTGCTAATTAAAACTGATTCATATCAAGACACTCACTACATTGTATGGATGGAATAAAATTCAAAAATAGAATTATTCACTTGGGGATCCAGTTCCCAAAAAAGAACATCCATCCATCCATCCTCCATCCAAATACGAGTAGCTATTCTACACTTCCTACCATTCAGTTTACATGTTTAAACCATGTCAAACCATCTAACACACGGGTGTCAAACTCGCCAGGTCACGTGACGTGTCGCAACGTATCGCGACTCTTTTTGCGTTGCAATGGGGTGGGCGCGGCTTCGGTATGATGAAACCGGCCCATGGGCCAGCAGTTTGACACCCCTGATCTAACAGCTTTGCTAATAGCTGTTCTTCTCATGCTGCCGTTTGTTTGAGAGAGAAACAATAGTGTGGAATCCAGAGAAAGAAAAAAATGTCCCCACCTATTGTACTTGGGGCTGTGGCCCAAACTATTGCTTATTCTCCTGCCCTCCATATGTGCTCCATAAGATTATTTTCTCAACAAAAAAGTGAATTGCTACTTGCTGCTGTTGTATGTGGGTATATGGATAAGCTGCCTGCCTTTGAGCATTTTACAATAGCTCATCAAGAACTTGATAAACCTCTTATCTCAACGCAGCCCATTTTATATGACTCATAGGCCGGTCATCCCATATATAGGTAAAATACAGGAAGACTTTACTTAACAACTGCTCTATTTAGCAACCATTCAAAATTACAGCAGCACTGAAAAAGTGACTTTATTACCAGTCCTTGCATTTATGACTGTCACGGTGTCCCCATGGTCACATGATTAACATTTGAATGCTTCCCAGCTGGCAGGCATTTATAAATTTTGCATTGCCTATGGTCAGATGATTGTCATTTGTGTGCTTCACAACTAGCTTCCAACAAGTAGAATCAATGGAAAAGCTAGTGGTAAAGTCATATATCACAGACTACATGATGTTTCGCTTAATGACATACCACAACTCACTTAACAATTGGGAATGGGAAGTGATGTTATAAACGATATAATGTTTTGCTTAGCAACTATGTCCCTTAGCAATGGAGTTGCCAGTCTCAATTGTGGTCTCTAAGGACTTCAGGACTGCCTGAATTTCCTGAGAACATATATTGCTCTGCATTTTTGAGCCAAACAATTTCATAAACTATCCCAGCAGAGTTTTGCATGTCTTTTCATTTTGAAATGCATTTATTGGCAAAAGCACGTACCAGAAATGCACGTGAACATCTGGATTTTAGAATTTGCTATCCATAGCTTTAAAGCAGCTACATTACAATAGCCCATGTTCGCACATTGGTAGTGTGGCCTGCAAAATTGTTTGAAGTCTCTCTTGAACTGCAGGATGCTATAGAGACATAAATAAGACCATCTTTTAACTTTGTTTGGCAAACTTTTAAAATTATTCAGAGGGCATTTTTAAGGAGGGATACAAATTAAGGACATCCGAGAGATATTTAAAGCTTATGTCATGAAATGCCTTCAGGCTGCTTAAGGATGATACTTTCAAGGATGATCGAGAAGAAAGGGGGAGTTTGGCACTTCTGTGCAAAAGGAATGTGGGCAACAATAGAATCATGTTTCTAACCTTTCATAAACATAAAACATAAGGTACAATAATTTCAGTGGGATATGGTAATACTTAGATGTAGTGCTCTGCACCAACCTGGTAATTCAGTGCAACTATTATGAGAAATAACTGCTTGGAGGGTACAAGATGTAGCTTCTCACCATTATAGAATGCAAATTATACCTATGTATGCTTCTGTAAAGTCACAGAAGTAATGGGAGAATGGGGTGATAACCATATCAGCTTCTGGTGCAGATTGTAATAATAACCGTCTGTCATATCAGATTCATTGAATGAGCAGAAACCAATAATTTTTCATCCTACCTCTGAATCTTCCTTGCTATTAGAGTCATTATCTGCCTTTCTCTGTAATAAGCTCGGAGATGGTTTGGATGAAAATCTAGCAAGAACACATCTTGCTGCTTCTAATAAAGCCTGTGTTAGAAGAGCCCAGTTCAAGAACAAAGCATTATGTCTGTTTGCCAAAGCTTGGGCATTCCTGTAGGTATAGATCTGCTGGGCTCAGGTTGAAGGGGGCATAGCTCACCAGAAGCATATGTGCCCAGCATGCAGAAGGTCCTTAGGTAACATCACGGAGAGAGGTTTCAGCAAGCAGCCCTGCAGACTTCTCTCAGGGTTGGCAAATACACTGAGTAGCCTGGCTAACTTAATATGCATCATCCAGCACTGATGATGTTACCTAGTTTGGGTAATGAAATGTCTGTAAGAAAACAACCAAACTCAGAGAGCATTAAGGACCCCTCATAACTCAATATGGTCAGCTTTTCTTGATAGATGAAGAGATACAGAGAAGAACCATGCACTTTGTTGTTTTTAGCAACACTGAGGTACGTGGCCTTCAGGCCACGTTTGTCCATGCTTCCATGCATATACGCCACCCATTTTCTCCCTTGTTCATATGATGTGTAGTTGATGGAAAATTTCAGCACCCTCTATAAAACCCAGGGGAGAATTTTTATAAAATGTTTTGAGAATGTGTATTTTCCATGGGTGGGCTCAGCTCCATGGCTTAAAGAAAATAATTTGGTCAGCCAAGTTCAATTTAAAATTTAGTTTGGATGGCGTAGGTAGGAGAAGGGCAGGAGTCAAGAGAGTAATCAGCCTAGAGTTATTACGTTTCCACGAATGGTTTAAGTGCAAAGTAGTCCTAGCTTTCTTATGGAGTTTGTCTGGTCTACTAAAGAGATTGATGGGACATGACCTTGAACAATAAATTCCACAACCAATATGCAAACTTCAGTTTAGCCCAGATGGAGAGAGATGGGTAAGGGAAAGCATCAAGATTGCCCCACCTTTATTCTTTTTTATATTGGGTGGGGTGGGGTAGGGAGAGAAATCATCTCTGTCAAAAGATCAATACTGTGTTATTATTATACCATTTAACAATAGTATTCCAATAATTCCTGCAGTGTTGGTTTCTTGATGGGCTGATATTAAGCACATTTTAGGCTTATGTTTTTTTCCCCTGTGTTAAACAACAAAAACATGCCACACCGATTTTTCAGCATTTGTGGCTGGAAGAAACTGCTGAGGGTATAAAGAGGGACTTTGGGGACTTTGGGTGTGATTTTGAAGTTTTAGGTTGCCTTCTTCTGCTCTGTTCTATTATTACTGCTCACAAAATCTCTCTGAGGTTGGCAGGATAACAGTTTAGCTTTTCCAGAATTCTGTTCAGTCTGCTGATCTCTTCACAGCAAAGAGATAAAAATCTCAAAATTACATCACTGTTGAGGATATGTCCCATTTTTGTTCTCTTAAGAAATTCTTGTTGTCCCAGCTGTCATGAAGTTCTGTCTCTTTAGATTTAGCTTGATGTCAGAAAACTAATTTAGCATTAACAATTTATGTCCAAGAATTTCAACACAATATGTTGGGTGCCTTTTGGTGAAAAATAATACCACATATAAAATAAGCTTGTTTCTAGAGAAGCTTATAATCTTCTGTATCACAGCCTGGCAACATTTGTCTCTCATCCCTAGAGACAGCTTAAAAATGTTTGTTTTTAGGGGTTTTTTTTGTAGAACAGGGGAGAAAATGGAGGAATCCTCATTTGAGAAGATACGATTTTAAGGAAAATTGAGTTTTACTGGTACTGCCATCCAATTTATGCAGCATTAGTTACATTTTGCCATCAACCGTTGGATTGATTTGCATCAGCCTAACAAAGTGCAATCTGTAAATGAGCTATTTGTTTTCTGAGAGAACAGCCTCCATCGCCTTTTCTGACAAGTCTCCTTCCACTTGCTGCGTTATTAATCAAGAATGTCGAAGTCAAGCTTTTTTTTAAAAAAAATTAAGGATGCTTTGAAAAGTTGTCTCTCTACTTTGCTCTTTTAATGAGGCGTGTGAAAATGCAGACATTACATACCTTTCAAGAAACGGTTTTGCTTTTCACTCAGCCTTGATAAAGCAAAGGTTTGGGTCCGAGATGACACTTCTTTCCACCCTGTGGGTTTCCTTTTTAAAAAAATCTACTTTGTGCAATCAAATCTTCTTGTTGAACAACTTCTGGATGCCGTTCATGCTGATCAAAGGTGAAGACAAAGAATTGTTGTACGATTATGAAAGTGTCAATTTGGTGTAGGGGTTAAGGCACCAGGCTAGGTGATCACAAAGTCACTCTCTCTCAGCCCAGCCTTCCTCACAGGATGGTTGTTATGGGGAAAGTAGAAGGAAGAAGAAGTATTAGGTATTTTTGCCACATTGACTTATCTATAAAAACAATACAGGCAGGATTTTAAAAATCTAAAATATTTTTTTCTTTTTTTAAAAAAAAAGTTCTTAGGGAGATTTCTCATTTTCCCCAGTAATTTAATGCAGTGTGAAACAGAGGAGAATCTTTAGCTTAAAAGAAACCCTTTAAATTAAATGTTTGTAAGAGAGCTGTAGTCATAAGGAGAGTCACTGTTTGACCCAGGGCTATATGAGGATGCCATACCTCCAGTTCTGCAACATTTGTGGTGGTGCAGTGGTTAGAATGCAGTACTGTAGGCTACTTCTGCTGACTGCCGGCTGCCAGCAGTTCAGCAGTTCGATTCCCACCGGCTCAAGGTTGACTCAGCCGTCCAGCCTTCCAAGGTCGGTAAAATGAGGACCCAGGTTGTTGGGGGCAATATGCTGACTCTGTAAACCACTTAGAGAGGGCTGTAAAGCACTGTGAAGCGGTATATAATAAGTGCTATTGCTATTATGTCAATATTATAAACATTTGTTTCGATTGTATTCAATGTGACAGAACAAGGAGTACTGTGTTACGATACAACGTGGGTAATGAACATAAGAAGCTATCTTATATCATTAATTATCAGTATATCAGTTGCTTGCATTCGTGATAACATTGCCAGTGTGAGTTTCTTCCAGTTGTGTGAAAACCACAGGAATACAAGCCTTAAAATAGGCTCAATCTGGATGAAAAGCAGAAACCCTATTAAAAAACAGAATTGAGAAAAATGAGAGATCCTGTTCCTCCTATTTCGATTCCACTCAGCAGCATCACTTTATTGTGCAAAATGTGATCCAGACTCTTCTTTTGATTTTTAGATAATCAGCAATCTCACAAAATCTTAATCATCCTACTTATAAGAATTGATAACAGGCGATGAGTCCTTAACTGATTCTAGGAGTTTGCTTGAATAAATTGATTAGCTCATCAGGTGCTAACCCTCACTTATCAACATTATTTGGGACCAGAAACCTCAGTCACGAAGTGACACAGTCGTAAGCTGCAACATCACGAGACCATACTGACTTACAGTAGCAATTCCGGCAGTCCCAATTGCCTTCATCAGGCAAATCCTGCACAATTGCAGCGTCATGTGCAACTGTGTGATCACCATTTGCAACCTCATGCTGGCTTCCCCATTAACCTCGCTTGTGGGAAGCTGCCAATCAACGTTGCAAATTATGATCATGTGATTGCAAGATGCTGTAATGTTGTAATTGCAAGCCAATTGCTGCATCTTGCAATCACAGCTGGTCGGCAAGCCATCGCTGAGCCCCCCCCCAAATCTCAGTCACGTGACATGGAGACACTATAATGACTCAGTGGCTTAATGATGCTGGTGAAGATCAATACTCTGGAAGTTTGAGTCCTATCACCACATGATGAAGTGAGCTCCTGTCACTTGCCTCAACTTTTGCCATCCTAGCAGTTTGAAAGCATGTTACATGCAAGTAGATAAATAGGCACCACTTCGTTGAGAAAAACACAATGCTTTGAGCAGCAATACGAATTCAACTGGAGCCAGACTTACCTGAATCCAACGCCCGAATGTGAAGTGACATTGATGGTGGGAAAAGCCCCACATGAACCTGTAGAATGCCATTAAGCCTTTTGAGTGTATTGCTAGTTCATCCCCTGTGGTGCACTCTGGATAGCGCACGAGCATGAACAACTAGCAATCGTCAGCAGCCAAATAACTACTTTGTATTACAGTAACATTGTAGTCTCCTGGCTAATGTAACATCATCTTATGCTAAATAAATAATAACGATGACTGCAACTATGGAGACCAGTTGTAACTGCCCCTTATTTTATGCCGTTGTACCTTCAAATGGTCCCAAATGAATCAATATTAAACAAGGACAACTTGTATATGAACCTCAAAATGTCATATGGATATGCCATTTGGTTTGTAATCACTTTAAAAGAGAGATCAAGTGAAGCCTAGGCCAAGATCTAGCCAAGGCAAACATTAGATCAGGGGTCTTCAAACTTGGCCCTTTTATGACTTGTGGACTTCAACTCCCAGAATCCCTTAGCTAGGCACGCTGGCTGAGGAATTCTGGGAGTTGAAGTCCACAAGTCATAAAAGGGCCAAGTTTGAAGACCCCTGCATTAGATGGTAGCAAAGAGCTATAGAAAATGCAATATCACGTTGCCACTTAGATCTTTTCAGTCCTCATCTAGTAGATTTAGTCCAGTGATTCTTAATTTGATGTTTTTAGATAGTTAGCTATCTGAAAACTAGGGATGAATAGCTTATCCCTCCTCCCACCTGCTGCCATTTTTCAAATCCTCTTTCCCTTCCTGCTCTCTCATAGTGGCATTGCCTAGAAAATGCCACATAAACAGATGTGCTTCCCTTTGTAGTCAGTCGGTTGTTATAGCTGATTAGAAGTGTGATTGTGAAGGTCTGTGTGTGAAACAGATGCATCAGACATGATCCACATATTTCATTATATTTTATTCATATGTAATTATGATATTGTACAAGTATCTAACCTCCTAAGAGTTATGCCTTAGTAACAATATTCCCAATTTTTGAAGACAACAGATAAATAATAGATGGGAGAAATATCATTAATTCAAAAGAAAATTAGGGGTCGTGAAGCTGTATCTTGGGACGCAGCCAGAAAAAGTTAAGAACCCCTGGTATAATTAAGCCATACTTGGCAGACTAGAGTAAGATTATGAGAAGTCCCTTCTGTTCCTGCTTGAATTAAACCTGAATTTAAAGGGAAGAAGCACTTCAACTGAAAGACAGGATCAGAGATTACTGGATTCAGGATATACGTATCAGCATACAGAGGAACATAAGAAAGGGAAGAGAAAGGAGTCTGTAATGGAACCAAAAGTG
This sequence comes from Azemiops feae, assembly GCA_023970755.1. Taxonomy (NCBI): domain Eukaryota; kingdom Metazoa; phylum Chordata; class Lepidosauria; order Squamata; family Viperidae; genus Azemiops; species Azemiops feae. Next base: position 295,356 of record JALGBA010000920.1, on the reverse strand, counting down.
TTGAAACAACAAGAAGAACATAATGTCTATCCTCTAAATCAGGGGTGTCAAACTGTCGGCCCGTGGGCCGGTTCCATCATGCTGAGGCCGCACCCACCCCAGCTCCAATGCAAAAGAAGTCGCGATACGTCATGACACGTCACGTGACGCGGCGAGTTTGACACCCGTGCTCCAAATTAACCATAGACCAGAAAATCTCTTCCTATCAGTCTTGGTCCTTTTCTGTAATGTCATGATTTAGGTTCAGTAGAATGGGAGCACTTTCTTCTTACGTCATTTAATTTGAGGAAATTAACTGTGCCCTAATGCGTCAAATCCAGAATATTTATAGCTGGTCCATTTCGTGTGTGGGTAATACAGAAAACTAGAATTGGGGGAGTGAAGGATACAGGAAAAGTATATTTTCCCTCAGGTTTCATGTGTATATTGGCATAAATGGAATAATAAACAGCACAGGGAGTCCTCGACTTGCCACCACAATTGAGCCCAAAGCTTCTGTTGTTAAGTGAGACATTTGTTAAGTAGGTTTTGCCCCATTTTACGACCTTTCTTGCCACAGTTGTTAAGTGAATCACTGCAGCGGATAAGTTAGTAGCCTGGCTGTTAAGTGAATCTGGCTTCCCCATTGACTTTGTTTCTCAGAAGGTCGCGAAAAGTGATCACATGACCAAGGGATACAGCAAAGGTCATAAGTATGAACCAGTTGCCAAGCATCTGAGTTTTGATCACAGGATCATGGGGATGCTGCAAAGTTCGTAACTGTGAAAAATGGTCATAAGTCACTTTTTTCAGTGCTGTTGTAACTTTGAACGGTCACTAAATGAACAGTTGTAAGTTGAGGACTACTTGTATATCATTTCCGTAGACAATCTACTGCAGTAGCATAGTTGAGCTCACAGGATGAAAGGATGGATGAATTTCGGACCTGCTTTCAGAGTCCTCCTGGTTCTACTCACCCTGGCCGTGATTTCTTGTCTTAGTAGTTCTACTCTATCACTTATCTTCTACAGCACCAGTCCCCAACCTTTTGGGCACCAGGGACCGGTAACATGGAGAGAGATTTTTCCGCGGACCGGAGGGAGCGTGATTTTGTGTGCTGCCTGCATCCCATGGATGGGGCTTTGCTTGTTTGTGCGGACCGGTTGCTGGCATGCCATGGCCCGGTTCTGGTCCACGGACCGGGGGTTGGGGACCCCTGTTCTACAGGGCACCTTATCTAGACCTTCCATGGACCTAATGCTGCTTAATTTTCCTTGTTCTGCCTGCTGCACCTTTAGAGTAACTGTGCATGCGTGCATTTTTTGTATTATATGATTTGTGTACTACCAACTTTGAAACAGCTTTCAGCAGTTTACAACCATTTAAAAAAAAAAAATCATAGTATTGTAAAATCATAAGAAGCAATAAGAAATCAGATAGTTAAAGAACGTCTGCATCATACTTTTCCCAACAATGATGTGAGCACCCTATTCAACCTCAAAATCTCTAGGAAATAGATTTGTTAACTTACGTAACAACGATAAGCAGCCTTCCAGATATTTGGGGGGAAAGAACGTTGGTAGGAGTATAAGTTGGCTTTATTTAATGACTGTCCTTTTTAGCAACTGTTTGAAGTTACAGAAGTTTACTTTGGTTATGTAAAGTTACTGGAAAAGTAACTTTATGATTGATCTTTGTATTTATGACCGTAACAACATCCTTATGGTCACATGACTGAAATTCAGGTGTTTTGCCACTGATGGATGTTTATGACCGTTGCCGTACCCTGTGGTCACCTGACTGAGATTTGTGCACTAGATAGCCAGCTTCTAACAAGCAAAGTCAATTGAGAAGTAGACAGTAAAATTGCAAGCCATGGTCACGTGATGTTTGATTTAACAGCTAAATAGGAAGTGAAGCCATAAGTCTGTCACAGTCACGGGATGTTTTGCTTAGCGACTGCATCGGTCACTAAGCAATGGAACGATCACTAAGTGAGCACTACCTGTATTGCAAAGAACAAGAGCATTTTGTCTCAGTTTCTCCCCCAAATGTCTCACGAGGAGAAAGGGCCTAACCCCCCCCCTTTCGGGATTGTCTACACTGGATGGGCTGATTCAGTTTAGGAGAAATAGTCCATAGGATACCTTGGAACCAAGACATATGGTAGGTTAAAACCAGCACTCAGAAATCTGTTGATAGTCAAGGCATCATTTCAAAACTAGAGTCAAATGACTGTGAGGCCTGCCACCCAAATGGGGCAGCTGCATTCTGTACCAACTGCACTTTCCAAGTTCTTTTCAAAGACAGCCCTATTTATAGTGTATTGGAATATATGTAAGATATATTTGTAACCAAGTAATGTAAAAATATTCATTCTCATTCTCTCTCTCTCTCTCTCTCTCTCTCTCTCTCTCTCTCTCTCTCTCTCTCTCTCTCTCTCTCTCTCTCTCTCTCTCTCTCTTTCTCTCTCTCTCTCTCTCTCCCTCCCTCCCTCCCTCTCAGAGGGACATACACACATAGAGAAATTCAGTCAGGTTTTCTGTATCTTCTCTAACCTAAAATTGGAATTTGTACTGTAGGAAATTACAAATCTTTCCAATAGAGAGTTGTGATATTTTGATCAGTAGGGAGCTGGCCAGTCAACCAGCTAATATCTGTCAAGAAAATGGGATATTGGCTCCTATTGACCACCTTTTTGCTTTCTGAAGGTTCATCTGTAGTAACTGACATGTGAATAATATGTAGCGCCATGCAATCTTCTTTTAAGGATTTTCTTTTGCTCCTACGGCACTGCTGATAAATATAGTACACCTGATTTATGCTCTACGGGGCGTCCAGGCTGAGCGGTCTCAAATGAAAGAGGGCATGTAGTGTAAACTAAGAACAGTGAAAGGGGTGGAGAGAGATGTGGCTTTTCCCTCCTTTCCTCTCTTTTATTCACTCTGTCATCTTCTTCTACTGCTTGGTCCTTTGCCCAGTATTTTTTTGCTCTGGCTGATCATGAAAGCTATGGAAAGACTTAGATAAAGAGCCCTTTGCTCTCCAAAATCAATGGGACAATCTCGGCTGAAACAGCTCCTGTGGGCAGTGGACCCCTTGACATTTGATGTAGAATTCTTAAGCTAAGTTCGCCAAACAAGACTTGATTTTTAAAAAAAACACAGAGAGAGAGAGAGGGGGGGGGGCTTTTTGATGACCCACCTGTTGATTGCTTCTTAGAATTAGATTCTTAAAATGACCTTAACTCTTTTTATTTATTCATTTATTTTAACTTTTCACCTTGATAGAATGTGAGCTGCTAAAGCACAGTTTTTCTCAAGACTGATGCTTAGTCAAAACATGACAAAGCCAATATTTACAAATTAGGTTCCCTTCTTGTTCAATCCATCAGAATAGAGTTGGAAGGGGTCTTGGAAGTCTTCTAGTCCAACCCCCTGCTCAAGTAGGAGACCCAATACCATTTCAGACAAGTGACAGTTCTTCTTAAAAATCTCCAGTGATGAAGCACCCACAACTTCTGACGGCAAGCTGTTCAATTGGTTAATTGTCCTTACTGTTAGGAATTTTCTCCTTAATTGCAGGTTGCTTCTCTCCTTGATTAGTTTCCATCCATTGTTTAAATTTTATGTTGTTGAATAGAGCTTGTTGTTCAAATCTATCAAGATCTTTTTGGATCCTGAGCTTGTCTTCTGCGGTGTTGGCTATTCCTGCCAGCTTAGTGTCATCTGCAAATTTGATGAGTTCCTCTTCTATTCCCTCATCTAAGTCATTGATGAAGATATTGAAGAGTACTGGGCCTAAGGCGAAACTTTGTGGTACCCCACTGCTTACTTCCCTCCATGTGGATGTAGTACTATTGAGGACAACTTGTTGAGTACGGTTTGTTAGCCCATTACAAATCCATTCGGTGGTGATAACTATCTATCCCACATTTTTCTAGCTTACCAAGAAGTAGGTTGTGGTCTACCTTGTTGAATGCCTTGCTGAATGCCACAGCATTTTGCTGGTCTACTAATTTAGTCACTTTGTCAAAGAATGAAATAAGATTGGTTTGGTATGATCTGTTTTTAACAAATCCATGCTGGCTTTTAGTTATAATTTTATTTGTTTCTAAATGTTCACAGATCTGTGGTTTTTTTGTTGTCGTTGTTGTTATCTTTTCCACTATCTTCCCAGGTATTGATGTTAGGCTGATTGGTCTGTAGTTTCCTGGGTCTGTTTTCCCCCCCACTTTTTTGAAGATGGGAACCACTTCAGCTCTTTTCTAATCCTCTGGTAGTTCCTGGTGTTCCAGGGTTTGGTACAGATATGGTACAATTCTGAGATAACATCTGCCAGTTTCCAGCAAAAGAGGGAAGGATGGCATGGTGTATGTGTCGATCTGTTGCTGATGTACTCCCCTGAACCATGCAGCCACGTCTTATACTACAGGACATAGCCTTCTTTCTGAGCAAAATGTTGGTAGTTATTTTGACTGCAAATTCTTATTCTTTGCACCAAAAGACCAGCCCCTTTAATCTAAGCACGAGACTTTATTTTTCGAAACTCGAGAATTAAAAAAACAAAAACAAAATAATCTTACATACTTTGTCTTTTCTTCAGAAACAATGATGTCAGTACAGTGTTATGATACATGCCCTACTTTGCTACAATGGATTCAGTCTGCTGTGTATATCAGAGGTTGTCCAAAACGGCATCCAAACTGTAAGCCAGATCCTAGATGATGGTGTGCAGACACATTTAGCAAGTAGTGCAAAACATAATTTGTATTCTTGCAATGTAAATATTCTTTTTTGTGTCATGGACCCAAAACCTGCAAACCCTTTCTCAGAAAAACGTATTTAAATGTGTGTAATAAAATACATAGATATTGACTGTGTTACAAAGGAAAACCATTAGCCTCAAATGCTCCTATCAGAATATTAAGAATAACAAATAATAAATCTGTTTTTTTATTAATCTATTAAATCAGTAATAACTCAATACTCTTTTGAAGGGTCTAATAATTTTAGATAGTGAGATATATTGAAGTTAACTTTTAAGGATCATAAATGACTTTGTTGCTTATGTCCATTGTTGAATCATAAGCTATCTTTCAATTAGAATTAAGGGAAAATATAGTAATTTTTTTCCCCATCGAAGTTCATAGAAACATATCCACAGACCCCTAAATTGTCTGTGGCCACCTGTTAGGAACCTTTACTTTAAAGGTGGCATTCTGTTTTTTGTCTCACACATTCTACACCAGGAGTCCCCAACCCCCGGTCCATGAACCAGTACCGGGCCATGGCATGCCAGCAACCGGGTCGCACAAACAAGCAAAGCCCCATCCACGAGATGCAGGCAGCACACAAAACCACGCACCCTCCAGTCTGCGGAAAAACCTCTCTCCACAGAACCGGTCCCTGGTATCCAAAAGGTTGGGACCTCTGTTCTACATTGCTAGTTCTTCATGGCAAAGCACAGTCCAGCAGCTGCATCAGAGGGAGAGGAACCTCACTTGCTATTTTTAGTACAGTACCTCGATACTCATCATTAATAGGTTCCGGGAAGTGCGATGAGTACCAAAACCAATGAGTACTGAACAAGTTTTTCCCAAAAGGAATAATGTAATGAGTCACAAGGCAGCCCACACCAATACATTCTAGCTTGTGTCTTGAGTACCAAACAAACAATGAGTACCAGGACATAATTTTCATGTCAAAATGCATTGAGTAACAAATTTGATGAGTTTCAAACCAGTTGAGTGCCAAGGTACCCACTGTATATGTACAATATCATTCCTGACCATTTTTAGTCGAAGAATATATTAAAATAATGCAAGAAGGCATACTTATTTCCTTAAAAAAATAAAAGCACATATCCACCTTATTTTCCCCAAAGGGCAGAAAGAAACAAGTCACCATGTTTCCAGTATACATCTTGGAAACATAAGAGGCCTTAAGATTATAATTGTAGCTCCCGGTTGCCAAGGTTTATCTTTTATTTGAATTCTTTCCATGACCCAACCAGGAATGTTGCAACTCCATTCCTGACATTCATATGGATGTCATGAAATGTATTTTATCATTGATGAAAAGAAAGGCAGAAACAGGGCTATAAGTTACCGTATCCTTAAGTGTCCATTGTAAAGAATTCCCATCCTTGTGAATGCAGGCATGTTTTCAGCCACATGGTAGCTGCTATACTACAGCTCCTAGAATCACTCACCATTGCCCATGATGACTTTTTGCTGTTGGAAATTGTACTTCAGCAAATCTGGAAGACTATAGGTTCCCAACCTCACTTAACTCTGCCCTTTTACATAAATGTTATTCTGCTCCACCAAGAAAGAGTATTAAATCTAACTCATTGAAAATGAAAGAGTACATTGACCCAATCTCCTATGTGATGTGCATTAAGATATTACATTTGGACTGCCTTTTTCTCAGCTAGGTTGCCTGGAATTAATTTTCTTAAATTGGTTCTTGCAGTTACTTTGGGATTTTTCACTCTGGGCCCTAGCCCTACATGAAGTAAGAACAAAAAAATAGAAGGAAGATTAACAAAATGGTAGGATGACATCAACAACAGTAACATAAAATTGGAAAGAGGAGACAAGATCAGGTCAGATATTCATGGAGAAGTAATTTAATAAATAAAAGTAATCTATTCCTTTCACAGAGAAATAATTGTTCCATAGCTTCTTCTTTTTTTATGCTTGCACAGACCTAGCCTGTATCTCCACTCATCATATTATATTTGATTGAAGCAGTAACTAGGACACCACAGGATGCTTCAGTAATTTACTGCTAGTAATTTACTGTCCGAATCTACAGAATACAAATCATGTTCCTGGGGAATAGTGCACAGTCTGAAAGTTCTGATAGTAATGAAACATAGTATGTTGCCTTGCAATAAAATCACTCCATTCCACACAATAATTTAGGTGGACTAGAGAATTAAATCCTGACTTCAAAGACAGTGTCCAGTTTGAGTTTTTCCATGGCCAGTAGCCCCCTCCCCCAAAAAATAATCCACATTATTTTGCTTGCAAAAACCATCAAATATTTAGCGCTCACCTGTAGCTTCTCAACTGGAGCAGTAATTTTCAGTAGTTGAGGCTACCAGGTAAGCAGGCTAAAAGTCCTGAGAAGAGAGGACTCACGGTCAGAAAAAATGAGTCCTGAGGTCTTACTTCACTTCAGAATGAAGAAAGTTTTTCTGTGTCATAGAAAAAGAACACTTCCTGCAAATAAAATAAAAAGTAGCATTGTAGTGAAAGAGATTTTTGTCCTTCTCTTTTTGACCTACTAGATTTATCTAATCCGTCTTGTGAAGATTTTCTTTAATGCAAAGGCTCTCACCCATTTTCAGTCAGATTCACTTTTTATCTTCGAATAACAGCACTCTAGATATGTGTCACTTCATCTCCTAGAAATCCTAAAAACTCAGCGATCCTGGCAATAAAAAAGGGCTCCCTCTAATTAATATTCATGAGAGAGCCAGTTTGATGGAGTGGTGAAGGCATTAGGCCACAAACCAGGAGACTGGGAATTCTAGTCCCATCTTAGACATGAAGCCAGATGAGTGACTTTGGGCCAGTCTCTCTCAGCCCTAGGAAGCAAGTAAGGGCAAACCACTTCTGAAAAACCTTGCCAAGAAAGCTCCAGGAATTTGTCCAGGTAGCCTCTGAGAATCAGACATGATTGAATGGAAGAAAAAAAAATATATGAGCAGAGAAAAGCTGCACAGGTGTGATCGACTGTCACTGTCATTCTAGCTGGTAATAAAAATCTCAAAGATATCATAGATGTCACTCACTTTGCTTGCATGTCCTCCACAGCATCTGTTATAAAAGATTTGAACGGCTATACTTTATAGGTTCAAGATGCATCTACACGTAGTCCTTGGTTTAACGACTACAATGGAGCCCCGAATTTCTGTTGCTAAGCGAGACAGTTATTGAGTTTTGCCCCTTTTTACAAACTTTCTTGCCACAGGGAATCACTGTACTTGTTTAGTTGGGAACAAAAGGTGATCACATGACCCCGGAAGACTGTAACCACCCTAAATATGAATCAATCGCCAAGCATTTAAATTTTGATCACGTGACCATGGGGATGCTGCAACAGTTGTCAGTGTGAAAAACGGTCATATGCAGTGGTAGGATTCAAATATGTGAACAACCGGTTCTCTGTGTGGATGCCGCTTCCGGAAGTCCATTCTGGGTCTGGGCAACAAACAATTAGCTACCGGTTCTGCCGAAGTGGTGCAAACCGGCTGAATCCCACCACTAGTCATAAGTCACGTTTTTTCAGTGCCACTGTAACTTGAAACAGTCACTCAATGAACGGTTTTAAATCGAGGACTCCCTGTAATCATTCAATGAATTAATCAGGATTGTGTAGGAGGGAGTTGCTTGTTCTTTTAATTAGTAATAATTAGTAAAAGCACAGCTATCGGAAGTGGTCACTTATGCATCTTCTGTCTCCATAAGAAGTCTGGTTTCTCAAGTCCAGCACACTTCATCCTCTGATACAAATACTTGCTGATTCCTGCAAGGGCCACAGCATTCCTTTTCTTGGCGCAGCCAAAAAATTCCCTTTTTTATTTGATATCACTAAATTTAGAAAACAGTCTCACTGAATAACAAGGTATCTTCTTTTTAACAGATAACTTATATAACGGGCAAACAATCTATTTTTTTTTCAAGGACACAGACCTGAGCTAATAGATTTGAGTTACAGCAATCCAAATGTCTACCAGGTGGCAGAAAAGTGATATATAAAATTCTAACTCTTGACTGCCATTTAATGGTCATTGGTATTTGCAACTCTCTTAATCCCAGAATTATGAGCATGGGTGCTGTCCAAAATGGCCGCCAGGGAGGAATTCTCTGCCTACTTGCCATTTGGCTTCCCTGATTACACTTATCTTTTTTCTGACCAGGTTAGCAAATTTCCAAGAAAAACCTTTGCTGGTATCTACCATCTTAATTTTTGAGAACGCCAAAGGTAAGAGCCACGATATCTAGGTTAAGAAGAAGCTAGATGATCACAAGAATGCAGCAAGGGATGGCAGTATTTTATCTCCTTTTATTGCTACCTAATAGTCACCTAGACTTTTGCAGCTCAGAGATGCTGTTCCTAATTCTTCTCATTTAATTGTTTTAAAATTAAAATAATAAGATTAGATGAGGTTGTGAGATTGGTGCCAGTTGAGACATTATTGAACAGATTAATGCCCGCAAGCACTACATACAGTAGTTTACCTTTGGTTATAAACTATGTCTCTTGCAGAATGTGCTGCAAGGGCAATTTTAAGAATAGAAAATATAAAACAAAATAGCGGGAAAATAATAATTTCAATGCCCTGCCATGCAAGCACATAGACCTAGATAGTTACTTTTGCAATCTACCTCATGTTGTTTTTACTGGCAGTTAGTAAGGGTGAAAGTAGCATGCTCAGCAACCTTGCTGGCCTCCATTTCTTAAAAAGAGATAAAAGCACTGCATTAACTTTAGCAAATTGGGGGGAAACCGGTTTGACGAGCCTTTGCTCTGATTCTCCTTAAAACTTGAAGGCTGAAAGACAACCATGAACGGTGTACAACAGAAGTTGCTTTGGTCTCTCAGCCCCAGGGAATCCATTATGGTTTCTAGACTTAGGTGTCTTTGTTGTGTAACATTTAGGAAAAAAGAGAGAACTTTCCTTACAGGAACAGAAATTATCTTAAAAGGGAACCTGCCTTTCCAACAGACAGATGGTTTAATTTATAGACTGCAATAAAAGGTAAATTCATATGTCAAAGGAACCCTTTCCATGGCAGAGCAGCAAGCACTACATTTCACCAAGAGGTCTCAAAGTGGTGTGGCAAGTGACAAAATGTGTTTCACAGCCCTCCAATACCAACTCTACGCTTTACATACTTGTGCAGGATATTCTCTGAGCCTGGGAATCAAATAGATGCTTGCAGAACATTGCAGAATAAGAAGAGATACATATTCTGATTGTATCTCATAACTGGGTGCCCTTTAAATCAAGAGCTAATTAGGGAAAATTCAAAATCTCCAGAGTGGATCCAAACTAACATAGTCACTGATAAAAAAAGGGAGGGGGGGCTAAAACGCACACCCAGTCTCCAAAATTATATCGAAATTCCTAAAATTAACCAAGAAATCAAGGATCTCATAGTCTCATCAGTCGAGCTTCTGGCCAACGAAAAAAGGATCATGTTTGAAAACAATCCACCTGAGGACCAAACTACACAGTCTATTAAACTTGGATTTTTTTTAAAATCCTGTTTTACGTTCTTCATTTCCTTTGAAAAAGCAGCTGTGTGGGCATTGATTGTGCTAAGGATTGTAGCATTAGAGAGGAGTAAGTTGAATTCTTTTTTCCCTGTGTCATCTTCTGCAGAAATATTGCTCATATACAGTGCTGCTGCAGAACCTTAAAAATGCGGGAGAGCAGTGGTTCTCACCGATTTTCTTCACCCTGAACCCTTTTTAAATACCTTTTGTGGCCACAGACCATGGCTGCAGACCCCCAAAACGTTACTCAAGATTTAAATCATAACATTTCCTCAGGCCTTCGTGGAGCTCCTGTGATATATCATGGCCTCCTAGGAGTCCGCGCACCATAGTTGAGACCTATTGCTGTAAAGAAAAAATGTTCCTTTTGGGGACAGATAGAAACTTCAGGGCTCCTGAAATCATTCCTCTATTTTTAGGCAATTGACCTGAGAAACCAAACCATCTTCCTTTGTCTACCTAAAAAGCGCTTTTTAAGTATGCTTTTTAATGAATGTGCTTTGTGTAATGCATTCTCCTACGTTTAAGGGTGATCCTTTCTACGGGACTCTTTGATGATTGGGGGTCAGGTCTTCTGTAGTGGAGGGTGGAATAAAACCTCAGTATTTTACTCGTGGGATGGTCTGGAAGATACACCCTCCCGCTGTTTTTTAAACCCTTGCTCTCCAGCAAATGCTGTTCTGAAAAATGGGGAAATCTTTTGCAACATGAAGAAGAAATTAGCCAATGTGTCCCACTCCTCCATCCATCCATCCTTTTACTCTACTTGATTGCAAGACTTTTATGAATTATGAAGCGCAGAAGCTGTTGCCTAATGGAAGGAAACACAGGAGCCAAGTGAGATAATGTAATGTTTTACTGAATCAAAGTACATACAGTGAACGCTGGACTTTTTTTGGAGACTCTGTTTCTTATTCCACATCCTTTTCCTAGATTGATGTATGGTGTGATGTCTCGTCTAATGATTTCACATGGCTTCCTCTGGGTCTTCAAATTTCTCCTCTAAGGCTTACATGGTTTATAATCATCCACTCAGCAAACGTTTCAGTTTATGTAACCTCATAATTATTTCATTTTGTTTCACAGCGTGAAGGAATTGTAACTAATATATTTTATTATCTTTTTTTCCCCTCTTTAAGATGCAGATGACCTTACCCAATAAAAACTGTTTCGGTTGATTTATTTTATTGGCATCTTTATTTTTCCCTACCTCGTTATGAAAGAGTAGGAACTCGCAGCACGATTAAAGGAATGGTACTTTAGAATTCTAGTTCAGCTTTCCAATTTGTTTCAATATTGTTTTCTTCTGCTGCTTTGCATTCTATCTTTCCTCCACTCATTTTCCAAAAGATTTAGTTTATACATGCAAGATCAGGCAAAAATCATAAGCATTGCATAAACCTTGGTGATTAAATTTCAAAATCATGTGTATCTGGACAGCAAGTATATGTGCTCATTGTTCTGCTAGGACAAATAGTCAAGAATGGACAATACCAGAAAGTTCAACTCAGTAGTTCAAATCAGTTCATTTCTTATCCATGTAATATTCATAACTTCATTTTTCTGCTCTATTCTAAAGTTGAGGTTTTGGCCAGTTTGTTTTTATCATACAAATTACAATCTTATTCATCTTATTTCACCATTTTGCCAGCTTATGAGTATTTGACAAGTATTTGTCGTTGTTACTCAGTCACTAAGTTGTGTCTGACTCTTTGCAACCCCATGGACTATAGCATGCCAGGCCCCCTGTCCTCTCCTGTCTCCGAGAGCTTGCCCAAATTCATGTACATTGCATCAATGAGACTATCTAACCATCTCATCCTCTGCCATCTCCTTCTCCTTTTGCCTTCAATCTTTCCCAACATCAAGGGCTTTTCCAATGAATCCTCTCTTCTCATTAGATGGCCATAGTATTTGGGCTTCAATTCCAGTATCTGTTTGTCCAAAGATCAGTCAGGGTTGATTTCCTTTAGGATCGACAAATATAGAACACATTATATTCTGTAGTGTCACAAGATTTCACAAACCTTAAGTGCCCATACTACTAGTCTTGTCCCATGTTTAGTGGAATGACCTATGCAAGCGATAAAATTCAATTTTCAGAATGTGAATCTTGGAATTGCCAAATAGAATTACAAAGCAGAGCCATACATGGGAGTAATAAGAATATATTATATATTGCTTTGTTGTAGCTTTTTCTGCCTGGAAAATAATCAGAGAAAGCTGGATGGTTTGGAAAAATTATGAAAAACCACTAGCTATCACAGGGGTCATATTTTCTAAGGCAGCTATTAACTTTGCATCTCCTGGAACCAATCTGTCTGCCATGTTTCCATATATATGTTGCCCAAATGGAAATTCTAACTTGAAACTTAAGTATCTACCATGATTCCCATATCTCCCTGCGCCGTGCTGAACAGGGAGAATCTGTCTATCACAGACAAAAGGCTATATTTGAATAGCAATCAAGAACTTTTGCTTTAGGAATGTTCTTGATCCGTAGACAATTTTACCTGCATTCAAGGAAAAAAAATCCCTATGCATGGAAAATCCTCCATTCAAGACAGGGAACCCAGAGATGCTGGAAGTTAGGCAATGAGCAGAAGGCTATTAGGGGTAGAAGCCTCTCCCCATTGTTTTTCCCCTCTTCTGTTGTCACTTTTCTTATTTGCTTTATGGTAAACCATAAAGGCAAGCATTGCATGAATTGGGTATGGCTAGTCTGGTGAAAAGAAGGATCAGGAATGACATGATAGCAGTATTCCTATATCTAAGGTGCTGTTACAAAGAAGAGGGGGTCCACCTCTTCTCCAAAACACCTGAAGGTAGGACAAGGACTAACCAAGGAGGAGAAGCAATCTAGAACTAAGGAGAAATTTAGACAGTTAGAACAATTAACCAGTGTAACGGCTTGCCTTCAGAAGTTGTGGGTGTTCTCAAGAGGTAAATCTCTGTTCTATTAAATGTGTGTGTTGTGATATATCAGTGGGTCTGAACTGATGGTGACTGAACAGGAAATAGATTTGAGATTTTGTCTAATAGCTTAGTAGTGGCATGGGCCTAGTATGTGGCAGCTGTGCAAAAGGTAAATTTGGTATTGGGAATTGTTTTACAAAGAATTCTTTAAAAAGAATTGCAAATAGAAGTTTTATTCCACCCCATGGTGCAATCATGCAGTAAAATCTATATAGATTTTCTCAGCTTTATGATTATTTATCATTCATTTGTTCCCATTACTTTTTTTTTACCTCAGTTTTGCTTTCCTGTCTCTAAACAATTCATTTCACTAGGACAGAAAAACGTATTTGCAACAAAGGTCATGTTCATTATGTTCTGCAAAAATAAATGGAGTAGGTGTATAATCCTCTCCTTTATTAATAATATTATTTATTGCTATGTTATTTTCAAAATGCTGACCGAAAGTTGTCATAATGATTAACATTTTCATCCTTGTAGATCCACTTCACTTGATTACTAAGACCATAATCAGGCTTTTCTTTTTTTAGTTTATCCCAATTGCATTGTATGCTTGCAGCTCATTCAAGTGCCTACAGCAAGACATAATTCCTTGTAACAATTACTCTTCCTTTGCACTTATAAGCCATATATGTAGGTAAATCATCACTTTGACAACCATAGAGTCCCTGCCTGATTGTTCTTAATTCAGAACAAACAATGAAGCAAGGACTATTACTAATACAAAGTGTAAGAAGAGCAAGGTGAGCGTTGAGGTTGGACACAAGAATGTGTTGTTGGAAAAGCTTGAGGTGTGGGAGGCAAACCGTGTGTCAGAATTGTTCTTTCCTCCTGCCAAATTTTTCCTCAGATTATTTTCTCCTCAAAAGTCCACACTTTTTTGCAGAGGTTGCTCCTTTGAGCCTCTGGTGGGTTTTTTCCCTGCCTGAGTTCTCTTTCAAGTTATGAGCTCCTGAACAGCCATCCAACTTTCAAACCATTAGGGTTTGTTCCGAAGAGTCACTCTTATTACCTGACAGCCAAAGCAGAAATAACTCTTGCTTTCCCTTATTAATGATTTGTTTATGTGCCCCAAGTTCCTAGCATTATGTCTTCCCTATCTTTTACAGCATCAGGATTTCTGGCACAAGGAGTAAAAGGTTGTAGATAAAAAATGAACAAATCCTCTCATTATGTTGGAAAAATGTAATGTAATAAATGTAATCTATGCCAAAGCCCAAAATCTGTCCACAATGTTGGAAGAAGGAATATATTCATTCATTCATTCATTCATTCATTCAAGCATACATTCATTCGTTCGTTCATTCGCTGCCCATCTCAAAGTCAATAAAGTAGTTGTCAACTTACAACAGTTTATTTAATGACCATTCAAAATTACAACAGCACTGAAAAAAGTGAGTTATGACACTTATGACCGTTGCAACATCCCCATGGTCACATGATCAAAATTCAGACGTTTGGCAACTGATTCATATTTATGACAGTTGCAGTGTCCCTGGGTCAAGTGATTACTTTTTGCCTCCTTCTGACAAGCAAAGTCAAAGGGGAAGCCAGATTCATTTAATAACTGTGTCATTATCTTAACAACTATAGTGTTTCACTTAACAACTATGGCAAGGAAGGTCATAAAATGGGACAAAATTCACTTAATAAAGGTCTCACTTAGCAACAGAAATTTTGGGCACAAGTGTGATCGAAAGTCAAGGACTACCTGTACATAACTCTAAGTGGCTAACAATGATTGAAAACAAAACGAGCCATTACAAATCAGTTATTCTGATTATAGATTGATGACACTGTTACTATTTTTCTTTTCTGTTCAGACATGTCTGATTCTTGCAGACTACAGTATCTTGACAAGTCCCTGCAGTTTGCGGTTGCCTTCTTCCCAAAACTAAGAGAAAGGGACTGGGCCAAGGTCACCTAGCTTCCTTTGTGCCTATGGTAAGACTAGAACATGGAGTCACCTGCTGTCTAGCCTGATGCCTAAATCACTACACCACACTATATCACTTTTTAATACTATTACAAACGAGAACATCCTATAATCTTTTCCATTTGGCCAAGCCCTTCAAGGGTCCTTATGCTAGCATTATTCCAATCAGTGGCACAACCGATTAAGTTAAATTCCTATCCTTTTGGTTTATGAACATGGACAACAGCAACCTAACTGCCAGTGACATGGAAGGAAGACAAGTACAGGAGAAGGAAGAGCTACTAACACTGTTGTTGCTCCTGGTGCATACTACTTATAACTTACTATTGCTACAATAACTTGCTATTACTTCTTATAACGTACTTACTATAAAGGTCCTTCGTCACAATGGCAAGCGCGAAGAAGCATCTCTTTAACCCTCCTCCTTTCCTCCTGTTGTTTTCCATTGTCACAGGGAAGACACCTAGTATCCTCGGGAGCTTAGAAAAATCTTCTTGTGCCCTCACACACATCAAGGTTAAACCTCACTTTATTCTCAGCTAACCAGCTTCGAAAGCTTCTGCTATAGTCTGAGGAACAGATCTGACTCTTTCCCTAGTTGTATAAATGTTTCTCTTCTGAATCCTGTGTGAGAATAGCATAAAGAATGAATTTCTAACATTTTTAAAGAAATTGAACAAGAGATAAAGTGAAAATAAAATCAAACTTGGAACAGAAGACCATAAACATTAATCGGGAGTAGGGAGAAGAAATATTACAATGTTTCAGTAAACCTTCAGTTCCATTCAGTCACCCCAACCTCACCCCAAAGCAAGGGATTACAAGGTCATAAAAAGGAAGAGAGAGAGAGAGAGAGAGAGAGGATCTGGGTAAATACACCCCTCCACAGAGAGAGAGAGAGAGAAAGAATCTGGGTAAATCGTTTAGTGCTAGCCTAAACAATGTAAGACATCAACAGTGTATAACTCCCACTATTACCATGCAGCTCGTATTAGTGACTCATTTTGATTTGGTCAAGACACTAATGTTAAAACCAAAGCAAAAATTCTTGTGCATTCAATCTGCTGCTCTCATGCTCAAAACAGAGTAACAGGATGAATTTTGAAAATTTACTTTGTTTAATAAAGAATACTGTCTGTAGAAGTATTTGCAAGTAGAATCTGAGAACAGCAAGAAAATTAAAAGGTTAGGATGGGTTTGCTATACATTTTTAGCAAAGTTAGACGGCAGGGGTATCTGGTTTATAGGCTTAGGATTTATCAAGGAGTAAATGCTCTTTTTAGTGTAATTGTAAATATATCAATTTTATTACTTTTGTGTGATTTTAACTGTTGTTGGCTTGTACTTTTTCATTTTGATTGTGATTGGACAGTGCCTTGGGGGAGCGTTATAAATAATCTTTTTGTCTGTTAGTTTGAATATTTATAGCAACAGGAAAATGAAATACATATTGGGTGGTAAATACATCTTAGTGAGCATTATGCCTTCTCTCTTAATGTAGGAATAGCTATCACCAGTCTGAATATTTGCAATCACATGGGATCTAGTGCTACAATATTTGAAGCTGAAAAGTAAAAACAAAGCACTCCAGTAATTTTTTTATCAGTACTTCATATGTTTAACATTAGCATTCTAGTTCTCCAGGGGTATCCACAGGACACTGGTAAAAAAAGTCAAGATGCTGACTGCAATGTGTGATCAAAGTTTCACATGCTTTTTTATGTGTACTGCATAGCTTTGATTGGTATTGTGACATTTTTATCACACTCTGCAGATACCCTGGCCTCCTTACTCATTCAGCAAGAAATATTTTGGATTTGTGTGTGTGTGTTCCTCACTCACTATGCAATTGGTCTTTGAAACCTCTAAGGCCAGATTAAGAAGAGTGGAAGATTTAACTTGTTATCATTAGTGGTTCACAAACCTCCTGTACTTTTTAGGATCCTTGGAATTTATCACTGGCTTCTAAATGTAAGCAGTTCAGTTGGGCAATCATGCTTTCTGGAAAGACCTCTTCTTCACCACTTTCAAATTTCTTTGCAATGCATTGCTAAAAGGGAGCGTATTCCCTTTTAGAAGCGTATTCATTTCATTTCGGACAGCGATCAGGAAATCTAGACCAGTACTCTGGAAGAACAAATTACGGTCTTTAGAACGTGCTCCACAATTTTTTAACAGGATTTAGGAGCCATGGTGTGCCGCAGTGATTAGAATGCAATATCGCAGGCTAACTCTGCCTTCACACAGCCTGGAGTTTGATCCTGACAGTGCTCAAGGTTGACTCGGCCTTCCATCTTTCCGAGGTCGGTAAAATGAGGATCCAAACTGTTGGGGGCAATATATTGACATTGGTAAATCACTCAGAGTGCTGTAAAGCACTATGGAGTGATATAGAAGTCTAGAGCTAAGTGCTATTGCTATTTCTTAACAGGTAAATAATTGTATCAAAAGAGGTTCCTCAAATATTATTTTGTTGGGAAATGAAGTCTAGTTAATTAAATTAATGTCCATCTGTTAATGTCCAGGTATAGTACACCAATATCTCTCTGCAGTGCTGGCTGAGACAGCAGGGAGTTGTAATTCAATAGCACTTGTATACTCTCTATTTTATTAGTAAATCCTATGTTCATCTCTTATTAGTCTCTGTGCTGCTTCCAATTATATTCTCTGCCTAAACTAAATGCATCCAGAGGAAAAAGAAATCTGTACTCCTCAAGGTTTCTCTTTCAAAGAAGGACTGATGAGTTTCATGAAGTAAAACTAAAACAATCAAATGCTTTGTGGCCTGTCTTGGTCAAGTGGACCAAAATCATTGCCAGTGGAATGATAACTGTCTTACTTTTGTTGTTATTTAAACATTAATTTCCATACGTAGAATTGTGCATTTTAGGAGATAGGAGGCACAAAAATGGATTGATTCAAGAAATAATATTCACAGTTGCATTGTAGTAGAGACTGCTTCCAAATGGTATACCTGACAAACTGAATTGCAATAGATGCAATACCTGTACATGTCCAGGTGCTACACACACATAGGCGTGACTTGTTTGGAACGTGATACAAAAGATGCCCTATTTATGAAGTTATAGCAGAATAAGATTAAAAGCAAACGCTAGAAGTACCGTGTCTACTGCCATCCCAGAAAGTAAAACATGAGCTAATTTTGAGAACCATTCTTAAAGTTGACTTTTTGCTGAAATGTTCAACAGCTAAGGATCCCAACAGAGTGCAAAATAAAAGGCCCATCATTTTGAGACGAATCTCTGCATAAATTATGCAATCCTACAAATATGAAATCTCTCTAGATGATGACAGTTATCTGTTTCATCTGGCATCTTAGTCAGATAGGACATGAAGACCAAGAGCCCTCTCTTATCGCTTCTTCCCAACAATTGAGGCTCAGAAACTTGAGTCAAAGTATTTTGTTTACTTTTGCACCTTGTGGTCACTGATGTTTACCAAGGTAACCCTGTAATAGCTCTCCCTTCAAGTCAGGTTGTCATAAAGCCCTGATCATATTTTGAAACAACAGTTCCTACAACAGCAGCTTGGTCTCTGATTAGTTTTCATCTAGACCAGGGGTGTCAAACTGCCAGCCCGCGGGCCGGACGTGTCACGAGGAAACCACGCCCACCCCATTGCCGGCAATGGGGGAAAAGCTGCGATATGTCGCGTGATGTCACGTGACGTCGCCAGTTTGACATATCTGATCTAGATTGATGTAATTTGTAGTTTATCATTTCCGTATGTTGCTACTGTATGCAACGTTTGTTACACATTTTAAGATGTTTTCATCTTTGATGGATTAGAAATATTTTAATTAATCAAATACAGGCTTTTTCATTACCTGACCTCGATACCCATAATCTCCCAAATTAAATTGAAATCGATAATGGTGGTAATTTATGCAGTTGCAAACTTCGAGACAGTTTATGAGTCTTGGTTAAAAAAATCTCGTGAAAATTCTAAAATCTCCTGACATCTTGCATAAGAGTAGCAGAATATCTGAATGAAGGCCAACCTTGTAGGCATGATCTCAAAAAATCTGAAGGTAATAATGTTGAAAATTCATGAGATTTGCCAATTTGTGTGCTTTGGGCAATTTTGTTTTATTTGGGGATCAGGCCATCATACAAAATTGCACAATTGAAAGAAATTGAAACACACTCTTATGCTGCTTTTTGCATAAAATTACCCATTATTTTAAGCTCTATACATTTCGTGATTTGAATAAAAAAGAATTACTGCAACCTCTCTGAGCTGTGGTATTCATCTTAAAACAAATATACTCTGCTTGCAATAAAATTCTCCAAAAGTTGCAATGTGTTGAAAAGAGAATTCTGTTTCCATTATCCCTACATAAATTTCCCAACCCATCTATGCCTTTTTAACAATAGTGTATTTATATAGAAATACATTACATTATGTTAAATGTACAGAGGAAGAAAATTAAAGCTGGGACTATTTTGACAGGATAAAAAACAATGACAAAGAGAACAGGAATTGTTTTGTGCTTTTAAGAAAAAGGCAAATAAAAGGAACAAAGTACCATGTGTCCTGATTTTTATAATGAATGTTTTATCAGTCAGTTACTCAAATTCCAAAATTCAGTGTGAACATTTATATTCTAACTATCACCTCTTAAATGGTAGAATTATAAAGTCAAAAAGCATGCCGATTAATTACATCTATGAGCGTACACTGTGTGCCAAACAATATTGGGCAAAGCATAATAAAGAAGCAAGAAATGTTGTTTTTTTTTAAAGGAAATTGAAGGCATGAGAGAAAAGAATATCCTTTTCTAATTCTCTGAAATTTTCATCATAAAAAGTCAATCAGGCTTTTTCAATCACATCTTTTCTAACTAAACACATTAATAAATTACCACATGAATCATCTATTTAAGGCAATAGGCTTTTTTTTTTCTAAGCAAATGTTCTCTAGTCACCCTTCTTGTACATTCTTGGGTCTCAGAATGGCCCAGTCACTTTTTTGTGGCCCTCTTTTGTCTCATTCCCAATCCTCCATTGGCATATCTCAACAAAATATACTCCCCTCCAAAAAAAGATTGCTAATGTTTGCTAAAATTCTTAATTGGTTTTCCTAAAATTCATCTCTGCTTCTTTTATTATCATTATTCACAAGAGCATAACATGCAAATATTGCCATTCCCTGAATTCCTATTTTGTTACATACCCATCACCATCAGATGACACCAGTTCCTACTTTCTGACACATATTTTAGCTAGTCAATTCACTGTTAAATCAACATCTTCTCTTCCCATCATGAATTTATCAACTCCATTCCATAAGATCAGACAATATTTATTTAGATCTTTTACCTCCTTCCCCTGTCACTTAGTTTCACAATTTTTTCACAATTATTTTTGTTCTGTTTCATTCATAAATGCACACTCTTTCTCATCTACTCCTCTCATGTTACAAATCACTATATTCTGTGTGGCCTACAGTATTATCAAGAGATGGCCTCATAACTATTAACTTCTTCCACGCAACATGGTTTTTGGTAAAGTGGAGGATTTCACATAACGTTTTTCAGAAAGATAATATACTGGATGATTAGCCTTAGTTGTAACCATGCAATGTGATATGTTCTTTACTGACATAAGGACAATATTGGTCAATATAGGCACAGATTGGTCCTTAAAACACAATTGAACAATCAAAATTAATTTTACCTCAAACATGTTAAGTTCTGTGCAAGCTAAGGTGTCTCCCACCAATGGAAATACATGTAAAGAATATTTCATTTCATATGATCTTAATAATATGATTTTAATCCATGGCCTTTAATTCTTTTTTGCCAGGAGTTATGGCAATCCCTTCCCAAAAGTATTTTGATTTCAATTATACTCTAAGGCAGGGGTGTCAAACTGTCAAGACGCAGGCTGGATGCGTCATGCCGAAACCACACCCACCCCATTGCCGGCAATGGAAAAAAAGTCACGATATGTCATGACACATCACGTGATGTTGCGAGTTTGACACCCCTGCTCTAAGGCAGTGGCCCCCAACCTTTTGGGCACCAGGGACCGGTTCCGTGGGGAGAAGTTTTTCCCCGGATCAGAGGGGGTATGGTTTCGCATGCTGCCTTCATGCTGTGGATGGGGCTTCGCTTTTTTATGGCATGCTGCGGACCAGTGCCGGTCCATGGACCGAGAATTGGGGACCCCTGCTCTAAGGCTAAGAGGACATTTGTCCCTGAATCATTTTTCATCTTTATTTCAATGAAACAATGATGCATTCTTGTACCACATCTCTGTGTTATCTGTATTAATTCATTTATCTACTACTTGAAAACTCATATGTACATGATCCTAAATTAACAGACAAACATCTCTCCTGTTTCTTACATGTGAATGATGCTATAATTGTTTCCTTGATTCAAGGTAGCCTTATGAAGTCTTTGGACTATTGTGCTTTATGACCATCATAACTAACAACGGAAATTCCATACTCCATTATGGTCGTAAGTCAAGGTCTGTTTGCACAGTAGGTATAGAAGCAATAGAACATGTTAGTTGCTTTAATAAGGGTAGTTTTTTTAAGCCTCTAGATAGCCAACAGAACACATTAATTATACCACTATAGCAGCACAGACAAATATGGCAATCATTTTAAGATTTTTTTTAGGAGCTAAGATGGACATCTTATCTCTGCAGCCATTACATTGCATTATTTGTTGCAAACTCGGTAGCCTGGCTTCTTTATGGCATCCAATGGCACTCTGCGATTAAATTCCAACTCTATGAAAGAATTATACTTTTTGAGAGCTGTGTTCTGTGTACCTGGAAGTGTTTCCAATTCTGTGCTTATGCTAGGATGATTAGCATGGAAATAAGAGCCCGGCAATTAAATATACCTTACTGGGTTAGAATCAATTATCTCACACTGGGCTTCTCCTCCTCCTAATATGCAATAATTTTAAATCTGAAGAGTATGTAACAATAACAAAAAAACTGCTTCACCTTGGAAAGTTCCCTGACTTTCTTCTAAATATGGATTACAATAAAACCATGGCGCTTATTAAACAAAGATTAGAAAACACTGGATTTCAGCATAATTTAGCAACAGCTCCTAGGTTATGTCATCTCTTCAGTGAATCTTGGAAGTTTATTTTATTTTTTTAGTGAATAAAGTCTTATCACTGAGGCCTCTGCAAAAACACAGACTTCCAGGTTCCAAAACTTGGAAATCCCCAAACATCGAGTGGAAGGCAATTTTAAAATCAAGTTGATCCCCCAAAAAGATTACAGATAGTTCTTGACTTAACAACCTGTTGTTTAGTAACCTTTAGAAGTTACAACGGCACTTTAAAAAATGACTTATGACCATTTTTCACATTTATGACAGTTGCAGCATCCCCAGGGTCACATGATCAAAATTTGGATGCACGGCAACTCAGGCATATTTATGATGGTTGCAGTGTCCCGGGGTCATGTGATCATCTTTTGCGACCTTCTGACAAACATAGTCAATGGGGAAGGCAGATTCACTTTTACAACGCTGTTACTAGCTTAACTGCAGTGATTCAGTTTAACAACTGTGGCAATAAATGTCATAAAATGGGGCAAAACTCACTTAACAACTGTCTCACTTAGCAACAGAAATTTCGAGCTCAGTTATAATCGTTAGAAGACTACCTATATGTTATTAAAATAAGTCACAGTAAAACCCCATCAAAATGACAGGATGGGGTAGTAGGGGGGTCCAGTGATGAAAAATGCATGAAAATCAATATGCAACTTATTCAATGTCATGCAAAACCACACACAAATGTCTTTTTTGAATTTTGAGATCTGGTAACCATAATCTAACACAGCAGATTATCTATTCGCGAATACTATATGTTTCGTCTTGACTGTGTCATTTATTGGCCTGGTCAAATCCATTAAGGTGCACAAATTCTGGTTTAGTGCATCAGCCACATTGGGTGGAAAGAAGAGATAATGCTGAAGAACAGCCACATCTTGTGTCATGTCATCTCATATCACGTCAGGTCATGTGAAGAACATGTCACTTGTTAACGTCTTTCAGGACTTTAAATTGGATATTTAAAAGCACGGGTAAAACAGAGCCCTGGAGAAGTCTATAGCTTAATTGCTATGGAAAAGAGCAAAAATCCCCCAGCATCACTCTTTCAAATGAATCATGCAAGGGGGAAGAGAACTATTTTAAGATAGTGCTTGTATATATCAGCTCAAAAGGCCTGAGGCTATCTTAATTGATGTCATTGAAAGTCATAGGGAGAATCTCACAGATTCCCAAGAGAATCAACAGGATTGCCCTCTTCCTAAAGCGAGGCATCCTACAGGACAACTGAGACAGATTTCTTTCAAAATGACACCTGACATAGATTAAAAAAAATAAACTGCATTTCCTACCTAAAGCAGATCAGGGATCACTTGCTGAAGCCCTCACTGGAGAACAGGTTGTTAGCAACTGGCCTATAGCTACTGCTGTGCCAAGTCTGCTACAAATCATATTGTGAAATATGCAGATGACACGTCAGTGGTGGGTCTTATCTGGGATGATAACGAAGATTCTTATAGGGAGGAAGTGAAGGCTTTGGTGGTCTGGTGCAATAAAAATAACCTGGTTTTGAATTTTAATGAAACAAAGGAGATCATTGTTCATTTTAGAAAGAGCCAGCATAGTCATACTCCATTTTGTATCAAGGCTGCAGCTGTGGAGGTGGTCAATAGTATTAAGTATCTGGGGGTGCAGATAACTGACAATCTGACTTGGTCTCTTCATACATTATCTTTAGTGAAGCGTGCAAACCAATGTTTATATGTCTTGCATCGGGTGAGAAGAGCACATCTTTCTCCTTCTGTCCTGGCCACTTTTTACAGAGGCACGATTGAGAGTGGTTTAACAAACTGCATCACTGTTTGGTTTGGTGGCAGCAGAGTGTCAGATAGAAGGTCCATACAGAGAGTGGTAAGGACAGCTGCGAAGATTATAGGAAGCTCGCTTCCTATTATTCAGGATACTGCTTATAAGCGCTATGTGCTTAGAGTTCGAAGCATTGTTAGAGAACCCACACACCCACTTCACGGTCTGTTTCTGTTGCTCCCCTCTGGGAGGAGGTTTCGAAGTATTAATAGCAGAACTACTAAATTCTGTAACAGCTTTGTTACTTATGCCATCCATCTTCTAAATTTCCAGCATTCTTTTTTTTCGCCATGTATGCCTGCATTTGCAACTGTCCCATTCTAGGTTGTATATGCATGCACCCGGGTTTTCCCATTGGTTTATATCTTTTACTACTCTATGTCTCTGGGTATACAGTGCAGACTATTTAATCTGGAGAGCAAAAGGTAATTGCTGTTATCCAGATGCCATATCTTATTATCATCTTTAAAAAAATCTATTTCTTTCAGCAGAAAAACATCAATTTTTGAGCTTCAATTTAATGCTTAATGCTGGATTAGAGGTTAAAGTGATCTCTCCCATCCTTCTGCCCATTTCTCATCCAGCCCATGGTGACTTAAAACCTTAGGATACAAGTTTTGTAACTCTTAAGAGGCTGAATTTTTTATTCAAAATCAAGAACCCTGAAGTTCAGAAGAGCCCCAAATGACCAGAGATTGATTTTTAATGAGGCTAATGATAAATAGATTCTATCAACATCAGTACAAGGAGACACAATGCACCCTAGGTCTGGTATCATGTTGCTTCAACGATTTGAGGTGGGTAACAATTACTTAGGGATATATATGGTAGAAATGCTCATTTTATTATTTTAGAATTTAAAATACGTTATCCATTGCTATTAGAACATTTTGTTTTTCCTAATTAAAGATGTTAATGGAGCAGCAGAAGCAAATTCTATTTTGATGATTAAAATAGAAGGTGTTATGATTAAAATGACGTTACAGTGTGAAACAGCACCTGTTCAGATGATAATGATTAATCAGGATTGCTATTTTTTTCAGGAATGTAGGAACAATTGTAAATCATGGACTGACAATGAGAATTGGATGGAAGGTAAATTGTGATATGTTTCACATCAGGACTGACAGACACGAAGGATCAGAACCACGTTAGGTTTCAATTAAGCTAATTTATTGCTCATGCCTATGCATGAGAATCTAATTGGCTACAGTTAGCATTAATTTGGCACTAGATAAGGGTTAATGGAATTCAAGAGAGGTTGGACTTAGATTGCTTGTGGGAATGTAATGACTCCAGGCTGATTCCTCTTTTGACTCTGTCCCTACTCCTTCTATTACGAGAACTAAAACATATGGCCATTGAACTACCAAACTCTTGTCTAACTATGGAATGCAGTCTAGAACTTTCCCAACATACAGTAATTCTTCCTAACCATCCTCTCCAATTCTGCAGAGCCAAATTAATTTACTGGAAATACAGACTATATGATGCCTAGGATGCAGCTACTGCAAATTTCAGACTAACCATGACTAATACAAGCAAGTTGTATTATTGTGCTGAATCTAGGTCATTAAATGGCTTCACAACCAATGCATCCTCCAGTGTGCAGATATCTACTTGTCAGAACTTGTCCAATTGTGAATGCCTTCTTACAGCCAGACCCCAAGTAGAAATATTTTTGGAGTTTTGTGGAACCCTCTTGAGAGATAGAAGCTTGTAATAATCATTCTTACCCCCAACATTAACATTTCCTTCCTGAGCAAGATATTTCAAACGGCCATCAATAACTGAAACAGGTCAGTGTGTTCAGATGCTAACTGAAATTGGGGTTTGGTCATGTGCTAGGTGCAGGCAAATAAATGAATCGAATGATTCTAGACCAGGACATCTCATATCCAGGGAATTTGTATGCCTCAAGACTGTTCTGGATTATTTACATTCAATATGAAAAATTAGATAGTTTCTTGAGAGCATTCTACAATACTAGTCATCATTGTCATTAAGCATGTGGACAGGGATATCTTGGTTATCTTAGCCAATGAATTTGTACCTCAATAGCATCCCATATGGATTATTATAATATGCAAGACTATTCTGAAACTTGAATCTCAACATTTGCAGGTACTGTATATAGCTAGATGGGACCATATTAAGTCATGGTTCTGGTGTTAATTTACTGGGCTATTCTGATTCTGGCTAAGGCAACTTCCTATGTAGCATTTTTGTTGTTATACATTTCTTTTGTATGACTAATTTTAATCATCACTGCTGATTTTATTTTGTATGACTATTATGTTCTTCATACAGCTGTGAATGTGTTCTTCATACCCTGGTATCTTTAGGGATGAAGGACAGTTTAGAAAAAAAATATAATGTGTTAACAATGACATTTTGCATATTTTGCTCTCGTTATGATGAAACAAAAATTGGAGTAATTTTTGGAGAGAAAGCTATCTGGTATGATACAGTTGGGACAAAATACAAATAGAGTGACACAGAAACCATAAATGCATATAATATGGCAGTTTGAAATTTAACTAGTGTTAGGAGATTAGAATAGTTAACTACAAATACTGAAATAAGCATGCATATACATTAAGTAATAGGAGTGTTTTAAAAAGTATTGGTTTATTTTGATTAATTGATTCATTGGTTGACTAATTGATTATGTGCCATCAGTCATATTCAGCTTCTACAACCACATAGATTTTCTTCATGACAATTTATTCCTAACCTGTTCTTTCAAGTCTCCCAATAGTGTACTCATCGCCACTGTAACTGAATCCATTCACCTTGTTGCTGGTCACATCTTCTTTGTGACTCAAGTGAGAACTCTGGGTTTCTTTGTTTAATGATCCATTGGTTTGTTTTCTTGGCAGTCTACAATACACCCAAGAGTCTTCTCAGAGAGAGAGAGGGCCAGAGAGAGGGGGGGGATAGATAATACAGATAGAGAGATAGACATAGAGATGATTAAGATAAAGAGATAGAGAGAGAGAGATTAGAGATGATAGAGATAGAAATGAGATAGATAGATAGATAGATAGATAGATAGATAGATAGATAGATAGATAGATAGATAGATAGATAGATAGATAGATAGATAGATAGATAGATAGATAGATAGATAGATAGATAGATAGATAATGATAGATAGAAATAGAGAGATTAGATAACGCTAGAGATGAAAGAGAGAGAGAGAGAGAGAGAGATGCAACGTATAACCCATGATGCACAAGGTAAACAACACATGCCAACCATGAAAAATTACATCAGCAGTAGAGCTGCCTAACCATCTGGCCTAAAACCTAAAAAGCTAACAGAGTTAGCTAGAATATTACTCCTGATGGTCACGCCTTCTCAGCAAGTTTCTGTTACTGAGGACAATCTTAATGAAAGTAGTTTTAGATTTCCTATTGACTTGATTTCTTGATCTACTCTATGTAGTGGGGCTGACTTCAAACTTGCAAGTCTGATTATTCTATATTTCCTCCTCCTAATTATAGTTTGATGAATTAGGAAGATATCTGTCTCTTCCAAATATTATCTGTCTATTGTGGTTTTACCCCTTGTCATCCTGGTAACAGAGTTGCATATCGATAAAAGAGAATATTGTAGCTCAGGGTTGAAATGTGGGGTCCTTGACGCTCTCTGAGCTTGGTTGTTTTCTTGCAGACATTTCATTACCCAAACTAGGCAACATCATCAGTGTTAGCCACCAAAGTAATCACTGAGTTGCATATCTCCACAAGATCATCTTCACTCTCTACAAGTCACTGACACCCTACTCCACCCCTATCTTAGGCTCACACCTGATGCCAAAGTTGAAACCCAGGTAGGCAGACCTGTGAGAGGAAAATCCCTCCCCCCTTGGCCCATCCAGGTCTCAGGTATACACACCTCAGTCTGCTGCCCTTCCACAATCAAATTATGGGTGAGGAGAGTCTTATTGCATGAAAAGCAATATTGCGGTAGGTGTTGCCCCCCTCCCACCCCCCCAAGTCTGATTTAACCCATTCCAGGGACCAGCTCTGTGTATTAGCCTTAAAAGAAGACATAAACAAATGCTTTGGAGGGGTACACTTGTTAAATCCCTCAGACTTAACAACAGTAAGGGCATCACAGGGACTTTATGTCCGATATTTCAAACACCAGTGCTGGAATATGCCATTTTACAGGTATCCAAATCAGAGGAAATTCTTTACTATAAAGTAGCAAACTAGCAGGAGCGCCAGATGAATCGTTCTCATTACATGAACGCTCCCGTAGAAATCAATGAACTTATATGATAGGATAATGCTTTGAAGAGAATAAATGTGAGTGTATTTATATGATTTTTGTGGATGCACTAGTTCTCCAAGAAATATCTCTTCGAAGGCTTTGCGTCTGCCTCATTTAGCACGTTCTCTCAGGAGGAATGATCTCATAGGTAAAGCTGATTTCATCCGATTGTTAAATACTGTTATGTAGAGGGAAGCACGTCCTTCTCTTCTCTCTCTGTAATAAGGATGTGGGGAGGCTTTCTAGAGATTGCCATTTCAGGCACAAGTGATGCAGCTTTGTTTTTGTTTTCTTGATTAAAACAAGAAAACTGTCACTGAGAGAGAGTCGTGAGGCGGATGGTTGGAAAAAAAGCTGTCAAATGTGGGATCCTCAGCAATCCCTGCCTCTATCTTGGATTGTCTGTTGTCTCAAGCAGAAGCAGAAGGTAAATGCTGAAATGCAACCTTGAGCTAATGCAATGCAATCCATTCAGTCTGTACTTATGCTGTTGCGCTTCATGTCGCACCCAGAGAAAGGGTAGTGTTAAAAGGGGAGGGGGGAGGTTGTACATTGTACAAAGAAAAGCCACCGTCCTGTTGTGTTGTTTTTTTTAACAGCAGAGTTGCACACCTGTCATGCTCCACACACGTCTCGGGGGGGGGGGAAATCATTTCAAAGTACTCCACATATTATCTGCATTTTAGAATTGCAAAAATAATGGTGTATTTCAGATGGACAGGAGAAAAAAAAACTGTGGTAGAACTATATGATTTCCTGTTATAACTGGCTTTGTTCTGCCTGCATCTTTTTTTTTTTTTAAGCAAGTTTCCACCCCCCTTCAGCTAGTGCCATATCGTAATTGCTATAGCGGAAGAGGGCATCAGTTCAACATCTGCTATATTACAACAGGCATTCTTGTGAGATGCTACACAGTGAGTCTTGATCACAATACAGTCCGAGAGCAGTAACAGCAATCTCTTGGTCTCCATGTATCTTGAGTTTATACTTCTAACAATCCCGGAGCATTAACCAGCATTGTCTATCATGCCACTATTCTGAAACAGTCAAAGAAAAATGTTCTTTTTCCTCTTTTAACCAAAGAAATATGAGCTGCTTTAAAAAGCAGGCAGGTAGAGCTAAAAACCTTTGTGAAGTAATGTACAGAATAGTATTACTTTGGATTATGTGAAGATCTTGTGCAGTCTGTAAACTGCAGTTTAGAAATTTACCATCAGATCAGAATTTCTATTTTTTTTTAAGCAATAACATATAACTAGAAATATAAGGGGAAACACGCTTATAAATTTAGTTCAAAATGTCATTTAGATAGTTTTGTGTAGGGTGTCTCTTTTTAATACAGATTAATGTGGAATAACTTTATGAACCAATAGATTGATCTTTTTATCACTAATATTTCTCACAGGAAAAATTTCCAGCGAAGAGATTTAATTTTATCAGTATTCATATACATTTAGCGAAAATAGTCAACCTCATTCAAACAGTAAAGGATCTTAAACAGTTATTTTAAATAGCATGTTGACAAATATTTTGGTAGTAATTACAAGGTGTATCAAAGAAGTGCAACAGCATTGTTATTATTATTAACCATTTAATTTTAAATCTATCCAAAATTGAGCCTTATACTTGATGGCAATTTTCTGTTCCTCCATTTCCCAGTGAAAGTTTGTTGTATCTCCTAAATCTATAATGGTACTTCGACTGACATTTATATTAATCAAGGTTAGGTGAGGAATCATTGGTTTGATATGGGGGTAAAATGTACGAAGATTTTCCACAATTCTTCACAAATGGGATGGAAAGCATTTGAGAATAAAAAATATGATTGTGTGACATAGACAGTTAGATTTGTCTGGTCACGCATAGCTGCTAAATATCTAGGTCTAGCAGTCTTCTCCTCCTCTTTATTAGCTACTCAGAGAAAAATCTAAGACAGTATCTTTTTGAATAAGAACAGCTGTGCCTATTGAATTGGTCTGGTGTGGACTAGAGAGATTTTCGGGTTTTTTTTAATGAGAACTTATCAAAATGTTGCCTTATCAAAAGAAGGATGTTTTAAAAGGCCTAAAGTAGGGGGTGGGGAAACCACCATTTTCTTCTTATACTTCTCAGATTGTAACATGGTTGTTTTTTCAATGGTGCCAGCCAGGTCCTTTATGTTGGGAAAGAAAGAGGTATGATATAAAGATAGGAGAGCCAGAGATTGGACAAAGTCACAAAGCCATGAGGTAGTAAGATGATCTTATTCAACTTCAGGACTTAAACCATCCTGTTAATATTTTATTCAGCATCATCTTTTCATTTAAGAAGCCAAGGCTGTAGGATAGCGATGACTTCCTCAAACTTACTGACAATTTTGATTTTACATTTATATTTTCTGAAGCCTTTGGATTCCAATGATTTCTACTGATAGGTTATTTTTTTTAAAGCTGGCAACTGAGGAGAGCTGCAGAGAGCTGTATGGTGTCCCAAATCTCTCAGGAAATGATGGTGATTAAATACAATTGTGTTTTTTTTTCTTCCTCTTCCTAATATTCTTGAATAGTCTACATTACCCACATACATGGCTGTAGTTGAAGATAAATTGCCTTGCTATGCTCTATTATTCTGGGAAATGGTAAGAATAATAAGCTGAGACATTGATGAACTCTGGGAAAAATATGAATAATACATTATTGCTCGCTGGAAATCAACAGTACAATCATGGGATGATATTAGAGACATACAACTTGAGGGAGCTGAATACTTTCCTTGTGCTGTAAGACACTGGCAAAATAAAGAGCTTTTCATCAGTGGCTGAGTCATGTTTTAAATGGGAAAAGTAATATTCCTTCCATATTTCATTTGTTTTGATTTGAGAATTAGAATTGGAACAAGTATACCTAGAACATACCACTGAAAATACCAAGTTCAGACAATCATGTGTCAGCTTAATAAGCCAAAGCATAATTACACCTTTTGCTTATCTGTACAGCTTCTTTGCTTGCAGGAGTTGCAATTATGTCAGAAAATCTTTAATTGGCCGTAATTTCTCTTTTTTATCTCAGTGGGGAAACTCCATTGCCTGCTTTGAAATAAGCTAGGATAGTTTAGTATGGGTTTCTAATTGGATTAATGTCAGGGCTTGTTCAAAAACAAAAGAACATAATTTCTCTGTTTTTGATGAACTGGGAAACTGTAGATAATTAAGAGCTATCCTGGTTTAACGGCGTTTGCATAACAGATGAATATTGCATTTATAACCCAATGATTAATTCATACCAATTTTAATAAATCAAGGCAAAGTGGCTGCCATGGAGCACTCATAAATTTACATTGCATATTTTTTATGGCCAATTGTGCAGCTGTGAAGAAAGAACACTGTTTTAAGAAAGGCCTACAGAGATAAGTATTCCCTTATTGATCTATGACATCACCTAGAATAGATTAACTTCACTGTATGGCCTGTTCCCCAGAGATCTATCATGAAAGATATATTCTTTCTGAACTATGCTGAGGATGAAAAAAAACACTACTGAAAGACTGTTTGATAGACAAACAGAGCACCAAAAGAATATTTTAGTAATAAAAAAAGATATTGAATTTAGAATAAAAGAATTACTTACCAGGTCAGATCAAGGGTTCAACTAATCTAGCATTCTATATCCAATTGAGACCAAATTCCAATGAAAGTGTAATGTAATATCTCAGCAGCCATCGGAAATCAGCTTTCACTAATCATAACACATATTCTCAATCTTCTAGGGCTAATCTTATGAAACAGATATTAGATCCTTGATAGGAACAGCAGATTCTTAAAAGCTGTTTCATTTCCCTAAACAACCAGCCATGCTGAGTTTGGGCTCTTCATTAGAGCATTCAGCTGGTTCTCTTTTTTTGGTCCAATAAAAGCTGAAAGTTGACAGTGCAGTAAATGGTCATTTTAGATGGGAAATATTATACATGAAAACTATAATGTACGACCTATATTACCTTATCACTGTTAAAGGGTAGAGAAGTCTTACACAGCTCCACTACAGTTCGACTTACAACAGTTTGTCTAGTGACCGCTCGAAATTACAACATCACTGAAAAAGTGAGGACTGTTTTTCACACAATCGTTACAGCGGTTCCCATGGTCATGTGATCAATATTCAAATGCTTGGCAACTGACTCATATTTATAACGGTTGCAGTGTCCTGGGGTCATGTGATCACGTTTTGCCATCTTCTGACAAGCAAAGTCAATGGAGAAGCCAGATTCGCTTAACAACCATGTTATTAATTTAACAAGTGCAGTGATTCACTTAACAACTGTGGCAAGAAAAGTTGCAAAATGGGGTAAAACTCACTTAACAATTTTGGGCTCAATTGTGGTCGTACGTCAAGGACTACCTGTATTTCCATCCCAATAAATAGTCTGGCTTCACCTACTTTGTAGGCCTCAGCTCCCAAGTATGAAATGCAACTCCTGGACACCTTAAGTTGCCCAAATCTGCTAACATAGATATTTTTACTTCACAATCCAAATTTTAAATCATGAAAAGTTTTCATAGAACTCAACAGTGAATGTGCTAATAAAATTCCCATGAGACAAAATTATCCAATATGTTGAGATATCAAAATCAATCAGAAAGCACATGGATAATACTTAATCTAAGTGCAATGCTATACTTTCTATACTATTCCTGAGTTACTGGGAGAGGTAGCTATGATTCCTACAGAATATTTTTAGGACCTAAAAATAATAATAGAGGAGAGGCATATAAAAACTCAAGACAAAGTTGACCCAATTTCATATTCATTAGAAAGGTAAGAGAACTTTTCAGTAAAAAGCAACAAATTGAAAATAAAAACAGACAAGACCTTCTTCTCTTGCTTGAGAAAGTTCAGGAAAAATTGTGATCTCATACTTACTTGGAAGGAATTCCTGTTGAAATCAATAAGAAGTACTTTGAGAAAGCATAGTTAGGTCAGCAATTTAATCTATGAACATGGTAGAAACAAAGATGGTTTGCAAAGATGGAAAAGTCTAGGGAGGTATAGTTAATAGGATTGATGCAAACTAGTTGGGTATGCTTTCTCTTTTCTTTTTCTTTTTTTTTTCTTCCTGAACAAAAGGGGAAAATGTAAGAAGTGTCGGAAGTAAATAAATAGACTGTCATCAGCCACCACATGCTGAGGGAAAGGCGTAGAATGGACTGATTAAATAAATATATGCTAAAACGCCGTCTATATTTTATACCAATCAAACCTTTATCTAGAGATGTGAGCACATGTGGATTTTATTCAAATGTATGAAAATTGGGGGAAAGATAATATAGAAAAGTTGGATGAAAGTGGATATATTGACTTTAGACATATTGATAGATACGTGAAGATTGTTTTTTAACATACCTGAATGTTAAATATCATCTACTAGATATAACCCAATGACAATATTTATAATTACAACATTTTTTTTAACAACATTGTTTGGACCAGAAGCATTTTCAGATTCTGAGATACTAGAATAACTTGCTAAGTCATTTAAAAATTTAAAAAACCCTACTATTAGTTTCTATACATATTTGTTATCTATTAATCGGTATGATATGGAGATGTTAATAAATGAATGGAATAAAAAATTAAAGGTTCCTATGTTGCCTAGACAACGGGAGAGTGTTTTAATTTAAATAGCAAGAGTGTCAATGAACCTCAAATTACAACTGATATAAAAAAGATATTTGGACTTTGTTAAGGTTATATAGAAAAAGACTGCAAAAAAGCATTTTGTTGGAGGTGTGATAGGGATAATGTTTCCTTAAAACACATGTTTTTACAATGTCTAACACTTACCAAATTTGGGGAGAAAGTATTGGATTATATAAATATAATTGTGCGACAAAAGCTAAAATTTTCAGATGATAATACAGTATTCTTTTGAACTACATACCTAGTACTTAGAAATTGACAACTAGACAACATAAATGGATTCTCTGTGGCTTTATCGTAGCCAAAAGATTGGCATTACAGTATTGGAAAGATAAATGTATGGCCCCTTTTACCAGTGGATGGAAGATTGTTTGCACTTGCCATCTATGAGTGGATTACATATAGACATAGACTTTGTATGGACAAATACAATGAGATAGGGGAGTCATTTAAACAAAATACAGTAGTTTAAAAATATGATATAAATATATAAATGTATTCATGTACTTGAATAATATTTATATTAAACTATGTGAAGAGTTTTAACTATTTACAGCTAAAGTGATATATTATGTTTTTTTCTTTTGTATTTTTTTTAAAAAAACTACTTTTTTCTTTTTTTGACAATGCACGTATTTTTATCTTCGGCGTTCCCTTTTTTTTCTCATTATTTTAAAAGCAATAAGAGAATAAATTAAAAAAATAAATTAAGCTTAAGGTATGAGTTTTAAATGCAGATGTATCAGAGGAAGGACTATTAATCAAGCATAATCATTCTTTCAAATATCTAGCTAGTCTTCATTTAATAATCTAGTTGGGACCAGAATCTCAGTTGTTGATAAGCAAGACACCCACATGACTACTTCACTCAACAGCCACAATCCCAGCATTCCCAATTATAGTCATTAAGTGATCTTGTGGGTTGTTAAGCAGACTGAATCCCTGATAAGGTGCCTTGGGTTTTGCAAGGGGGTGTAGGGGATGCCCTGGGAAATTCCATTCAGGAGCTGAAAAATCTTTCCTGCTGAAATCCAAGCAGTATTTTCACCCTCTAAACAAAGAGATACTTGCATGAGGCTTATGCCAAGCCTACTAGGGCCTCCCCTCCCTGTCTGAGACACCCTGCACTCCATATTGTCTCTGCAATCTCTGCTTGGATTTTGGCTCCATCTCATCTCTGAGGTCTGGCTGAAAGATCTGCCTACTGAAGAAGTTCAGCTCCCTTCCCTACCCATGTTTTCCCAAAAGTAAGACCCGGTTTTAGATATTTTTTTTCCTCCAAAAGAGGCATTAGGTCTTATTTTCTGGGGATGTCTTATTTTTCCACTGTCTCATCTCGCCGCGGCAGCATCAACAGCTCCATCCAAGCAGGAGCCTGTGTGGCTGCTGCCGGCCCACTTCTTCCTGAAGGCATCTGCCAGTGAAACGGAGGCCGGGGAGCAATGCATGGGTCAACCTGGGGCTCTGTTCTCGGCTGCAGAGGTCTTTCCTGAAGGCCTCTGCTGGTGAAACGATGGCCAGGGGGTGACCCACGCGTCAATTCGGGGCTCCGTTTTCGGCTGCAGAGGCTATTCCTGAAGGCCTCTGCCAGTGAAACGGAGGCCGGGGGTGATATGCGTGAGTGGTGGCAAGCAGCCACAGAAGAAATGGACCGGAGGCGGCCACGTGGGCTCCTGCTGGAGGGGTTGTTGGTGCCACCGCCGCAAGGCAGGTGTCGAGGCGTGGGAGGCCTGGATGCAGAGGCCCTGAGGTAAGCGGGTGCAGGGCATGTGTTGCAGCTCCACCCTCTCCCCCACCTGCCTCGACCAGGTGGCCAGCTGCACATGCTCTTAACTAGGGCTTATTTTGGGGATAGGGCTTATATTAGGTGCACGTGTAAAAATCAAACTAGGGTTTATTTTCGGGATAGGTCTTATTTTCGGGGAAACACGATACACAAAAGAGAACTCTGGCAGAATGCAGGAAAGGCATCCTTTCGGCACCCCACCCAAAAAATTCAATTCCCCTCATCAAGTAGCTCTTTCAGCCAAGGAGTCCTCTCAGCAGATGACATCACTTTCCTGCCAGCTTCCCCATTGACTTTCTGGGGAAGCGTATGGCAGAGAAAGTTGCTGATGGCAATCACATGATCGCAGGGTGCTTGGCAACCATCATAAGTGTGAACAGGTTGCCAAGCACCCAGATTGAGATCATGTGACTGCAGGAGTGTTGGTGCCACTTTCGGCAATGGGCAGTAATGCTTTACAGGCCATAAAGCACCTTTTCCAATGCCATCAAAATTCCGGACCATCATTAAATGAACGATTATAAGTCGAGGACTACCTAGAAGTACTCTGGGGACTTTTTCCCTTCTGCTTTTGATATTTTCTGCCCCCAAACAAATAATGCATGCTTGCTGATGAAATGACTGCAACATTTCCAGGAAACACAACTTCCCCTCTAGAAATTCTTTCTGGAATTCTGAGTCACCACAAATGCTCAGGCAGATTACATCATGCTCCCATGGTGTCTGTAGGAATGATACAGTCCCAATGTAGTGGGATATTCCTCCAGAGCTTTTAAGGTCTCTCTCTGATAAACATTGATGTTGGTTGACATGTATGGCTATAACAGCAAAGAGGGGTTAAAAAAATACCACACATAGAAGAACATCTACTTGTTCTGTCCTCTCAAGGTTAATTAGAAAGGGAGTTCCCATTCAGAACTAGAAAATGCTAAATTCATTGTTTTACCTGAGCACTAATTGCACCTTATGGAGCTATTACTTCATAAGAAAAGCCACATCACTTAGACCTCCAGTGATTAATTAAACAGATGAGGTAATATCCAAAATCTGATTATCAGGGCGATACATAGACTCTTATTTTAAATAAAAGCAGCCTCCCAAGGGCATGTGGTTGGGGTCAAGATACCAACTGGAATTGCAAAATTTAAGCTTTGCCCTGGAGTAGAGTTTTCACTGTGCAGTCTTGCCACCATTTTGACTTTCTTGGTAGGATCTACCAAAAAGAGTAGGACAATTGTTAAAGAGAAGCAATTACCTATTCAGTAACCTTCTCAGATACATTTTATTTCTAGGCCTAAAAACCAGCAGAGGTCCACATTTGTTTCCTTCTTTGTTTTCTGTAATAGGCCTTATGAGATCTGGAATGTCTTTTGTTTCTCATTCTCATCCACTGTTTACATGTATCAAGACTTTTCGTTCATCTCTAACACTTTATTGATATGGCATTCATTTCTGCAGCAGCTCACCATTTAGCAAATTTGCAAGATAACCTTCTCATATATATGAGCTGTCTGGTTGCTTTTATTGGATTATGATAGGTATATTTTTTTAAAAAAATATCTCATTTATGTCATATTTTCATTATCCTTTAATTTTTCTGAGAATTTTTGCTGATTGCCAAATAACTTCATTTCCCTATCTTTATTTCACTATTTCTTTTTGCATTTGTTTTGTTTTTCAGGTGTTGGTTTAAGGACGCTGTATTTTTTTTTCCCCCTTGTTAAAATGTCTCCGTTATGTTGTATCTTTCCTAGGTGCCTGAACTTCTTGGTCTGAAACACTCCCATGGAAAATGTGACTTCATGATCCTTTCTCCTGGGGTTTAAGTGTAGTCTAAAATAGTGGGGAGGATTACAGATTTTAAGAGAGATGACTGACTACATCCAATTTTTGGATTTACAGCAAAACAGTTGTAAGAAGTTTACAAGGTTTTATTGAGAAAGCAGCTATATCAATGCATTGCACCTGGGCTGTTCAGGATAAATATAAAACAAATATAAACCTATTAATAGATTTAAAAAAAACCTACAGCCATTATAACATAAGCTCCATCAGCATTTTTTTTTATGTTAATAATAGATCACTTTACAGCATGGCATATGGAAACAGACAGGGAATCTCTCAGGAGATTCTTGCAGCTTTTATCAGAAAGCCTGTACAAATTCATGGTTTAAATGTCTTTCACCTAACAATTACTGGGACATCATCTGCTCTAATAAGCAAAAACCAGGCAAGACCAACTCAGCATGAAAAATGTAATCAGGATTAAGCAGTTCTGGAGATCTGTACTGTAATATAGATTGTGGAATACAGACCCACTTTCTAATCTTCCCCATGGAAATCAGTTAAGATGTAGAAATGTTTAATTACAAATGGACCATTTTTCTAAAAAAAACAATCCCACTTTCCCACTCTTTTGTACTTCCTACTGTAGAACCTATGAATAATCTTCTAGGTCAGTTCAGTTGCAGTGGTCAGGAATATTTTAATCCACAACTCAATATTTTTAGAAATGCTATTTCCAACTTAATACCCCAATCTCAGATGTTTGTGTCGTGGCTATGTATATTTCTGTAGAAGTTCATCTCTGCTGCAGTTTTCCCCAAGCAGGTGCTCTCCAGCAGTTGGGAGGACTGCAACTGCCAGCAGTTTCAGGCTGGAAAAATCGCCTATCCCATAAATGACAAATTCAACAATGGAGCTCAGTTCCTTTGATATTTTTTTTTTAATCATTCCAGCAAAGATTTACAGTCCCTTCAGAAATCAGGCAGCAGCTTTCAAACAAAAACATTAATTTAGGGCAGGGGTCTTCAAACTTGGCCCTTTTATGACTTGTGGACTTCAACTCCCAGAATTCCTCAGCCAGCGTGCCTGGCTGAGGAATTCTGGGAGTTGAAGTCCACAAGTCATAAAAGGGCCAAGTTTGAAGACCCCTGATTTAGAGCGAGGAAAACTGAAGCATTCCAGATGTTAACAAACTACAAAGTTTAACATCCACTATCTCCTCAGAATGTCTGTTAACGGAGACTATGAGAGACTCAGATTCCCCATTCTAGGTTAAATACTTCCTCCCACAATAATTATAAATTTGAACATGTAGACAAAGACAAAACACAAGCCCATGACTATAAATCAGGAGTGGAGGTAGCACCTTTTCCAATTAACAAATTTTATTAGGAAGCATAACTTGATGCCTTTTAATAAAACTTGCTGGTCAGAAAAGGTGCTATCGGATTTCTGATTTTTTGACCTCATGAAGTGTCACAGCTTTTCGTCTATAATGTCTCTCCTATGGCAATGTTTTTATTTAAAAACCAGAATATCATTTGATTTAGCACAGAAAAAAAGCAAAACCCAGGCAAAAAAAACCCATTGCAGTGTAAATTGCTTCTCTTCAATTAATTTCTTGATACTCAATTACATTTTCTTTCCAACTCGCAAACGCTGTTCCATGAGGCTACTGAACATTGCCTGTTTTGTAAATGTTTCATTTCTGCTTTGGTTTTTTTAAAAATCATTTCTGCAAAGTTCAGGTTGCTGTTGTTGTTTTTATATTATATTCTTTTGATTGCCCTGCTTTGGCCATATATCCTTCATAATTCACATAAAATAACTATGAAGGCTTTGCTCAGCTGTATATATACATTGTCTTTGGGTTTGTAGATCCCAGGTTCCAGAGTTAACACTGAACTTCCAGTGTCTATGGAGATTCTCAGTCATCCAGGTCATGGTTGTCCCAAAGGTGCTTTAGTCCAAAAGGCAACTGGACTTCCTTTGTTTTTCCTTGAAGTTTCATCCAAGAAGCTTCTTCAGTTCAGAACTGTGAGATGTGAGACTGCCTGACTCAAAGTCACCCATCCAGCTTTCATGCCTAAAGTGGGACTCGGACTCACAGTCTCCTGGTTCTAACCTAGTCCCTTAACCACTAAACCAAAATGGCCCTTATACATTATAACAGTTTGTGTGTGTGCGTATGCACGCGTGCACGCACGCACATGCATGCATGTGTGTATATTGTAAAAAGAATGTTCATGGCTAAAAATTAACAGAACCTTTGTAAACAAATCTCAAATTATCTTAATTTAGAAACCTTTGCAATCACATAACTTGAAAAGAGCTATTAAGCTGGAAGAGTCTGTTGAAGAGTAAGCTATCTGCAATCTTCAGAATTTGGAGAACTCCAGATATTACTGTGCGTAATGATGCAATACGACAAGATGTTTTACGATAATGTACATTTCACTGAAACTCTTCACTTCATCAAACACCTTTATTATACCTCTTGTCCATAATGATGTTCTTTGTCTATCTCCCACATTTGTAGACAGCAGATTGAATTTAACAAAAAGATGTATAATAATTTGATAAATACTAAAAAGGTATATGCTTTTAGATGATAAAAGGCTTCCCAAATCTGATTGAAAATATATCTTTCTTTTAAAAAAAAAACCACCAGTAACCCTGCAAGATTTAAGGGACATCTATTGGGAACTTTTCTTAATTAAAATATATATTTCCCAAAGGGAGGTGCTATGATTTTGGGATTTTGCTTTGCTCAGATCAAAATTAAAATCAAATGTTAGTTCATCTCTCCAGGAAAAGCCATGCTCCTCTTTATAAAGGATGTGTAAAAGATACACATGTTAACTTTAAGGTTTGGTGTAAATTCATTTGTACAAAGCAGCATAACCTCTCAAAGGAACAAACAAGAAAATCACAGTAGATTAAAGCTGACAAGAAAAATGGAGCTCAGAGAAGGAATGTCGTTGATTTTATCTTGAAGAAGTAAACTATTCCTCGTGCACTACATTTTTCTTTTGTACTTTTCGTACTTAAGACCTAAGGGATTACGTGTCAGATTCTTCAATTAGCCTACATATTAGAGCTCAGAGTTACTGCATGTAACGATTGTGCTGCTCTGCTCTTAAAGGGAACATAATCTGACTTACCTCTCATGTAGGTACTGCAAGGTCTCGGAGTGATAAATACGGTGGGAAATGAACAGCAATAAATGTGGCTTTCAAAAGTCACTTTGGCATTGTGCTTAAGCATCAGGTTAAAAAAACCAGGAGACTGTGAGTTCTAGTCTTGCCTTAGGCGTGAAAACCAACTGGGTGACCTTGGCCAATCATTCTCTGTCACCATTAGGAAAAAAAAGGCAAAGACAAATCACTTCCAAAACATTGCCAATGAAACTACATAACTTGTCCATTGTAATCATGGAAATACATCAAGACTGGCTGTTCTGGGGCTAATTGCCAAGCCTGTCTTTATGACAACAAGTTTAAACGGGTGTTTCCAAACAAGCCAAGGAGAAATTGGGTAAAAGACTATAAGAAGACCTCATTGGCCACCCTCAGCATGATGTCACCAAAATTGAATAAGGAAGTGGCCAAATGTCAGTGGAACTCATACTTTTTCTCCAGAATTAAATACTTACCATTACAAAATATGATATTGCTGCTCTGAGGTCCTAATCTTAGACTCTTTCAAATTGTGGAGAGGTTTAAAGTTGGGAAATGAGGACATCAGGAAGCTGAGTTGCAGCTCTCCAACCCTTAAGGGTTACACACGTCATTTTTAAGAGAATACTATATCAATGTAAAGTATATTCATACTAGGCAGCAGTGATAGGGATCAGTTAACCTTTGGATTCCTCTTTGCTTTAATTTAATTATTCTTTTTCCTCCCATCCTCACGGTAATGCATGAAACAGGACAAACTCATAAAAAAAACTTACCATAATGTTACCGAAGCCATCATATCGCAGCAAATGCACACAACAGGACAGGATGAATTCTCCAAGAGACTCATATTGAAAACTTGATTTCTTTGAAACTTCGTACTGTGGCTACAGATCTTTGCCTTAGGCTAGCAGAATTATCTGTAAGCTAGCATTTTGTTCATCTAATACAGCGGCTCCCAACCTTTTCTATACCCTGCACCCCGAGAATGCTTCTGATACATTCTCGCACAAAAGTTCAAAATAACGGCAACAAATATGCATATACACTATAATTTTGAAAACCCAAGTTTTCGCACCCCCTAGAACAGTGATGGCGAACCTTTTAGAGACTGAGTGCCCAAACTGCAACCCAAAACCCACTTATGCATCGTCGAGTGCCGGGTGGGTGTGGCCCATTGGGTGGGCGTGGCTGCGGTGATAACGGCAGACTTGGTGGGAAAAGTTCAATCAATCAATTCCAACTTTGCAAGATCTTTTTTTTTCCCGCGAGAAGTTGAAATTGATTGATTGAACCTTTTTTTTTTTTTTTGCACATGGTGGCGGAGGCCTAAAGCGAAAAGGTTTTATAAAACCCAGCTGAAGGCGCGTGCCCACAGAGAGGGCTCTGCGTGCCACCTCTGGCACCCGTGCCATAGGTTCGCCATCACTGCCCTAGAATATTTTCTCGCACCCCCGGTTGGGAACCCCTGATCTAATACAACTGGACACCATTTACTACCAACTTAAAAGCACACATTATGCACTGCTCCAGCATTACACTTCAAATGTTGCTTACATTCTGTGTCCAAATTTCCATATTCTTTCAAGTTATATCAAGTTATATCTAGGAATACAGATAGTTCTCGACTTACAACTGCAATGGAGCCTAGAATTTCTGTTGCTAAGCAAGACATTTGTTAACTGAGTTTTGCCCTATTTGACGACCTTTCTTGCCACAGTTGTTAAGTGAATCACTGCAGCAATACAGTTGT
Organism: Azemiops feae; assembly: GCA_023970755.1. Lineage (NCBI taxonomy): Eukaryota > Metazoa > Chordata > Lepidosauria > Squamata > Viperidae > Azemiops > Azemiops feae. The sequence continues at coordinate 252,789 of JALGBA010000920.1, read as the reverse complement.
TAAGTGAATCTGGCTTCCCCATTGACTTTGCTTGTCAGAAGGTCGCAAAAGGGGATCACATGATCCCCGGGACACTGCAACCGTCATAAATATGAACCAGTTGCGAAGCATCCGAATTTTGATCACATGACCATGGGGGAATGCTGCAACGGTCGTAAGTGTGAAAACGGTCATAAATCATTTTTTTCAGTGCCATTGTAACTTTGAACAATCACTAAACCAATGGTGGTAAGTCGAGAACTACCTGTACACAGACCTTGAAGATAAAATGGACAACCCAATATCTGGATGCTTACAAATGGGTTCATCCTATTCAAAGGAAGCCTGATGAAATCCCAAGAGAGTTTGCTAAGAGAGTTTCTCTAGGATAGCCTTCTTGCAATTTTCGTCCCTCAAAATATAAGGACTGTGATTCTCAATATATAGTAAATAGTTTAATAATTAAGCCAATTATTGCTGCTGTAAATAGACATCTCAAATTCTTATTATTATGTGCATAACAATGTGAAATCACATGCCAGTGTGATACTAAAAGTACAGTGTCAGCTGAGTGTTATTACGGTTGGTCACACCGTCAGCTCAATGTTTAGAATGGATTTGGCATTTTCATCCACATATCAAATTCTTCCCAAGGACTGGGATAGGCTGATGTTTTTTGTTTGATGGTATTAAAGGTATCATTGTGAGATGTAAGCTGATCCAAGTAAAGTTGCCTTTTGCAATTGCCTGATGGTGATTTTGTCCAGTGGTATTGAAGTAATGCTCCAGATGTTTTGGGATTGCACACAAGGCACCTATTACTATTGTCACTATCTTTACTTTCTTTTGCAACAGTTGTAGAATTTTGTATTTTGTGATTTTCTCCAGGTCTTTCTCTTTTATTCTGCTGTCTCCAGGTACTGCAACATCCACTATCCACTTCTTTGTCTTTATTATTATTGATAATTACTACCTATGGGATGTTATGTGACAGGTGCCTCTATATTTCAATTTAAAAGACTCAGAACACTTTAGCTTCTTCACTTTCTATTACTTTATTTATTTTATGGTCCCACTACTTCTTGCTTGCAAGCAAATGGTATTTCTTGCAGATCTTCCAATGCACCATTGTTGCTTCTTTGTCATGCCATTGTTTTGACTACAGTCTGGGCGATCTTCTTGCAGCAGCTAACCAGGTGGTCCACTGTTTCTTCAGCTTCTTTGCTGAGGTGGCACTTGTTGTCTGTTGTTGTCTTCTCAATTCTGCATGTATTTGTTCTTAAGGTTTGGTCTTAGACAGCCAGAATTAGCTCTACTGACTTCTTTCTTCAAACTTACTGTTCTTAGTCATCGCCAGATCATGTTATCTGCTTTGCCTGCTAGCCATGTATTGGCCATGTAATATTTTGCCTTGCCATGTCTTTTTTCTATTCTTCATTTGGTCCTTTTTGTTGACCAGTTTGGTATTACCAGTACCCAGTAAGCCTTCATAGTGTACTAGCTTCAGTGCATCTTCTTCACTGTCCTTCAGATATTTTTCCAAAGCCCACTCTTTTTTCTTCAGCTGTCTGGTGGACTTCCAACATTCCATGCCTACTTCTTTTCCTTGGAAAGCAGAGACTGCCAACAACACTGCATAGATGACAGACATGATTGATTCTCATTATTTTTTCTGGTCTTCATAGGCAAAGCTCTTAGTTCTGTTTGAGTTCAGTCCACTATTCCAGCTGTGTATCTAATGTCTGCAATTGTCCAGGTGTTGTCCTGATGGTATTTCCTCCACTGACTTTGAACTTTTAAGATCTTCTTCACTCTCTTGATGTATTCACTTCTAATCTTTTTCTTGACTTCAGTGTGCCTGACGTTGTCAGCTTGAAGGATGTCCAGGTATTTTTAATGATCGCCTTCATCCAGACTCTTGAATATTATTTCCATAGGGCATCTTGATTCCTTAAATTTTCACTGTTTTTTCCCCCTGTTAAGGATGAGTGCGTCACAAATTGTCCAGTTCAAACTCCATTGCAATTTCTTGGCTGCAATGACAGACAGTTTTGAGCAGCAATTCTGTTTCATATGGAACTTCTAATCATCCCTGAAAAGGAAGTGGGATAGCCTGGCAGATTTTTTTTTTTGATGTTTAATAGCTATGGCTTGGCTTGTTCAGTATTGTTGATGGGGAATCCGTGTAATGACAAAGAATAATGGTAAAACTAAGTCTACTGAAGAAAAAATTGCTTACCTGTTGCAGATATATGAAGACTAGAAACAAAGAAATGATATTTTTGTCATGTTATAAAAATCAAATCCAACAAGAAGAGAATATCTGAAAATAACTCTCTGGAAAGAACAACATGTAGAATCAGAAATAATAGAACACAGGCTAGTAGATCAACTTATAGTATAAAATAAAATATTCTCAAATATTATTATCGTTTATTTATTTGATATTTAATTTATTTGGTATTCATGATTAGTATTTATTATTACTAGATTTTTATCTGCCACTTTTTAAAAATGCCAGCAAGCAGACCTAAATACTCTTTCCACCTCTATTTTCCCCACAACAACCCTGTGATGTAGGTTGGGCTGTGAGAAAGTGATGGGCCCACAGTCACCCAGCTGGCTTTCATTTCTAAAGCAGGTCTAGGACTCCCAGTCTCCTGCTTTCTAGGCCAACATCTTAACCACTATCTCAAATTGGCTTAACAAAATTCCAGTTCCCTGAAAAGTCCAAATTTGGTTTGGTATGCTATTATCAGCTTCGTTCGCCTTAATATTATGCAATTTCCTTCACAAGGAGAACCAGACCACTGAAACAGCCTCTAGGTCAGGCCTGTCCAACCTTTTGGCTTACCTGGGCCGCATTGAGTGAAGGAAGAATTGTCTTGGGCCACACATACAATATAGAGTATAGTTAATGTGTATAAATACAGATAGTCCTTGACTTACAACCACAACCACGAGCCCAAAATTTATGTTGCTGAGCGATACATTTGTTAAGTGAGTTTTGCCCCATTTTACAACCTTTCTTGCCACAGATATTAAGTGAATCATTGCACTTGTTAAGTTAATAACGTGGTTGTTAAGTGAATCTGGCTTTCCCCATTGACTTTGCTTGTCAGAAGGCCGCAAAAGGTGATCACATGACCCCAGGACGCTGCAACTGTCATAAATATGTGTCAGTTGCTAAGTGTCTGAATTTTGATCACGTGATCTCGGGGATGCTGCAATGGTCATAAATGTGAAAAACGGTCATAAGTCACTTTTCAGCGCTGTGACTAAACCAGGGGTAGGCAACCTTGGCTCTTTTATGACTCGTGGACTTCAATTCCCAGAATTCCTGAGCCAGCATGGCTGGCTCAGGAATTCTGGGAATTGAAGTCCACGAGTCATAAAAGAGCCAAGGTTGCCTACCCCTGGACTAAACGAATTGTTGTAAGTCAAGGACTATCTGTATATATAATAATATTAAAAGTTTATAATCTTTTAGGGCCGCATTACTAGCTGTCCAGAGCCGCATATGGTCCGTGGGCCCTGGGTTGGACATATCTGCTAGAACTCTAGAAGTTCAAGGACAGTATAATTTCAACAACTTTAGGAAACACATGTACTATTTCAACAAACTCATATTTTGTGTTAAGGCCAAGGATGCTTTAGACCTGCCATTTGGTGGGAAATCAGTTGCTGGGGGGGGGGGGAATCCTTAAAAAACATCCTCTATATTGGAGACTTAGGATTTTTTTTTTGTTCCCGTTTGCTTGTTTTTTGTCCCTTTCCCCCTCCCTGCCCAGCTGCTTTCATAATACAAAAGTGTTTTTAATAAGGATTGCGAGACTAAATCCAAAGGATAACATTCATTTCTTCTGATCTGATTGCCAATATAAGAAAAGCACTTTCTTTACTATTGGACAGATTGCTGAATATTAGACTTTACTTGAAGATGCTGGCGTTTAGATTTATGCACCCACAAAGTCAGTGTGATGTGCTGATTGGAGTTTCAGACTATAATAGGCATGACTCAAGTTGGGCTGATCATTACCTCAGACACAAAAGATTGTCTGGAAGATGAAAATGTCACTCTGAGATGCTTGATAGAAAGACTGGCACCAATACTGACAGCATATGTGTTCCATTCACACATTCATTATCTGCACATCTTAGCATTTAACGTCAAGGTAATGATGCTCAAGCCAACATCATTCACACAAGATCTTTGAATTCAGCACAGATGTCTGCAGAAGCACTGGTGCACTGGCACAGATTGAGACTACAGCATGTGCAACTGTAAGGGCACAACACTTTTCTGCTCCAGATATTCAGCAGCAGCATCCAAGCAGCATTGGTAGAGTGTGATGGGATCATCCAGGGCACTCACATGTTTGGCACTCCTGAACAGAAGTAAGGCTTGAGGCTTTCAAGTGCTGGAGAAATCAGGAGATTCAGGCAGTATAAAGATCTATTGCAAGCTTAAGTTCTCTGACCAACTAGCGGTCAAGGGAAATGAGCGGGAGATAAGAAGGGCATTCAAGATGGGCTGGACTTAGATCTATTGTGGGCACACAGGGACTCGTGACTTACAACATGTTTGACCCCTCCCTCAGGCTCAGCCTGGCCATCTCCTACATCAGCCCATGTATAACTGAGTGCTCCAGTTTTATATGAAGATTTCCCATAGATTTGTTATTAGCATTGTAGAAAACAGAAGCTGGACATTCTTTTGGTAACACCAGAAGGTCTAAAGCAGTGGTGGCAAACCTATGGCACGCGTGCCAGAGGCGGCACTCAGAGCCCTCTCTGTGGGCACGCACGCCATTGTCCCAGCCCCCCACACCCCGTGGCCCCCTCCTCACCAGCAGCCCCCCAGAGGACAGTTGCCCCAGGCGCAACCTGCGTGGAGCAGCACAGCCAAGGACATGGCAGCCAGGCAGCGGGGACAAGACTCCGCCCTCACGCCCCATTGCGTGCAGATGATGCTGTGGAGCACGGACAGAGGGCGTGGCCACCATGCCGCTGCTGGGCCGCCTGGGCGATCTGCTGTGGCGGGCTGTGGAGGCAGTGGGTGGCCCTGCGGACAGGAGAGGCAGGGGCGGGGCAGGGGCGAGGCGGTTTTTGGGCACTCAGTCTCTAAAAGGTTCGCCGTCACTGGTCTAAAGGATAGATAAAATGGAACAGACTCTTTTGTTACGTCACATAAATACAAACCTTGGTGGGTAGAGAAGGAAAACTTTGCATTAATGGTGCATGTATAACTGAGTGCTCCTGTTTTATATGAAGATTTCCCATAGATTTGTTATTGGCATTGTAGAAAACAGAAGCTGGGTAGAGAAGCAAAACTTTGCATTAATGGTGCTTTGGAAGCTTTAAATTAAAACTGTGAGTTGCTGATGGAAACATAGGACCATATGCTCATTACTGAATCTTTAGTTGATAGGAATTTTTGTAAAAAGAAAAAAGCTTTCTAATGTAGTTTCTCTCCCCCCTCCCCTCTTGCTACTGAACCATGTAATTAACTCACCCGTCTCTGTTCAGATGACAGTCAGCAATATCTCTTTAATTAACACTATCTTCACAATTTTGTTCAAAATGATACTCCATGTAATTACTGTTACCTGTTGGAGGGAGGAGGGTATTATTTACCGTGGAAGATGATAAAGGTGCAGAATATAATCTTGCACTGTCCAAAATCTCGAAGGGGTCTGATTTAGAACAAGTCAAGTTTCACAGGAGATATAATTAAAATATCCCTAAACTATCTTTTGTTGTTGTTGTTGTTGTTGTTTAGTTTGGAAAGAAAGGGGGATTTCCCCAGATACAAGCTAATATATCTTCTAATTCTGCTGTGTTTGCCTAGAGTTGTATAAATAAATAAAGTAGCTGCTTTTCCTAAACATTTGTTGTAGATTATTTCTCTAATACATAATCTAATAATCTCTAATTTGGTAGAGATCAGATTGTCACTGGTTTAGAAAAGACTATGACTTTTTCATAGTTTCTCTTCCTAAGCACTATAGCAGCATTTCCCCCCCCCCTTTTTTTTTCTGTGAAAGAAAACTTCATTGATGCGCTGAAATCTTTGTGCTGGTTTGAAAGTATTTTTTTTTTTTAATCAGAAAGATAAGAAGCAAGAGAGCCATTGCTTAAAATTTTGCCACAAACACTTCGGGTTGGATTTGCTGGAGGAAATGGACTCTTTTGTTTGCACAGTTGAGAGGGGAATGGTTTGGGGGGGGGTTAAGTCTCATTTTGTTATTGGTTTTTTTTACAAAGCAAGGTACAGATGGATTCATTAGCAAAGAAGAATGCCTGGTTCCCCTGATGCACGCACTGATGTAATGAGGAAAGCAGCATTCTCTTATGAGCAGCAGCTGTTTCTCTGTCGTCGCTTCCGAAAACCTAAATATAAAAAGCAAATTTTGTGAGCCACAAGTTGACGCATCTACTAAATGCACACTGTTAACTTCCGAAGGGTGATTAAATAAAAGTAAAATTCTCTGGCCATCTGTAATTCCGGTACACAGCGTTGAAAGTTCACCAAGTCAGTGCTGTCATTTAAAGATTCCAAAACTTAAGAGAACTCTATTGTAGCCCACATCAAGTAATTCAAAAGCCTGATTAATTAATTATGTGTCATCCAGTGGTTTCCAGCCCCCAACAACCACATAGGTGACTATCCTCTGCTAGCATTTTGTCTTGCCTTTCAGACTTTGGGGTAGGAAACTGACTCTACAGTCAGCCAGCCAGCCAGCCCAATCAAGAGCAGACAGATACTACAGTGATAAGAGCACCAAGAGAGCTCTTGGTTCACTATATCAGCAGTCCTCAACCCTTCCAGCTTGGTGGACTGACTGGGGGGGGGAGAGGGGATGGTTCCGTGGAAGTGGCAGGCGCATGCATGCACAGCTCCATTTGCAGAAGCGGTGGGCACGCATAGTCGTTACTCATGCAAACAGAGCTTAATACGCTCATGCAAGCACCCGCTGCTCACAGAAGCGCCTATCACTCACGCAAGCAAAGCTGCACGTGCGCACCCGCCACTTGCACAGCCTAGTTCCAAATGCACCGTGGCCCAGTAGTGGGCTACAGCCCGGGGATTGGGGACCCCTGCACTATTTGGCCCATCCATCCCCTTTTCAGGGTTCTTTAAAAATGTTACCCCCACTTACCAAACATTTGGCAGCAGAAATATGAAAATTATTTTTAGAAAGCATCTTCAGGTCCATGACCCACATTTCAAAATAGCTCTCACCCCTTGTGCCAGCCTGGAAAAAAAAAGGAGACAAACAGGTTAGGTAACGTTGGCATGGTCTGTGGGTGCTTTCAAGTAAAGTTGAACAGCTTCTCTTCTGTTGCTTTACAGGAAAGAGCCCATCAATCCCACAAAAGGATTGATTGATTTGGATGCCTAATCCAAGAAGATGGGATAATAGAAGCGGGGCAGGATCCAGAATCATATTCCCTCCTCCTGCCCACTAAAGGAGTCTTAAAACTGCTCCTCTAGGTAGACTCTTCCATGCAGATGGGTTTAGCTATCTCTCAAGACTTGCCTTTTCCCCTAGTACCACCTTTTGGAGAGAGGAAGATGTCCCATCGGCAAGTCAATCCATCAATCAGGCTACAGCTGATGCAGAGTGAGGCGGTGCAGGCAGTTTTGGGGGCCCAAGAATGGCCCCTGTAACACCACTGTTCTGTGAGCTGCATTGGCTGCCAGTCTGCTCCTGCAGGTCCCGTCACCCTGATTATTATGACTGGCAGGGTCCAGGAGGGAGGCCTTCTCTGCTGTTGCTCCTGCCTCTGGAACATCTTGCCCGCCGATGTTGGACTGGCCCCAACCCTCTTATCCTTTCGTAAGGGCCTAAAGACGTGGCTCTGCCAGTTGGCTTGGGGTCCAACAGGGGAGCAGCGCAGTGGAGGTGGTTGATCGAGTAACAACGGATCCCATCCCCCCCCACTCCGCCACCACCTTCTGTAGGTGTCATTCGATTTTCACGTTTGGTTTTACTTTGTCTTTTAATGTACATATATAGATACATTTTTATGACTATCAGAGCCCAGGGTTACCCTGTGGTAAGATGGGCAGCCAATACATTTTATAAATAAAACAACAAATAAATTTAAAAAATTGCCTTTGGTGCTCATCAGTTAGGTGTAAGGACATCATCACTTGTTGGTCTCATTGCTGAGACAGAAAATGACTCAGTAGAAAGGACAGGGCAAGTTATGCCAGCATAGTTTTGTGCCATCTTATGAACTGAAGGAACACACCTGAACATAGTCATGAAAAAGAGCTTCAGGATCTCCTTCAGATGTTAGATCAGGAAGTTAACATTGATTGGGGGAGAGAGTTCCCCTTGCAATCAGCTGTTCAACAAGGCTGATAGAAGAAAGCCATGGTGTCACCTTCTATAGGTTTGAAACTTCCCTAAATGGCTGCACAATTGGCAAGCTAGAACTTAACTTTTCAGAAGAATGTTTATCCATTTTTCAGCATTTACATGATCCTACTTTTTGTACCCTCAAGGCAAGTTTGCAGTTTACAAAAGCAAAACACAAGAAATAATCAATGTGGCATTAAAATCAAAACTAAATGATACAAAACATGAATCAAAGAAAACAGGAAAAGCTGAACACAATCAGGTCAAAGTTATTCCCTTTTCTCCCTAATAAAGTCATTTGCATTAATAAATGTTTTATTAAATCCGCATTTGAACTTTTTATGAAAAACAAATTATATCAGCATAGATGGTTTAGCTATTGTACCTTGCCTTAGTGTTATTGTTCCATGTTAGAAATAAAATACAGAATATTTTATATCTTAAAGTTATTTTACTTAATTCTGTGAGGTTCAGTGTAATAGTATTGAATTGGTGATCTGTAGCTTCACAATGGTTCATGTGAACTGTCAACCATATAATGTATTTTTAAAAAAACTCTAAACAGAATATAAAATTCTATGGATCTGGCAAATAATAGTGAAATTAATTTCACTATTCAATTCCTTTAAAAAAAAACTTTTCATTTTTTGTATAAAACAATGCATTCTATTTGTAATAAAAAGATGGTTTTGTAACTGCCATTAATGATATAATATGGCTTCCCAGATAGGATATCTCCAAATCTGCTTTCAGACTTAGAATATTACATTAGAAAATTTAACACGTACCATTGCAGTCAGATGGTTGCATTTCAGGCACTTGGCAACTAGCTCTCATTTACAACTATTTGCAATGTCCCACACTCATGTGACCTTGATTTGAGACATTTTTGCCAAAGTGCCCATGACTATGGTGGCTAGTTTTATGACTGAGCTTCCAGGTGATATATTTTCATGACCAAAGGGCTAATGGAGCAGAGCTGCAAACAGTTAGTTAGTTAGTTAGTTAGTTAGTTAGTTAGTTAGTTAGTTAGTTAGTTAGTTAGTTAGTTAGTTCGTTCGTTCGTTCGTTCGTTCGTTCGTTCGTTCGTTCGTTCGTTCGTTCATGTCTTGCCTATTCTTCAGAAGCTTGAAGCAGCACACTGGCTTGCCCCATTTTATCTTTATAGCTGTCAGGCCTGCCCCAGCCCAGATCTTTAGGAAAGAAAGACTCTTAACTCCATTTGGTTGAAGTGATAGATTCTTTTACTAAAGTTGAGTGGTTGCAGCAAAAGAAAGGCTAGATCTGAATATTCCCGTGCAAAGGGGTAATTCCCGTTCCCTGGCAATCCCTCCTTGATCAGTCCACCATTGACCAATGGCATGCTGTTTAGCTGTTTTGGGAACAGCTGGGTGTTTGGCACCACTCGATGTAATTTCGCATTCCATTCTCAGACCAGGTGTCCTTGAAGATTCCGGTGTATTCTGGTCATGGCACCTCTGGTTTCCATCAAGGCTATAATCCTCTCCCCTCCCACCATTTGTTTTAACTTCCCTATTCCCACCTTCATACTCTTCATTCCATTGCTTCCTCCTCCCCCCTCCCCTTGCAGTTTATGGCAGGATGCCAGCAAAGCAGAAAAGCTGAAGATGGCAGATCTGACAAGAGCTCTATAAGTTAGGTTAAGACAGTTTGGTGTAGTGATGATGGGTTAGAAAGTAGGAGAGAGCTAGTTCTGCCTGAGGCATAGAGCCAGCAGGGTGACCTTGGGCCAGTCACTCCCTCTCAGCCCTAAGATGGAAGCAATGGCAAACCACTTCTCAACGCTGCTAACATCGGATGTTCTTGCTTTGACAACAGATGGAAATGCAGCCATTTTCTCCATTGCTTTTAGAATTAGTTGATGCTGGGAAGGGGCATAGGGATGAGAGTCCAGCTAGTCATAACAATAATAACTTAGCTGTGGGAACCCAAGGACATTGGGCCCAGAGCTGATAGTGTTTTGGCGGGCTGGAGAGCTGGGGAGAAAGCCCTTGCTTCAAGCTAATTGGGGAATGTGATTTATGACTGTTTATTGGAGGAGGGAATTGTACTTTGTTACTTTGTATCCAGGGGAGGGAAATTTAGTTTTTGGTTTCAACTATGTAGTGCCGATACTTTGTTTCTTGAATAAAAGATTCTTTAAGGTAAACAATGCCTTGAAGTTGTTTTGAAGAGTTTCATCTGTCAGAACCATGACATCACTTCTGAAACAGCTGTCAAGATAATTTTATGTTCTTGTCCAGGTACAATCCAACCAGAAATCAAGACTGACTACATGGTATATACCCATGCACAATATGAATACCTGGCCCAGAAAGAACACAACTTTGGGGATCACACTTGAGTCTCTCAAGCCTGCTACTCCAACCATTAGACCACATTTATGAACTAACCAAAAATCCTTATTTGAAAACAGCTGAAGGTTTCTTTCTTCCCCAAAAAGCCACCTCTTATTTGAAGCTCTCATTTGAATACTTTCACATACCTGTTTCTAATTAAAATGTATTGTTTTGAACAGCCATTTTACATTGCTTGATTTTCATTTCATTTGTCCTGCTTAGAAATTCTTTGAAATAGTCATTCTTTTCTTTTTTCCTACATGAAAATCAAATTGTTCAATTATCCAAAATGAAAGGAAAGATGGGGGTGGATAAAAGAGAAGAAATGGTAGGAGCTGGAATTCATAATCGCTAATTGAAGAGTTATTTTTGCTATTGAATAAAAGGATTTAAATATGCTTGAATTTTCCAAATTGATTATATCTGCCCATCCGTTCATATCTGGCAGAGAAGTTTCTGTCTGTTAGAAAACTATACCTGGCAGGTCCCTGGAGGTGGGAATTCTCTGCCATAGCCTCCACCTTACTGAATATTTCCTCCCATCCCAAAGTGAAGTTAACTCTGTTCTTGTTAAAATTTGGCAAATCCCTTAAAACCAAAAGGTTGTTAGCCCTAAGTGGTAGTCCAGACAAAAAGCACAACCAAGAGTAACCACATATATCTTTATTGTAAGTCTACGTTAACAGAATTTTGCAAGATTGGTTTCTCCCCTCCTTTCTTTGTATTCTCCAGAAAACTAGGGAGGTTCCCTTCTGAATCACTTCTCAAACTTTCTTTTCTTCTGTGAGTTGAGATACTTTTTACACAATGTTTGTCCAGTTTGCAGCTCTTCCGCCTGTCTCCCAAGGTCATTCCCACATACCGTTAAACAGATTACACCTTTATCGGTTTCTGTAGCTCAAACTGCTGGTGAACGCATAGGAGAAAGGAGTCAGAATGTTGCCATCTCTGCAGTATCCGGAATCCAAATGTAGGCTTGCTTATTTGATCCCGTACCATCATCGCGTATACATTCACAGAAGGATCTTCATGTCTGACTTAAGCTTTGATAAATTTGATTCTTCCTAGCTTTACAATAGTGCCGTAAGTGCCATGTGTAGTTTTATTTCCCCGCGGGTTTGTGGAAAGGAAAATTGCTACTGATTTAATGTGCTGGAGTTTTTTTCCTTTTGTATTAAACACACCTTCACGCATTCTCTCCCTCTCAAAGTAGGAAAAACTGAACAGAAATAATAGTACAAGTAGTCCTCAGCTTACCACCACACTTGAGCTCCAAATGTACTGTATATTGTTAAATGAGAAATTTGTTAAGTGAGTTTTGCCCCATTTTATGACTTTTTTTGCCATATTTGTTAAATGAATCATTGCGGTTGTGAAATTAGTAACACGGCTGCAACCGTCATAAATGTGAGTCAGTTGTCAAACATCCAAATGTAAATCACATGACCACGGGGATGCTGCAACGGTCATAAGTGTGAAAAATGGTCATAGGTCGTTGTAACTTCAAACGGTCATTAAATGAAGTATCGTAAGTCGAGGACTACCTGTAATTTTTTAAAAAACTGCTTTGAGCATCATCCATAGGGGTACAAGCAATTGTTGCATGATTATATATGATCAGCAACCTAAAGCATGAGAGAAAGTGAAAAGAAAAAAATCATATTCTGTACATTACGGAATATGATTACTGTCTTTGAGCAGAGATAAATAATGATGCTCTGACAAGCAGCAGAACAAATGAGAGCAGCCTACCTTAATGGACAGACTCAGGATCATTAGTGACTATTTACTGGCCTCCTGGTAAATAATTTAATCGTGGGATCAGCTGTTGAGGAGTGAAGTTGAGAGAAGGGGGAGCAAGGCATAATGGTCATGAAGCCTTCCTTATTGCACAGACACTCGGATGTTGTACTTGTTGACTTTCTGGTAAAGATTAAATGGCTGTCGCAGTGCTGTCATCCATCATGATACCTAGTCACAGACACGGCATTTTAAATATGCACGGCAATAACCTCGTGCACTAGATCCGTCTTTTCAGCTTTCTCTGAAATACTGTCCACGTTTATTTGTTTGCAGAAAAATATCTCTCTGCTGTCAACCTCATGCTCTGCAGAGAACTGGGAAATATTGCTCTCAGTGTTTCAGGACAATGTTCATGTTTGTTGGGCACCGTGGCTGTCAAGCCACAATGCACTCAAGGATCATATCCAACACCTCACTGTGGTTGCGTCTTGTTGAGAAGTAGCAAGAAAGATTAGCAAATGCATTCTTGATATAAAGAAAGAAGGAACTTGTTCTCTGTTATTTGGGGGGGGGGGCAAGATATCCCTGCCTCCATCTTTACTGAGAATGGAGTTCTTTCCAAAGAGCTGTCATGAAATAGTCTCTGATTCAAGGCAACTTCTCCAATAGGCTCTTTATTCCAAATCCACGTGGAAAATAACTAAGAAGTGACAACCAGGGTCTCAAAACTGCCCATCAATAATTAGCCCCTTAACAATAAATCAAATAACTACCAAAGATACACTTGTTATAATTTTCTCCATTGTAGCGAGATGAATTAAACCTCTCTATAGAAAGAGAATAAAAATAATAGAAAAGAAATAATGAGAATTATTGCTGTGATATGGGCAAAAAAAATAAATTCAAATGTTATGCAAATACATGATCCTCTTTGACCTCTATCTCTTGATTTATTTTGTAATGCATAAGCATAGCAGCATTGATAGTAGAAAACTGCTACCTAAAATCTACATATAGTAGATCATTGATTAGTAAAACATTAAATGTGATGTAGGGTGTGGCAGGTACCTCAGACATCTTCCCCACTGCTCTGAAAAAATGGGTCCTTCCACCTGTGAAATACTTGCATATCACTTTGGGGAAGAGATAAAGGTAAAGGTTTCCATTGTCCAGTTGTGTCTGACTCTGGGTGGGGGGGCGGTGCCCATCTCCTTTCTTAGCCAAGGAAGCCAGCATTGTCCAAAGACATTTCTGTGGTCATGTAGCCAGCATGACTATACGCCAAAGGCACACAGAACACTGTTATCTTCCCACCAAACTGGTACCTATTTATCTACTCTCATTTGCATGCTTTCAAACTGGGCTGGAGCTGGGGCAGGAACAGGAGCTCAACTCGTCGTGCAGTGCTGGGGTCTCGAAGTTGGGCTGTCAACTTTCCAACAGACAAGGTCAGCATATTGTTTGATTTGCCTAAAGGAGTGCGCACATATCAATCAATCAATAAGAGAAACGTGGTTCTTCGGGGGATGCAAGAAAGAGGCAACTAAAATGTGAATGGTTGGGATTTTTAATTTAGAGAAAAGATTCCTTTGAGGAGATGTGACTGAGGTTGAATTAAAGTATTTATGGGAAAGAAGAGTGTGCTAACAAGACGTGTTTTTCCATTTCCCACAATATCAGTACTCGAGGCCATCAAATGAAATTAAACAGAACATTTAAACACGATGAGAGGGAATATTTCTTCATGAATTATGTAATCAATTCATAGAATGTACCATGAAATGTTTATATGGTTTCAGAAAGGGACTAGACGGATTCTCAGAGAACTATCAAAGGTTACTAGCTTAGCCAATTAAATGTTGCTTCCAGGCATAGGGGCAGTCCACTTCTACCTCCTAAGACAGTGAAGGTAAACCTTCTGCCCTCAGTGCGTCAAAAATTCAGAAAATGCCTAACTTGACTCTGCTGGTGTGTCAACCCCTCTTCCCGCCCCACCCCCCAAAATAAAAGAGAAATAATTCTTTATCTTCTCCTCCTCCATGTAGACTACTCTGAAGAATAGCACTTGGGAGCAGTAGCGAGGCTGGCCCAGGCTTCATCTTTAGCCCTAGCACCATTGCTACCACTCAAAAAGGCTGCCATTCCCCAAGAAGCATGAGCCTTGAGGAACGTTACGATTACCCCAGTGGCCCAGTGAACCCCAAAATCTTCTGCATGCTGTTAATCAATGTTCACTTTTTGCTGACAGGCCCCTGTGGCTTACCCAAAGCTGCTCTGGGTCACATGAGGCCTTTGTTCTTGAAGCGGTTTTGGAGAATTCTCTTCTACAGCCTCAGCAACCTCTTAAAAAACACACAGAAACACACCCTGTTCTTGCACAATTTTCAGAGGCTCCGGGGCCCGTGCAAGAGCACAACCCTCTTGCGTGGCCTCTGCAGCCTCTGAAAATCATGTGAGAATGGATAGTGCTTTTGAGAATAGCTGTTGAGTGTAGGTCAATGCTGTGGTGTCACCCAAAATGGTGTGCTGGGTCAATTTTGACCCGTGTCACAGGTTCGTGATCACTTGCTGAATGGGAGATTTGATGTCCTGTTTGTGAGCTTCCTAGATGCATCCTGTGGGCCACTGTCTGATGGACCTGGATCTGATCCAGTAGGACTTTGGTCTTGTTCTGTCATTGCAGCGTGATGCGATTTTCAAACTTTTAGCATCTGCAGCAATTGAAGTTTTCAAAAGTTCAGCGTAAAAGCAATGCAAGAACAGGCATCCTCATAGTGGAGTAAGCTTGTGGTTCCTTTGTGTCTTTTCTAATTTGGGGCTCACTTTCTAAAAACACTACACAATAGTAGAGTAGCCCTTCTAATTAGTGCTTTTATGCTTTTATGCAGGTGTTCTTATAACAAGTAGTTGAACGTGTCTTTGGCAAATGATCACGTCTTCTGCTCTTGCTGCACAATTATAAAATACTTTACTTGTCTCTGCGCACCTTTATTTCAGTCTGAAAATGGGGCATCTAATCAATCAAGAACAAACTTTAGCAAAAACTAATACTTGTCTGAAACTATATAAGCAATTATAATTCAAATGCACCATATCAGGAGAAAGAGGTTCTCTTTTTGTTTTTCGTTTTTTTTCCCTCTCTGCGCTTTGCGAAGTCAGAAGTTCAGCAAATGAAAAGCTCATTACACTTAGTAAATCGTATATTTCCTTTGGATAATTTGACCGTGTTTGCATATGCAGTGTGTCAATCAGGTATTGCCGTATTGCTTGGCCAGTTAATAAAAGACATGCCTTCCTTTGGTGTAGTAAAAACAAAATAGTGGGTTAGCGCAGCGTTCTTCACACTGGGAAATGTAAACCTGTTATTGAGTCTCTAAATGAGTCTTAGAGCTTTAAATTGCTAGATAAACTGTAGGTAGGAGACCTTAAGGTATGTTGAAAGAGTTACAAACATTTTAAAAGGATGAAGATGATCAATTTCTTTCAGTTATGATTCCTTGATACTCTAGCACAGCCTGACCCTACTGCCTTTCTCCGAATGGCTGGCCTCAACAGTGTGAAGCTTGCACTATTGGTGATAGTTTAAGAACAGCTGTGTAAGCAAAATTATATGAGTTTAATTATGAGCAGCAAAGCTCACTGTATGGATACCAGAAACAGTGAGAACAGCTGGATGAAATGAGAATGGATGGGTATTCAGCAAGAAAGGCCAGTGAATAATTCTTCAGCAAACTGCTGATGCGCTTTTGTATTATAAATGGTTATGGAGCCAAGGCTGATGTTACTAGAACATGTATTTGATTTTAATAACTCGTGTATTTTTTTTAAAGAAACCTACCATTTGCATAACCTTCAAAAATTAAAACATCGCAGAATACATTCCGTTTATCAGATGTCATGAATGTCATACATTGCAAAATGCCTTCCACGTAAGCAAACCATTTCAGGGAAAACTGAAGAAGCTAAATAGGAAAGAACGTAAAGCTAAGAGTTTGTGGAGAGAGTCTCAATCATCCAGGTCATGGTTGTCCCAAAGGAGCTTTTCCAAAAAGCAACTGGACTTTCTTGTTTGTTTGTTTTTTCCTTTGAAATCATTTCTCATCCAAGAAGCTTTTCAAAGAAAAAAAAATCAAGGAAGTGCAGTTGCCTTTTGGAAAAGCACCTTTGGGTAAAGCTAAGAGGCAGGAAAAATGATGTGCTCTCCCAGTTGATGAGTCATTAATTATATTAAGCTAGGGATGAAGCAAGTTTGGTTTGGTGGTTAAGGCATGAGGCTAGAAACTAGGCGCCCGAGAGTTCTAGTCCTACTTCAGGCAGGAAAGCTGACTGGGTAACTTTGGCCCAATCACTCTCTCTCAACCCAACCCACCTCACAGGTTTGCTGTGAGGGAAAATAAGAAGAGGAAAGAGTATTAGATATGTTGCTGGCTGAGTTATTTATAGAAATAATGAGGGGTCTTTGGTGCTCTCTGAGCTTGCTTGTTTTCTGGCAGGTGTTTCATTGCCCAAACTAGGTAACATCATCAGTGCTAGTCTGCAAGAAAACAGGCAAACTCAGATAGCACCAAGGATCTCTCATTTCAAACCTGAGTTACAAATGTTCCCCTTTATTGATAGAAATAACCGTGGGATTTTTATTTATTTATTTATTTTAAAGGATAGCTTTGCTCTGTGAAAACTTGAGGAAAGCAACAGAATTTTTTTGCTTGGTAGGAGGACCGTTTCCAAAGGCATTGCAAAAGTTGGCCCAGCTTAGCATAAAAGCTGCCTTTACAAACTATCCCTTTCCTGCATGTTATTTGCTGCATGTATGTGAAAACGCGTCATTGTAAAAGACTGGGGAGAGGCTACAATTGCCAGAAGAGATCCTACGCCACCCACAGGGCTTTCAGTGCAATTGCTAATGTGAATGTAATTCATTGAGATTCATCATCCATTGTTGCAGTTCGTATCCAGTATTACCAATTTAATGGGTGGGGGGTTCATGTTATTTAACCTTCTACTCTGCCCTTGATGTTTAATTGAAGTTATACAACTAAATCATTTTTCTTTCACTTTGTGGACCCACTTCATAAGATGATGCTGACATGGTCAAAGCATGAGGCGCTACACCTGCCCAAATGCAGCCTAACAAACCAAGCTAGCAAAACTGTCAAAGAGCCTTTGCCAAGTAACCTTTGCCATTTGTTTCTGTCATGTAACAACAGTCAGCTTGTCATAACTGTGTTGCTATAAGCATGAGAACCGCTGTATTGTGTTTTTATTTATAAGACAGTGGCTTTACCGCCAGTACAAAGGAAATACTGCTGATTTCCATTCTGACAGTTTTAACAATCCTGATCTTGTAATGACTGGATACTAAAATTGCCTCTGAATGGTGAGACTTGATGCCATCATTTATCAGCAATTGTAGCCAAAATAAAAACGTATTTGTTTGCTTGTTTAATTTATTGGCTGTCCATCTTACCACAGGGTAACTCTGATGGCCACAAAGCAGGACACTAAGAAGATGCTTGCGGCCTATATTTAAATTTATGTTTTAACACTGGCCAGTTTTTGACATTCTTAACTAAAGAAAGCTGTTAAACCACACATGTTGTTTACCAGGAGTTTGAGTTGACGAGGAAAAACAAAAGAATTAAAAAGCAGTTTTCAATGGAGCAAAAGATTTGAAACGGGCCCTAGAAAAGAAAGATTTCTGGGGGCAATTAAGTGTCTCTTCCTGTATGTGAAACCAGTTTACATTATTACATTACACTTTTATCCATCAGTCATATGTACAGTGAAATTTCTATGAATAGTCATCTTTACTCAGTAAAAATGGGTAAAGAGTTGTATGTGCCTTCATGTCAGTCTTGACAAATCCCTGCAGTTTTTTGGCAGCATTTTCAGAAATGGCTTGCCCTTGTATTTTTTTCTAGGGCTGAGAGTGAGTAACTGCCTTAAGTATACCCAGCTGGCTTCAGGCAGAAGTAGCACTCATGCTCTCTTGGTTTCTTGCCTGTAATTTAAAACACCGCACCAAACTAGCTCAAGAAATAACTATTCACTAAGAAACCTTCACTTAATTTCAACAGGCCCAACCATTTGGAGATATTTGTTCTTCTTCCTTTCAGTTACTAACATTGTGCCTCAGTTCCTCCTTTTGCTACAACGCAAAAGTATGCTATACATTTAAAAGGTGGTCAATAAACAGCTAAAATAGATTTGAAGGTATTCTACAAGCTCCTTAATCTGGGCCTTAGATATGCTAACTAGTTGTCCTGACAACTGACCAGTGCCTGTTAAATTTCTCCAAACTCAATCCTTTCAGGTGTGCCAGAACTACAACTCCCAGAATTCCTAGTCAGCCTGGAAATTGTAATCCCTCACATCTGAAGAAAGTCGGATTGGAAAAGGCTGAACTAGATGTTTGATAAGCAATTGACAGAATTATTTTTATTATTATCTCATGAAGATATAAAAGATTGGACATTTTCATGAAGGTAGCATCCATTCTAGCTATTATATTCACTTACAGTTATGAGGGATCCTTGGTGCCCTCTGAGCTTGGTTGTTTTCTTGCAGACATTTCATTACCCAAACTAGGTAATATCTAATATATCTAGTTTTGGTAATGTCTGCAAAAAACAACAAAGTTCAGTGAATGCTAAGGAATCCTTCATTTCAATCCTAAACTACAAATATTCTCCTTTATTGGTATCACTTATAGCTAATATAAAAGCTTCCATATGCATTGTGAAAAGAGCACCAATAGGTACACTATTTGGGGGTTTTCCGGTTTTGGGCTCTGTAATCGCTTACATTTTCTCTTCCATTTAGCTACAGAGCGTGATTCTTGTTCAGACACTACAAATAAAAGCTTTTAGATCACATTAAAGCTGTTCTGCTCCTCTGGCTGGGCCCAATGCTACTGTGGCCTATTACTCTGAATTGAGGAACATTGTTTGCTGCCTCTGTGTCATTATAGTTAGCAAACATAACCGTGTTCTGAGATTTGGACACTTAATAAATGCCATTAGCTTAATTCCGCTTTGATATCCACCGATAACAACAAACCAGGGGCCAGTCAGCAGGCAATAATGTCCTCAGTGCTGCATCAGCATACCATATCTGGAAAAATGATTGTGTAGATACTGTGTGCTCTGTTTAAATCTTCACTGCTTCCTTGAGCAGAATGCTAGATCAGTGCTGATTAAGCTCCCAGGGAAAGCCAGTTTTTCAATTCCATTTGAGCTGAATCTGTTCATTTGGCTGAGGTCTAGGTGTTGGTTGCAATTGAACTTGTGTCGTTAGAGTCCTCAAAGCTTTCTGTTGAAAAAAACAATCATTCTTTCTTCAGTTGCACCTTCTATCTTCCCTACAAGATTTTTTCCAGCTTGCTTTCTTTTCAGAAAAAGAATTAGGGCTGTCCTTGGTAACTGTATGGGAGGTTGTATCTCCCATTCTTTCTGAACAAATATATATATTTAGACTATGTTTATGTCTGAAAATCCTTCTATTTTAATTCTGTGCAAAGGATGACAGTAACACTTACAGGACTTCACTGAGTGGAAGGCAAAATGGCAGAGGAAATGAGCTAGAATGAAAAAAAAAAGATGAAAATAAACTCTACCTATCTTTATATTAGGGACAGTTCTCCTTTCAAAGATTCTGTGGGTAAAATATTGCCCCTGCTTATTCCTTCATTTGGGATGTGTTCTAAATAATGCTAGAGCTGTGATCAATATTCAAGACAATGACAGCTTCAATCTGCCAGCATAACTTACTCTAATACATATGCACATTAATGCCTGTGCTTAAATAAAAAGGTAACAGTGCACAGCCTGATTTTTTTATACCCTGCAGCAGCTGCCTTACATTGTTTTGTGAATTATATTGTTTGAGTCAAACAATATAATTTTGTCAACCACCTTCGTTTGGCTCTTAAATCTGTGATGACATGTTGCTGCAGAGTTTCACAAAAATGTAGCCAACGAAAACAGAATACACTAGAATCTTTAGTAGTGTGACAGCTGGGGCAGCAATCTTTGTCATTAGAGACATTTTATTTTATTTTATTTTAAATGTTCTTAATGAGTGCATTAAGCCTTCGCAAGTATTACAGTACCAATTTTTGGGGGGAAAAGAAAAAAAAACACGATATTCTTCTGGATCTGAAAATTTCAACCCCATCCCTTTTAATGATATCATGTCATCAGTCATTTCTTTACAAATCCAAGGGAAGACCCCAAAAAGGAAGTGTTATCCAGTTTTGTTTTGTTTTGTTTTGGGGGGGGGGGGAGATTGCAGTGTTCCAATATCTCAGGGGCTGCCACAGAGAAGAGGGAGTCAAGCTATTTTCCAAAGCGCCTGAAGGCAGGACAAGAAGCAACGGATGGAAACTAATCAAGGAGAGAAGCAACCTAGAACTAAGGAGAAACTTCCTGACAGTTAGAACAATTAACCAGTGGAACAACTTGCCTCCAGAAGCGGTGAATGCTCCAACACTGGAAGTTTTTAAGAAGAAACTGGACAGCCATTTGTCCGAAATGGTATAGGGTTACCTACCTGAGCAGGGGTTGGACTTGATGACCTCCAAGGTCCCTTCCAACTTTATTATTATTATTAGCCAAACCTGATATTCATCACAAAGCTGTTGCTTTTGCTAAGGAGGTTCAATTCTTGAACTCCTATTTGTTCTTCTTCAAAGAAATAACATGCTTCTCCTAGATGAATCCTTTTGCTGACTTTCCACATTTCTGGCAGAAGCTTTTATCTAGCCTATCCTTCTCATAAAAATATTACATAAGAGAAGAGAAGAGATGGATAAATAAAGGTGTAGTTAAAGACAAATAAAATCTAATTTAACGTTTTAAATTAGATGGTTTTTTTTTTAAAAAAAAATCTTCACAATCCATTACCAAAATAAGTGTATGACTTCACTTATATTTCTATCCAAAACAAATCAAAATATAAGAGCCTCTGCCTTGACATGGAATTAAGCACACCAGGCTGGCCAGCAGAAAGGGAAGCTAATTTGTTGGGAAAGGCAGAATTACTAGATTCACAAAGAGAGAATTATTAATGTGCCCGGGGAAGAGGCATATGGCAATCTGAATTAATCTGAAATACACCAACATGGTGACCAAAAAAAAGTTACGCATGAACTCTTAACATGGAGAATTACTATGCAACTGGAGCAGAAGCATCCAGTTTGGTCAGGCTGAAATTAACTATTAACCTTTGCATCAGTGATCATGTGCAGGACAAGACAAATTATGCTAGTATTTGTCAGGGCTCCATGCTCAGCCCCCAGCATATTCAACTAAAATGTTGGAAAAGCAGGCATGCCAAGTCAGGTGCCCACCATCTGTTGCTATAAAATCCTTGATCCGAAACACAATGTGCCGCTAGTTTTCTTGACCCCAGCTGAAGGAAGATTATGACACTCAGGAGAAACTATGCAACACAGCAAACCACAAAGCCGTAATGAAGTTTATCCTGGGACAAGATCAGAGATACTGATTCTGCACTCAGCCAAGGTAGAGTATTTTAATCCCACATCTTCTCATTGGCAAAAGAAAAAAAAACATTTCCCACAAAACCACTTGATAGGCCCCATTTAAATCAAGAATTTGGTTACCGTGCACGTATATATTATTCTCCATTGTAAAAAAAATAAAATACATTTTCTTCTACAGCCAGTTTTTTCTCAAAAGAAAACCACTGTGGTGAGGTCCCTGAGCCAACTGACA
Source organism: Azemiops feae (assembly GCA_023970755.1). Classification (NCBI taxonomy): domain Eukaryota; kingdom Metazoa; phylum Chordata; class Lepidosauria; order Squamata; family Viperidae; genus Azemiops; species Azemiops feae. The sequence goes on along the minus strand of JALGBA010000920.1, from coordinate 230,598 downwards.
CCGCTTTGATAGAATGCAATTCTTTTTTAACCAGGCTTATAAAAGCCTCTGCTTGTAGCTGTTGTCAAAGTAATGGTTTGTATAAAGAATATGAATCTGAAATCATTGCTAAAAGGATTCTCAGTGGTCTAGTGAGCTTCTTGCCTTTCTTCTTTCATGTCTGCATGTTTGTATTTCTGCTTCTGTTTCAAGGAATATCAATGTCCATCTTCTATTAAAAAAAAAATCAAGAAAAGGAAGGATTTGTTTCTGCCCTGTTTGAAAATGGCACCAAGTTTCTTATTGGGGTCTGTGGAGGCCAGCCAGAGCTGTCTTCCTTACGTAAACTTTTCAATTTGCATTCGGGTTCTTGTTTTGATAAATACTCCCAAGAATTCCAACCTCCAAAAGCATATTTCTCAGAAGCTGTCCGTAACCGAAATACTGATAATACAGAAAGATAGATAAGATAAATTTTATTACGGTCCAAGACCAGTACAAAAGTAACTTAACCAAGCAGGATCCAGAAGTACAATTAACAGTTTAGTAGCTTAATTCATGGTGTCCTTCTGTTAACAAGGCTGGATATGACATACCTTTATGGCTAAGGCATGCAATTTATCAATTAATGCACATATGGCATTATGCCAAGGTTGCTTTTTTGTAGGGTTATGCACATACAGTCGTAACTGACAAAGAAGAGAAAAGCAAGGAAAGAGAAAATAAATCGTACTCCTTTGGTGCCTTATCTAGTCTCCCTTTGCTCTTGCAATAATTGCTGATCATCATATGCAGAAACTTCCTTACGATGATGATGTTGCCTCTATCATCACTTTCAAAGACCTACCCTCCTTAAGCAAAGCAATTTGTTTCAATAAATCCATTTGTAATAATCTGATGAAATATCATGTGTCACGCCCTCTAGTGTAGCCTGCTGGTAAAGCCCTTCATTGAAGAAGGAAGAGGGGTTTCCCCTGTGTTTGGAACCACATTTTATGGAAGTTCAAGGAGGAACAAGAGAAAGGAATGCAGTCAACCAAGACCAAAAATTTAAAAAAAAAAATACACTCCTGTATTTGTTTTCTAAAAAGATGCTTCTAGCCACAGAGAAGCCTTTGCTCTCCGACAGGATCAAAAGCGCAAAGATAAGGCACCACTTGACAGCTCTCACCACTCTTTTATGTAAATAAACAAAACCTTGTGTTACGTGGCACCAAAGGGAGCACCAGTAACTGTGTATTTGTCAGCCATTTCAAGGAATGAATCGGGAACTAGCACATTCACTGGAGACTATGCTCCATCAATGGAAATAAAAATGGCAGCAAAAGAGAGAGGATACAAAATCCGTTTCAAAAGCAATCATAGCTATGATGGTCTCCGAAGAAATACTTGGATAAGAGTTGAATAATATCTTTCTTGGGATCAAGCAAATAGTACTAGAAAAAATGTGCAAGCTTTTTCATTCAACAGAACTTTTCCCTGACTAGACGTTACAGATCGTAGAGGGTAAATAAGAAAAAAAAAAGAGGTAGCATATTTCAGACTTTTTGGTTAATCTCAAATTGCAGATGATGGACTGGGTGCATTAACTGGTTGTTCACAGATGAGGTCCAGGGTGAGATTTTCTTGTATATTGTGAGTGAAGGTGAATTTTTTTTAAAAAAAAATGTCCTTTATGCACAGAAGTAAAGAGGGTCCTCTTGCTGACTTTTCAGCCAAGAAGAGGAGTGATTTTCTGAGCAAACAACAAGTAGAGTTCATTCATTAGTTACAATAATTAAACACATCACTGACATTTTTGTTCCTACCCACTGGTTTCATGTAATGCGCACCATCCCATAATATCCTTTAGCATGTTCCTGTTAGTGCTCATCTCAATATTCAGGAGGTGTGTTTTCATCTTTCTAATAAACTTTTGAGTGCAAAGGTCAAGCAAAACCCGCCTGACTGATTCTTGTCAGTTTAACTGCTCACTTATTCCTCCCTGTCTAAAAGAGATTTAAGGATTGGGAGACAAAAAGTCTCTGATCGGCTGATATCAATAGGATTGAGAAAGAAAAGCTTGAGCTCCTAACACAGTGGTGGCGAACCTATGGCACGCGTGCCAGAGGCGGCACTCACAGCCCTCTCTGTGGGCACGCGTGCCGCTGCTGCCAGCAGCTTGCGCAGGTCCATTCGGCCTTCGCCCGGAGCGACAGCCCCACCCAGCACAAAGGAGACGATGCGGCCAGCTAGCAAGCTCGAGTAGAGGTGGTAGAGCACGCCCACACCCAGCAAGCCAAAGGCCCCCCCGAGCAGGGAAAGCCAGATCCCCATCGGTGCCATGGCCCCCCAGTCCCAGCTAGGATTGTGTGCCTCCCCCCATCTATGCTGGGCCTCCTGCCCACCACCCCACCCACCAGAGACCCCCTGGAACTCCCCCAACCCTGCCCGGCCCCCACAGGCGTCCCCCCCATGAGCAACATCAAAGTGGCCATGCCCACCCCAGCCATGCCCACCCAGTCTGCCATGACAACCGCAGCCATGCCCACCCAGTGCGCCACGCCCACCCAGTGTGTCACGCTCCCATGCTCCCCCTGAGGACACCACAATGCTAATGTGGCCCTAGCACTTTGTGATAAATAAGTGGGTTTTGGGTTGTGGTTTGGGCACTCGGTCTCTAAAAGATTCGCCATCACTGTCCTAACATATTAAGCAAATACAGGCAATGCACAAGTAATAAATATTTCTGTTTTATCCATCAGTGGTAGAATAAGAGTTAGATTAAGCAGAGAACGTCATAGTGCCACAAAAGATGGCATAGTCTCCCAACTATACAATTCATTCAGCAAAGTACTACGAGTACAAAGAATACTTTCTCTGTTCAAATTATTTTCCTTTTGAAATGTGTGAGTAAGCAGAAGGATATTAGCACGCAGCAAATGTGAAGAAGAGAAAGGCACTTATCATTTTAGATTGCACCCGGTCTTCGAAAGCTGCTGAGCATGGAGATACATGGAGATCTGGCTTTATTAGAATGCTCTAATATACCCATTGTGTCATGTGTGATATACTAAGAGCCTGCAAGCTTCTTCCATCATCCTAACTACATACTACAAAACGAAATTCAAAACACATCATCATATTATGAAAAGATGCAAGTGTGTTGATAAAAACTGGAGTGTCCTACAGACTAGATGGCACCTGTGTTGTATTTAGTTAGATACCATACTGAGCATAATAACAAGAGGTAATTATTTCTGATGTGTCTAATATTTCTGATGACTTTTAAGACTATCTCTGTAAGTTAGAAAATAAAGTGCCTCAAGATGTTTAACAAAAGATATTTAACAAGAATAACTTAGGTTGCAAAGGATGGATTATATAAAAAGTCACAAAAATGTATTTTAAGGTAAATATGTTTTAATATACCAGTTAATCAACAAACATTCAATTCACTCTTGGAGTTAATGAGGAGATGAAATTGTTTACATACATTGCTATTCATACTGTAACCATAAATCTTAAAAATCATAAGAAAACATGGACATGATCCTGCATCAAAATCTGCCACCTTTGTTCCCCAAAGGTTTTTTTTCCTCCTCTATAAAAGTAGCATTTAAATTCTACTCATCTTTAGGATGATTCATTTGTTTAATTTTTTGAACTTCACTTCATATTGCAAAAAAAAAGAAGAAGAAGTGTTGCTGTTGTTTTCGGTCATGCATTTCTCCCTCGTTTCTGAATGTCTATGGAGATTTTCAGTCATCCAGGTCATGGTTGTCCAAAAGGCAGCTGGACTTACTTTGTTTTTCTTTGAAGACATTTTGTTTCTCATCCAGGAAGCTTCTTCAGAAGAAGCAAAATGTCTTCAAGGAAAAGCAAAGAAAGTTCAGTTGCCTTTTGGACAAAAACTCCTTTGGATCCCTCATTTCTGGTTTCTCTGGCTACTCCACCTTCATGATCTGGAAAAGATCCATTAGAGCAGGGGTCCCCAACCCCTGTTCCATGGACCAGTACTGGGCCACGACATGCCAGCAACCGGTCCACAGAAACAAGCGAAGCCCCATCTGTGGAATGCAGGCAGCATACAAAACCACACACTCTCGGTCCGTGGAAAAACCTCTCTCCACAGAACCGATCCCTGGTGCCCAAAAGGTTGGGGACCTCTGCATTAGAGGAAATCCTTCATGATCTCTCCCTTTGAAGTCCCTGAAAAGCATGGGAAGCCAGGAACAGAGATTGTACCATGACAACAAGATGCTCACACATCCCTTTCAGTTACTTCTTAGCTATCGTGAGATTTTTACCTTTACTGTATTTTCATTTGGAAGAAAAAGTATTTCCCATCAACGGTTGAAAGAAAGAAAAAAGTACACATAACAGAGGCTGGCAAACTCTAACAAGATCTCTGTTTGGGGTATATAACAGAAAATGTTTTATAAATTGAAGTCTAATTAGATCAGTGTTACATGTACTAAAAAAAATACTGAAGAAATTTTTAAAAAGAGTGTACGGCTTCGGTCACAGAGAATTGGAATGACGATTTGAATTACCTGTGTATCATTTGCATTTGGAGATCACATAATATCTGCATCTATCTCCATAACTTTACTTTTCATCCATAATTCCGAGACTTGTTACAGAAGAATTTCATTTTTAGACAAACTCTTTATCTCTGAAACGAATAACTATAATTGAGGTACAAGCTAACCCAAAAAAAACTTAGTCTCTGGACTCCCTTTCTATGATGTAATTTAAAATAGAATTAGGGATTTTATCTGACATTCTTTTTGCCCGTCTTAAGGTACCTAAGGAGTGAACAAAAGAGAAAGAGTTCCTCTTAACCTTTTCCACAACACACAATCAACTTCTAACATCAGCTAAAATAGTCACAACTAAATTTGGTATTTGACAAAACTACCCAGTTCCATCACTTTCAATGGGATATCAACTTGGCTAGTTTTATCTGGATGAAAGCCTCAGCCCTTTGACTGAGCAGTGAAGTAGCTCTGCTTATGTCCTACATTATGATTTCTGCTCTTATACATTTCAAGGTATATTACGGCCATTCCTTCTTAAGTAGTGGCTTCATTCCTACATGTACGATAAAGAGAAATAAAAAGACTGGTGTTATATATACTTTCCGCTATACATTAATTATGTTATAAAATATGTTGTGTGCATGTGTATTATATTTTGCCTAATATATATATATATATATATATATATCAAATATATATATATATATATATATATATATATGATGACTACTAAGATTTCTTAAAAAGTGAAAAGTAGAGCCAAATGACATACTACATTTAACATGCAATGTGCCATCTAATTTGCTAATTACAGGTATGAGAAAATTATTTTTGAGATTACAACATTCTAAATATGGAAGTTTATCTCTAGCAACAATCTAGGCTTGGAATTTTTAAATAATTTTATTTGGTTTAGGTAACCTCACCCTTTTGGCCTTCTAGAAGGCTCTGAAGACCTAATTTTTTCCCCCTAGGGAAAAGAAGAGACAGTAGGTTAGTACAGCCCAATATGTGTATTTTAGTGTTGTGGGTTATTAATTATACAGTGCCTTACTTACTGTATTAAAATTATGTTTTTAATTCTACCTTTTTTGTTTGTAGTGATTTTTATATACTATTTTTATGTATTGGCTATTAATTGCTCAGAGTTGTTTATATATGGGAGGAGGTTTAAGGAACAGGACAAGTGGATGAAGTTTCTTGGGTAGATAGGTGGCTCTATAAATTTATTAAATAAATAAACTACCAAATGTACAGGCATTTAACTGGGTTTCATAACGTCAAGGAAGACAGCTGGTAGCCAAAGCTGTCCACTCATGACATCCTTGCAATAACATCTAAAAAGTCAAAAAGTAAAGTTAAAATAGCAATAGCACTTAGACTTATATATCACTCTACAGTGCTTTACAGCCCTCTCTAAGCGGTTTACAGTGTCAGCATATTTCCCCCAACAATCTGGGTCCTCGGAAGGATGGAAGGCTGAGTCAACCTTGAACTGGTCAAGATCGAACTCCAGGCTGTAGGCAGGGTTAGCCTACAATACTGTATTCTAACACTACGCCACCATGCAAAATGTACATAGTGACATACAGTAGAAGCTCCATCCCTTTCAATAGTATATAGCACACAATACAGTAATGTATAATAACCTGCAACGATATATGTGACACCATCAAACGTCCACCTCTGCCTATCCCAGATCCTTGGAAAAGGCTTGATAGGTAGACAAAAATGCCAAATCCAGTCTCAACATTTGTCCGACTATGCAACGAAGCATCATAACAAAGTGTACAAAAAAAGACAGAGCTTGCACTGTAACATCACAATGGATGTTTCAGCATTTCTCCTTCCTTGTTCCCCCCTCTCTGGATGCCTATTTTCCCTTGGTTGAATAGTGCATGGATTTCATTACTCCCTCATGGCTCCAAGAAACGTATCAAGAGCTGTGACTGAAAAATATAAGAGAGGAAAACACAATTTCATCCTTAGTAAGTTGCCACTAAGGCTCAGACAATTCCAATTGATCAGTCCGTATGTGGCATAGCTCAGCAAAACTACATAACCTGTTTCAGTGGGGGAAATAAGAAATGAGACTAGTCTATAAAATCTGAATTTTTCAGCCAAAGGGACAGTGTTGTACAGGCGGAAGAGACATGACTGAATCAAGGAAGGAAGGAAGACTAATCATCACTAAGTCACAGGAAAAGGCATATCAAATAACTGAATGTTTTGCTACCATTAATTAAGAGCATTGGCCAACGAACTCAATCTTCACTTCCTTATAACTTTTGTTTCTTTTCAAAAAAAAAAAAAGTACATTTAACACAGACACAGTCCACAAATGTTTTTTTTGGGGGGGAAATATCCTGATCTCTTGCAGTCTAGCAAAATCTAACTTGCAGAAGGGGCATAAAATGCAGACCTACAAAATACTGTCCCCTGATTGAAACTTTAATTAGAACCTCATTCTCAATTAAAGACTCTCCACTTCAGTGAGGTAATTGCCTAGGAAAACTGGCTGCACATTTCATTATAGCACGCAGCTATAATTTAAAAATCTGGGACATGAGAAAAGGGACCACTTCTGTCTTAAAAGAGTTACAGCAAACGCCAGAATGAAGAGCTCAGCATCCCAGCTCTGGTTAGTTGGCTGCTTGCAAAGGAAGCTCTTCAGGTTTAGGGTATATGCTTTTAGTTAATTTTATTAACTTATACCAGTGATGGCGAACCTTTTAGAGATCGAGTGCCCAAAAACCACCCCGCCTGCCCACAGGGCCACCCACCACCTCCACGGCCCAGCGCAGCACATCGCCCAGACAGCCCAGCAGCACTTTGGCGGTGCCCTCTGCCCGCACCCCGCAGCATCATCTGCGTGCGATAGGGCGGAGTCTTGTCCCCGCTGCCCAGCTGCCATGTCCTTGGCTGTGCTGCTCCGCGTGGGCCACGCCTGGGGGCAACTCTCCTCCGGGGGGGCTGCTGGTGAGGGGGGTGTGGGGGGAAGGCAGGGCTGGGGCGACGGCGCACGTGCCCACAGAAGGGCTCTGAGTGCCCCCTCTATTGCGTGTGCCATAGGTTCGCCACCACAGCCTTATACCATCAAATGTAACAGCATACTCTTCACTACTTAAAACCCTAAGTTGCTCTCAGTAGCAAAAATTGCACTACTGAGCATCCCTATTTGCAGAGGCGACATACAAATACCTTATCTTGAGTTTAGCCTAGGTCTAGGACAAACCAATATGTCAGGGGAATGAGGGAATAAGGATTTTTTTAATGTGTTTACTTGTTTATTCATAGAATTTATCTATTGTCTGAATCCTGCCAGGATCTAGTGTAGTTGACTCATGTATTATGTGAGGTAAACAGACATAGTTGGGTTATTTGGAAGAATACAGAAATGGGGCTAGCGAAGATTTTTTACAAAGACTGCTTGAACTAAGGGACTATATTAAATATGTTATATCCTGGGACAGGGAATATAAAAGAGACCTATTGCTGATTTCTATGGGAAACAGGTTTTGCTGAACGTGTCAAAATGAATTGGGCTATGACACTGTGCATATAGTATCTTTCTCCAATCCAAAATCCAGAGTTGGGTCATATGTTTCCAAAACTTACACACAACATGTGGAACTTATATGGGCAAATTCTGGATATTAAAAATTTTGCATTAGAAAAATCTATGTGGTACGAAATAACCTCAAAGAGATTTACATTAAGGAACCTGCATTGGAGAAATGTACATTACAAGAATAACCTCAGGGAGATTTGCAAACACAAAAAAAGTTTTCTCAGGGAATGACATCAAGGAGAAATCTATCTTAAGGAATTTATATAAGCAAATTATCTATATTGTGGGGACGCTGTGTCAACATCTAGGTAGTTAGAAAGAAATACACCCATTAGAAAAAAAAGCTAGCCTACCAAATACAGGTAGTCCTCAACTTACAATCATTCATTTAGCGACCATTTAAAGTTATAACAGCACTGAAAAAAAGTGATTTACAACCAGTACAACTGTTGCAGTATCACCATGGTCAGCTGATCAAAATTCAGACACTTGGCAACCGGCACGTGTATACCATAGTGTTGCAGTGTCCCAAAGTCATGTGATCGCCGTTTGCAACCTCCCGAACTGCGTTGCTTTGTGCAGGAATTTATATTTCATTCCTATCACGGAGAATAAGGAGTGTCTTTCTAACTGCACTGTATGCATCATGATACACGGTATACACACCTGATATCATGTAGCAGGCAGGAAGATAGGAGAAAATAATGTTTTTAAACGTTTAACAATATTTGTGCATCTGGTGAATATATCTTGCCTCAGCGACCTAAGCATTGGAGTATCCACTACCATACAATCTGCTTCAATCCCTGTGGAAAGCTGGTATAAAATGTCTCAATAAATGGTGAACCAACCATACGGATGCAATTCTCAGAAGCAACTACAATGTTAAGAGAAGAGGCAGTTTGCATTGGTCTCGAGTCTAAAACAGTGAAACCTCTTTTTTCGTCGTCTTCTCTTTTTTCCCCCCCAACTTCCATACGGCTTTTTCTCCATCTTTCAGCACATTCGAGAGAGGATAATACATCAAAAGAAATTAAGAGCCGTAAACAAGGGAAGGAAATTGCCGACATTATTAAATGAGATGCAGAATCTGTGAAGCAGAAAGATTGCGGGGAAAGCTGTTCCAGGCAACCCTTTATGCAAATTAGAACTCTTTTCCGTCGCTGGAGCCAAATTGTTTGAAGAGACCCGAAAAGAGGCAGCTGGAGGTGAATAAGAGGGCCGTCTGTTGAAACTGCCCTCGATCACCTGTCCATGTGTTCTTCTATTAGAGTTACATGAAAGTCCCCAAGCATGCCACTCAACCAAATTAATGTTCAAGACCTCATTTCTAAGAAGGGTTCAACTTAGAGTTCCGTCTGCAATTTTTCTGTTGGCATTTGCTGCCTTTCCTCATTATTATATTCAGTTGTCCTCTCCCAGCAAAGAGCTTTCCAGGAAGATATAGGACTAATTTTGAAATAACCATGAAATGCCTGCTCTGCAAAATAAAATGAAATGGTCAATGCCCTTATAAAACAAAAACAAAAAACACTCCAAGAAAAAGCTGGAGTCCCAAAATTGGGACAGTTGAGTATGCCGAGTATAAATTTGGAAACTTACTTCCGGACTCAAGGGTTTCCACAGGATATGGTCAAAAAAGCAAAATGGTAGCCATGATCACGTAATGGAAACTCCACCTGGTTTTTACATGCGATGCATGCGTCAACTGCTCCCTTGGCAGTTTTGAGCAATCATGTGGACACCTTGACTTCAGGAGTTCATGAAATGAGCACACAAAATAGGAGAGAACAGAATACATGTCCTGTTTCTAGTCCTCCCAGCTGAAAAGTTCCCAATCCCATTAAATTCCTTTATCCTGATCTGCCAGCAGTCTTTTCCTGTCAATTTGAAGACAGAAAGAGGACAAAAAAGAAGTGTCATTTTCTCTCTCCAAGTTAATTTTTGATAAACGCTTGAAAGGAATTTAAATGAAGAGACAAAGGATTCTCTTTTAGCACATGTAGCACTGCACTATTGTTAATGTCTTCAAGTCCAGGGGGGTCCCTACCTCCTTGCCTTTTTGTCACTCAGCCTGATTATGGACTGTACTACATTGTACTGTTGTGCTATTTTCTTTTCACACACCATATTTAACTGCTTTTTTTTAAAAGGGTCAGTTTTTTAAATACATTTTAACCAATTTTTAAACATATTTAACCGCGATCACGTGAGATAATATTGATCAGTCTTTCCACTGTGCTGATTGATACCTAATACCTAGGCAGAAATTGTACATATACCATTGACCCAGATTTGTCAAACTAAATATATCTAAATATAACATTACAAAGATCAACACAGTGTAAATGATGTGAACACATTTTAGAATTATATATCAACATTTTGGAATTTATCAGCATACATGGATTGAATGACCATGGCATGCAACTTAAAAAATGGATTTCCAGTGTTTGAAAAATGGAACTTTAGTACTCTGTTGACATCACTAGGCTGGGATGTGAAGACAGGAGGATTCTGGGACACAAAGTTTTACATATCCAGCCATCTAAAGGTAGTCTTTGAGTTACAACTGTAATGGAGTCTGCCCATCACATTGTAACTTGTGATGGTTGTAAAGCAGATCGTCATGTGACTAACTCAATTTTACGGCCTTTTTGTGGCAGTTGAACAAATTTGAGATAATAGAAAATATTTGTAGCTCAGGTGTTAGATGTCGACACTGGTTTGTTCTCCATGCTTCATGTTTAGCTTCCGAATGTTTCATCACCAGGTTAAGTAACATCATCAGTTGAAGCATCTTGTTTCAGTTCTCTGCTTTTATTGGTCTTGTGGTCGGTTGGTCACGAAATCAATTGATCACGTGAGGCAAAGGTCACCTAATGAAGAGTTGGTCAATGCCATAGTTGGCCACTTGATTGATCCAACTCCTTATGGTCTCGTAGGCTGGTTCCAAATCGATGTGTTTATTGATCAAGCCATTGTTGAATACCAGGCTTTGACAAAAGCCATGGTCATAAAATGGCCACCGTGGCCATTAAGCAAATACTGCAGTCGTTAAGCAAACCAATGGTTCAATATAGATGTGATGTTACATTTTAAATATATAAAATATCCATCTAATGCGCCATATTTGTGCAGGATGAATAATCAAATGTATCATCTGAAATCTATGCCAGAGACACTGCCAATGTTTAATATCAATATTTAACAAGGAAGTGGGGCCATAACTTGCACAATCAGTGAGATCTTCGCCAGGCTTTAAAACGAAATATATTTGGCTTCACTAAAGAAAACCGTGGTTCAAACAACTCCAGTGGGAGCTCTTCTTGTTTTCAAAGATTTAATAGTATCTATTATTTCATGGAGAGTTCAGCTGCAGCTAAACTGACAGCTTAATTATGTGATAATCTTTAGAACTATATTATATATAAAAACTTAATTTCTTCCCCATATATTTCACAATTTTACAATTGAGAAAAGTGAAAAAAAATACTGATGTACTAAATCAAACTCATTGTACCCTTAGTATCCTTGATGACAATTGCCAGTATTCCAACATTTTTTTCAGATGTTAAGAAAACATCTACATACTGTGGTAATGATTTACCAATAGAGCATGGATAACATTGTAAGACTGAAGAACACTAACCAATGGGACTTAATCCACATAGTTTTCAAGTTTACATTCCACATAATTATGAGACTGTTTTAAAGTTTAAGGAACCTTGTCAGTGTGAACATCAGGGAGGGCAGAGAGTTCTCCTGATACCAAATTTAATCTGAGATTCATAATTTAGATGAGTTACTGTTTACCATCGGTTTCCTGGTTGTGTTTACCCAAACATGTCCTAGAATCCTTGCAATTAGAAAGTTCAAAACTTATGAACCATATTGAAAAGTGGCTAATTGGGTCAGGTTTTTAACTAGAAATGACAAAATGTCTGCTAAAAAGGGAGGGAGGTTTTTGAATACTGGTTCATATTTTATATTTTTGAGCTAAGAAATCATCCAATCTGTGGTCTTTTGTTAAGTGCGAAAACGTATACTGATTTTCTGAAAAAAATATGCAGCTATTTCATTAAAGAGCAATGTAGATATTGATCAGTTGTTATGAGAGTACATGTATGTCTTCAAATTATAGTTCTTTTTCTTTACAGTGTTTGTCTTTTGTACATGTTATGGCCACAATTAAGAATTTTGTGTGCTGTTACTGGTAGTCTCAATGCATTTGGAGAATGCTGGATTGGAAGAGGTTATTCTAAAGCAGGGGTCCCCAGCCTTGGCAACTTTAAGACTTATGGACTTCAACTCCCAGAATTGGAGCCAGATACTATGCTGGCTGAGGAATTCTGGGAGTTGAAGTCCACAAGTCTTAAAGTTGCCAAGGATGGAGACCCCTGTTCTAAAGGAAGCAGCATGCAGGGCCTCCATTTAAAAAGTATTAGTTTGTTTGTCATAATACCTGGCATTGTGTAGCTGACTAATTAAATCATTAATAAGCTAATAAAGTAAAGTTCTACATTTAGGCAAGAAAAACCAAATGCACAGGTATAGTATAGGTGGTACCTTGCTCAATAGTAGCAACTGTGAGAGGGATCTTGGAGTCCTAGTGGACAATCACTTAAATATGAGCCAGCAGTGTGCTGCAGCTGCCAAAAAAGCCAACACAGTGCTAGGCTGGTTAACAGAGGGATAGAATCAAGATCAGCTGAAATGTTAATACCACTTTACAACGCCTTGGTAAGGCCACACTTGGAATACTGCATCCAGTTTGGGTCATCACAATGTAAAAAAAATGTTGAGACTCTAGAAAGAGTACAGAGAAGAGCAACAAAGATAATCAGGGGACTGGAGGCTAAAACATACAAGGAACAGTTGCTGGAATTGGGTATGTCTAGTTTAATGAAGAGAAGGACGAGGGGGGACTTGATAGCAGTGTTCCAATATCTCAGGGGTTGCCACAAAGAAGAGGGAGTCAAGCTATTCTCCAAAGCACCTGAGGGCAGGACAAGAAGCAACGGATGGAAACTAATCAAGGAGAGAAGCAACCTAGAACTAAGGAGAAATTTCCTGACAGTTAGAACAATGAATCAGTGGAACAACCTGCCTCCAGAAATGGTGAATGCTCCAACACTGGAAGTTTTTAAGAAGAGACTGGACAGCCATTAGTCTGAAATGGTATAGGGTTTCATGCCTGAGCAGGGGGTTGGACTAGATGACCTCCAAGGTCCCTTCCAACTTTATTATTATTATTATAATCATTACAAAAAAACTAAGCAAAGTCGGTCTTTGAAAGAGCCCCACCAGCTCTTGAATTGAATGGAAAGTGAAAAGCATATTCTGAAAGGTGGCATTGGGCAATTTTTTGCCAGGTATTTTATATGGACATGTTGATAAGATCATCAAGCTCAACGTGAAGGAATTTTTCCCTATATTTGTTTGCTCAAAGTAGGCACAGGCACAGTGAGAGAAGCCCTGTTGAGATCCATAACATTCCATAGGATAGAAGAAAGATAAGAGGAGTAAAGTGTTGTTTGAGGCAGAACTTTTCAAGTGTTGACATTGAGAAACCGTTAACAAATCTAAATAAATAGCCTGATCTCCAGTAAAAGATTGCAACATGGAGGCATTTTCACATGAAGAGTATCTTCAGCAGCTGCTAATGACAGTGTATCAAGCTGTCACTCAAGGCCCAAGTGCATAAATTGATTTTTTAAAAATTTGCAATCCAAGATGGCTTTTGTCCTTTTCCTGAGTAAACATTATTGTACTGAACAAGTCCCACTTTATAATGCATTTGATGGCTTTCGAAAAAGAAGCACTTCTGATTTCTTTGCCCCCTAGAACAAGAAGAAAACAATGGTATTTGCTTGCTTACTTTTTCAAAAATAAAGTTTCAGAGGAAAAAAATCTTATCACCCACTCAGTTGGAACTATGTAAAGAGCTTCAGCTAAATACTTAGTAGCTGGCAAAGTTGGAAAATAATTTCCAAAGTAATTCAGCTATATAATTCAGCTATATAGTTCTCTGTTCCCTTTTTTAAAGAAAGGAAAAAAGTGCTGGCCAGCCACATTTTATTCTACACCTGGAATCTTTGCATTTGGCGATAATTAGTAGGATACTGTATCTTGATAGTCCTTCAGGTGTTTGATTCTCATTCTCATTCTATTTTTCCCCCTTACCAGCTGCTTGCAGTAATGAGATTAGTTCTAGTTAGCTGCTCAGATTTATTTATTTTTTAACTCTTTTCCTTTCCTCTGCTATCAGATTTTCTATTGAGGGCACATTTTATGGACATAGGAGGAAAAGAAGGAAGAGGAAAGAAAAGCAACACTCTCGTTCAATGCATTAAAAATAATTCATGGTTGAATCTGAGGGAAATTTGCTAGGCTAAAATAACATATCCCTGAGCTATAGCTCCTCCAGATATTCTGTGTCTGATAGCTCCTGATACCTACCCTCTTAGACCATCCTACGTGAGACTTCAAGAAGATAAAATCCAGAAGTCTCAGCAGGATCACAGATAATTCCAACCTTACTTCAGCGACACTTACAAAATGACAAAGAAAAACCCCTATAGGTGCTGCTTCTTAACTGTCCTGAAAAACAGATCTATAGTGGGCTGCTATCTCGAAGACTTGGTGTTATCTCCAGGTTATGGACAGCATGAATCCAAATACCAAATACTAGGGAACAATAGCAACTTAGGACATGCCTCTTTCCTCTGCTTGCAAGCACTCCAAAAGCATCTGTTTAGCTACAGCAAGAAACAAAATGCTGGACTAAGATGGAGTGATCCAGCAGAGCTAGGATATGTATATATATATTTAATTCTTCAAAGAAACATGTCAGATTTTAGTGCATTGCCAATGGCAAATGGAAGCTTTATGAGCAATTATGTATATATTTGGGTTGCTCCACCCCACCTACTCTACAGTGAGATTGATGGCTTCCCCTAAAAATAAATAGATCAAAAGGTCACCGTTCCACTTCTATCTATTTATCTACATGAAAGAGAGAACATCAGTTTATTAAAAGTAAAGTTCTGAGGAAGGCTTTGCTCACTGATGCTGTTCAAAGGCAACAGAACAATAAAATCCACTCTTGATTCAGCATTAAAGAAAGAAAAGAAAAAAGAGATTGCTCTTTTCAGATGGTACTTTGTCTCTTGATTTTCTAGTTTCTTTAGTTGTCACCAGCCTAACACTTTCTTATCTCATAGTAACTGTATAACCTGTGTGTGTCTTAAATCACACATGCCACTTATGTGTGGTAGAACACAGCCTGCCATCATTCAAAGATCATTCAGCTGATTCCAGCATCAGTTGAAAAGCAACCATTTAGCATTTCTCATTGCCCATGAAAACACTGGTATTATAGTCTCTTCCAGTCAGATGCTGTGCTAGCAATCTAGTGTGTATGGACACTAGTGCTGTGGCATCGCTCTCATACACAGTTCATTCTGACTGTAAATCTTTGAACCGTGAATACTTGAAGGGAACCATAGGCCTTGGGATAGCTAGCAAATATGCATAAGAGTGGGTTATATTTCTGGTTCGAAAATGACTCCATAGCTTTTCTATGTACATAAGAGTATCAATCCTCTAAGTAATGTTCTAGCAGATACAACTTACTGTTCATTATTTGCAGAAAGTTTCAAAACACTGTTGAAAGTTGGGGTTGATTCACAATATATATTTTCTGTACGAAAGCTGCATTGTTTAGAAACATGAAGAAAAATCATAATTAGATATAAATAGCAACACAGCCCCAGGGGAAAATATCAATTACCATAAATTATAATCATCCATGCTCAATATATTAAAATAGATTGCCATTGATTCCTGTGCCTACTCATATTTATACCGGTAGTAAATAAGCATTCAGGTTTACACAATTGTTCTTAATAGTTAGATTATACAGTGCAAAATTTGAATACAGAATCCATGTAATGAATGGGAGAATATCAGTTCCAGAAACTAGTTCCTCAAAATTGATCTAAGATGACTTTTGATGTTCTTTTCATAGTGCCACGGCTGGCAGCCTGGAGATAAGCAGGCAGTTAGCCATGTTTTATCATCATGGTCAAGCAATTTAAAAAATTGATCAGAGACTGTCTGAGTTAAGACGGAATACAAAGCAGTGTAAACTATTTGGAATTGTGTTGACTTCTTCAGTTGCCTAAGTTTTGCCCTCTAGCTAAGTTGTGATTGATTGATTGATTTGATTGATTGATTATGTGTCACATGTTGATTATTAACTACCTCCACAGTGAACTGTCCCTAACCTGATCTTTTGAGAATTCCAATCATGCATCCATGGCCTCTGTAACCGAGTCCATCCACCTTGCCCAGGGGTAGGCAACCTTGGCTCTTTTCTGTGTCGTGGAAGTCCACGAGTCAGAAAAGTGCCAAGGTTGCCTACCCCTGACCTTGCCTATCTGCCCAACAACTTTATTTCAGTAAGTTATCATTGTGGAGGATAAAGATACATGTATGTTCTCCTCCATATATTGACCACAATCAATACAATGATTCCAACCAATTTGCAACTGCTTTGTTCAAGGTTCTGTTAATTTCTGGAATTAACCTGAAACATGTATAGAGTATAAAATGGTAGTCTGGATGAACAAATGATGGGATTCCTCCATTTTTATAATCAACTTGGTCCTTATTTATGATTTCACACAAGACGTTATCAGCCAAAGACATCCTTGAATTGGAATAAGCTGAATCCATATCCATAATACAGGGAGTCCTCAACTTAGGACCACAATTGAACCCAACAATTTCTGTTGCTAAGCGAAGCAGTTGTTACGTGAGTTTTGCCCCATTTACAATCTTTCTTGCCATAGTTGTTAAGTGAATCACTGCAGAATCTGGCTTCCCCATTGAGTTTGCTTGTAAGAAGGTGGCAAAAGGTGACCACGTGATCCCGGGACACTGCAATCATCATAAATATGAGTCAGTTGCCAAGTGTCTGGATTTTGATCACATGACCATGGGGATGCTGCAACAGTTGTTAAGTGTGGAAAATGGTCATAACTCATTGTAACTTTTAATGGTCACTAAATGAAATGTTGTAAGTAGAGGACTACCTGTAGATTATATTGTAAGAATATGAATAAGAGATATATTTACCTTTAGTATATTTATTTAATAAACTATAACGAGCAAACTGTAGTAAGCAGGATTCCATAGACACTCATTGCTATATACTGCCCAGAGTCGTTGGATATAAGATGGGCAGGAAATAAATTTTCTAAATAAATATACTGGAGAGAGGTTTTTTTGTCTCTGTAACATATGAGCTTTGCTATTTTCACTCTTTTTTCAGACTGCCAAGATCAGTCAGGGGAACATTACAAGTGACCCAATTCATCTTTCGATACAGAAGTAGTTACTTTACTGATAATTATTCTGATTGTGACTTTGCTTTATTCAACTTGCCACACTCGTGAGAAATGTCACTAGGATTCTCTGGCTGTTACATGAGGACTTTTGAAGTGGCAAATCATGCCATACTATAAGAAACAGAGTGATAAACTGATTGACAGAAAAGAAGAGAGCTGGAGGTTCCTTGCTACTGAGAAATGTTCCAGTACACTCAGCTAATAATTAAGTAATCCTTGTAGATTATGCGTAGATTGGATATGAGATGAGAGAGGTCATAGATGATTGATGATATGCGTGTCCAAAGAAGTACATTGCTGTTCTTTAAAATGTGCACTCAGCAATAACTCTACCCCATAGATATTTAGCAATTATTATGCCAGGTAATTTAGGTTAGTCATTAAGAAAACAGAAAGTACATTATTGAGCATTTCAGAAGAAAATAAAATGAAAGTGTGGGGTTTGGGTTTTTTTCCCCCTATATAAGGGACACACTTTCCAATATAAAAAGAGATCAAGATTGACTGACTTAATTTGTATATACCAAATGAGGTCAGATAAGCTCCCTCTGTTGCTTTGCTTAGTAAAAATAATAATTTAGGCAGTCCTTTGAGGCATAAGTGAAGTATTGGCTGCTAAACTGCCAGAGATAGGTGCAGCTTGTTCTTGTGGCTTTCTTTGTTCTGCTCTTCATGGTGATTTATATATTATTTTTAATTGAGGTTCTAATTCAATTATTGCTGTCCATGTGCATTGTTAGCCTCCTGAAGAGCTGTTGGTGCAAAGGGATAATATAATTCCAAGAAATGATGACAGCATAAGAAACATGTCATAACTGCATCTAGGTGCGTTGAGGATCAGCAAGCCGATACATTGCTTCCTCAGCTTCCAAGTGTCAACAGAGAATTCACAAATACCTTTATGTGTGTCAGTTAAGTTATTTGTGCAATTTCTGAAGGGCCTTAGCAGCAGTACCTGTGAGAAACTGACTCCATAACTTCATGCCTTTTTTTCCTATTATTGCCTTCCCCTGTCTGTTACTTTCCCCATCTTGCTTGGAAGAGTCCTCATATGAGAGTGATGTCACTGCAATCCAAATGGCCATTGTGGCCAGTTTCCGATGATGCCTTACTCTAAAGACCCTCAGAGGACCACCTGTACTCCCTAAAGTTGCATCTGTTAATGCTTTGTTCTCTAAACTTATCTGTGCAGTTTTCCAGAATTGCTTCACGCCATTGAGGATCCTCAAAGCAAGGCTTCAACAGGCAACTGGGCCAGACAGCCAAGGTGGCTTTCGGGCTTCTCAGATGAGAACCCAGAGATTGGTCACTTTAGTTTTCGAAACAGACATTTTCCCACCCAAAGCCTTTGTATGCAGATTCTCCAAAATGAAGCATCGGAGCAGCTGGCTGCCCTCTTATGTCTATTCAGATGGGGATTTTGAGCCATTCTTCTGGTTTTCCAAACTACCACTTTCAATCCAGGCTTGTAGCATTTGTTTATCTTCAACATGGTCACAAGATCCACTAACTGGAGCTGGGCACTCAAAATAGCTTACTCTCCCCCATAGTTCAATCTGAGCATCTCACGGGTAGCAAAGCTGCAGGCTGACCCTGGGCTTAGAGGTTGTAGGGTAGAGTCTGATTAGTACTTGGATAGGAATGGGCCAGGGAATACCAAAGTTGTAGGGAAAATGAGAAGTGGATGAGAATCAAAAATTGTTGCCAAGAAAACAACATGGAGGCGTGCCTGAAGTCATCAGGAATCAGCTTTTCAATTACAAAATTGTATGGCTGAGCAACCACCTGGATTGAAGAAGCAAAAGAATACACATGTAACCATTGTCTTCAGTTCCTTAAAGAAGCTATTGTATTTTCCTATGCTCACTTAAGGATTTGGCAAATGGTACCACCTATGTGCCAATGCATGGTCTACGTCATCATTTCTTCTTCAAATCTAGAAGAATGCCCATCCCTATCAGATTTCTTTCTTACGTTTAAAAGATGCATGATGGTTTTAAAAACATCTATGTAGAGTAGCTTTCAGTCAGGATAGCCAGTGTGGTATTGTGTTGAAGGTACTGGACTAGGGGCAGGAAGACACAGGTTGTAGTCCCCCACCCCCCTTAGGCATTGAAGCCAACTGGATAATCTTAGGCTAGTTGTCCCTTCTGAGCTCTACTTAGCATCAGCTGTAGTGAAAAACTGACTAAACAAAACTCTTGCCAGATCATATACTATAAGAACTAGGTATGCACAGTGCAAAAAGAACTGGATCTTGTATTCCTGTGGCAGAAACAATAGGAATAATAGCATCTATCAGAATACTAGAGCAATATATAGAAAATGAACCCTAGAGCAATTTCATCTGGCAAGGTCTTACACTACGGCTTCTTAATTCTCCAGCTGTGAATATTGAGCTGTGAATAGTTTTATTATTTAGTTTAGCTTAGCTTAGTTTAGTTTATTATTTTCCTCTCTTCCCGTTGTTTGCTTAGAATACTTGCACAAAATGTTTGTAAGTGGACTGTTTTGCATAAGTTCTAAAAGGCCTGTCTTAGCATTAGAAATAATTTATTACTTTTAATTTCCCCAACTTCTTTTACCCTATAAATTGACCTCTGTGTTCGATCCCAGCCTTTCCTTTTTCTAAATCACATCTATAAACTTTAAGTAATAAAGTCCTAGTAGCCTGTAACACAGCCAAGAGTATCTATCTCCCTGAAGATCTATTAAAACAGGAGGGTTTTTCTGACGATAAGAAATCCAATGAGTAGGTTATTTAATTTGTTACGGTTGGGCTTTTATAACCAAGGAAGGACAAAGAAGTGTTTGTGATGTTTCTTTGTGTGTTCATGTGCGTCTTTATCACAAATCCCATATAGGAAGGAGGTAGGACAATTTTAGTGAAGACTACAAAATGTCTTGGGTCTATCCACTGAAAGCAGCCTCTTTTTTTTTTTTTTGCAGATTGAATATTGTCATATCATCCCCACCAATGAAATTATATCTGACTGCATTGAGTCATGTTTTGTTTTCACTGATGCCTGAATCGGTACCTTGCGGTTTATCCATAGGTTATTTTTTTTCCCCAGAGACAGAAGCTTCTGTTTTTCTACCTAATTTACAGGGTACGTAAGAATTCCTTTAGGGTTTTTGATTGTGGTGCTTTTGAATTCACTTCCTTGTTGAGATTGATGTAGGAGGGGGGTGTCTTCTCATAATGCAGTTTTCTATTAGACATCTTCAAATCATTCTTATGTGCACTGACTGAGCTTCCCCGTTTCATAATCTGAGAAGGTCAAAAAGAAACCAAGGGAAGCGCAGAAAGTTGTAGCTCCTTGGAGAGATCATGGTTTAACACAAGTCAAATGCAACTCTTTTTTTTTTTTGCAAAAGTATAAAAATATCATATTTGCTGATGAGAATCTCATTACAATTTTCTTCTCCCTTGAAAGTTATTTGGATATCCCTCCCCTTAAACTGAATCCGGAACATAAGGGCAAAAAAATATATATATCACGAGATGTTTTTCACCAAGCCTGTCTTTTCTCATTTGTGGATTGCTTAGAATTGCTGAAAAGAAATCAAGAAACAGGAAACAGGAAACGTTCAAACAAACTGAGCTGATATTTGTAATAGGTAAAAAAAGGAAAGACATTTTCAGTTTATGCTCAACTACGGTTGACTTCATCAATGTGTGTGGTGTGCAGCTTTCTAGGCAGTAGATGGAAGTGATGTCCCTATGCCTCTGAAACCTTTTTCTTTTCTTCTCAGTCTAACCTCCAGGTGTGGAATTCAGTTCAAAACCTTTGTCACATCAGCCAAGAGGAGTTGTTCCATCCAATCACTGCCCCGAAAAACATAATATGGGTGACTCCCAGTCACCCTCTCTCAGCCCAACCCACCTCACAGGGCTGTTGTTGAGGGAAAAATAGGAAAAGGGAGGTGTAGATAGATAGATAGATAGATAGATAGATAGATAGATAGATAGATAGATAGATAGATAGATAGATAGATAGATAGATAGATAGATAGATAGATAGATAGATAGATAGATAGATAGATAGATAGATAGATAGATGGATGGATGGATGGATGGATGGATGGATGGATGGATGGATGGATGGATGGATGGATGGATGGATGGATGATAGATAGATAGTAGATAGATAGATAGATAGATAGATAGATAGATAGATAGATAGATAGATAGATAGATAGATAGATAGATAGATAGATAGATAGATAGATAGATAGATAGATAGATAGATAGATAGATAGGATTTTAGCTTAGTCTGATGCTTGATGCGGGCGAAATAAATAAACCACTTTTGATTTAGTACAGTTGCCATACTTTGAAGCCACACAGGAATGGATGAAGGGGCTTGACTGATGCCTTTTACTCTTCTGTTTTTATTTTACTATTCAGCAGAGAATAAAAAAGAATGACAAGAGACCTGCAGTACTCCAAATGTAACGCTCAGTGTCTTTATTAAATCCTCCACTCCAATTCCAGCTGTTTCCCCACAGTGACTTATAATTATAAAAATAACTGGTACTCATAAAGAAAATGTGTCAGCAGTTCTTTAGATGTTTCTAGACCTTAACAATACCATTTCCTTCAACAAGCAAGAATGCAGATCGTAATCAGCATTCATGCGGAGGATAAAAGTAGAGAAATCAATCTAATTTATCTTGCTTCTTCCCTTTTCCCATTCTTTTTGAGAGAAAGAAAGGGGTTGAAAAACATCCACTGAATGCCCAAAAAACAGAATGAGAGCTTGGGGGAAATTGGTTTTAGGTAATCTTCAACTTATGATCATTATGCAGCAGTTGTTTGAAGCTACAGCGGTGATGACGGAAGAGACTTATGACGAGTCCCTGAAGATTTAGCCATTGCAGCACCCTCATGATCAAAATTTGGGCACTTGGCAGCCTGCCCACACTTTACAAATACAGGGGTACTTCACCTTCCCACCTCTACCTATCTCTCTCCCCCATCTATGCCTTTTGGCTCCCTGTGGCCCCTGCTTCCGTAGCCAACCTTCTCCATGAAAGTGCTACTTTTCACTTCTCCTAGGGACATGATAGATAAGTGTTCCAATATTTGAGGGGCTGTCACAAAGAAGAGGGGGGTCAGTCTATTTTCCAAAGCACCAGAAGGCAGGACAAGAAGCAATTGGATGGAAACCAATCAAGGAGAGAAGCAACCCAGAAATAAAGAGAAATTTCCTAATCAATGGAACAGCTTGCCTCCAGAGGTTGTGCATGCTCCAATACTGGAGATTTTAAAGAAGAGATTGGACAGCCATTTGTCTGATATGGTACAGATAGTCCTAGACTTACAACAGGTCATTTAGCGACCTTCAAAGTTACAGCGGCACTGACAGAAGTGACTTACGACCATTTTTCACACTTACGACCATTACAGCATCCCCATGGTCACATAATCAAAATTCAGATGCTCGTCAGCTGATTCATATTTATGATGGTCCCAGTGACCACCTTTTGTGACCATCTGACAAGCAGAGTCGATGGGGAAACCAGATTCACTTAACAACTGCAGCGATTCACTTAACAACTCTGGCAGGGAAGGTGGTAAAATAGGGCAAAACTCGCTTAACAAATGTCTCACTTAGCCACAGACATTTTGGGTTCAATTGTGGTCATACGTTGAGGACTACCTATAGTGGAGTCACATGCCTTAAGCAAATAGGCTTCTACCTAGACGCAGGGGTAGGCAACCTTGGCTCTTTTATGACGCGTGGACTTCAACTCCCAGAATTCCTGAGCCAGCCATGCTGAGGAGAAATGGAGAGGTTTCCAAGCTGAGCCATGCTGGCTCAGGAATTCTGGGAGTTGAAGTCCACGAGTCATAAAAGAGCCAAGGTTGCCTACCCCTGAGTCCTAGAGCCATTCCTTAGTACATAATTTCATTAAATTCAACCCCAACATATATGAGTCCAATAGCAGAGAAGAGTAGAGGCTTGTGCATAGGGCAAAGTTTTGTACCTATATGAAAGAGTAACCAGTCACATATTTAGCCCACCATCTTCTATCAAAACCCAATACAGTAAACATTGGTATCAAATAGCAGCCTTGCTCAAATTTGTGCCTTCCAAGTACGTTAGACGAAAGGTCTCTTCGAGCTGGTTTGGGTTGTAATTGAATATAATTTTGTTTGGCTATCATGTTGGGGGGGGGGGAATCTGTAGAGAAGGGTTTGTCACATCATAATATAGTTTTACTACTCGTGTACCTATTTGAGGACTATTAAAATTAGGGAGCTGAGAGTTAAATTATATGCGATTCGAGCTTCAGCCAGGGGGACATTCTCCTGTTTTCAAAGAGGGAACAAGGCAGTGATGATTGGGGGGGGGAAGCATTGCGGGAGGAGTACATCACAGCCTTTTACATAAGCTGGACAAAATGTAAACAAAGTTTGCTTTGGCTTTCTTTACCAGTCTTCAACTTCTTGTGAGTTGTTATGGGACTCTGGGACTGTTCAGCAATGTCAGGAGCAAAAGGTCTAAGAAAGGAAGAGCAGCCCTGCTTTCTGACCTTGAAAATTCATCTCCCCTCCCCTTTCCTTTGCCTCTCGTTTCTGTCCTTCTAGATGGTTTTGAGCTGATTGGAAGGGGACCGTGGAGAAGATAGATATAGAAGAGATAGATAGATAGATAGATAGATAGATAGATAGATAGATAGATAGATAGATAGATAGATAGATAGATAGATAGATAGATAGATAGATAGATAGATAGATAGATGGATGGATGGATGGATGGATGGATGGATGGATGGATGGATGGATGGATGGATGGATGGATGGATGGAGGGATGGATGGGATGGATGGGATGGAGGGAGGGAGGGAGGGATGGATTAGAGAGAGAAAGATGATAGGGAGAGAGAGATTAGATAGATGAGAGAAAAAAGAGGGAGAGAGATAATAGGGAGAGCAAAAGAGAGAGATGATAGAGAGATGAGAAAAAGACAGATGATAGATAGATAGATAGATAGATAGATAGATAGATAGATAGATAGATAGATAGATAGATAGATAGATAGATAGATAGATAGATAGATAGACAGATGATTAGAGAGAGATGATAGAGGTGATAGGAAGAGAGAGAGATGAGATGATAGAGAGAGAGATGATTAGAGAGAGATGATAGATGTGATAGGAAGAGAGAGAGAGAAATATAGAAATTGTAGAAATATAATTCAAATAAAAATTGAGGATGCTAATGACAGTTTTTTATGTAGCAAATTTTTGTATTTCAGAGGATCTAGGAACAAGTACCAAAAGAGATCTCAAGTGATTTCAGAGAGCTTGAGTAAAACTTAACTAAACAGAGAAAGCCAGCATTGCTCGCTGTTTGCCAACATATAGCCCCTTCAACAGCATAAAGACCCATGGAAATAAAGTATCTTTAAATACTTAATAGTCTATAAATTACTTGAATCAATAATAGAATAAATGGCATCCCTTATATATCACCAGAAGCTTCTAGGTTTTTCTTATATATATATATATTCTGGACATTCTGTGCATACATGTTTATTTTTCAATGGTGTTTGACTTTTTGAACACTGCTTGCTTTATTAGACGTTTATTATACAACTTTCAAAGTTAAGGGGCAAAACCTAAAACATTAATATTAAACAAATGCATATTGTACTCAGTCACTGGTGGCTTCCCAAGTAAAACTTATGAAAGTTCTGAAATGTTTATTTATTGACTTATTAGATCTACTTGGAGGCCACAACTTCAAAGACTCTTAATGCCTTGAATTCATAAAAGCAATAAAGCCAGCCCATAAAACTGCACAAATAAACCACCAATCAACATTCACAAATATGGCAAGGCCAATGGCTGGACAGAAAAATGTTATCCTGATGACCTCCCTAAATATTAGCGGACAGGAGGGGAGGGACACTGGGGTGTCTACCACCAAGTCTTCCTGGAAAGGCACTCCAGTTTTTGACTAGGGGTATTTGATCAGTATGGATTAGAATTCAGGGGTGTCAAACTGCCGGCCCGTGGGCCGGACGCGTCACCAGGAAACGCACCCACCCCATTGCCAGCAATGGGAAAAAAGCTCCGATACGTCGCGCGACGTCACGTGACATCGCGAGTTTGACATGTCTGGATTAGATGGCCAGGTTCTCCTGGAAGCAAATAGTCCTGGAGGTAAACAGGAGCTGACCTAATGCAGGGGTGCCCAACCTTGGCAACTTTAAGACTTGTGGATTTCAACTCCCAGAATTCCCCAGCCAGCCAGTCCAGAAATCTTAAAGTGGCAGGCTAGGGAGTTCTGGGAACTGAAGTCCAAAAGTTTTAAAGTTCCCACGGTTGGACACCCCTGTAATAAAGGGCTTTATAGGGATGATCTGCACCTTCAATTGGATCAGAAGCCAATTGTTCTTTGCCTTTTTCCTGTTTTTAAAGGTTCTTAAAACCCCAAAACGCTCCTTAATTGATTGCAAGCTCCTAAACTGAACCAGACAAAGGCAATCTTAATCGTAAAATGGTGCGGGCTGCCCATCCTTTATAAGGTGGTACAGTACCTAGAAGTGGCTGGCATTACATTCCTCCCTATTTAAATTCAGCGGAATGACAGAAAGTAGCTTTTTTTGTTGTTGTTGTTCTCTTTTATTATGAACCCGGCACTAGTTAAAAGGCTTTTTAATTGTGCCTGCTGTTGAGCTTTTCATGGTTTTACATCTAAAATGAGCTCTTGGGCTGAAGAGAGAAGTAGCTTATTTTCCTTTAAAAACTGTTTACTTGCAACTTCATGTATTAGATGGAGGGGGGGGGGGTTGGTGTCTTACAAATTCCCTGTTCAGCAAAAAGATTGACGGCCCTACCCTCCAAAACTGCATTCGGCAAACAATGATCAGAGAGGTTGAAAGTTCCCCTTGATCAGAATTCACCGTAATTCGCCCTAATCGTAGATTTTCAGGCATAACGTAATTCCCAATGAAGTAAAGTTTAGTTTATGTTTTGTTAAGGGAGCTTTTGACACAGCTGGGTATTGCAAGCCATTTCTTCTCCTTGTAAGGGTTAGATCAGGGGGTCTTCAAACGTGGCCCTTTTATGACTTGTGGACTTCAACTCCCAGAATTCCTCAGCCAGGCAGGCAGGCTGAAGAATTCTGGGAGTTGAAGTCCACAAGTCATAAAAGGGCCAGGTTTGAAGACCCCTGGGTTAGATGGAGGGGCAGAGCAGAGCAGAGGAAGTAAATAGGTTTCAGTAGTTTCTTTGCCCAGCAGAGTTGAAATCTCCCTTTGGGCTCCCCTAACATGTTAAAAAAATGTTCCTGTTCCTAAGCTGTTGCTGAATTTCCTAGCACAACCTATTAATAGCTTCTGCTCAGGGATAGGCAACCTTGGCTCTTTTATGACTCATGGACTTCAACTCCCAGAATTCCTGAGCCAGCATGGCTGGCTCAGGAATTCTGGGAGTTGAAGTCCATGAGTCATAAAAGAGCCAAGGTTGCCTACCCCTGGCTTCTGCTGAAATGAAGCCCAATGTCTTGCAGAATTGGTCAAGGTTGAAGTGTGCTCAGTCAACTGGGAGACAGTTGAAAGCACTCTTTTGCACAGCACCATATTTTGGCGGGTACCGGCTTCTGTTTGCCCTTCACAAGAACAGACAGAAGCCTGTGTCTTGTGTGATGAGAACGAGGGAATGTGTATTTTTGAAGAAATAGGAGAAATGAGACAGAAACACTTTACTATTTTGTAAGAAACCCAAGGGGGGTTTGGTAATGCTACAAAATCAGCTCTAGGGAACGCTACCTCCTTTCCCTGCCCCCCACAACTACAAAATGGTGCTAGTAATTATACAACTTGGCCTAACAACTGACTGTGGCAATTGATAGGGTTCTCTTAAAAATTGAAATAGAAAATGCATACCTGACGTGTTAACCATGAAAATCAGTTGACAATAGTTCTCTTCTCTTCTATCAAAAGAGCGCCTGGGTTTTAAGCATTATAATGTTCGGTTGAAGAGGCAGAATTGGCAGAAAAGCCATATTGGGGTCAGTATTGGGGAATCTTCAACTCTTCTGATGCTGCTTAACTACACTAGAACAGCTCCAGGGACATGTAGTTCCACAACATCAGGAAGACCCGCAGGTTTTCTGTCTTTGATTTCAATGCATCTCTCAATATTAGGCCAGAGGTCAGGTTTACTTTAGTTGCAAATAGCTTTCACTGAAAATGAACATGACCTTCTTCCAGTTTTCTTAACTAATAGCTATTTCTCTCTCTCTCTCTCCCTCTCCCTCTCTTTGTCTCTCTTCCTTCTCTCCTTGGCAGGCCTGTGACGGAGGATTAGACAACATTAGTGGAGTCATGCTTCACACAGCCATATCTTGCTGGCAGCCATTTCTAAGTCTGGCTGTGCTGCTGCTTTTCATAGGATCCACCCTAGGTTGCCCAGCTCGCTGTGAATGCTCAGCACAGAATAAGTCTGTCAGTTGTCATCGGAGGCGCCTGATTGCCATCCCTGAGGGCATCCCCATAGAGACTAAAATCTTGGATCTTAGCAAGAACAGGCTAAAAAGCGTCAATCCGGAGGAGTTCACAGCTTTCCCTTTGCTTGAAGAGATAGATCTCAGCGACAACATCGTGGCCAATGTTGAGCCTGGGGCCTTTAACAGCCTATTTAATTTGCGCTCTTTGCGACTGAAAGGGAATCGACTGAAGCTGGTCCCTTTAGGGGTCTTCACTGGCTTGTCAAACTTAACAAAGCTGGATATTAGTGAGAACAAGATTGTCATCCTGCTGGATTACATGTTCCAGGATCTGCACAACCTCAAGTCCCTTGAGGTTGGGGATAATGATCTGGTTTACATCTCCCACAGGGCCTTTAATGGATTGCTTAGTCTGGAGCACCTCACTCTGGAAAAATGCAACCTAACAGCTGTACCAACAGAGGCCCTTTCCTACCTTCACAACCTCATCAGCCTGCACCTGAGACATCTCAATATCAACCTGTTGCCTGCATATGCCTTTAAGAGATTGTTCCACCTGAAAAACCTAGAAATAGATTATTGGCCTATGCTTGACACAATCCCTCCCAACAGTCTTTATGGCCTGAACCTCACTTCTCTCTCCATTACCAATACCAATTTGTCCACCATCCCTTATGCTGCTCTGAAGCACCTGGTTTACCTGACCCACCTGAATCTTTCCTACAATCCCATAAGCACAATCGAATCGGGCATGCTTGCAGACGTGTTGCGCCTGCAAGAGTTGCACATAGTGGGGGCCCAGCTGCACACCATTGAACCTCATGCTTTCCAAGGCCTTCGATTCCTCCGTGTGTTGAACGTGTCCCAGAACCTGTTGGAAACTCTGGAGGAGAATGTGTTCCATTCCATCAAATCCCTGGAAGTTCTCTGCATAAGCAACAATCCCCTGGCTTGTGACTGCCGCTTGCTCTGGATCTTACAAAGGCAGCCCATGCTGCAGTTTGGTGGCCAGCAACCAATGTGTGCCGGCCCAGACAGTGTCAAAGAGAGGCCATTTAAAGACTTCCACAGCACGGCCCTTTCTTTCTACTTCACTTGCAAGAAGCCCAGGATCTATGAAAAGAAGCTGCAGTACTTGGTGGTTGAAGAAGGGCAGACAGTGCAGTTCTTGTGTCACGCAGAGGGCGATCCTCAGCCAACCATCGCCTGGTTGACACCGCGACGGAGACTGGTCACCGCAAAATCCAGCGGGAGAGTGACAGTGCTTGGAGATGGTACACTTGAGATCCGGTTTGCCCAAGATCAAGATAGTGGGGTTTATGTTTGTGTGGCCAGCAACGCTGCTGGGAATGACACCTCCTCAGCCACCCTCACTGTCAAGGGGTTTGCCTCAGATCGTTTTCTTTACGCCAACAGGACTCCTATGTACATGACAGATTCCAATGACACCAGTTCCAATGGAACCCATGTGAATACATTTGCTCTGGACCTTAAGACAATACTGGTGTCGACGGCCATGGGCTGTTTCACATTCCTTGGGGTTGTTTTATTTTGTTTCTTGCTACTTTTTGTGTGGAGCCGTGGGAAAGGCAAGCATAAAACCAGCATCGACCTCGAGTACGTCCCCCGTAAAAACAATGGCGCAGTGGTGGAAGGGGAGGTTTCAGGACCACGCAGGTTCAATATGAAAATGATTTGATGGTTGTGCTCTAGCGTTATCAATTTTGCCCCTTTCCTTCTTCTGTGGCATTCGAACCAATTTTCAACACGCTTGGCAAAGTAAGGAGGCCAGGCTGGAGGCGGCTCCACTTGGCTGCCACCGTGTCAAGCGGTCGATGGAAATCAAAAAGACTGTCTGAGATTGTACAGCAGAGCCTCGTGTTTCGAGGCGGCGTGAGTGAGTGAGAGGGCTTTTTCCTTTTTTTTTTTTTTCTTTTTTTCTTTTTTTGCAGAGTTTGGCAAGCAGCACTAATTGTTTGCATTGCAAATTTTATGGCATTCTGGGGATTTCAGTAACAAACGGTCAGCTCATGGATACTTGTTGGAAACGTTTTTACCACTACAAAGCAAACAAAAAAAACCTCCTACTACAGTATAGGATTTCATGTTTTAAATGTGAGAAAGAGAGAGAGAGAGAGAGAGACATTTGTTTACAATCTACTCTGCAGTAAAATTTGTATCTATAGCTCATTTGCTAAATCCTTGCATCCTTACTTTCTAGTTGGTTCAAGACCGCAAAAACTAACGTATTGCTGTAATATCTGTATGTGTGTATGTATGTATTACAGTAATACATACATAGTTTAAAGCAATACAGATGAGAGATTTTGTTCCATCCACAGTGACTGACCCAAGTGTGATATCCCTCTTCCCAAATTTCTAGTCAAATTTTAAAATTGGACTTCTGAAACAATTAGAGACGATAGTGTCTTGAGATTTGAATTTACATCCAAGACGCGTAGGAGGTCCTCAAAGCAGGCAGAATTTGCGGGATGCCGCGTTGGTTCTCTTCATGGAAAGAAAAGGCACAGGCTTAATTTTAATACAAAATGGATTTTAAAAACATACACGTGGGATTACACTAGAACAGTTTACTGTAAAAAGGTGGAGGTCTAACCTTGCCTGCTTTTGGACACACAAAGGACAGTCTCTCTTATTTTTATCCTGCCCTGCCAAATACACCTTCATCCCCCCACCATCGCCACATCTGTTTCAATTTCTGGTCTATCGTTTAGAAAATGTGAACCTGTCCTAGGAAAATGAAAGTAGGGCACCACATTCTGCCACTTGCTTAGGAAAAAGCTGTCGGTGTTGCGTTTAGGAGGGAAACAATTTTTTTTTAAAAAAAAAAGACGTACAAAAGATTTGGGGGGTAGAAATAGATCCTCCCTGGTGCCAAGAAATTAAATTTGGTACAAGAAGAGGCGATGCCACTCACCCGTGTTGGTTTTCCTTCAGGCCACATTATTGCCAAACTGCGAGCCCCTGTCACTTTTGTATTTATTGGTGGTGAAGGCTGAGCAACAGAGTTCTCTTGCTGTGTCTTCTTCATGCAAAGATGCCCTGCCTCCACGAACCAGTGAGAAAAACCAGAGAGGTACCATTTGTTTTCAAAATAGTGAGAAAGCAAAGAATTGAGAGTGGGGAAGCAAGTCTCTTTTGGGTTATGTAAAACACAACCCTATGAATTTTAAGCGCATTTTGCTTTTTTACTTAATTCCTCGCAACACGTATATGAGAATCATATGGCCAGTGTGAATAAGCACCTGCTAAGGAAAGTGATGTGTGCCTTTGGCATCAGTGCAGAGGTAGGGAAGCACTTGCCTTCAAGATATTGGGGTACCTCCCACAATTTCTTGCAGGGAACACACTAATTAGAATTGATGGAAGGCAGTCGAAAGACAGAAAGAACAAAGTTGCCCGTCCAATTATAAACTCCATTCAGTGGAGTGTAATGGGAATATAGAATGGGTTCTATTGTGTGTGTGGAGAGAGAGAGAGAGAGAGAAACAATTTTCCCAAGGAACAATCATCTCTGCTGTTTGATATTGTTGAACATGGTTGCCATTGCTGAAGAGAATTGTTGAAGAACATGGTTGCCATTGCTGAAGAGAAGAAACGTTCAGGGTAAGCTGGTGGTTGAGAAATTAGACTATGCAGAAGGGGCCGTGTCCTCAGTGCCACTAAACATTCCTTCGGGGAAACTGCCACATGTGGTACAGGTTTGTGATATTTTCTCTTCCCTGCCACAACTTCAAGGGCAAACAAGCAAAGGGGGAAAAAAACCTACTGTGTGAACTAGCTTTAGAAAGGCAAAGGCTTAATTCCTTGAATTTGTATTAATTATTGTTAGAGTGTCATCATTCTTTGATTGTTCATGTTGCCAGTTGCCAATTGCCTACTTACCTTTACTTGCCTTTTCTCCCGATGTGGAAGTCCATATGGGCAGGAATGGATTGGAATAATATGTACAAGGCAAACTTTCTTGAGCTGTTTATTTTTATTTATGTGTTTTCCCTCTTAAGATAATAAAGAAGCACTATGGGTTAATACTGGTATGACAAAATGGAGGTGTCGTGTTCTGTTGCTTGTTGAACCCCAACTCCCTGAATTCCTACAATCGCTATAATAATTTGGGGATTCTGGGAGTTGTGGTCCCAACAGATTTATGACACACTGGTTAGAGAAGGCTACTCTCATACATTCATATCTTTCAAGTCTTATTCCAGCCTTTATTCCAATGTTAAAATATTTAATATTTAAAATATTAAGCTTCTGTGGTGAACTACAACACACGAGGAGCAGATGAGATTTTTAAAAGCCATGAGTAGGATTTAAAACACATCTATAAAAGATATGTATCCAAATGTTAGCTCTGATCTTTCCAGGAATGTAAATAATATATTGCCTACAGTTGAGATTCTGAAACAATTGCAGTGCATTTCCACTCAATTTCATATGTGGTTTTTTTTTTTTAATCCATTGGATTTAGAATGTAATAAAATCAAATTATAGGTTGTGCTGTTTGTTTTCATACCAGTTTAGCAGCATTTGGACAATTGGTTACCTTATCAGTGGAAGACAAATTCAGCAATGCTTGATGTCTATTTTCAGATCAGTAAATAGATTTTTGCTGTCATGATAAGTGTTACATCTGATACATTTACCTTTGCAGAAGTCCTGGCATATCTTTCCCAGAAGATTAATAATTATTTTCAGGGATAGCCAGGGTGTCCTGTTATAGCATACCTTTTGGTTGACAGGGTTTTAAATTATGGTGTGCCATAGGAACAGCTTGAATGCAGACATAATAATACCATTGACCCATTTGATATGGCCATCTAATCACACGGGAAGTAACCATGGTGATTATAAGTATATTATCTAAATACTTCAAATCCTGCCATTAAACACACTTGCACCTCACCATCTAGCTCTTAGAATTGCAGGTTTAGCCCCAATTTCATTGTTAATCTACAGCAGATCACTCAGCTGAGAGTGAGACAGAAAAAGTATAAAACAGTCACTTGTTTCTTTATCCAAAACACTTTTTTTAAAACTTGGCAGCTTTAAGAAGTGTGGACTTCAACTCCAAAAATTCCCCAGCCAGCACGTTGGCTGAGGAATTCTGGAAGTTGAAGCCCATTCATCTTAAAGTTGCCAAGTTTGAAAAAGATTGATCTAAAAGATTTACAGCAGTCCAGAAAGAAGTTATATAAAAATGAATGAGGACATCTTAAAACAGTTCCACTAAAGTCAAGGAGTATTTCCAAAGACAGCAAATTATTTTGGCACATACAGCAGAAAAACCACAGAACCATCTCACTTACTGTGTCCAAAGTAACTAGCTAACCTTGGCTGCCTGAGACACCTGCCACATTCTGTCTCATAGCAACGCCAGAAATTCAAGTTGCTGGGTGGATGAGCATTTACTGATCTCTGCGCAACCTTGGACATTACAGAATTGCAAAAAAAAAAAAAAAAAAAGAGGATAATTATATATCTCACACTTTATATTGCTGTGCTCCTTCTGTGCGGTCCGAAATGGAACATGCATTTCTGAACTCCGCAGCGTAAGGCAATATCAGCATATGCCTACAAGGAAATATACAAGAAGTTGGCAATAAAATTAAATCCAAAACTCTTGAGATACAAATATTAGCATTTCCCTCCTATTTTCCCAGAAAAATCTGCAACTGCTTTCAGTATTGCTCTACCAGGGCTTAGCTTTTCAATGAAGTCCCATTCAGAAACAAACGATTGATGGAATAGAACAGTCACGATCCCGGATTACTTCAAAGCCTGATGAGCTTTTTAATAGGTTGTATTCATCCCAATATCAATAACATCAGAAAAGAAAGTAGAGGATTCTGGAAGCTTACTTACTTTTTCTCCCTAGTAGCTATATCATTCTAGTCTTTATAAAGACTGTGGAATTTCATTAACCCCCAAAGCAGAGCAGATATGGCTTTCAAGAACGATATGAATTGTGTAAATCCATTCTACTTTCATGTATGTGAGAGAAATAAACAAGAGAGAGAGGGGAAATAGGATTGAACAGCCCATTGAAGACATTTGCATTGATTTCTTCCTTGAAATTATCATTACCTATTACCAGTTGAATTATGAATAATTCTTTTTTTCTTAATTCTTTTTTTAATGACACTTTTTCTATTGCTAGCATAAGCCTTTTAAGCAGAGGGAGTTTATTTCTGATGAAATTATTGTCAAGGCAAACTTAACTCCAAATAGCAGATATGTTTCTCTTTGCTTTTTAATGACAAATTCACATGGGTTCATAGACTGTTAGGATTCTGTCAATAATAATCAGTTTTGCATATATGGTAATTGCTAAACCAGACAAGATGAAGCTTATGGGGCATGAGAATCTCTGCTGCAACTTAAAACAGGGGTTAAAACATATTACAATGATGGTTGAAATATCGGGTATTGTTTCCAATTTATTTTCGTAAGCCTCCTTGAGAAATAAGAAAGTGGGCCTATTTCCAAGTTTTGTTTTTCCCCCTTCTTTCCCAAAAATCTGTTCCTGTATTGTGTATTTTCTGTTGATTCAAGAAATGTTCAGTTTAGTCAAGAAACAACACCCGCGTGTTTGTTTTTGAAAGCAAGTTATAAAATACATCTTTGAACAATTGTTGGCTTTATTTTCTGGTACATGTTAATCTAAACAGTTGAGTCTTGTTCTTTATAGACCAGCCAATGCACCAGAGCAGTTGACCAGCTGAAATAGAGTAAATAGGTAATAGGTAAAGGTATATATACACAAACACACACATGCATCAGCACACACAAAGGCACACAACCTCACATATGCATTTGTAGTACTGTCTCACGCACAATACCCTGTTCTCTCCTTGACCTCTGCGTCAAAACACAACAAAAAAAATAACAGCACTGTGTTTCTTCCCTTGCGGATGGTGTTAGAGCATTCAGTGTTAAAATTCTCAGTCTGGAAAATCTGCTTTCAGTGGCAGATTGCAAAATGAGGAGGTGAAAAGAGGTGAAAAATGGATAAGGGATAAACAACGCAGGAGAAAAAGAGAGACTTTCACCTCCTAGAAATCCTAAACTTTCTGCTCTCTTCTTTCGTTTTTTCAGAATAGAGTGCAATTTTTGTTGTTGTTATTAGTAG
Source organism: Azemiops feae (assembly GCA_023970755.1). Lineage (NCBI taxonomy): Eukaryota > Metazoa > Chordata > Lepidosauria > Squamata > Viperidae > Azemiops > Azemiops feae. Next base: position 195,489 of record JALGBA010000920.1, on the reverse strand, counting down.
ACAAAGTTATCAGTATCAAACTCTCTTCCTTCCAAATGAGATTGGCAATGAGGGGTGGCTAAAAGATAATGAGAAGAATTGGGAAGAATAGGCAGGATTTAGAGGGAGGCTAAAAGATAATGAGAAGAATTGGGAAGAATAGGCAGGATTTAGAGGGAGGCTAAAAGATAATGAGAAGAATTGGGAAGAATAGGCAAGATTTAGAGGGAGGCTAAAAGATAATGAGAAGAATTGGGAAGAATAGGCAAGATTTAGAGGAAGGCAATGCAGAAAGGTGGGAAAATTTAGGAGAGAAAGAAAGGCAAATTAGAAAGACAGTCACAGAAGGCCTGAGTTGCAGGCTACTGGACTAATATAACCCTTCTGAAGGCACACTTTTTGTGTTCCTTCAAAAACCCTGACAGATCAGATGATAGCACTAGCAATAGCACTTAGATTTATATACCACTTCATAGTGCCTTACAGTCTTCTCTAAGCGGTTTACAGAGTCAGCATATTGCCCCCAACAATCTGGGTCCTCATTTTACCAACCTCAGAAGGATGGAAGGAGCCGGTCAGGATCGAACTGGTGGCAGTCGGCAGAATTAGCCTGCAATGCTGCATTCTAACCACTGCGCCACCACAGTTCTATATCATGACTGGGGGGGTTGGAAAATAAGGATTAAATTATTGCTTTTTTTTTAATTCCTAGATGACCTATTCCTAATCTGATCCTTCCACTCTTTGAAAGGTGCACTCATCCATTACTATTGAGTCTACCTACCTTACTGCTGCTCTTCTTTTCTGCTCCAAGAAATCTAATCTGTTTGGAGGAAGCCTAATTCATTTTCGGATATGCTTCCTCAGGAAGGGAGCCTGATTTGGAGGTTTTTGGTCAACAACCTGACCATTTCTTTTCCCAGCCTTACGTTATACATTTGAATGAATTCCTGACACCTCTGAATTGCCTTTACCATTCCCAGATATGAACTTATAGGTAGACGTATCTCACTATAATCATTCACCCTTTCACTGTGGCCATTTAATACTTTTGTGAACCTAAAACTTGCAAAACATGTCAATCAATCATTATTTCACCCTAGCAGCCTCCAGGCTGACTGGTAGCCAAGTGTCTTTTGCCATAGCCTGAATTAGGCTGAGAAACATCTCCCCAGTTAAAATTAAAATAACTCACTACCCCACATGCCTTCATAACTGTCCATGTATTTGTCTCCATTTATCTGGTGGAAACATCCCGAGTGGCTGTAACCATGGTGCCATGCCAGCATCGCAAAGACTTTTGAGCAATTGCAGACTTGATGATATTATGCAAAACCTGAATTACAGAAGCCCTTCTAAGCATTTATAGAGCAGCTACAGAAGACCAATTATAAACAATGTGCGCCACAAAAAGCAGGACTTTGGATGTTCTAAGACAGTGGTGGCGAACCTATGGCACGGGTGCCAGAGGCGGCACTCAGAGCCCTCTCTGTGGGCACGCGCGCCGTCGCCCCAGTCCTAGGCCTTCAGCTGGGTTTTATAAAACCTTTTCGCTTTAGGCCTCCGCCACCGTGTGCAAAAAAAAAAAAAGGTTCAATCAGTGAATTTCAACTTCTCGCGGGGAAAAAAAAGATCTTGCAAAGTTGAAATTGATTGATTGAACTTTTTAGTCCCACCCAGTCTGCCGTTACCACCGCAGCCACGCCCACCCAATTGGCCACGCCCAGCCAATGGGCCACACCCACCCAGCACTCAACGATGCATAAGTGGGTTTTGGGTTGCAATTTGGGCACTCAGTCTCTAAAAGGTTCGCCATCACTGTTCTAAGAGCATTAAAATAAACAGATGTTCATTGTTTGTGTAAATGCCAAAGGAAAGAAATCCATATAGGAAGGTTTCTACTTTTCCAACAGGAAGTTCTTCTGAAAGACACAAAAAAAAAAAAACCAGGATTGGAATTACTCAGAGATGCCCACACCTAAAGACCACATGTGTCTATGGATTTCCATGTGAAGTGCCTATCTAAGAGGCTAAGAGTAGAGTTCTGCACACTTGGCTACTTGACGTGTGGTTGGAATAGAGAAACTTGTGTAAAGAAAGAGGTTCCTTCTCCTTCAGTGCCTAAGTGCCCATTTAGTCTCCATCCTAGTGGAATTTCTGGAGCCTGCAACTTTTTGTGGAGCAAGCAGTCATATTCTCTCAGAAGCTGAATGTCAGATTGGGTCTTTAGGCACAAGTAGCTGAATCTGAACAATATTTTGAAGTTGCGATAGTCACAGGTTTTTCCCTTTTGATGCTCCTCCCCTCGACCCCCACCTCTCTCCCTGGGCTGGCATTGGATCCTCCCTAATTACACATTCATTGTCACGGATTTCATCAAAGCCTTTTGGGGCTGGAAATATTGCAAGACAGTAATTATAGCAGGCGTGATTGATAGTACGCAGGGTTAAAGACCAGATAAATACTGTTGAGAATGTTCTATCATTATTTTAATGATAGAAGAATTAATTATACAACCGGTTGCTAAAGATGATAAGAGGGTATTTCAAAGTCACCTTGACAATTGGGAAGTCTTCTAACCATTAATTTTAATAACAATAAGCCATGCGTGTAGTTTAGCAGCGGGAAATGGCAATTGATGTCTCTTGTTTCTTTCTTTTTTCCCCTGATCAAGTTTACTAGTTACAAAAGATTATTTCTGTTACTGTTGTGATCGGCTGCTTCTTTACTTCACAACTCCCCCTCCTCCCCCCCTACACACACATTTTGTTTAGATATAAAAATCTACGGATATATTTTTGCCAAGCTACATTATCTGCAGGAAAAGAGCTGACATCAGTGATGGCAAACTTGGGAGCTCAATGTCAAAAATTTGGGAATCGCTTAATTTGACTCTGCTGGCATGTCTCACATACACAGCCTCAGCAGCGGTGTTGAGGTTAAGAGGCCTGAGACTTGACTTCAGCCCTTACACCACTGCCACTGAAAAAGGTGGCTTTGCACCATTCCCCAAGGTCTTGTGGCCCTTAGGCCACAGCATGACTCTCCATGCAGCCCAGCACTCCCTAGGATCTGCTGGGCACCACTCAACTACAGATGGTGTCTGCTTTTTGTTGATAAGACTCCGTGGCCTACCTGAGGCTGTTCCCAGGTTGCACAAGGCCTTCATTTTTGAAGTGGCTTTGGAGAACTGTCTTCCACAGCCTCTGAAAGCCACACAAATGCACATCCTGTTCTCACGCAGTTTTTCAGAGGTCAGGCAAGAGCACAACCCACATTGTCATGAAGCCTCTTCAGCCTATGAAAATTGTGCCAGAATGAGGCATGCTTTCGAAAATAGTTGTTACATGTTGGTGTCAGCCAAAACATCATGGTGTGTCACCTTTGACACAACTGTCAGAGATTCGCCATAACCGGATTATACTCCACTATGTCTCTCTCTGATCTGGTTTGGGTCACTGCAGCCCATTACTTAGTTTTCTAGATTAAAAGGGGATTGGCAAAATAAAAAAAATCAACTGCGAAATATTTTGTTGAATGTTTGCCATTCACTTTGGTAACGCAGATGGTAGATTACAAAAGGAACACTGATTGATGGGAACCAAAATGAGAGGCGCTTAAAGATAGAGAAAATGCTCACGAAACAGACAACCTATCTTTAGGAAGGAAAGAAATCTTCAATTCCTTTGATAACAAAGCAATGGGGATTATTTTGCTTACGGGATGGATGACTCAATGTTAATTCAGATGATATTTTTATTTATTCAATTTCTATAGCCACCCATTTCAGGCAATGGTTCTGAGTGGTTGTGTTTTTAACTGGTTTAAAAGTTTTCTTATATGCCAATATATCTTTCCTGACACTTTAGCCAACCTTAGCTTTTTTTTTTACCTTTAGCTTCCAGTGCCTGTTTCAAAATCTGAGAAAGACAGAATCAAAACTTAACAAAACAATATAATGTTGTAATGTTTGTCACTTAATGTTAAGTGATCTTTGCTTGGATGCTAGCTGGTTTATCACTATATAGGAGACTATATAGTGTACACAAAGCAGTATTTTATAATAAACTTTCCTAATTCTGTTATTAGAAATTTACAGAAACAAAACTGATTTGAAGATCTATTTGTGAGGAGGCGATGTTTGTTACATCCAAATATCTGTTAAATATGGTTTATCCTTATTTGCATTAATTTAGCCGCTCATGTCAATGAAAGTCATTTGTGTCCCTATGTAATGGGATAATTGACAAAAATGACATTATATACATAGCCATATAATGATACAAATATGTTCTGCAATTTGCATAAATTATCCAGATTACTTTATGTACACATTTTTGTACATTACATTTAATTACGCTAAATTGGAGTCTGTTAAACCTTAATAATAAATGGATTTTGGACAAAGCAGTCACTACTAGAAGCTACTTCATCATGAAATCACTTCTCTTTTGAGTTGCTTAGGACCAGGGATTTAAGCCAAAACAGGTAATTTCCATCTTTAAATGAACCTCCCTTGTTTCATCCATCTCCGTATTACTGTACTAACAAGCACTAATTCTCCAAGGCAGTGTTTCTCAACCTTCGCGACTTTAAGATGAAGGGAACAGCTAGCCACCTTTACATCCTTTCCCAGATTTCATGAGATCAACACTATTGTGAAACGGAGGCAGTGGGTTTATTTATTTTTATTGTGTTCATTGCCCAGGTGTGGCATCAAGATACAGGAAACTTTGGTATAGATGTTATAGATAAATCATGAATGCTCTTGTTACATACATCACTCTAGTGCGCGTGCCCAATACATATTCATGCATATAGACTTACATACCTATACACTTTTATACATATGAACTTCCTGTTCTCTTCTGCGGAAGAGGAAACTTTAAGCAGGTGTCGAAAAATCACCAAGCAGTTGCATTGCGATTTCTCCTTTCCTAGAATAGAATAAGAAACTTTATACATTTCAGGCCTGAGTTGTTGGGCCATAGATAGATTTTGGAAGTACATACTCAATGAGTATTGTGACATTTTACTGCACTGCCTAAAAGTGTTTCTTATTTAGCAATAGTACTTACTGAGGCTGTGACCATTTTTGCAAAAGAAAAGACATTATTCTACAAATGCATTACCTTCAAAATGTTATGCGTGTGATTGGCTTCAGGAAGTCCTCCGAATGACAGCAGAATTTTCCATGCCTTTCACTGTTACCTTTAACAAGATCATTGCTGAGAACTCCATGCCTAATGGTTTGGCACCTTACATTGCTGACAGCTCTCAGTAAGTTTGAGTTCTCCCACGCACTCTTCCCCCCCCCCCGATATAACATGAGTAGCTACTCTGATAAAGTACCAGCATATAATAGGAATCTTTGAGGGTTGGGGGCTAGCTCATAGAAAAGAAAAGTTCTTAGCAGAGTCCAATGTCAAAAAATGTTGATTGCACAATATGCATAATAGTAAAGAGAAGAGAAAACAATTCACGCTACTCCTACGAAGGACACTCTTCCCATTTTAGATCAACTGGTGCAGAATGAAGCTGCATGGGGAGTAAATGGTGCCAGATATACTACTACATGAGCATCTGATTGGTTACTGATATATTTACGGGTTCAGTTCAAGTTGCTGACTGTCACCTTTAAAGCCCTGCTTCACGGCTTGGGATCAGGTTATCTGAGGGGCCACTTTTTTTTTTCCCAAGAGCTTCTACCTGTCCATTTTGATCTAACAGATTGGGCATGAGTGTCGACTCATAAAGACGAGAACACGAGCCTTTTCTGCAGTTGTTCCTGTTCTGTGGAATGGCATCCTCTCCAAGATTAAAATGGCCCCAAGTCTATTAGCCTTTCCTAAAACTCTTAAAAAAAAACAAAACTGGGTGTGTTTTTGAGCCTGGGGAGCTGAATGTGCTAAGGGCCCTGTTTCCTGGCTTTATTGTTAACTGGTCATGTATCTTGGCTGCTGTGTGTATTTATTTGGGATGTTTTTAAATAGTTTTTATTGTTTTAAAATGTTTCATTGTTTTAATTGTAGTATATTTTTTTGAATTGTAAGCCACCCAGAATCATTGATTGAGATGGACAGCTATAGAAAAGGAGGGAGGGAGGGAGGGAGGGAGGAAGGAAGGAAGGAAGGAAGGAAGGAAGGAAGGAAGGAAGGAAGGAAGGAAGGAAGGAAGGAACTCATTCGCATTTATTTAATGTGTAAACTAAATAAAAAATAGACACAATATTCTTGTGGCAAATGGATAAACTTTTTAAAGATAAATATATATTTATATTTCTCTTTCTTGGTTACCTTCTTTCCCATTTATTTAGTATTCACCAAGGTGTTCATATCTCTTTATGAAATCACAATTCTGGTAACAAAGCAAACAAAATTTCTAAAAACTTCCTGTAGAAATGAGTCACCTGATAGAAGCGGGTTTGACATTATTTAGGGGAAATCTTCATGTAAATTTTTCAAAGGACTCCATCAATGTTGCCAACTTAACATTTCTTTTTGTAAACTATTTCATTGTCATTTTGAATTTTTAGTTAGATAAGCTATTTCTGCTTCAATACAATCCCAAATAATAGATGTTGAATTACAAAGCAGCTATCTATAACTTATAGATATATATTTGAAAATTTATAGATCATCAACATGCCAGAAATGTTCCACATTTATATAAATTCAAGATAAAATAAAAAATAAGTACTGTAACTTGATAACCATTAAACTTTTCACTGTAAATAGCATATAGTTCAAATTGCTGAGTGTTTAGTAAACAAATGGAACCAAGCAGAGTTACAAAAGCAACTTCTCTTAAATGAGGGTAAGAGATCATCCCTTTAAATATCACAAAACCGTCACAATCCCACCACCTTCAAAAGCCTGAAAGATTTTGTTAGATCAGTCTAATCTGACAATCAATTTTGTGTCTTGCATTAAAAAATTTCCAGTATAATTGCTTGCAACATAATAATCTTGAGCTTTTCTTTGTCCTACAAGGGAAGATTTTTGTTCTGGTATAAGATTTTAGAAAAATACTTTCTTACTAATTCTATCATATTTCTTTTGACATAAATGGAGATTGCTTCATTTTTTAGATATGATCATCATCATATTTGTCAAACAGTGACCTAAATCCTGAATGAGATTATTATGAGTGAGGCCTATCTTTTAGTAGAAAGTGGGAGTAAATATTTTCAGTTATAGTCAAGACTATAACTACTGATGGCTCATAATTTTCAGGAAATCTTCGTTCCCTCCAGAATATAAGAATAGTGTTTGATTAACATTAGATGCACATTTATTAGCTTCAAGCACATTAGGGTGGCTGATTTCAAATACAATCAATTTCACATTTTAAATACAGCCCATTATATCCTTAACTTAAACCAAATGTACCAGCAAGCAAAGTTAATATTAAAAGTCCATGTTTTGCATTTATATTTCAAAACTGAATTCACATATCACTGAAGAGAAAGTTCTAAGGCATTCACTGTAATAACTGGTTATTATAATTTATTTGTAATATATAATCATGTTTGTCTGGGTAACATTGATTTTTGAGCGTTGTAGAAACAGATAAGAAATCCCCCTCTGTTTCAAAGTGTTTGCATTCACAAAAGAATATGTATGCCCAGAAGAACATATTTTAATTATAGTGTATGTTGTAGCCAGTTTCAATCATTAAAATCCATCAGCAACTATCAAATGTATGCATGAAAAAGAGGTTTGATCATTTTTAGTTTTAATCTAATTGTCTATAAGGATTGGTCAAACTTTTAAAAGAAAAGAAACTGTCATGTTTCATTTGATTAAATAAACAAACTGGTATTTAACGAATTTACATTTTCGACGAGAAGTGAACAATCCTGATGAGAGATAAATGTAGATTATATAATGCCTATGAGGATTTTTTTAATGTTTTTTTTTCCTATGGAAGCAAAATGTAAATATTGAAACATTATTGGGAATAACTCAGCTAGAGCTATGCACTTTTAAGAGGTAAGTCAAACATGTGCTTAATTCTGTCATGGGAATCAGTGGTTCATAAATATATTGAACTTTGACTGAATTGTGTTCTGTGTTGGGCGTGAACATTTTGCTGGATTCATGGAGTCCAATCCAACCAAAGCATATTTATTTACAGTTCTCTGAAATCTGAAACTTTTGTTAGCCATTCTGGCATTACAAATCATTTTGAAGCTACGTAGGATGGGAGCTTGATAAAAGCTCCCTTTTTTTCACAACAGGACTAAAATGGCTCACAAAAACATTTCAAAGGCTGGAAATATTAATAGACTGTTAACATTAACTCATATTTGCTGAGTTTTAAAGTGGGAAATGGTCACTTGCTTCCATTTCCAGTTGAATCAATAGACTTAGGCCATGATATGCTGAAGTTACCAAGATCAATTTTTTCCCTTTGTTTTTATCATTACATGTAACATGTAAGTCAGAGCAAAACAGAAATAGTCCATTCCCTGAGATATTTGTTGGACTTTGTCAGAAGAATAATTAGGTCTGGGTAACTTATTTGGGGGTTTGAGGAAGTTTGAGTAAAAGATTTTCCCCGTTTTCTTTTTTTTTTACTTGATTAATTTACTTTCACTTTGACCGTCAATTATCTAGTGGAGACACTCAGTCCATAGGGGATTCTGTTAATGTTTTAAGGGAAGACGGAAACAGTTTGAAGAATAAAATATATTTTGATATAAAACTTCTCACAACTTCAAGGTAGTTTTGGGATGAGTCTTAACAAATAATGGGAGAAGACCTTAAAGGAAGTGGGACTACTGTCTTTTCGTTTTTATAACACATTTTCTGATCCCTGGGTTTTCTTTTCTCCTGCTTGGAAAGTTAGATAATTCATCCAAAAGGTCAAAACTGAAAATGTTTGTAATCGGGTTGAGGAATGCATAAAATTACGTTGTGCTGCATGTGGGTTTAGGACAGCAAGTTTCCCATCTTAGTATTGGAAAAGAAAAATAAAGAGCATATCCTGGATTCTTTTCAGGCAGAGGGAAATAATTATGTAAAATTAAAATGAAGTCATGTGTAATAAAGGGGGGGGGAAATGTAGGGTCCGCCCAAAGTCCCATGCATGCTGCAAATTTTACTATTTAACGCTTTGCATACATATGCTTTTGTTCACGTATTTACAGTATACATACATTCTGTCCATTGATATACATTGGAAAGTACAGTTCAACTGAGCGTAGAGGTTGTAGTCTCCATTATTGTTAGAGGACCACGTGGCTGGGTTACGGCCTGTGCTTCCTAGCAACTTAGGCGTGAGATTGGCCCAAAAGCTACACAGTGCGGAATGTGGGTTCTGTGGTTCAGAATTGAATTCCAGGCTATATTGATACTGAGTCAGATTGATGGTATTGGTTTGCACCTAAAGAGTCCTAAATAATTCAGAACCAGTTTCAGAACATTCAAGATCTCCATTTAAATCAGTTTACCTCAGGGTCCGTGAGGTACTGCTGTTCGTGTTATGGTTTGCAGATTGTGGCTTGGTAGCAGGCCAGGAAAAAAAAGTATTGTGGATTGATAGCAGGAATGGTGGACTCCAAAACATGTAGGTCCTGAGCCATATAGAGCTTTATAGGTAGTAACCAGTGGTGGGATTCAAATATGTGAACAACCAGTTCTCTGCATGGATGCTGCTTCCGGAAGTCCATTCTGGGCCTGGGGAACAAAAAATTAGCTACCGGTTCTGTCGAAATGGTGCAAACTGGCTGAATCCCACCACTGGTAGTAACCATGACCCTGAATCTATTTGGAAACCACTGACAACCAGTGTAGCTTTAACAGAGGTCTAATGTGCAGTATCACCATCAACTACTGAGTATGGACACAGCTGCATTCTTCCATACCTAGTAGGATCTTGGTAGAGACTACAAAGATGTGGGTGAACACATTTTCTGGTCCTGCAACTATGTGAAAGGACCTACCTCAGTTACTACAAACTGCAGGGTCTTCGTTCTTTCCCTCTAGGGCTAGCAGAGCATTTTGGCAGTGAAGGATTTTTGTCTCAGTGATTAAGAAGAAAGTGTGATAGAGTAACCAGCTACTGCCCGCCTGTGTCCTCCTATCAATGAAAAAGGGAACATGAATCTTCTGCCAAAGTGAGTAGGATGTGAGCTACTTTAACACCTCGCCTGAGTACCTGGGGGTCCATATTTTAATTGTAGGAGTTGGTTCGGTAATTGATACCTGAGGGATTCATTTAGCTAGCTAGAATTGTAATCACAAGCTGGAAATGCTCATTTCCAGTGCCTCATTGCTTTGAAGGGGAGAGAACATATACGCTTTTATGCTCTTTTCCAAAAATGTATGGTTTGCTTTATTACAGAAGCACAGAGGATTGCATAAGCTCTGTCTTAAAATAGATAAATACCATAATATTGCAAGACTTGATCGCTAGCTGTGCACTAAGGCTATTAGCTCACTGACTAATAGGCTGCCCCCATTATGCAAAGTCTGCCTGTCACTAAGAAGCTAATATCTTTTCCTCCTTAAAAAAAAAAAAAAGATAGCCATGTTTTGTAAATATTCAATTCATCTCCTTTAATGTTTCCTGGAGAATTCTTTTCTTTGAGTAGAAGAGCAAGCTGTGCCATCCAAAGTATTTGAGGAGAAGAAAGCAGCCTTTTGATTTACAAGAGCAACTGCTTAATGTGCATTTTAGTGATTGCTTTGACTTTCAGGAAATGTCTGTACATTTGAAAGAGCCTCTGAAGAATTTTCGTTCAGAAATAACATTTACCATAAACCACAAAGCAGCAAGAAGAGAAGCCAAGTTCCCAAATACCTCTGTTGCACAGATCCTTATCTATTCTTGTTTTTGGAAGACTGTATAACATCCATGAAAATGTGGCAATTTCAGAAGGCTAGGGATCCTGTCAGATGTGAAGTAATGCCATTCATCTTTGGAATAATATATCTGGGCTGCAAAAATCAAAACAAACTCTAGGGGGACCACAGTGTTAGTTCTCTGCTGCCATCTAGTGATCATCCTACATTCTGCATACCAATCTGGTTTGCTTCCTAAAATGCATAAGTTTAAATATAAATAGAATTCACAAAAGAGGAAGAAGGAAACAGAGATGTTGGGGAAGATTTAAGTCTGGTTCAGAACTATTGGGAAGACTTTGTGGCTTGAATCAACTTACTCCAATCTGGGCTCTGTGAAATCTCTTTCTGACTGTCCATGCCTTGAACAAAAACCCTGAAGATTTCCCAGCCCTGTGAGTGCTGTCATGTTATCTATTTTAAACCCTAAATTCTGCACCTCGTCTATGTGAAGTATAGTGTGGCTACCATGCTGGGAAGAAAGATGAAGCCAATGGCAGATATATATGATTGGCACACCTTTCTGCCATGAATCTGCTACTAGAGGTTGCATGCTTTGTAGAAATATCAACAAACCTAATTACCATTTTCTATGAAATTGGCTGAGATGAGCTCAGACTAAATTACAAAGCAATAAACAATTAGCACCTGTATTTCCAAAGCCTTCCAGGGACTATAAAAGTTATTTAGGTTGCAGTTCAAAGATTAAGTCTGGTAATGAATGCATTATTTCAAGCAGTGATGATGGAGTTACAGCAAGTCCTTGGTTTAAGGATGACCCATAATTAAGAACATAGCTCAATTTCATTTGAGTTAAATAGGCAATGATTCCAATTGAATGCATATTACATATTACTTATGCAGTATTATGCAATAATACTGTTCTGGCCTACATACACATTCGATAGGCTTTGGAAACAGAACACAGTTTTAAACTGGGGACTATCTGTACTTTACAAGACACTGTCTAAAATGCCTCTTGGCCATTCACCCCCCCCAAAAAACCCCAAGTCTCCTCCATCTGTAAAATGGATCTCATAAAATCAGATCAGCTTATTTACTTTTGTCCTAGGAGAGTGACAGAAAGCGATTCCTTCCATCTCCCTTGCATTTCATTTCAGTGGTGCAATTCAGTAATTATAAACTTAATGGTTCCCTACCAGTTCCCTCCTTAACATGTTAAGATTCATTTCTTTCAAAATGTTGGGGAGTCCTGCTCCTCCTGTTGAATGAGCCCCAATCTTCTATTTCAAAGACCTATCATAAAGATACTATTTTGTCCATTGCACATTCTTTCAACATCCATGGCACCATAATGACTCCTCCTATGGGATGATTTTTCTGTATCATTTCATCTGGTGATTAAGACATTCGTGTTTTTTTCCGCCTGTGGAGTTCACCATCCTAGCTATGGATTATGACACCCAAGTGGGGAATCCCTTCCTGCTGTCAGAGGCAAATGCTTTAGGAGCATGAGTTTGTAATTTTCAGACACTTGCAGTAGCTTTCATGTTCCTCTTGAACGTCTGGTGGTGAAACTGTTCCTCCATCAATGACAGATGCTGCTCATGTTTTTATCAAAATGGACAAATGTTCATTGCTTGTAATTAAGTCAAATCTTCTGTTTAATAATTTTCCTGGTTGCCCAGAACAACCTGGAATTCCATATAGGTGTGTGACCAGGCTAACAGAGAAAAGAATGGGATATTTATATTTTGCTTGCTGCTAAATTTCCTTGGTGATTTTCCATGATTGGTGGAGAACAGATAGGTGAGTATTTGATCCCACTCATTTAAAAGAAATACCTTGTTTAACCCATTACCTTCCTAAACTAGCAACTTGCTGGCTTAAAGAAATTAGATTTAGCTCTTGTATGGATTCTTGCCAGGCTTGTGAATTTTTGTTGCAGGCTAATCATTTTGGTGGGCTCATTTACAAGGCTGGATTAAAGGGCTTGGACTTTTCTGTTAAATGGTGAAATTCAAAATGGTTGTGTGACTGCTTTAGAAAATAAGCACCAGCCCCACAAACATCTTACTTCACTCAGGAAATCTCATTTGATGTTTGTAGAATTGCTTTGCTTCAATCATGGTCACTCTTTCCTACTTTCTATTTTTCATATGTTTGTGTCTTAGTCGGTTTACTTTATCATAAATTCAAATCAACCTAAGTTTCCCTCACATTCAAAAGCAGTGACTTTTGATAGTGCATTTCAACAGTAGCCCACTATGGAATTTGTATTGGTTTCACAAAAGGTTAGTAAAATGCAAGTATTATTAAGAATCTTAGAAAACAGTCGAATGTAGGAAGCTTCTCTCACACTACTATTTTTAACTGATTTGCTTTGAAATTTTGCTTAAAGTCAGCTTTGACTAATACTAACTATGCCATAAAACAAAAACAGCATTTTGTATTTTTCTGACTGATCTTAATATATGTATGGTCGTACCAATTTATTTCTGGAGTATCTGGGATGATTACTGCTAAAATAGAAATTAAGAGTTCTAATGCAAAAAGCAAATTCTGTTTCCCTCATATTTAATAGTTCCACACAATAATCCTTTTCCACGCAAATCTTTTTCTTGATGCAATTTATATTTTTCTTATGACTGCTAGTTTATACTGCCCAAAATATAATACCAGTGCAATTTTAGGAAGATCCTAATTATTCCCTTCCCTTGATTTGATAGCAGTTTAATTAGAACAGATGTACATGGCATGCTAGTTGTTGCATCTACCGGGTGGAACAAATGTGATGTAGGGGTGAAGATTTTGGAATAAGGTGAGGAGATCCAGGTTCAAGTCCATCCTCAGCCATGGAAGTTCATTGGGGAACTTTGGGCAGAGGGACTCTCTTCCAGGCCAAACTATTTTTCAGGGCAGTTGCTGTCGGGGGAAATAGTAGGAAGATGCACTTGTCTTACCATCTTGAGCTCTTGCAGGAAAGGAGGGATAGAAATCCACAAAACTAATTAATTAAAGCCCAATCACCATGTTAATAATGCCTCAGATTACAATCCCAGATTTATAAAGAGCCATTTAAAGCCTAGACCTGGTAAAGAACCTTTTGAAATTTGAGATATTATTGGTTCTCTTTTTCCCCTCCCAATTAAGCTTGAATGATGCTCAATAGAGATGGAAAAGCTACAGGTCAGTAGTAGAAAAGGATTTTGCCTGGAGAAAGCAGTGGTCTCTGTCCCTGGAATCTGCTGTGGGAAATGATTCTCATCTGAACTACCATTATTTAGTGAAAAGATTCTACTAGAGCAGGGATCTCCAAACTTGGCAACTTTAAGACTTGTGGACTTCAACTTTCCACAAGTCTTAAAGTTGCCACGTTTGGAGACCTCTGTACTGGAGGGACCAGTATAAATTGAAAAAAGGCAAAAGGGCTAATACAAGTAGTACATAGTCTGGACATAATCCATCTTGCTCAGATTGCTTCCTCCATCCACAAAGGCATAGAAAAGGAGAGTTCTCAATGAATAGCAAGAACTACCAAAGGCATGTGTTGATGGAAATGATTTCTCCACGTGGAACAATTGTCAGGATGCTGCAGTGAGTGTATACACACACCCCATTCTGCCTTTCCCTCTTATTCTTCTTTTCGTTTGTATTTTGCACAGCCCTTCAGTTGCCCAAAACTGGTGGCAAGGTTTCCTGCCACTTTGAGTTAGAAACTTCGTAAGACCTTTCATCTTCAAGTATTATGTAGAAAACCAAAGAACGATTTAATTTTTTAAAAAAAACTCCCTTCCAAAACCCAGTGGGTGGGCGTAGGAAACATATTTTTAAATCCTGGCCTCACCCAGATGTGTAATGCATCTTAGACCCACTTGCTATCCTTGCTCTACTCACTGGGGTCTTTTCCCTCTCTGGAAGAGTCCTTGGCTATGTAAAGTGTTCCTACCTCTGCCTTAAATGGAAAAACAGGGAAATGGTGTTATCCTACTTCATCAGGTAGGATGAAGGATTCTCCAAAAAAGGATGCCTGTTCAAATGTGCCACACCTAAAAGTAAGGGGTAAAAAAAACACAGGAGTAGTTTAATTTAGATGGCCAGCTGAAGCTTGTACAATCTTGACTGAATCCCAGTTCAATTGAAAAAGAAATAGGGTGATAAAATTGTAATTCGGTGTTGTGGGTGGGGATCCCATGTTTTAAAATTAATTTTTTAAAAAAAAAAAACTATATGCACATTAAAAAAAATCTAATGCCTTTGGAAAAAGTTATACCATGGCTGTTCTCCTGATATGCTGATTTTTTTTTTTATAAACTGGCTTTTTTTAAATTAGAAAATACTGAATCTTACCATTTTCCACGATACTTTTGAATGTTTATATCCCAGTTCCAAGGTGGTGCACAAAAGAAAATTATAATAATAATGTAAATTATTAATATCACAGGTAATAAAATATGACAGACAACTTAAATCTCTTAAGGATTTTTCAGGTGATGCTTGATAAAATAGGATTACTATTTTTGGGCTGCAAAATCCTGGACTTTTCATGAGATGTTAGCAAAGCCATACAAAGAGTTCTAACATTTTGCTGACATCTAGTAACTCTCCAGATTGTTGCAGCCTAGATAATGGCGGCTTTAGGAGATAATAAGAAAAGGCATGATAGAGGTTACTGGGAAGGGCACTGGCAGTTGTAAACATTTGCTAAAAAAAAAAAAACTTCTTTTAAATTAATGCCCAGACTTGTGTACTCTGAAGTGGCACAGTCTTGAAGCACATTCATCTGTTTCAGAGTTTATTAACCTTAGCAACTTTAAAACATGTAAACTTCAGCTTGCTGGCTAGGGAATTATGGGAGTTGAAGTCCACACATCTTAACATTATCAAGGTTAAGGTCTGTCTGAACCAACTGGATGTCTTCATGTCTGTAGGTGTACAATTTAAAAAGTATTTGACCACATTATGAAACTATAGTAAGTTTCTCCATAATTCAGGGGCAAACCTTGATTAAAACACTGGTTTGCTTAAAAGTACATAGCTTTGCATCTTGAGATATGTGTGCAAGAATACTAAGTTTAAAAAAGAGAGAGAGAGAGAGACGAAGGGGCACATCATTTGATACCAGCTTTCAGTAAATTTTGAAGATAATGCTCAATGAAAGATATATGATGTCCAAATTCTGCGTTCAGTCTGCAGTTCTGAGGCATTCTAGAATTCACACAACTGGCCAATCCCCAACTTCAAAATGGCCTTCAAAGGAGGCATGGCAAGGAAAGGAGGAACTTCATAGGGAAAGAGTTTGGCTAAATGAATTCCCTGTTATTGCTGGCAGTTAGAAGGTTAAAAATTAAAAAGCAATCAGTAGAATCATGCTGCACTGAAGCGTCTCAAATGTCAGGTGTTATGAAATGTACTTTTTTTCTTCCGATTATTGTCTAAGGGGGAAAATATTTAGACAAAAATGAGCCAAGGAACTGAATAAACAATCAGCGTAACATACATTAATACGATACCAAATTAATCATTGGAAGGAAGGGATATAAAGCACATCTTTTCTTACAGTATGTAAAAAAGTGAGCATGGAGACTGATTTTTGCTATTGTGAGGGAATCTTCTCTCTCTCTCTCTCTCTCTCTCTCTCTCTCTCTCTCTCTCTCTCTCTCTCTCTCTTTCTCTCCCTCTCTCCATTTCTTTCACTAATTATCCTTTTTCAGTGTAAAAATATATATATATTTTCCTCAATTCCTCTGGGAAAGGATTCTTATTATTAACATTTTTGCCGTTTATATTGTTCTCTCTTTTTTTGCCAATTTTTTTAAAACAAACCCAGCCCTGCTATAATCTGAAATTTTTCACCTTCACCTTCAGCCACTGATATTTGCTTTTCAACAAAAAACTGTTTTAATTGTACCATTGTTCTGCTAAATCCCTTTTGTCTATGTCCTTCAAAAATTGTTGGTTAATTAATGACAAAAAAAAAAAAAAGCTGAAAAGCACATTGTTGTTATTTATTTGTATGTTTGAATTGTCTTACCAGAAAACAAGGTTATGAATTTCATCAGTTGAAATGCAAAAATTAAAATAAAACAACCTTTGCTACAAAAATAAAGATTAATAAAAATGACATCATTTTTCCTATGTGTCAGCTTGCCATTTTTTGAAAAGCAAAAAAAAATAATGTTTGTATAGTTGCTTCCTTACACCCTACCCCAATCTGGTTAATCTCCACATTTTGGGGAAATTCCGTTCCAAGAATTCCCTATAGCCAGGCCACTGCTGAGAATTCTATACTATGCATGCCGCTAAAGAGTTCTCAGGATGAAGAAGAGTCTTTATCAGAATCCCATAGGAGAGATCCTAAGCACGGGAATCAAGTCAGCTGATGGGAACTTGCAGCCATCATCTTCCTGTCTTAGAGTGCTAGGATCCTTTGATAACTGAAAATCCGGGAGTGGGGGGAAGGAAGAAGAGACACAGCAACCCACCTTTTTAAGGTAGTAAAGCAGTGGTGGGATTCAGCCAGTCCATACCACTTCGGCAGAACCGGTAGCTAATTTTTTGTTGCCTAGGCCCAGAACGGACTTCCGGAAGCGGCATCCACACAGAGAACCGGTTGTTCACATATTTGAATCCCGCCACTCTAGTAAAGTAACAACAATTAAAGCAGTGTAAAGCGTTTGGAATTGGAGTGCTGTGGAATGGCACGAGGGGAACCGTTAGCCTCAAAGTATTAAGGCCATGTTTGGGAATAGAAACATAGTTGCTTCCCATGGCAATTTCCTGCATGCATAAATTTTCTATTGGGACCAAGAAGAGCTACATGCACATGGAAGGGGAAGCAAGCAGGTTCATGGATCTATTATCCCCAGCCTATTAGCAGAGGCTGAATTTTGTCTCCAGTGTGTATGTGCACAAGTGTGTACAGGTGGATATAGGTAGTCCTCAATGTATAACCACGTTTGAGCCCAAAATTTCTATTGCTAAGGGAGACCCTTGTTAAGTGAGTTTGGCTCCATTTTACAATCTTTTACTTCACTAGCAGTACTCCTTTGGCATCTTCACATTTCTATGGCACCATTTCTGGTGTGGTGTAGGTTCACGATAATGCTCGCCCGCACACCGCTAGACGCACCCAAGAACTTTTGAAGCAGTTCCGTTGGGGTGTTTTTCATCACACACACACCCCATAGCCCAGATTTGGCACCCAGTGACTACTACTAAGGAATTTCAAACCTTGTAAGACGTTATGACGTGCCTCAGTTTGAACGGCGGTTGTGTCAAAAAGTAATGTGATGTTGTAGTTTTCTAATGTGTATAGTAAAAGTTCTGTATCTGCAAGTGTCAGTCATTGATAACCAAATGGACGTTTATTTCTGAATTGCCCTCATACATACACACACACACACACACACACACATATTGTTCGACGTTACAACAGCACTGAAAAAACTGACTTATGACCATTTTTCACATGATCCTTGAAGCATCCCCACAGACACGTATTCAAAATTCAGACACTTGGCAACTGACTCGTGTTTATGACAGTTGTAATGAAAATATTCATACACATATTACATATCAGAACTAGAGAAATAATTAGAGACA
Source organism: Azemiops feae (assembly GCA_023970755.1). NCBI lineage: Eukaryota > Metazoa > Chordata > Lepidosauria > Squamata > Viperidae > Azemiops > Azemiops feae. The sequence continues at coordinate 177,094 of JALGBA010000920.1, read as the reverse complement.
TGCGGAACTACAGGTTGTCCTTGAGATACAGGTCACTTAACAAATGTTCAGAGTTACAAGAGACACCCTCAGATTACATACAACGCTGTTTCAAAGTTATAACGGCTGTAATGCTATTGTAGTCATTCACTCTTACAATTGATCACAGGGACGCTGCAGCACTCCCCCTCCCCTTCTCTCACATCCCTCTCTCGAGGGATATCTCTAGGGGAGATCAAAAAATGTCAATATGCAACTATGTGATGAAACCTTTCTGCAATGCATGTAAAAAGATTAGGGCTTTGTTCCATTTCAAGCATTATCTTGATTTTTTTTTTAATTGTTTTGGAGTTTACCTGCAGACATCCCTACCTTCAGCTTTCTCTTTCTTTATCTCTTTCCTCCTGTTCTTCCCATTCACTTTTCTTTCTTTGCTATGATATAAATCTCATTGGTGCATCCGACTCTTTCCATCTTGTTTTCCTTGAAAACTTTTAATGTGTGTTGCATGTGATCAAGAGGGCAAAGAATCTCATGTGTCTATCTTCGTTGTCTTTCTTTGTGTTAGCTTGTGTTGGGACATGAGTCCATTCAGATGCTGCCCCCGAGAGTGAGGCCTAGGTTTGGTTGTTCTAACAAACAAGCACAATATTAACAATGGCTGCCTTCCTGTTAAAACAAAGCAATTTTGGAGTTTGTTTCTGGAAATTCATCTCACCCTTCGCTGATTTAGAAAGTGATCAGCCAAGCGGCAGCTTCAAATTCTAAAGCCGAGAGCTTAATGCATTATTTAGATTTCCAATTAAACATCTGCATGGTAAATAGTGACAAGGTTCACCTCCCCCCTCAGTGTTTTTGTTATCTTTGCCATGCAACATGCATTATTAATGCAATCTTTCGGTTTAACTGTCCCGCTTGATGGTAGCCAAGCTGCTGTGCCCTGCTCCATAAAGCAGATCTTCAGCAACCCTGAAGGAGGTTTTGTTCCGGGTCAAAGGGCTTGACACTCAAATCTGCAGATAGGCATGCAACTGAATAGATGTTACACAACCCAGCAGATCTCAGACTAGCCACTGTGTTTGGGAAATAAGTTTTTTTTTCCCCTGAGAACAGTCATGACACTTTTAGGGATGTGGCTTTCCCCACCACTCTGTCTTTCTCCGAGGGGGGACATGATAGCAGTGTTCCAATATCTCAGGGGCTGCCACAAAGAAGAGGGAGTCAAGCTATTCTCCAAAGCGCCTGAAGGCAGGAAAAGAAGCAACGGATGGAAACTAATCAAGGAGAGAAGCAACCTAGAACTAAGGAGAAACTTCCTGACTGTTAGAACAATTAACCAGTGGAACAACCTGCCTCCAAAAGCTGTGAATGCTCCAACACTGGAAGTTTTTAAGAAGAGACTGGACAGCCATTTGTCAGAAATGGTATAGGGTTTTCTGCCTGAGCAGGGGGTTGGACTAGATGACCTCCAAGGTCCCTTCCAACATTATTATTATTATCATTATTATTATTATTATTATTATTATTATTATTATTATTATTATTATTATTATTATTATTATTATTATTATTATTATTATTATTATTATTGTTGTTGTTGTTGTTGTTGTTGTTATTGTTATTATTATTATTATTATTATTATTATATTCTGGATTATATAGTTGGGGTGAACTCAGTCGTCTTATTTTGTTGTTTATTTTTTCAAGCACCCAAGCACATTGATGGTAATTTGAACAATCCTGTGGAAGAGATAACCCCTGAATCCCCAAACTGTAAGAAAGCAGATCATATTCCTTATTTGTAAATAATACTGTACCAGAAACTGCCTCACAATTTCTCAGAAGTTTTACTTCTCAATAAAAGAGGCATCTTTTAGCTATTTCTTTTTTTTGTTTTGTTTAGAATTTCTTTGAAGTTTACTTTAGTGAGAGAGGGAGAATGACAGACGGTGGTGCTGCTGCTGCCGATTGCATTGCTTTCTCACAAACGTCTTTTCCATCATTATGAAACCTCCTTAGTGGCTTATACTTCCAAGTCTGAAAAAGTCCAGTGAAACAAAACCTTCATGCTACCTTTCCCTGGTATTTACACACAGAATAACAACGTTGGAAGGGACCTTGGAGGTTTTCTAAGTCCAACCCCCTCCTCAAGCAGGAAACCCAGTGGTGGGATTCAGCCAGTTTGCACCACTTCGGCAGAACTGGTAGCTAATTTTTTGTTGCCCAGGCCCAGAATGGACTTCCGGAAACGGCATCCACACAGAGAACTGGTTATTCACATTTTTGAATCCCACCACCCTATATACCTGGACAGACAAATGGCTGTCCAGTCTCAACCCAAGTGTCAATAACTAAGGAGACCACAAATACAAGAAAATCACGCTCCATTCATCCAAATTCTCTTTAAAAAAAACTTTAAAAACAGTTTCTCTTTTCTCAGGTAAGAATGTAAGGGAAAAATGAAAGAGAATCTTCCTCTGTGGTACTACTTATAAACATAAAGAGATCGTAATGGCAATGTTATTTCTTCCCTCATTTTACAAAGTATTATCTTTTGTTTCCTCTTTCAGCAATGCAATCCTGTGTATAGCTCGACAGAGATAAGTCCCACTGAGAGCAATGAATCTTCCTCCCTGGGAATTACAATCTTTTGCCATCTTTATTTATTATACCTTGTCTATCTCATTGACAGACAGTAAGAGATTTTGGAGAAGATTCAAAATGTGCATTTCTCTTGTCTTGACTTAAAGATGGCCCTTGTTGTACTCTCCTCAACATTAATTAAATTATTATTTTAAAAACAGTTTTTTTTCGAGCCCGCCATTGCTACAGATCTCAAATCAGCATTCACCTGTGTAAAGCACACTGTCGCAAGAAACTAACCATAGAATTTCAACTAACCATTTTACCTCTCCTCATACTATCTTGGGTGAGTGGGAAACCTACTCCAGTGTAGAAACTTCTTGCAACTGCAATTTTGTGACTACCTTCTAGCATCTTTGTCAGGTATGGGCAGTCTGAAACTTCAGGGGTGCTTCTACCCCCACCCCCATATTTTCTTAATGCAGCCAATGAAGCCACTTCTAATTCCATCTGCTGAAAACAGTTTTCTGGCAGTTTTCTGGAAAAGAAATAAAAACTGTGCTGTAAGCTTATTTTTGTTATTGAAACCAAGGAAGCCCTCCTCACACACACATTCACACACCCAGTTCCACCTATATCGTTCTGGCCCCATTCACTTTGTAGACTTCAGATCTTCTTAAACATCCGACGATTTTTCTGCAGTTCAGGATCAACAAACACCATTTAATACAATCAGACACAGCAAGCAGGTTCATGGATGATTGTCGTGTTTGTGTTAATTGTGTCCTGCCATCTTTGCTTTGGTCTTCCATCCAGCATTGGTCATCAGTGTTAAAGTAGCAGGCAGTGCAGGCAAGTGCTACTCAAAGAACGTGGCCACCACGGTTAAGTGTTTTTCCTGCATTTTCTCTTGTTGGTGCAATTCCTATCTGCTGCCAGACTGGACCATTGTTGAAGAGAAATGCCTAATGACCAATGGTGCATGCGCATCTCCATGACATGCAAAGGGATCAGCACTTTTGGTGGTTGGCCAGGCCTTTGCACCGTATGGTGCTACTGGATGGACCATCCTTTTATATACATTTGATTTTAGGTGTGTTAACATACTCCGATCGCAGAGCACTCCAGTAATCTCCTTCCACAGCAAACCTATTGTATTCACCTTTGCGTACACTATCTCATTAATGCTGCTGTCACTTTGCACATGGGATCCTATTTAATGGAAGAGGTTTGATTTCACTAGATCTTTGCTACTGACCTGGATGGTGGAGTTACTCAGACCAGTCTCTAGATACTCCAACTTATTGGTGTTGAGGCGCAAATCGAATTGGCTATGAATTTGCAGACCCCAGATGCCCAATTTTAAGCATGGATTTCGGCCACTGAATGTTGCCCTTTGCCGATCTTGCCTCTTGCTGCCTTATCCAGGGAAAGGTTAAGCACTACTCATATATTCCTCTGAATTTCTCTGGGACAAAATTGGGACCAGAATGGTTAGCACTGCTAGGTCCCCATCCATGCAAGCCTTGCCCCCATCAGCTTCTCTACTGTGATGTGTTGAATGGCAGGGAAAGGAGGTGGGTTCTATGAACATCCACCCCAATAGAACCACCTGATCAAAGCCCCGCCTCTCTGTTACATGACTAGCCCAGGAAGTGCACATTGAAAAGGGGCGAAGCTTCAATCACGTAGTTTCAACCACCATATTGGCTTTCTCTAACTCCCCCTGTGGACACCTCTGGTTGGGCTTGTTGTCCAGGCATCATGCATGGAAGAACCCCACCAAATATAAGTTCCAACATTTGAAAATATAATCTCAGTCTGTTAAGGTGGGATCAACAAAACTCTTCCAGTATTTTGATCTACCTCACATTCTATGATTTTGTTTTTTAAGTTCAGTGTGGGGGTTAAAGGGAGGGAGGAATTATACTGACAGAAGTTGCAAGGAAAGAAGGCAGGAGAATCTGCCATTTGACCTCTTGATATCTAAAAAAAAATAATCTGCATTTCTACTTAAAACTCTCTTACAGATCTAGGTATTTAGCCTATCCAACCCCGGGCCAACATCCCAGGGTCATAAGGAGCAGGCCGAGTATTTGAATAATTACAGAGCCTGCATATAATCAAGAACTGCACCACTGTGCCTTCTCTTTAGCAGCAGTACCACCACAGCAATTTGTCTGTCCCTCCCAATGATCCCCCATCATGCCACCTTGTGATTCTTCCACTTTTCCTTCCTATACTTATCAGACTTCATTATTTCAAAGAACCATTTAAACTTCAGCTGTGCCGAACAGGTTTCCCCCCCACCCCAGTGTTCTGAACCCTCACACTGAAGTTGATGGAAAGGAAATTGGCTTCAGATTGTTTTCCCAACAGAGAAGAAAGTGAAGAGGAAGTTCTCATAAGGTTCTTGCGCTTTCTTTCCCGATCAGGCCGCAGAGAGGTATGTGCACATCCCATTTTTCATTACAGTATCATCTCTCCAGCAAGCAGAAAGCTCACCACTTCCCTTCTTTCCTGTAAAAAACAAAACAAAAAAACCTCACTGAATTGTTTTTTGAGAGAATTCTTTCCATGAGTCATTTTCAGAAGTTTGGCGCCTGGGAATTTGCAGATTGATGGGAGGAGTGAAATATGATGGAATCTGAAGATGGGAAAAAAAAAAAAAGACCTAAAGATTGTGGGATTTTCCCACTAGAAAAGGGGACTTTCAGGAAATTGCCAGGCAGATTTTGGCACATTTACCTTGATTACTCTATCCCTGGAATTTGCAAATCTCAAAACAGGCTGAACTTACCTGACACGCTGAGCTACATACTAGTCCACTAGATTTTAGCCCACTGTGATGCACAAACCCAGAACATTGACTTAATTGGATATATTCTAGTTAAGTGAACTATAGAGTGTCTGTGGCATTTAAAGCCCAGCCATTGTGTCATTACAATCTTTGATGGGGATTCAGAAGATAATAGAAGAGTTGGAGAGATTAAAAATAATTAGGGGTGTATCTGAGTGAGACCACTGTCAAGTCAAGGTTGTAAAGCTGGATGATCAAAAGTGCTTTTATACATGCCATCTTCACTTTTTCTGATCCTTCCTTCCTAAGCCCCATCTCCAGGCAAAACTCCTGGAAAGGCAGCCATGATTTTCTGAATGTTGAAGGAGCAAAATACCTGTGATAAATCAACTACACTTAAGCTTTATCTAGCACCATGGCTTCTGTTTTAATTTATTAGATAAACTTGGTAGAATAAACCTTGTTCCAGTGCAGTTTGGTCAAGGATCAAGGAGAGGAAGAGGAAGAAAGTTTGTTATTTTAAATTGGCCCTTTGTAATGCAGTGGGGCATGAATTTATAATGGAAGACTCCATGGTAAATGAAGAATATGTTTTCTGAGATGTATAATGCATGATTTTTAATTAGTTTGGCTGCTCTAATTGATTAACATTTTGCCTCTGCAGGGCTGTTACAAAAAAAATCAGCAATGCTCCACTTCACAGTGGGGAGTCCTCACAGAGAAGAGTCTTGCTCTCCCAATACTAATGCCATTGCACAATCTTATATGTACTCAAATATTTACACCAATGTGACAATCCTCTGATTTCCTGTTTCAACTCTACAGGGAGCAGTATCAAATGTTCAGTTAACAAATCAAAAGACTCTGCAAATGCTTAGCGAAATATAGAAGCATTTTATAAATGGTGTATTATGGGGGACATTTGCAGATGAAGGGTAAACAATAATCTCATCTCTATCTTCTGATGTCTTCTTTCATTTCCATCCTTTTTGCTTTGTTTTTCTGTAATTCCACTTTTGGACTCTAAACCCCCTGGGCTAGAAAACATTCAGATTTGTTCTTTTCAAATTGTCAGGTACATCAATATGCTTGTGACATTCCTGTAGCTGTCATGTCTTCCTGCCGGCTTGTCACATTTCCAGTCTTCCATAGTGTAATGGGCTTGGGACCCAGTTTGCAACGAGAAAAAGAAGCTGAAAGTTGATGTTATTTTTTGTTCCCAGGGGGGAAATATCTCATTGTATATAGGAGTGGTGACAGACAGAAATATAGGAGAAAAATTGGTTTTGAAAATGCTGGTCAAGTAAAATGAAGCAGACAGCAATAACTCTAGTCCTGTCCCTCTCTTCCATTTTATCACACACTTCAGTTTCTGTTCCACTCCTAACCCAATTAGCCACTAACTCAGTCAAATCTCCTTTCCAGTAGTTCTTGGAAGCATGTACTCACATTAAATGTTTGTTTTTTTAAAATAATCCTTTGGGAAACAGAATTTCTATTCACTTTCTCAAGGAAATACCAACTATCCTGTTAGCCTTTGCACCAGAAAGGACTGGTAAGGCTTCATAACATCACTAACTCCTTCGCTATCAGTCAAGTAGGCAGGATGGCCATAGGTTGGATAATCGGCCAACAGTTGCTCAGGGCAACTTACAGTGGTGAAAATATTGCACTAAGTTTTAATCTGCCCTTAGCCATGAAAGGTTTGCTGGGTAACCACTTTTGCCCACCATGTGTTTTGTTGTGCCTATTGCATGTATGGGCAAGGAGTAGAATAGATTTAGGACAGGTGATCTCCAACCCCTCTCACCTGGTTTTGGCTACAGAAATCTAACAATTATTATTTACATTATGGGGATGGATTTCACCCCAAATATTTATTTGGAAGACGTATTATATTCCACAAATTGTATTAGGTCCAGAACTTGGGTATTGAGCTGGAACGGAGCATTGGATATTCTAGCAGTGTTGATGCTTATGGGGATTTGGGTTTCTTCACTACTACCGTTTGAGATCTGTCAACTAAAAGAGGGCATCGCATCAGCAGAAAGAATTATTCAATTTTTAGAATCCTTACAATTGTGTGAAACTGGAGCAGCTGTTTACCATATGTTCCTTATTAACCCAAAACTGTGACCTTATTAACCCAAAGCTTAATCTCTTATTTGTGGCACATCTATTAGACGTTGTTATGTTGGATTGTTTCATCTTTGCCTGGAAGAAACTTTCACTACTGTATTAATGGTGAGCTTTAGATTAGGCTCCAAGATTGCAAGGTGTACAGGACCAAAATCAGGACTATGTCTATCATAATTCTAAAGGGACAGCAACAGCAGCATCTCATTGATCCTTATGACCTTTCTATCTGTTCTCCATGACAATCACTGCTTGCCATGCATCAAATCCTAAGCTTTGTAAGCTCACCTGCTTTCTCGAGTGTGGGATTAAAGCAAGATTTAACTTCCATTGCAGTGAACTCTGAAGATGGGAGTATGTTGTTTTGTCTCTTGCAGCACAACAGACTTTGGCCAGCCTTGTGCACTACCTCGTTAACATCATCAAGTTTCTGGTGGTGGTTGAATCCAAAGTATAATGACAGCACCAGATCGAGGCTTGCTTCAATGTGGCTCCATGAAAGCTCTTAAAAGAATTTTTATTGTGAGCCACACACAACCTCTTCTCAGGACAACAAGTTGGATAAATCAAGTACTGATTGTGCTGACTGAAGTCATAATAAAAAAAAACTGTCTAAGTGGGGATTTGTGAGTTCTTGATCCAGGTCCCCTTCGTGTCCATTCAGACTCAGCATAGCATCAATAGCCTTCCCTCGTCTTCCCTTAACACAACAGATATTAAGTAGGCAAGACAATTTTATTAAAAGTACTCATGCTCTCCATGGTGTCTCTGACAAAGGCAGGAACCTGTGCATGTGTGTGTGTGATTGTTCATGCTGGGTGCTCATTACTTAATAAGGAGGCTATGCTGTACGTAGCTCTGAATTTTAATACCTCTTCCAAATATATGGAGCGCACAGTTTGAAATGCAGCAACAGAGAGTCACAACATTGGACAGTAAAAATGCAAATTGCTGCAGGGAAGGATCAAGCCAAGTGAAGGGATGGATGAAATCTGTAAAAACCAGTTTGGAAGCTAGGTACAGGCTGAAAGTGGACTTCCTTGTTTTTCTTTGAGGACATTTCACTTCTCATCCAAGAAGCTTCTTCAGCTCTGACTGGATGGTGGGGAATGGAAGGATTTATACTCCTTGCAGACAGCTGGTTATTTGCATTCTTTTAGAGGGTTGTTGGGGCCACCTGGAGGTTTATCTGTGTTATCAGGGTCACCTGAGTAGGGCAAATAGGTATAGAGCCTTCTATGTCAAAATTGCACAGCCCTCTCTCAACAGAGGGGGAGGGATATGACATCATCTATCTCCAGTCTACAACATAGTCCTTTCAGCAGTTCCAAGAAGGCTCCACAACCATTTGCACTATTCAGGTGACCCTGAAGACATAGATAAGCCTCCAGGTGGCACCAATGACTCTAAAAGAATGCAAATGACCAGCTGTCTGCAAGAAATATAAATCCTACCATTCCCCACTATCCAGTCAGAACTGAAGAAGCTTCTTGGATGAGAAGCAAAAAAATCTTCAAAGAAAAACAAGAAAGTCTAGTTGCCTCATGAAAAAGCATCTTTGGGACAACTATGACCTGGATGACTGAGAATCCCCATTGACATATCAGTCACTGTGCAAAATGATTCAACCCAAGTTCTTATTTTAATTCATGAACTCACTGTGCTACAAAGAAGATGTATATGACTGATTTTTACCCAAATGAAAATGTGTATCTTAAAAATGTGTATCTTAAAAAGGACTCTGGAAGTTTACTATCAAACTACCCACACATGCTGGGAAAGTCTCAATCGAAAGTTCCACATTTCAGGAAAAGGACAAGTGGAGGTGGATTGTTATTACTGTGCTGATCTTTTTTATTGATTTATTCCCTAAGAAAGCTTGCTAGGGTATTATTACCCAATAAGGACTAATAAGGTGGAAAGAAAGAGAAGAAGACAACCATTAATAAGACGGAGGAAGTCATATTCAGGTACCACTGGGAGACCTGAAAGAACAGATTAGAGACAGATTGTCATGGAGAAATTTATCTAGGTGGTCCCTAGGAGTCAAAACTGACTCAACTGATCAATCAATCAAAGACACAAATAGTACAAGAGATTTATTGTGATTGTCACTTCTCCTGGGTAGGTAGAAGTTCAGAAATTGCCAACCCAGGAAATCCCATTTACTGGGTGAACCGGATAGAGGTCACGGATCAAAGTCTAGACCTGAGCCATCCTAGCAAGCCAGATATCATCAAAAGGAAGCAGGATGCATTGTGATTTCATAACCTCTATCCCTTACATATTTGCATACAATTTTCATTTTCATCAAAGTGACTAAGGGGCACATACTCACTCTGTGTACCTGATGGGGTTTTCCATCATCATCAGATACCCTATGACCAATATTATCTGGGTATTTAGCACAACATCAACAAGCGATCCCATTGATACTCTCAATTATTAGTGTCTTTAGCTTAATTATTTCCATGCTTAAATTCCCCCCTTTTTTGCATGAAAATTGTGTGTGATATGAGGTGTCCTGTTACGACTTATAAGCAATCCTAATGAGAAGCCACAAAATCAATTTACTGAGGCAAAACTGCATTTTGCTTAGCAAAGTACTATAGTGGTACTGCAGGAAAAGTCAAATCCCTTAAATGCAAACAATTGGGCTAATCACCCACTGATTATCTGAATGCCAAATTACTAGCCTCAATTCTTGCATTGTGAATATAAGAAACTGTGGAGGCTTTTTCATTTAATTAGCTAATCCAATTTAACAGCGGTCAAGGCACAACTGCCAGATTTATAGCACAATGCAGTAACTGTCCTTGGGCCAGATTCAGGCATTTATTCATTTGTACCACTTTTAACCCACATAGACATCGTGGAAAGCAATCCTAAAACTGAAATTATACAACTGATCAGAAGAAAGGCATCGAGACAACTCAGGTAGATTGGAGCAACAATTCCACAGTGGAAGACAGGAATTTCAGGATTCTCCAAGACACCACCCACCTGAGGAGAGAAAAGGACCCATCCTTCTCCTACACTGCTCTTTCCTACTCAGCCCTTTCCTGCCCAACTAGGATCACCATTAATCCTCGATCCATTTACCAGATCATATTCTAAGAGAATCCTCAGAATAACTCAACCGAAGTTGGCCACAGCAGTTGAGTATATTTAGACTCTAAGAGCCGTGGTGGTGCAGTAGTTAGAATGCAGTATTGTAGGCTAACTCACTTCTCACTGCCAGCAGTTCGATCCTGATCAGTGCAAGGTTGACTCAGCCTTCCATCCTTCTGAGGCTGGTAAAATGAGGACCCAGATTGTTGGGGGTAATATGCTGGCTCTGTAAACCGCTTAGAGAGGGTTGTAAAGCATTGTGAAGTGGTATATAAGTCTAAGTGCTATTGCTATATGTCACAGTTACCACAGGCTGATTACCACTAAACATGCCAGAAGATATTTAACCTGGACTATCTGAACTTGGGTGCCTTCCAGATGTATGGATTTCAACTCCTAGGATTTATCACTTTGGGAGACTAAAATTGGAGAATATAGAAACATTGGCTGTATTTATTTATAGCAGAAGACTCAAGAAGGAGTGGTTCTCTTATAAACAATATATTATATGACAAGATACACTAAGACACTTAGAATATGATTTTTGAAGAAAAAGAAGCTGTTTAAAAATAAATAATCATTCCTAATGGTTTGCAATAATTGCAGATGTCAGTATAGTGCATTCAGTACATTTTAAGTATTTAAAATGTTTAAGTAGCACTTAGCACCTTGAAAAAAGGGGGAGAGAAGAAAGAGAGAGGGCTATTGGAATGTTTTTTTTCTGTAATCCTTTTATGATCATTGTATTTTTATTTCATCCTTTGCTCTTGTGTAAAATTTAGGGATGTATATGCATTATTTTGCTTTCTCTTTGCTTTTGTTTTTTATTGTTTGTTTTGCCTATTTAATTAAAAATGTTGGGGGAAAACTCCTAGGACCTATCTACTTATTTCATCAGATTTAGACTCCTGATTCTAAAGGGACTCTAGGCGGTTCACAATTTAAAACAACAAAATATAAAATCTCCCTATTAAATATACAAGACAACATGAGATGAGATGAGATGAGATGAGATGAGACAGACAGACAGACAGACAGACAGACAGACAGACAGACAGACAGACAGACAGACAGACAGACAGACAGACAGACAGACAGACAGACAGACAGATAGATAGATAGATAGATAGATAGATAGATAGATAGATAGATAAAGAGAGAGAGAGAGAGAGAGAGAGAGAGAGATCCACCTGAAATGTCTGGATCCCCATCAGGGCAAGAGCCACATAAATCCCTGGTCTTGGCTTGGTCTTGTGCAGCCAAAATTAGTCCCTCAGTCTCTTTCTTCAACTTTCCTGCTCTTAGCCATTGCCAGGTCTTGTTATTATCTGCTTTCCTAGCTATTTTTTTAATGTACTGGCCATGTAGTGCTTTGTCTTCCCATGCCTCTATTCTGTTCTTCATTTGGTCTTTCTTGTAGGCCAGTTTAGTCTCTCCAGTAGTCAGTAAGCCTTCCTGATATACTAACTTCAGGGCATCTTCATCATTGTCTTTCAGATATTCTTCCAAAGCCATTTTTTCTTCTTTAACCATCTGATGTACTTGCAGCATTCCACGCCCACCTATTTGCCTTGGTAGATAGAGTCTGTCATTGTCATTGCGTGGATGAAAGGCATGATTCATTGTCATTATTTTTCTGGCCTTCCTGTCCATTGCTTTTAGTTCTGCTTGAGTCCAGTCCACTATTCCAGCTGTGTATCTAATGACTGGAATTGCTTATTATTATTATTATTATTATTATTATTATTATTATTATTATTATTATTATTATTGTTGTTGTTGTTGTTGTTGTTGTTGTCATTGTCGTTGTCGTTGTCATTGTCATTGTCATTGTCATTATTGTCGTTATTGTCGTTATTGTCATTATTATTATTTATTATTTTATATTATTATTATTATTATTATTATTATTATTATTATTATTATTATTATTATTATTATTATTATTATTATTATTATTATTATTATTATTATTAAGAATTATTGGCAATGGCCTTGCTGATCAGAGAATTCTGTAATGCCCTCTGGAGGGCATTCGGGGAGGGAAAAACTGATCTAATTAACAAAAATCTAATGTTATTTTGAGACCCCCCACACCGAGTCACCACTTACAGCAGCTGCTGCAGAGATGTCAACCATCATATACCAGCTCCAGTGAGTAGCAGTGAGATCTTGGTTTCAGTTCTCTGCCCATACCAGTCCACTGCTTCATTCTCCCGATAGTAGGTTTGGCCTACTTAGAAGTTTGATTAGTAACTGGTGATAAACATTTTTGCTGGAAACCATGGAGAATGGGTGCTGGTAAGTGCCAAGCATATGTGGTTAGATGGATAAAATCATCTGTCGTTTTTTGGTGGCCTCCTAACATGGACAATTTATTGTAAGCAGATTCATACAATTCATTCAGGAGTAGGATCAGCATCCCTCTCCTCTGCTTATATTTTAGCATGCTAAACATTTACAGAATACCATTACATGTATTCTGCCTTTAAATTCAATTCGAAGACTTACAACTCTTACAACAAAAGAAAGAGTTGGAAGACCTTTACGCCATACAGGACAGAGAACCAGGAAATGGACAGGAACCAAAGAATCCATGCCCGAAATCACAAAGTGATTTAAAGGAATCTATCTATCTATCTATCTATCTATCTATCTATCTATCTATCTATCTATCTATCTATCTATCTATCTATCTATCTATCTATCTATCTATCTATCTATCTATCTATCTATCTATCTATCTATCTATCTATCTATCTCTATCTATCTATCTATCTATCTATCTATCTATCTATCTATCTATCTATCTATCTATCTATCTATCTATCCATCCATCCATCCATCCATCCATCCATCCATTCATTTGATTTATATGTCCACCCATCTGATCCCTTATGTGGGTGGCATAGAAGGATTAAAAACATAAAAAGCCAGAACATGCAACCCTGGCGCCCAAGGATAAGCAATAAACTTACACAAAAAATACAGAATTCAAACTGAAGTGGCATAGGATAATTTAAGACAAATTCCCACTTACAAAGTGAGAATTTACAAAGGGCAGTTGAAATCTCTGTTTCAATTAAAGCGGGTTTTTTTTAACACAACCTGTGCCTAAAAATATTTATATGAAATTAGAACAATTTATGGTCAAGAGGTATGTACAGATCCAGAAATTCCACTGTGTTCAACTGAACTGACTCCTAGAAAAGGTATTATAAGTTTTCTGTCTGCTAGTGTGATTCTGTGCATCTTTACTATTAAGCTCAACAGGCTTATTCTCAGGTAAATATATATAGACTTGCAATCTGCACAGTCTATTAGATGAGGATAGGAATAAGCAACCAAACAAGGATTTGCCCTATTCTTTCCCCCCCCTTTTTTTTAATAACAAATCTACATATCTTTTATACATTCAAGCTGACAAGCTGCAATAGCCAAGCCTCACAAACCTAGTTTGATAATTTTGCTATTTACTGATGTCTAGATTTACAGTTATAGTTAATTGGAGTGGTTGATGAGCAACTTTTCAAAGGGGGAGGGAAGAAAAGTAGTTTGTTTGCGTGGATCAAGGAAGCGTCTTCTGTGTTAGGATGTTCCTGCCAAATCTATGGAACAGATGTTATAAGGCAACACAATCCATTAAAGACTTTTATGACACCTGCCTGTTGGGTATATTGTATGAATAAGGGCATTGCTTTATTGTGCTCTCCAACCTAGGTGGTTTTCTCTTAGTACGAGGGAGGGTAGGGCTTGCAACAAACCCAAGAACCAGATTAAGCAAAGAAATGGAGAAATCCATACCTGGAATCAGATTGGTTCGATGGAATCACTTTATTTATTTATATGACTTATATGGCTGCCCATCTCATATGTGACTCTGGGTTGCAGACAAGGATTAAAAAACACACACACAAAAAAAAAAATCCCCAGAGCATGTAACCTCTGGCGTCCAAGGATAAGCAATAAACTCATTCACACACACACACACACACAAAGCACATGAAGAACAGCAGAGCTCATCTGAACTCCTGCCCCAACTGCCTGGGGAAACAGCCAGGTCTTCAGTGCCTTGCTGAAAGCCAGCAGGATCAGTGGTATCCAGAACTCAATGGGGATATCGATCCATAGGATAGGCGTTGCCACAAATGAACTTTGTCATTTAAACAACTTTGTAGGCATTTCCTACCCAGTGGTTGCACTGTGTCATATGGCTTACAACCAGTTATTATTCCTTTTGTCAACCCTACCAGTAAACCATCGACACTGATGTGCTGGATTAAATTAATCAGAAAGGTGATCTCTCGTGTGTTCATCCATAAATATTCAGTGTCTGAGACTCGGCATTACTGAATAGATGGGACATTATTAAAGGTGCAATACAATTTAGTCCTCAACCTATGACTGCGATTGGGATCAGAATTTCTGTTGCTAAGTGAGGAGATTGCTAAGTAAGTCCTGCCCATGTTTATGACCTTCCTCCCCCCTCCCCATGGCTCTTCTGATAAATTTTTATTTATCTGCAGAGTTAAAATACAGAATAGAGAAAAGAAGAAAGAAAGAAAAGACAAAAACATTGACTACAAACAAAATAATCAATCAACAGTAATAAAAAACGTGTTCAGCATATAATAAATATCCAATATATCATTAACACTCAATGTAAAATATCCATTGTTCATGGTTCTTAAGGGAATCACTGCAGTTGTTAATCCATCCTTAAGTGAATCCATCCTTAAGTGAATCAATCTTCTCCCATGGACTTTGCTTGGGGGAAGATGGCTGGGAAGGTGCAAATGACAATTACATGACATCCAGGATACTGCAATCATAAATACATGCCAGTTGCTAAGTGGTTGCCAAAGGAAAATGAGTAGATGGGTTCCCTGTCCCTGCATTCTTGGCTATTACAGGAGCTCCAATGAGGAAACTGATTCATGATGATGAGAAAACACACAGCACGGTTTCATTGTCTTTTGTTCAGTAATTGGACAAAAAAAAATCAGTTTATTTCATAAACAAAACAAACATGGAACAAGGAGACAGAAGATATGTTTCTGCTGCAGATAAATGCACTCTATAAATGCACTCTCTCTTTTTTTGTCTCTGTGTTCTTCTTCCAGTCCCACACAAAGGCAGTAGAAACTTTGTAATTGAGATCATATACGGTAAGTGCAGTTATAGAGCTTCATATTGTAGAAGCGCCACCTTATGAGGATGTATGCATGTAGTAGCAAATCTGCACAGCCTCTTTAAACTTCCTGACTTCCTACATACATATCAGGAAACAGAAGAAAAAATAGAAGTGGGCCATACCACTGTATATAACCCAATTCCCAACATCATTTAGATTTTATGTTCACTAGAACATTTATAGAGGATTAAACTGCTTTCAGAAAGTGCACCGAAACTCAGTCAACTTATTATAATTATTCAGTAGGATGAAAGCCACATTTGGGGGATCTATTTCAAAACTGATATTTGATCTAATTGAATTTAAATATAATTAATCTGGATTACATTTAACATGGTTATTCCTCATAGATCTCCTAATTTCTCCCTTCCGTTCTATTAAAAATATAGTTCAACGTCAACTTTTAAAAGTTTTTGGGGGGAATCACACTCAAGGTTTTCGGATCAACGTTTGTGCCTTGGAGAGACATATACAATGTGCTTTTCATGGACTGCTGAATCCTTTTACCTCTTGGCAACTGGATGGCCTTTAAAAAATGAAGAAATCCATCAATCTCACACATTCAACAGATTTCTCTTTCCTCAGAAAGGCTCATAGGATTCCTTTGATGGTCAGCATGAAATGTTTCCTGGAAAATATACAAAGCAGGTGAGCCTGACTGGGCCATGCCTGTCAAGATGTGTGAAATTCAAGATGTGGAATTCTGAAACTGCTCCAGATTCCAATGCACCAGAATTAATATAAAAATGTGAAGTGGATAATTACAATGAGATGTTTACAGTACTTCAGTATAGGTTTACCCAATCTATAGTGCAACATCCAAAATGCCACCAGGTGACAGCAAAGAGAAATTTTTAAAAAAGTCAACTTCTTGATGCCATCTAATGGTCATCTGGATTTATGAAGCTGAGATCTCATTGGGGTATAGCCAGATATCCATTTCAAAGGGCTTCCTTTCAGTCTATGAGCAGCACAAAAGCATCCTAGCATAAATTTTCACTGTCCTCATTACCATATGTGACCTTTTATAGCGCAAAATCCAGATAACCTAAGCCCGCTACTGAAATTCAATAATTTGATTGACAGCAGAACTATTTACCTCTCAAATATATTTTCATCAGAATTCAGCAGCTAGTTTCCATTTCGGTACCTTTAACGGCCATTTCCCTCTATCACCCCCTCTTCCCCCTCCCTTGATTTAATGACTATGAGAGCTCCTTCTGAAATTTTGGGTCCTTGTTTCCCTTGTTGCTCCTGGCTATTTTGATGTCAAGAGTTTGCAGTCCATGACATCATCAAGCAGGGAAAACTATTGCCCAGGGGTCAGCCAATCAGCCATCTGTACCAGCTGCTTCTTCAGTAAAATTAAAAACAAAGCTGATTTTTTTTCTCCTGGAAAGTTGTACTCCAAGACAGAAGCTGGGAGTGCATGGTGTGCGGCCATAATTATTTCTAACAGAATTGTTAAGTTGGTCACAGATGTAGGTCACTTTGATGAATAATCATATGAAGTTGGCGGTGCCCAGGATAATTGCCTTCCCCTGTCCACTCTGAATTGTCTCTGCTGTTCCAAAGGTTATGTTGCAAATGCAGTAATTAGCAGAGACCACAAAATTATCCTCAAAAGCAAGGACGAGGCATAGAAGAGGGGGAAAAAATTTAAGGGCAGAGAAGGTCTTGGAGAATTCATGTTAGCGAATGCAATGCAAGGAAGCAGTTTGACAGCAGTCTGAAAGCAAAAAGAACCAGTTTATTGTGCCTTGAACAGAAAAATATCCTGGGGTTTACAGAGGGATGTTTAATTTAAATCAAACCAAGAGGTTGAACTCTTTAATTACATTCACAGTTATCCTTGAGAATTTCAAAATGTTGGACCTAATCATCTACATTCTTTTAATACCTGTAGTAACTTCGGCTTTGGAGCAGTGCAATCTTCTGGATGTCTACTGTTCTCAAAAGTAATTCTCACTGAGGTCAGTGGCATTTACTCTCTGGTAATTGTGCATAACACTCCAGCCTTAAAGGGTTTGCTTTAAAAAAAAAAAAAGCTCGGAATCCATTGAGTAAGGCCAGGTTTCAGTGCCAAATCTCCTTTTAAAACATCTGAACTTCAATCTCCAGGCCTTCATCTTCCTCAAGCTTGATTTATCCTTTGTAATTATAGGTGACCACACAACCTTTGAAGGGCATTTCTAAGTTCCACTGTATAATTTGTGTTCACATTTAGAGTAGTTATGCTAATTATGAAGGGCACTTAAATGCTTCTCTCCTGGAGTGAATTGTATGAGCAGTCAGGATGAAATGATTTGTTTAAATAATTCTTTTGCAGTAAAAAGAAAAGAAAAAAGAAAGAAAGAAAATTAAGTAGATTTTTATTTGCCTATTGCATATTTATTTCATCCCCTGACAAACACTTTTTTCTTTTTATTATATCATTTTTTTAAAAAAATATATGCCTTTGTTTAGAAAGAACTATCTGAAGCATCAGATCATATGTAGAGGAGATATTATAAGCAAGGGAGAAAAACTGAAGCCATTAATAGGGACAAACTGAGATCAAAAGCACCTATATCCTTTTCAGGCTCTGTTCCTTTGTTCAAACAGAAACTTAAAAAAAAATAAAGCATAGATTATCATGCTACATTGTCAGAGGTATCTACAAGATGTTTCCAAAGAGTTGCAATGGTGGCCACAATAGTCCACTGAAAGCTTCACCTGTTTTTTATGTGTTTCACATTTTAAAAGGAGGGCCAGTTTTGATCACTTGTCTTAACGATATAATAGCAATAGCACTTAGGTTTACATACCACTTCACTGTGCTTTACAGCCCTCTCTGAGCAATTTTACAGTCAGCATGTTGCCCCAACAATCTGGGTCCTCATTTTACCGACTTCAGAAGGATGGAAGGCTGAGTCAACCTTGAGCCACTCAGAATCGAACTGCTGGCAATGGGCAAAGTCAGTGTGCAATACTGCATTCTAACCACTGCGCCACCAAGGCTCCTAAGATTGCTCTTTAAGGAGATAAAATATAAGTTAAGAATCATATCATATAATATTTGTTTAGCTGGATTGAAATGTATTTTTTTTAAAAAAATGTTACAGTTCCTAAAAAAACAAAAAAACAAATTTAGAATAAAAGAAAATATAAAGGCAAATCTATATAGTTCTTAAATGCCAAAAAATAAAAAATAAAAAGATTCAGTCCTATTTTCCTACAGAGCAAAACTGGCTGCAAAGGAAATTGCCAAGTGTACTAATGGCAGCTTCATATCCACTTCAGGTTTTGTTGAAACGATTTTCATCAAAATCATTAAGCAGCAGAAAAGGAAAAACTGAACATGACTGGCTACTGCAGAATCAGTTGTAATCTCTTAAACTGCTATTTCAAATACTTTAAAAATGAGGGAAGGGGATTCCCACTCGCAAGATTTTGCTACAGCTTTAACATAATGTGTTATTTGGGCCTAAATTGATCAAGCTGTGGAAGGTCGGTGTGGAAAGTGAAGTACATGATGTTTAAATAGATCATCGATACTAAAATCCTGCTTCAGCAGATAATCCATTAATTTAACTATATTAACTTCCACCAAAATACCATAAAGAAACTCTTCACCTAAAGAATGGCTTTGCTGGGCATGATCAAGGCCTAATTTTATCTAAGTTTTCAACACAGCTACTAGCAACACAGCTGGCCAAAGATTTCAAGGAAAACTCATATATAAGATATGCAGTATGGCCACCTTTAGGATTCAGAAAAATATTGAACATGGAGATACGATTTGTCTACATTATCAATCTTGCCTGCTCTTCCAGAAAGTTCTAGTGAATTCCATACATGATTGTATTTTGGAGGAAATACTTTACATTAAAATGTTGGCTCTGAAGCCTATTAAAAAAGATGTTTGAAGGCTCCATGAAACCTTCAGAATCACTAACCACTGAACTGCATTTCCCATCATCCTTCAGATTAGGTACATTCTCACCCACCCACCCGATTACAACAGTTTCTCCCCTTTTTAATTTTTTCTTTGTTCTTGCAGAAGGAACCAGAATGAGACTTCCATTTTTCTTGGTGGCAAAGTACAAGGGAAGGGATATTATACAGCTTTTAGAGTGGATAAAAATGACAAATTATTTTCAGGAGAATTGGTGCAGTTATATTTGATGAAAGCAGCCACTTTACAAAACTCTGAGATGACATGAATGGCATTTTTTCAAAAGAATTGCTGAGCACCAGGTTGTGACCTACACAACAGGGGGGAAAAGCAGTCAAAGCAAGGGGGGGAAAACCCATTAGTTTGTGTCTAGAAATTTTGATTTCCTAAATTTATAGCAGGAAAAAAGGTGCTTTTGTGCATCTTTCTAAAGTTAAGATACACTTGATGAAAAATCAGCACAATGCCAACATTCCAGCCCACTAATTGTTTGAAGGGAGGCTTAAGGTATATGACAGTTAAGGTATATGTCTACAATAAGATATCCATGTGAGAAATCACTATTAGGTATGGGGGGGGGGGTAGAGAGTAGGACTCTGTTCCTGTAATCTACAGGATAAGTAGAGAATTCACCCATTCCACCAGCCAAGTCACCCTGCATGTCCAATTCCTTTAGATCAAGTTGGCCTTCTGATTGGCTTTCAAACTGACATACATGTGGAGTTTTTGGTGCTCTCTGAACTCTGCTGTTGTGGGTTTTTTAAACTTCATAATTTAAAACACAACCGCAAGATTTCTTGCAAGCTTCTCATGTAGGCATTAACCAGATCTGAATCAGCTTAGCTTTGCAAGATCAGTCAAAGTCACTGTGTGCTTCTTACAGGCTGTGTGTGTGTGTGTGTTTTCCATGGGGATTACAATAACAACCACCACTTAGATTCATTCGTACACAAAACACCTATAACACCAAGCTAAATTCAAGGTTTTTATACTGCAAGGTAGCTTATGATAGAAGTAAAAGAAAGGTCTTCAAAATTTAATATTGAAAGAAAAATTTAAAATTGAATTTGCTGCAGTGGAAATTTACTGAGTGGAGAAGCTATGATGGGAAACAGGAAAGGTTAACATAAAGAAAGGATGTAAAAGAAATATGTAGGCAAAAATAGCTGGGTCTTAAGAGTGGGAAAGGAAGAAGAAAACATCTGTAAGAGAAGATAACTAGCAAAACAGGAAAGAGCCTATTTTTCTAAGAAGTCATAAAAAAGGGGTCCAGAAGTCAAGGCAACTGAGCATGTGCAATTAGTTGATTAATATTAACTGACACACCTTGCATAAATTATCTCTTAATTTTAATGTACATGTGATGTATGATTTAGTATGTAGCAGGAAATATGTAGGAGGCGGTCAGAAAGAGTGTAACCTCATACTACCTCAGCCAATGGGGAAAGAGGAGGGATGTGCGGCCGGGACTAGGGTTGTATAAAGAAGGGGATATTTTGGGTTGAAACTTTGGAGAGAACCAAGCTTTGATAGCTTCTCTCCCCGCTTATTGCAATAAACGAAACAAAAGGCCTTCACTGTGTCTTGGCTGGTTATTGGTCAGGCGAGCTTGCCTCTGGTCACGAAGGAAAGTAGCCAGGAGCACATAACACTTACATTGCAATCTCTTTTGTGGTTCCTTACATTCCAACTTCTAATGAATTGCACTTAGATATTGTTTGGTAATAAACACAGTTATTTCTGCCTCTTGGTGCAGCAGTCAAGGAGCACAGATGTAAGGACTGTTCCAAACAATCTTTCTTAACATATTTGTGTCCCTGCAAGGAAATCACTATAGGCTCAAAGAGTGCCGGAAGTACAGGCCTCAATCTGAAATCTGTAGCATTTCTCAATTAACTACGTACAGATACAGTATTCATTCTCCCATTCTCTCCTTCTCTCAAACTGTGACTAATTTTATGGAACGCTCCTTGACTTGCATGAATAGAAGGAAAATTACTGATAGTATCCTGGGTCAGTTTCTCTTAGCAACCACACAAAATAAACACAGGCCTCTTGTTGCTTATCTCTCCAGAGCCGAACCATTACTAATTCTGGTCCTGACTCTCAAAAATTATGTGCAAATCAAGGAAAATATTTTGATTCATTTTGGGGGACAATTGGGGATTTTGGTTAAGGATCTCCTATTTCCCCAAAGTCTTACATTTATGTTTATTTTCATATATAAAGCAAACATTTGTGTTGCTGAAATTTGGCTGCCAAATTTCCACGACACAACCCCAGAGTGCTCGTGGAGTGCAAATACGCTGCTGTGTGTGGGTCATTGGTCACCGGCTGCTAATTAGATATTTCTGAGCCAAATAGAAAGTCTAGTATTGACCCAATGACTTTTCCAGTACCAGCCAGCCCATATTCTTAGACTTTAGGAGAAAGCAGCCATCTCCTTATCCCACAATTAATATAAGAAAGTCTGTAAGGCATGACTTGGAGATAAAGTGTCAGTTTTACAGGATTAGTTCCTGAAGGTATTATTGGGTAGTTTTTGTTCAGTCTCTTGATTCTTAAATTAAGAAATGCTCTTTGACATTTCTATGGACTAAGAGTTGGTGCTAGGAATATGGAGATAATATTCGACTCCATTTCTTCCCATTACAGGTAGTCATCAACGTATAACCCCAATTGAGCCCAAACTTTCTGCTGTTAAGTGAGATATTTGTTAAGTGAGTTTTGCTCCATTTTACAACTTTTCTTGTCACAGTTGTTTTTAGTGAATCACTGTAGTTGATAAGTTAGTAACCCGGTTGTTAAATGTATCTGGCTCTCCTATTGACTTTGCTTGTGAGAAGGTCACAAAAGGCAATCACATGACCTTGGGATACAACAATGGTCATAAATACGAACCAGTTGCCAAGCATCTGAATTTTGACCACATGATCATGGAGATGCTGCAAAGATCGTAACTGTGAAAAACGGTAATAAGTCACATTTTTCAGGGCCATTGTAACTTTGAACTACCACTAAAGGAACTGTTGTAAGTTGAGGACTACCTGTATTAGAATCAGGTAGGCCATTTGAATTGGTAGACCTGCTTGGGTAGTACAGCAAGCTAAATTAGCACCAATAAATTGAAGCCAATAAAATCTTGTCCCAAATTTGGGTCTGAGCCTGATACCAAAGCCGATGAAGAACACCAGACACAAGGTGCAGATTTTGTTTCTTTTTATTGAAGCACTTCAGCAAAAGGGGTCCCAGCCAGCAAAATGCCAGGACCCAGAACAAAGGATTAAGAGAGCTTTATACAATTTCACTAAAGCAGAAGGCGGGACAAGGCGGGATCTATAAGAAATATCATCTAGTAAACATTTTAGTAATAATCTAATAATTTGTTCTATTGGTCTTTAGCCATCCCTATTCCTAAACCTTGGCTAATGAATGCTGCAGGAGTTATCTAAGACACATTCTATTTGCTCCAGGCCATCCCTATTTCTAGCTGAGGTATGCAGGAGGTCTAACTCTTCGTTACTGTTATCAGTGGTCTACTCACCTAGAATGTTACACATGCATTTTCTCTGTGAATAAACACTCTTTGTTCTTGCCAGACAGACACCACAAATACAGGCTTCCCAATTTTCTTTCAAGTGTATGCCATAACCTTGCTTTGTTTTAGCAGACAGCCCTTCATTATCCATTACAAATGAAGGCAAATATACGTATCCCAGGATAATGTTGCTCCAGAATCCTCTCCAGATTCTGGTGAGAGAGAAGTTCCCTGAGGATGGGCTCCTGCATGAGTCCGAAAACTTGGAAGATTAAAACTTTTGTCCCAGTGACCAACTCAGATTGGATCCTGCTTTATCAATTGATGGTCCCCAGGACCAAGATTTTGCTATGTATTCTATCCTAGATGGGATTCTCTTTCCTCCGAAAATACAGATACAAAACGTGGGAACATTCCTGCATTCATTTTTTAAATTGGAGGTTCAAATTGTCTGAGCCACACAGAGTGGCAAATTCTACTACAAACACTCCTGGGCAGAGAGAATCAGTCCAGTAATCCATCTACTGGTATCGTCAGTCCTGATTATAAGTACTATCTTCAATATGGGTCTTCTCTTGAAGATCACGTGGAAGTGCAGCTTGTTCAGAACACACATATCAAATATGAAGGCAAAACATACTTTGGAACACCACCAGGCTGGAAATATAGCACCTGACTACAATTCCTTAAATCAAACGTGTCTTTTCTTAGGGTGGGATGGCAACTATGGATGGCAGATGTACAATTGCAAGCTGCACTGGCTGCTGTTTTGTTTCTGGGTGCAATTCAAGATGTTGGCAATTACCTTAAAAGCCCTTCATGGCATGGGTTCAGGCTATTTGCAGGATTGTTTCATCCCACTGGGATTGACCTACCCCTTCCATGCCAGCAAAGGAGGTATGCTGAAGGCCACATCAGCCAGGGTATTCCAGGGGGTGGGTGGTCCAGGAGAAGAGCTTTGCTCCTGCCCTTCGGAGCATCTTGCCCCAAGGAGTGAGGTTGGCTCTAACCCTCCTGATGTTCTGCAAAGAACTTAAAGACCAGGCTCTGCCAGCTGGGTTGGGGCTCCAATTGAGGGGTGGGGTCTTTACATTGGGTGCGGTTGATAGACTACTAACATATCCCACCTCTCCCCCCCTTTTTCCCTTCTTCCCCATCTTTTAGTTAAGGTTTATCTTTTTATTATTTAACTACTATTGTGTATAGCTTTTGTAAAGTGTTATATTTTTAATATTGTAAACCGCCCACACCCACAGCACCTTTTGCCCTCAAAGCTGTAGTGATACACAACCCTACTATAGAATATATTGGCCAAATTGTTGTCAGAAACATTATTTCAAAACCATGTGGCAATATTGCTAAACAACAGCACTGGCTTCCAATACAAGTCTGGATTTAATTTGTTAGTGAAGGCATTTAAATTCCTGCATGGTTTGGGAGGTTAGTGTTTTTGAGGAAACATCGCTGTTTGTAATATCTCATTGAATATTAAGGTCTGCCAAGAAGACATCGCTTTGTGCAGCAGTGTCTGTTGTGGGGATCACAAAGGAGATCACAAAGATAAAAGGAACATTGTGGTATTGTGACACATGCTCCAGATAGGTGGAGCTTCTGATATAACGCAGCTTTCATCACTATGATGAAAGTGGCAAGGATCTGCAGATGCTCCTATCTTTGTATCTTCTGAGGGGAGCAACATATATACTTAATAGAAATGAACGACAGAGTTTTTGGTTCTGATGCTCAGGTTGTGAAATGCTCCTTTTCCCAAGAACAACATTTAGGATGCAAGTGAAGTTTTCATTCAAACTCTGGAGTGTAGTCTTAGCCAACCTTCAATTTACATTTCCTTGAGGGGGGTCTATTGTGCTGATATGGCAAGGTTTTTATTTTTGTTGTGCTATTTCTGTTTTTTGCATTGTTTGCCCTGAGATTCATTGGTATATGATCAGTGGTGGGATTCAGCTGGTTCTCACCACTTTGGCAGAACTGGTAGCTAATTTTTTGTTGTCCAGGCCCAGAATGGACTTCCAGAAGCGGCATCCACACAGATTCACATATATGAATCCCACCACTGTATAGGATGGGTTATAAATAATAGGCAGAGACAATTTTTTGTGCAACATCCATATAACCAGGCACCTAGCAAATTGTTTAAAAAATGTAGACTCTGTACAGTTGATGACCACGCTCTGTGTGAACATAATATTCTTGGAATGACTCAGCTATGATTTGTAGGTTCATATGGAAATGAAATTCCTAAAAAAAATCACACAGACCTATATTTGTGTATTAACAACCTAGTCTGTATCTTCTCTATCTTACTAAACATTGTTACAGGAACATCTCAGTTGACCAAAAACATGAGTCCAGAGGTCAATATTGGTTTAGCTGCATTTCCTTTCCTCTTTACTATTGTATGTATTTCATTTCATTCGTGGCCTCCAGAAGTGGTGGGTGCTCCAACACTGGAGGTTTTTAAGAAGAGATTGGACAACCATTTGTCTAAAATGGTATAGGTTTCTTGCTTGAGCAGGGGGTTGAGCTAGAAGACCTCCAAGGTCCTTTCCAACTCTGTAATTCTGTTATTTATTTTGCTTGCTATTGCATGCTCTTTACCTGCCTTTTACATAACTCCTGAAAATAATAGCATGATATATGAATACAAATAAATCTGGCAAACTTAAATCATGGGACTATGTCCTGGGAAATCCAAGGGCATCTCGGGGTACTTTTTATCTACTCTTTCAAGGTATAAATCCACATGACAAGATAAAGGAAAGTACATTTACTTGAGAATAATGTAAGCCTAATTACTTGTGGCTTTAATAAAATAGTTCTTCGGGATTGTTGTAATTGCTGCACCTTTGACAGTGCAAGGGGGAAAATAACTCATATTGAAACTGCCAGCAAGAGTTGGGCGATAACGATGAATGCTCTTCATGCTAAGATTCTTTGTGCTAGAAATTTGTGAAAAACATCCTTTTTCATCCAAGGAAGAATTATGTGATTAGAGCAGCTTGTGGCATTGCCCATTAAGATGATGGCATTTGTGAACATCCTGAGAATGTGGTTTGCAAGGAATTTTTCCTGCCTCAAGAAATCCACTTTAACACAAGTAACAGAATAATATTCATGCGTTCCTTAGAGAATCCCAGTGCTGGATTCTTAAAAAAAAACCAACAACCTAATATTCTGTCAGGCATGCCCAGGAGGCAGGGAACAGCAGTTTTTCCTATCCTTACTTCACAATTTTGTCTCCAAAGTATCTCTTGCATCACAAATCATGGAAGAGAAATATTTTAGACCACCTGAAGCACTGATCTAAGATTTTCCCACAGGTATGGGCATGGTGGAGGACTGGGAAATTGGTTAAATTTCAGAAATGAGAACTGGTCCACTTTATGGTTGCTGGATCATTGATGCAAAAGTTCAAGGCTTTTGGACTGCTGTTCCAAAGATTTGGCCTTCTTTTATTCCCATTTAAGAAATGCTGATGCTTTTTTGATAATATAGACTAGAATAGAGCTGGAAGGGACCTTGGAGGTCTTCTAGTCCAGTGCCCTTCTCAAGCAGGACAACCTATACCATCTCAGGCAGGTGATGGAGCGCCCACAATTTCTGGAGGCAAGCTGTTCCACTGGTTGATTGTCCTCACTATCAGGAAGTTTCTCCTTAATTCCAGATTGCTTCTCTCTTTGATCAGTTTCCAACCATTGTTTCTCGTCCTTCCCTCTGGTGCTCTGGTGAACAACGTGACCCCCTCTTCCTTGTGGCAGCCCCTCAGATACTGGAATACTGCTCTCATGTCTCCCCTATTTCTTCTTTTCTGTAGACTAGCCAAACCCAAGTCCCGCAGCCATTCTTCGTATGTTTTAGTCTCCAGGCCTTTGATCATCTTAGTTGCTCTTCTCTGTATTTTTTCCAAATTCTCAACATCTTTTTTGTGATATGGTGACCAAAATTGGCTGCAGTATTCCAGGTGTGGTCTTACTAGGGTTTTATAAAGCGATACTAATATTTCGCGTGATCTTGATTCTATGCCTCTGTTTATACAACCCAGGATTATATTAGCTTTTTTGGTTGCTGCTGCACACTGCTGGCTCATAGTCAAGTGATCGTCCACTAGGACTCGAAGGTCCCTCTCACAGTGACTGTTTTTAAGCCAGGTTTCGCCCAATCTGTACTTGTACCTTTGATTTTTCCTGCCTAAATGTAAAACTTTGCTTTTCTCCACATTGAAACTCATTTTGTTGGATAGGGCCCATTGTTCAAGTTTGTCTATATTTTTTTGGATCCTGAGTTTGTATTCTGGGGTGTTGGCTACTCCTGTCAGTTTGGTGCCATCTGCAAATTTGATGAGTTCCCCTTCAATTCCCTCATCTAAGTCATTTATGAAGATGTTGAAGAGTACTGGGGCTAAGATGGAACCTTGTGGTACCCCACTGCTTGCTTCTCTCCATGTGGATGTAGTGCCATTGAGGACTATTCATTGGGTGCTACAGATCCATCTGGTGGTGATGTTGCTGTGCAGGTTCTGAGGTTTTGCTTGATAAAAAAATACAGGAAACCAGAAGTTGCCTTTAAGCTTTACGTTTTTATTCAGCTGAACAAAGACGAGCTCCTCTAAAAGAGAGAAGCCCCGAATGACAAGAAATCCTTGTATTTATTCTTTCTGATTACATAAGCAATCTACCCAGCAAAGCTGACACACATAAGATAAAGATTTCACCCAGTAAGTCTGCCACACTGTAGATAAGAAGGGAGAAAGCAGAAGTAGCTAAAAATGTTCCCTTTTGGGTGTTTCCCTAAAGACATCGTACGTTCCCGGGTGGGTTAGGACATTGGGTGTTTTCCTTGCTGTCCTTTCATGACCCTGCATCCATGACTCTGCAAGTGCCCAAAGACAGCAGGGCCATCTGCACATATTCACAATTGATACTTCCTATGCTGTCTCCTAATTCCGGGTCAACAATGTTGTCTATTCCACCTTTTTCTAGCTTACCAAGGAGTAGGTTGAGATCTACTTTATCAAATGCCTTACTGAAATCTAAGTATACTATGTCCACATTATTTCGCTGGTCTACTAGTTTAGTCACTTTATCAAAGAATGAAATAGATTGGTTTGGCATGATCTGTTTTTAACAAACCCGTGCTGGCTATTGGTTATGACTTTGTTTGCTTCTAGTTGTTCATAGATCTGTTTTTGGATTATCTTTTCTAGGATCTTCCCAGGTATTGATGTTAAACTGATTGGTCTGTAATTTCCTGGGTCCAGTTTTTTTCCTTTCTTGAAGATGGGAACCACATCAGGCCTTTTCCAATCCTCAGATACTTCCCCGGTGCTCCAGGATTTATGAAAGATGTGGTGCAGTGGTTCTGAGATAATATCTGCCAGCTCTTTCAGAACTCTGGGATGTAATCTGTCAGATCCTGGTGATTTATATTCGTCAAGATCGGATAGGTGTTCTCTTACCATTTTCTTTCTTATTTTAATTTTTGTTTCTAGTATGTCTTTTGCAGTGGTTTTTTTTTATATGTTGAGCTATAGTTTCTTTTTGTGTGAAGACTGATGCAAAGTATGAGTTAAGCAGCTCTACTTTCTCCCTGTTGCCTGTTATTTCCTTGCCATCTTCTCTCTTTAGTGGACCTACAGTTTCCTTGACTTTTTTCTTGTTGTTAATATGTTGGAAGAAACTTTTTTTATTGTCCTTGATTTCTGTTGCAAGTCTTTGTTCGTTCTGAGCCTTTGCTTTCCTGACTTCATCTTTGCATGTTCTGACTGTCTGCTGATAATCGGCCTTAGTTATGTGCCCCTCTTTCCATTTTTTGTATTTGTCCTTTTTGTCTTTCAGTTTGTCAGAGAGATCTTTGTGCAGCCATGCTGGTTTCTTCTTGAATTTCTTGTTTTTCTTTCTCAATGGTATTGTGCTGGTCTGGGCTTTTATTATCACATTTTTCAGGGTTTCACACGCTTCTTGGGTTGTTTTCCCCTTTAGGATTTTCATCCATGAGATCTTTCCTAGGTTCTCTCTGAGTTTGTTAAAATAAGCTCTTTTGAAGTTTAAGACACTGGTTGGATTGTTTTCTATTGCTAGTGTTTGCATTATATTAAATTCCAGTATGACGTGGTCACTTTCACCCAAGGTTCTGGCAATTTCAATTCCCTCTATCACTTCTTCTCTATTTGTAAGGATTAAGTCCAGTATAGCTTTATATCTATTTCCCTCCTCCACCTTTTGGGTGACAAAGTTGTTGGCTAGGTTGGTTAGGAATCTGTTTGATCTCCCACTCACTGCAGAGTTTGTCTATCTCTGGATAGTTGAAGTCTCCTATTACTACTGTGGTATGCTTCCTACATACGTTTGATAACTGGTTGGCAAACAGTTCATCTATTTCTTCTGATTGGTTGGTTGGGCTGTAATATACACCTATGGCAATGTCACTTTTTTTCTCTTTTATATTGACCCATATACATTCTGGAGAGATTTTATCTTGGATCATGTGCATTTCTGTAGATATGTAGTGTTTTCTTACATATAGTGCAACTCCCCCTCCTCTTTTTGTAGACCTGTTTCTTTTGAACAACTTGTATCCATCCATCAGTCCATTCCATTCATGGGTTTCGTCCCACCAAGTTTCTGTAATGCCAACTATGTCATACCCTCCCTCGTGTACTATTGCTTCTAGTTCGCCCTGTCTGTTCCCCAAGCTTTCAGCATTTGTATATAAGCATTTAAGACTTTTATGCCTGTTCATGGGTATGTTTCCTGCATCTCCTGATTGTTGTTTGAGTTTTTCTTTTTTCTCATCCCTGCCTACCTCATTGTTTGATTTGTTTTCTTGGGATTTGTGATTGGTTTTGGGTTCTAGAGATTCTAGAGATTGGTCATCCTTCCCCCTCAGTTTTAGTTTAAAACCCTCCTGATGAGTTGGGCCAGTCTTTTTCCAAGTACATTTTTGCCTGTTTTCGTGAAGTGCAGCCCATCCCTTACCAAGAGTCCTTCAAGTAGGAAATGCAGTCCACGATCCAGGAAACCAAAGTTTTCTTGGCGACACCAACCCTTTAGCCAATGGTTTATTTCTAAAATTCTTTTTTCCCTCAATGGGTGTTGGCCTTTCATTGGGAGTACTGATGAGAACACTACTTGTGCTCCTAGCTTCTTGACTTTATTGCTAGTTGTTTGTAATCTCTTACTATTGTACTCAGGTTGTTTGTTGTGTCGTTCGTCCCAATGTGAAGGAGGAGGAAGGAGTAGTAATCTGTAGGCCTAATTATTTTGGTTAGGTTCTCAGCCACATCTTTGATTTTTGCTCCAGGGAGACAACATACCTTCCTGGATTGTATGTCTGGTCTGCAGATGGATGATTCTGTTCCTTTGAGGATAGAATATGGCAGTGTGTAGAGAGTGATGCCAGAATAAAATTTGATATTTGACTTAATTAGTGACTCAATTATAGATGAGCCACTTTTATGTTTGTTACTTCTAAAATACTTTTCCCTATTATGAGGAAATATCAAAATTCTCAAGGCGGTATGGCTTAATTCTAAAGCAGGGGCATCTTTGTTTAAGGGGTGACAAAGGTTTTGTATGGAGAATGGGGAAGGAAGGAAAGAATTACATAGAATAATAGAGTTGGAAGGGACCTTGGAGGTTGTCTAGTTCAACCTGCTGCTCAAGCAGGAGACCCTATATCATTTCAGACAAATGGTTGTCCAATCTCTTCTTAAAAAACTCCAGTGATGGAGCACCCACAACTTCTGAAGGAAAGCTCTTCCATTGGTTTATTGCTCTCACCGTTAGGAAATTTCTCCTTAGTTCTAGATTGCTTCTCTCCTAGGTTAGTTTCCATCTATTGTTTCTCGTCTTGCCTTTTGGGGGAAAATAGTTTGACCCCTTCATCTTTGTAGGAGCCCCACCTGTGGCTATTCGTATATGCAATGATTCCCATATACTCATCCAATCCATTTGCACATTCATCCTCCACCTTCCTAGCAATCTTGAGCAGGATTGCGAAAGGGATAGAGGAAAGTCTAGTGTTATATCTCAACACACAAGGGAGAATACGTACAACTAGGAAGGAGGACAAATGGGGGGTGGGAAGGAAGACACATTAACTTTCTTGGCACATGGAACAAAAATTACAGGAAAAAAACAGCAAAAAAATGTACTTAGACCTACATATACTATATCTGAACTTATTTTTTCCAGCATCAGAAAGCCTGACTTTGGTGATTCTCAGTCATCCAGGTCATGGTTGTCCCAAAGGTGCTTTTACAAGAGGCAACTGGACTTTGTTTTTCCTTGAAGACGTTTTGCTCCTTATCCAAGAACTGAAGAAGCTTCTTGGATGAGAAGGGAAATGTCTTCAAGGAAAAACAAAGAAAGTCCAGTTGCCTCTTGAAACAACACTTTTGGGACATTAGAAGGACTGGTTTTTCAACTGTAATATTGCTCCAATAAATCTTTATTTTCAAGAACAATTAATTAATTAGAATTAAGGGTGATGGGCTTGTCAAATTTTGTCAAAGAAACCTATGATGAGTCATGGGGTCTACAGACTATAGTGAACATAGGTTTGAAGGGGCTGAACTGCAGCCAATTGCTGGAATTGGGAAATAAATTAAACAGTGCAAATCTAAGCTGTCGATAGACAGGGAAAGAAAGAAGCAGACAGTTTACAAGGTCCCGATTCATGAAGTCTTAATGAATACTTTTGTGAAAACAGTCCAAAATAATAATAACAACAAAAAGATACTCAAAAAGCCAGACAATATTTGCCAGACAGAGAAGACAAAAAGAAGGATATGTCTTCCTTCTTCTGGTTATCTGGTTATCTAGGAAAGTTTAATCCCCTTATCTTTCAGGAGATCGGCTGCAAAGTATTGTTTTTTTCTACTACCAGTGGCAACTGGAATCCAATGATATTAAGTTACATCACTGAAAGAAAACAACAAAGCTTCCATCTTCTCTCTTGTAATCCACTTCAGCAGTGTTTCCCAAACTCAGCAGCTTGAAGATGGGTGGACCTCAACTTCCAGAATTCCACCACCAGCTAGGCTGGTGGGGGAATTCTGGAAGTTGAAGTCCACCCTTCTTCAGGCTGCCAAGATTGAGAAACATTGCACTGCAGCTTTCTGGTTTCTCCACAGTCAAGGATCATGCTTGCTTACCAGAAAAGTAAGAGTTTAACTGCACTGATAGAAGAGAATATTTGCACTTTAGGGTTGAACTGTGTGGTCCCTTTGTGCTCTCTGAGCTTGCTGGCTTTCTTGCAGACATTTCGTTAACAAACTAAATAACATCATCAGTCCATTTAACTGGACTTTTTGTGACCAAGGCAACTGTTTTCTGATTGATTTGTCACTGAGAAATTTTAGTTAAACACAATTGGATGAAAAGTTAATATATTCGGCACATTTGAAGCTTCTGTTAAAGTTGTAAACCTCTGTGGTATGAAAATTAATTGGGCTTACATCAAAAAGAAATGCATGGGATTATGCTAAAAGTGTCCACGGTCACATTAATCATAACTGAAATTACCTTCCATGGATTGAAAAAAACAATTAAGAACTGTGACTCAGTTTGGACTCAATCCAGAATGACTCTTTACCAATGGAGCACAGCAGAGAAAGGGGATTTTAGGAAATATTTGCAAACCTCTATTCAGAAAGATGCATTCCCTGGTTCATTTCTTATTTCTTGCACAATTCACTGAATGATGCACAGTGACCTGTAACTTAATCTACTGTAGAATGCAATGGAGGTTTAAAATGTGTTTTTTATAAGGCAAGGTGTGCAAAATTCACGGTTAGGAGTGCAAAATTCACTTTACTGCTTTACACTAGCTGTGAGATTAATTGCAAGCTAGGCCTTTGCCTTGTGTCCGGGCTCAAATCAAAGAAAGCAATAAGTATAAAGTAAAATGAGATAAGGTTGACTCTAGATTCAGCAGCTACAAGGAAGCAACTCTGAATTCCAAGAGAGATATTTGGTGGCAGTGCAGGATCCCATTACTGGTTATTTTCCTGTTTACAAATCACAATGCTTTTATTGCACTTACTAGTATTAGAAACCTTGCAGTTTCAGTCCTTGTCAGATTCTAGATCTGAGGTATAATTGACTATAATAGGCCTCTTACCCATTTTACATAAAGATGAGAGTCACGTTGGGAAAGAATTTTAAGTGGCTTTACTTAAATTACAATGAGATTTTTTTTTTTAAAAGAGGATTAGGGAGCTGTCAGGGATGAGTTGTAGTTAATTAGGATGTTTTTAGGATGAAATTGATGGTTTCTCTGTGCACCCACCTGCCTTCACTATCACATCTGAGTTGCACAACCTCATACAGCAAAAGACAGGGGAATAGTTGGATTAGAGAATGAAATAAATCCTACCAAAATAAACAGCAGAAATTAAAAGTAAGATTGCTTTGTTCGATTCACATGCCATCTTTCTTCCACAAGCTCAAGGTAGCGTACAGAGACCAATTAATTGGGGGGGAATATATAATTACTAGGTCTGATGATTGTGAGTATTCTCCATCATCAGAAAAAATACAGGTGGCTGCTGTTTGTTGAGGAGGCATAATAAGAGACAACACTTAATCTTGTTATTGGGATTTCTTGATACATCTTGTGAATTGAGCTGCCATATTCCAGTTTCTTAAATCTAGACAGGATGTTTTTCACATTA
The DNA here is from genome assembly GCA_023970755.1 of Azemiops feae. NCBI lineage: Eukaryota > Metazoa > Chordata > Lepidosauria > Squamata > Viperidae > Azemiops > Azemiops feae. Next base: position 143,120 of record JALGBA010000920.1, on the reverse strand, counting down.
TACAGTATAAACCACTTACTAATTAGGCAATGTTGGAGTCATCTGACAACACTAATGGGGGGGGGGATGGATGGTTCCTTGGCTCACCCATTTGGGTGACAACACTTTAGAAAGGTGGAAAAGAATCTCTTTCCAAACAAAATGAGCAGGAATAAAGCGCTATCCACCCCCTTGTTCTATTTGCCATGTGGGGTTGTCATGCATCTTGAAATGAGAGATATTCTCGGAGTCTGATCTTGGTGTTTATTACTGTATTTCTTTGGGGTCCAGAATGGCAGATTTTTTTTAAAAAAAATACTAGGTGAAATGAACAAAACATTCTGTCTAATTGAAAATGAAAAAGGGCACCGGTCTCACATTCCCTTTGTTCTTAGCCAATAAAAAAAAAGAAATCTTTTTTTCAGCTTCGATGTTTACAAAGCAAACAATCTCTTCCACAGGTAGAAAAATGTGTGTCTTGGGAGTCCCCACTTCTTTTTCTAAATCCTGGGTGAGGCAGAAGTGACGGAGAATAATGGGAAAAGTCCAGAATATTTATTTCTGGACAATAACTCTTGTTTGGTTTTCGAAAATACTCTGCTAATGGCAATGGATTATCTTACTGTCAGATTGCAGGGATGGGGAAAAGACTGTGGGTATAAGGGAGAGGCTTACACTAGAAATCTAACAAGGTAGCTGATACGTGCTAAAGCGTTCTTTTTTTTCTTTCTCATTAACAATCCAGCAAAGAAAAAAGAAATCCGTTTGCAGGTAAAATCAGTCTAATTCAGGTAGTCCTCGACTTACGACCGCAATGGAGCCCAAACTTTCTGTTGCTAAATGAGACAGTTGTTAAGTGAACGTTGCCCCATCTTACGTCCTTTCTTACTGTTGTTAAGTAAATCATTGCAGTTGTTAAGTTAGTAACACAATTGTTAAGTGAATCTGGCTTCCCCATTGACTTCTCTTGTCAGAAGGCTGCAAAAGGTGATCACATGACCCCCGGACACTGCAACCGTCATAAGTATGAGTCAGTTGTCAAGCATCTGAATTTTGATCGCATGGCCACAGGGATGCGGCAATGGCCATAAGTGTGAAAAATGGTCATAAGTCACTTTTTTTCAGCGCCATTGTAACTTCGAACAGCCACTAAATGAACTGTTGTAGGTCAAGGACTGTCTGTACAATTATCTTCTATCCTAAATCAGTTGCACACAAAAAGAAGGGGAAAAAAATCAAATCTTGTGCTCTATTGAATTACCGGTTGTGTTGCAGCTGTTAAAACTTTTTTAAAAACTATATAATTTACATACAAGCACAGCTCATATTTGTCTAATTAGCAAACATTTGCATGCCATACAAATCTAAATTTGAGATATGTAAGAATTCGGTTCAGTTCAGAAAAGTTACGAATCCATAGAATTCAAATCGCTTTTTTTTTTTTTTTTACTGAAGATTGGTCAAGATGAACTTCAGTTGTTTTCTTGTGTATAGACGTTGCTTTTCCATTCAGCTGGAAAGCACAGTGGAATTCAAGTGGGACTAAATTTGTGGACCCAAGCCAATGTATGTTCGGTCTATAGCTGTGCAAAATATTTGATCTATCTTAAATGAGGTGTCTGCCTGCTATTTCTCTCTCCTGCCTGTCTCTATTCAAGCCTCTAAAGATACTCTACATGTTTCCTAAACAATTATGAACCTACTATTAAAGCTGAAAAGGAAAATGTCCCTAGGCTGGGGACAATTTGCATAATCTCTGGTGTGCAGGTGCACATATTACACCTGCTAGGAACTCTTAGCAAGTCTAACATGTCAATATACAAAGCCCCATTAAAATATTACTGTATATACAAAATACGTTCTTCCCCGAGAAAGCTGGGGGAAAGCCAAGAGAAGATATTGTAGAAAGAGATAGAAGCATATTCGTCCACTTACATAATTATTATATAGGCAAGAAAACCTTAGTATCAGAAGATGCCTCTACAGCAGGGGTGTCAAACTGCCGGCCCGCGGGCCGGATGCATCATAGCAAAACCGCGCCCACCCCATTGCCGGCAATGGCAAAAAAAGTCACGATATGTCACGACACGTCACGTGACGTTGCGAGTTTGACACCCCTGCTCTACAGGTAATCCTTGGTTTATGACCCTAACTGAGCCCAACAATTCCATTGCTAAGTGAGAAAGTTGTTAAGTGAGTTTTGTCCCATTTTACGGCCTTTCTTGCCACAGTTGTTAAGTGAATCACTGGAAGTTCTTAAGTTAGTAACACGGATGTTAAATGGGTATTGCTTCCCCATTGGCTTCGCTTGTTTGAATGGGGTCACATGACCCCAGGACACTGCAACTGTCATAAATGGTCATAAGTCACTTTTTTCAGTGCTGTTGTAACTTTACTAAATGAATAGTTGTTAAGGGTGAATGTTTGTTCTCCAAGCTTGTGGGTTGATTTCTGAACGTTTCGTCACCAAGCTAGGTTAACATCTTCAGTGGCGTGCACGGGATGTCAGTGTTCTTTTGTTTATAAGGGCTTCAGGTGTGGGTGTGTCAAGTGAGGGTCTTATGATGGGTCTTATGATGGGTCGGGTGAGAGTCATCAGTAAGAATCCTGTGATGGGGAGGTTACTTCAGTGAGGGTCATTGGGAGGTGAACTGCTGGTGAGGGGGGGCTTGCGTGGGTTGGTTGAGGGTCGGTGCTGTCTCTGGTTGGCTTTGTGGTTGATTTGGATTCTGAGGGGTTTGTAGGCTGGTTGTAGGTTGATGTGTCTGTTGGTGGAATTGCTTGTGGAGTGCCAGGCTTCGATAGTTGTAAGTTGAGGACTCCCTGTAACTCGCCAGCTCTAGGCATTGCATCTCTACACTATAAGACCATAAGATTACATTATACATTGATTTACTTTTTATATTTTGAAGTTTTACTCCTCAGAAAGGATAGGTGTGGATATCCCAGAATGTCAACCAGGTTTCTGGCTGAAATTCTGGGTGAATGGTGACAGCACGAACTACATAGCAAATTAGACCAGGCTATGAAGACCTAGGGATTTTTTGGGAAAGAGGTTTTGAGACTTCCAGCCTCCCACTTAATTGACTCACTACAAAGGACCATGTAAAGTTTTTCATCACATGACCCAACGTCTGGGCAGATGCTTGACAGTCAGTATTCCACTTTTGCAGATATGGACAGCTATTGCATTGTTTGTTTGTTTGAAGAAGTACCTGCTCGACTTGTTCAATACAACTGCTCTATATCTCTGGAGGATGCTATCTTAGTTAGAAATTTTGGTTATAAGATAGACAATTGCTGTAGGTACACTTTCATTCTAGCATCTCAGACTAGTGACAACAGAGAAGGAAGTTTTATTTTTATTTTATTTTATCTGTATCTTGCCTTTATTATTTTTACAAATAATGCAAGTTGGCAAACACACTCAACAAACCTTCCCCCTCCTATTCTCCCCACATCAACAATCCTATGAAGTGGGTTGACTGAGAGAAAGTGACTGCTCCAAAGTCACTCAACCGGCTTTCATGGCTAAGGGGGGACTTGAACTCCCGACCTCCTGTTTTCTAGCCTGATCCCTTAATCACTAGACCGAATGACTTTTTTTTACTTCCATAGCCCATCCAATCTTCTGCATTTCACTATTGCTCTGGTGGAGCTGACTTGTGGGTTTAAGAACAGAGAAGGTGATTAAATAAATGAACCAACAAAACTCAAGAAGACGTTTGACGAAAAGAGAGCGTTCAAGACCAGGTTACAGCAAAAGGCAGCCACATTTAAAATTAAATACAAAGCATGTAATTTCCACATCAAGATTTTGCTATTGGAAGTGGACTAAAGGATCTGTACGGAAGCCTGAAATCTGAAGTGTAACAAGCAGTGTAACGTAGGATAGCCAAGAAGCTAGAACTAGCTTCACCTTTCTAAAGGTGAAGTTCCCTTAGGCACTTGTCTGAGCATTGTATTTTTTCAATAAGAAGGTCTCCTGTCTGGTTTAAAACAAGGTCAATCTGATTCTGATCGGTTCTACAGGTTATTGGCTTCCTCTTCTACAACTCAGTCTCTCAATTCTGTCTCCCGGCTCAACTCTTGATTTCTGTATCCCAGCCAACATTGCACTGCTGCTTTATCTCAGACTTGACAAGCACTAATTCATTTTGTGCCTGAAGAAAGATCTGAGCTCATATAGTGCTTGGTTATTTATTATCTTAAAGCCCCAGTCTTGGATGGCATAAGCCTGAGAGCTCCATCATTCTTTAAAAAAAAAGCAGTGTTCATTGAAGCCTTTCCTGGACTGTTGCAATGAGACATACCAAGCAATAACAGATCTATAGAATGAAATAACCAATCAGATAAGTTTCTCTTCCTTCAAAGAGAAGTTTTGCTGAAAATCTATGCAGGCCAAACACATGCATTACAGGTTTTGATGTACCTCATTAGTAACTGCTGACAGGCCTTCTGCTTTCTCTCCGTGGCATGAACTGCATTGAACTGAAGGCTTCTGACTAGAGAAAATTAACTACTGGTGAAGTGTGTGCTTTCTAGTGGGACTTACTTGCTGCCTTTGTCTTTATTATTAATGTAAACTCCTATTGAAGAATGCATCTTTTATTAATAATTAAAAATCTGAGGATACCTTCGGCAGCTCTCCATTCATGGCAAGTCCTAGAAATGATTTTAGAATAAAATGAATGCAACACACAAATGCATGTTGGCAAAATAAATTCTTATGTTGGATTTCTGATTATCTTTTTGGTGGCGGTGGGGAAAAAAATTGGATTTATGTAAAAGTAACACGAATCCCTGATCTGTTTTGGAATATAACTTAAGTCATTCTGGGGGCTATTTCTATTTTTTTTCTTTTTATGACCCTTTAATCCCTTTATTTGGGGTGGAGTCAGGGTGACTGAATGGAGCTGAGCATTTACTGGCTGGATGCCTTTCCTGACACCTACACAGATATTTTCTCTTTGCGCCCTGATAGAGAAACGTCTGCCGTTGCCTAGGATTGAACTCTCAAACTTCCAAGTGGGAGGAGGGCATCTTCACCTCTAAGCCACCACGCCACTAACTCTGGGGGGATTTCTATATTTTACAGTTAATGTATGGAAGATAATTCTGAATCTTTTACATGGCTATGTTCTCATGTACTTCTACATGTACATCTTTTGTTTTGAATGCTTAGCTCAACTAGAGCCTCTTCTCTCATGAAAGCAATCTGCATTTCTCATTTTTCAGAACATTGAGAAGAAATCTTTAAGTAGACTAAATCCAACTTTTCTTCTGAACGGATCAATGTGCCATCATTCTTTCCTGTTGGAGCAAAAAATTTGGAGAACTCCAACATATCAGAGGACATCAGGTCAGGAAAGAGTGATGTACATTAGTTTTGATTCCTGATTTATACTTCAGTTGTTTATTTACTTCTTTATCATTCTATTTATTGGACCACTCTCTTGCCAAGTGACTCTACTTAAATTGATAACTCAGAGGTGCTATTTAGGAAGCATGGCTAATTGCCTTCAAGCATTTCCCCCCCCCCCCACATGTTTATTTAAAAATAATAACCTGTGGGCCACGCTAGATAAGATATGACCAATATAGTTGATCAAATAGCTTTAACTTTCCAATATTTTTCCTCACCATGCCAAAGACAACATTTGCTTTAGAGACTGAATCAAGTTGAACTTATGGTGCCTGGAGGAGCATTAGCTCTTCTCCTTGCAGTTTGTCAAATCTAAAGTCCCAATCACAATTTACACAGAAAAGAAAATATGTAAGTATCATCTGGATTTTCAAAATCATAGCTGTCTCCTCTTTTTTTCAGCTCAGGTACTTTCCATTCAGTGCTCGTTTTTTAATTGTTATCCAAGACATCTATTAATATTTATAATGCTTTATTTTATAATTTGTTGCTTCTTTTGTCTAGTCTTAATATAAATATTTAATTACAGTGGGCATCCATGATAGCAGTGCTGGTACTTTGATTATTTTTAACATTTTATGTTGTAGTTACTGACTGTAAATTTTACAGTTTTGAAATTTTATGCTGCTCTCTGAACAAAATAAAGTAATAAGAGATGAAGAAGCCAAAGTACTCTGGGACATTGGTATTCAGACAGAAAATCACCTGCCACATAACACCCCAGATATAATAATTCTCAATAAGACATTCAAAAAAGTCTGGATACTGGATGTGGCAGTACCTGAAGACAGGAGAATAGAAGAAAAGCACTGAAGAAAATTACAAAATATGACTTCTGGTTTGCCATTGGGCCGCCACAGACGCTGGAAGGCGAGCTCTGTCTTCCACGTTTGGTTTCGCTCCACTGGGGGATCCTGGAAAGGATTGAAAGTCGCCCTGTAGGGGCGACAAGCAAGAAGGGGACTCCCGCTTGATCGTGGGAGAGCAGCAGCCCTTCTGCTCGATCCGGGGCAGCCCTCCAACCGGCGGAGGAAAGACCGGCTATAGTAATATGGCTCGTCACTAGGCTGCAGACAGCCAAAGTCAAACTCACCACCAAGCACTTCGAAAGCAACGTAGATGAAACTGGGTGAGATCCGATCTTTTCTTTATCCTAAGTATTTTCTCTTCCAGTAAAAACTGCCCAAAGTATCTTTCCCCCTGTGAGGAGAGAGGGAAGGGAATTTCTATCCCACCCTCTAAGAATAGCGGCGACTGACTACCCAGGGGAATTAAAGCACTAAAAGAAGAACTTTAGTCTAATTGGATTTATATATTCCTGAAACTTGGGGACCAAACATTTTCTTATTTTTATTGGAGACTTTTGCTTTTATCTACAAAAAAGAAATAAATTTGGAAAAAGGATTATAAAAATGTTGGACTTAAAAAACTTTAAACGGCATCGGTGACATCTTGTAGTGAAGTTTGGTATTACAACTTGTTATTTCCTAAAAGAGACTTGGCTCGAAGCCCAGACTTTAGATAAGACTCTTTTGACCTTGGCACCACCTGTGAGAAACTCAACTGTAAAGAGAACATCTGGGCGGCATAACTGGCCTACTTGAACTATGAATGTAAACCTTTACTGACTTTCAGAGTTATATGTGGGGAATTACCTTCCTATCTCTTTATTTGAGGAACATTGGTTACTATATGAGATGATGAGATACCTTGGACTATAAAAGCTTGCTTGACAAACGACTTCTACTATAAAGACTATCTATAAACACCTAGTTATAAAATTATTTTTAACGTCTGATTTTAAAGTCCTCAACTTAACACATTATTAAAAGAATATGGATGAAGACCAGGAAAAGATCCTTTCCACGTTGAAAGCAATACATGAAACCATTCTTTCAGCTTGTGATAAAATAAGACATAACATAAAAGAACAAGATACCAGCTTAGCTACACAAACCCAAACTTTGACTACAACCAAAGTGTCAGAAGATAACAGAAGAAGTGGAACAATCAAATATTAAGATAGAAGACTCAATTGACCAACAAATACAATTAATGGAAAATCCAGAAAAGGATTGACAACACTGAAAATGGAAAAGACTTTCTATATAAATCAGACGAAATTTGAGAAAGAAGAAAAACAGACTGAATGGAAGATAAACATATCAGGGCAATCATGGGGAATTGGAATAATAGGGAGAACTTAATGAATACAAATGGGCTAGTCCTTCCAAAAAAATGGCAACTAAATGGTCTCCTTTATTTCAAATAACATATATAATAATAGAGGGAGATCTATTTGACGATCTAAAAGCACTGATATGAAAGGCTAGTTGGCAAAGGAAGAAAGCCAGAATAAGGCTGAAGAAAATTGGGGTTTTGATTTATTAGAGGGGATTTCATATTATTAATTAGAGGGTTAAAGGGAGAAGTTGAGATAAGGGGAATTTTGGTCATTAGATTTAAAATATTTGGAAATTAGTTGAAAATAAGGATTTTATTTGTTTAATATTTAAAAATTAGACCTAAAAGAAAAAAATTAATTATTATGAATATGTTTGATCTATTGATTAACCCAGGCAATATATATATAATGGTTTGGGTTTATTAAAGGGGATATTGTATTATTAAGTAGATGATTTAATATGGTGGGAAATAGATAACTTTTAGGAAATAGAACAAGACTATATTCAAATAGATAAAATGTGTATTTTGAATATTAGATTCTGTTATGAATTGAGATAAGGGAAATTTTGGTTACCTAAAGCCTGAAAATTATAAATATCAAATGTTAAATTGGAATATTGATAGGAAACTAAAAATTGGGAAAAATTAACAACAGGATATAGATTGTTTATGAAGATTGAATGTAAAAAGTAATTAAGATATGTATAAGCTAAAAATTTATTGATAAATGTAATAATGATGTTTTTTACTGAGTTGATATAATAAGAACTGTATTAGCTTAAATACGAGAGTAGATGTTAAGGGGAAAAGAGAGGAAATATTTGATGTTGTAACTTGAGATTTGTACTAAAGATTTTTATATGTTATCGAACTATTGATTAACCCAGTCACCACGTTGCTTTTTAAATACTTAAATGTAAAATTGGAAAATTAATAAAATATTATTTAAAAAAAAAAGAAAATTACAAAATACGAACACCTATAAATAGGTGTATAAATTGAAGTAGAAAAACTATGGCAAAAGAAAGCAAAGATAGTACCAATAGAGATAGGCACTTTGGATACAATCCCAAAACTTCTGAAGCACTACTTGAACACCATTGGCATTGACAAAATCACCATCAATCAATTGGAAAAGGCAGCTTTACTTGGAAAGCTTACATGCTGCAACCATACCTTTAACATCATTAAAGAACAACATCTGCCTATCCGAGGTCCTTGGGAAAGGCTCAATAGGGTGGTAAAAATACTGAATCCAATCTGAATATCAGACTCCTCTGGATTCTTTATAATAACCAGTTTGTGATCACCATCCTACCATGTAGCCACCAATTTTATAAATTCATGGTACAGTATATGTATTCTTTCATCTGACTTATTCACCATAGGCAACTGCAGGGAGCTAAAAGAATCAAAATGGCAGCCATGGCTGAATGATCAAAGCCTTATCCCTTTTAATGTGCCAAGTTGCATGGGCATGCTACCATTTTGACTTTTTTTACTCACCCCCCCCTCCAAACACCATGGTATTTACCATCCAGGCATTCCATTGGCATATTTACACTCAAAGATAAGCCTTCTTTAAGATTCTGATAGGCTACAAATTGTGTGCTGTTATATATTGCCTATCCATCCTGCTTGTTTCTTCCTGCCAATGATCAGAACTGGCACATCTAGATGATTCCTTCTATATCGTAGCTCATTCATTGTGACATGCAAATCAGGAATAAGTTTATTCATTATGCACACTGCACACTTCTAACAGAAGCAACCGAAGCACTCCAAACGCTAAGAAGTTTGGCTTTTCATTCATTACTCCTCAGTTTACTACAAATCAGCCATCACTCAAAGACTAGCCTCACCAGCTGTATACATAAGAACAACAGGGGTAATCTTCCAATAGTTGGCTGCAGATGTTCCTGCTAAATACAACATGGGGTCCAGTGGTGGGATTCAAATATGTGAACAACCGGTTCTCTGTGTGGATGCCGCTTCCGGAAGTCCATTCTGGGCCTGGGCAACAAAAAATTAGCTACCGGTTCTGCCAAAGTGGTGCGAACCGACTGAATCCCACCACTGATGGGGACTGTTATATCTTCGGTTCTTTAGGCATTGAATGAGGCAGAGTGTTGAAACAGCAACAAGTTTATTAACTCAGAACAGAAGCAGCCTTAAAGGCTGCTGCACAGCTATTTATACAGTTAGCCTCTAGGTGGCAACCAATAGGTTTAAAGTAACAGTTTCCCGCCCCAAACCTCATTATCAGCTTGGAGACAGCCAGTCTGGCTTTCAGTAACAGCAACTGTTAAACAATACAGCAATGTAGGTCAGACATTAAGCGAGTGATTTAAAACAGTTATGGCCAATACATTACAGGGACTATGGCTATAGATGTTCCTACAAAGACATTATAGTTCACATTGTCACAAAGGGTAGTGTGTTTTTTTCCATAGGGAAATGCTAGCAGAGATGGTCAAGGAAAGACCGCACTATATCTTGAAACATTGTGCTAAGCAGAACTGCTGCAGAGTATTCCTTGTAATATATAATATCCTAAAACTGAGCACTGAACCTAGAGCACAGCAATCACTTTCTATAAAAAATTAATGACAACAAGGACACTATTACTTTAAGCCTTCTCCAAAGAGTCAACTGTACCTTTAGTTAGGAATTCAAAGAATGAGAAGAAAGTGCAGATTAATTCTCCAAGTAAGTATCACTATCCAATGGTGGTGCAGTGGTTAGAATGCAGCATTGCAGGCTAATTCTGCCAATTGCCAGCAGTTCGATCCTGACCAGTTCAAGGTTGACTCAGCCTTTCATCCTTCTAAGGTCAGCAAAATGAGGACCCAGATTGTTGGAGGCAACATGCTGACTCTATAAACCGCTTAGAGAGGGCTGTAAAACACTGTGAAGTGGTATATAAGTCTAAGTGAAAATTAAGATTAAGAACCCGAATGCAGAAATGCTGTGCATCAGGTTTAGCTGTTGGGAAGTCGACTGAGGTTTTCCAGGGTAGAATTCAACAAGGGTTTTTTTGAGGCTTTTCAGTGCATTTGATTTCATTTTTATAATAAGGCCTCTTCCTTGGGAGTAGCTTCTGAAACTGCTTCTGAAACTGCAAAACGTGACTCAAACATTCACAAATACCTGTAGCGAAATACACGAAGAGCAGAAGGTTAACCGTTTCTTCAGCCTTTTTTAGGCATGAAACCTGGGGAAGTTGGAAAAGCCGTTGACCAAATTGGCAAGCATTCCCTGTCCGATTATTATCTGCAAGCTCAAGACCCACCACTGTTGAATGTTTTGATTGTTCTTGTAGCACCTTGAAGTCTGAAGAGATCCGCAAATATCAAAACACTTGTGATTAAAAGTGGGAATGCAGGGCCTATTCAGAGTTGGAGTGGAACACAAAAGACTAAAATGATGTTTCTGCTGTTTTGTTGGAGATTTCCCGTGTTGAAAAACCTACAGGCAATTTAACTCATGGAATTTTTAAACATCCAGATCTAATCTACAGTAGTTATTAGATTAAACTAAGATATCAAATGTTATTCTGTATATAAAACACTTGGTTTGTAGCTAAATTCTTATTGTTAAAAAGTTGTTTTTCTCATTTAAATAGACATTTGGAAAAAGGAAAAGAACACTTGATTTTAGAGGTAGCTTGGTCTTTTCTTGGCTGATTTTTTTTTAATGTTATCAAATATTGTTTCAGGATGCTGTCGAAACAAATAAGGAATCATCTATTTTTATTCCTCTCTCTCTCTCTCTCTTTCATTTTCTTTCTTTCTTTCTTTCTTTCTTTCTTTCTTTCTTTCTTTCTTTCTTTCTTTCTTTCTTTCTTTCTTTCTTTCTTTCTTTCTTTCTTTCTTTCTTTCTTTCTTTCTTTCTTTCTTTCTTTCTGATAAGCAGAATTGAATTTGAAAAAGAGAAAAAGGCCCATATGGCTAGACATCTTTTTAGAAACTGAATGAAATAATGAAGCTGTGGTTTTAAAAAAAAAAAAAAAAAAAACCAGAGGGGAAGTTGCTTATCGTGTACTCCAGTCTCACCGGTAGGTATAATCAAGAACTATTTGACATTTTCAAAGGAGAAAAACCAAACATTTACTATATATTCCACTGGTATGTAAACAAGAGGTGGTGCGGAAGCAGCTATACAACTATCACATTGTGTCAAGTCTACCCCCAGGACTTCCGAAAAGTCCAGGATTTTGAAGACCCCAGAGTCCTGCATTCTGCTTCTGCTCACGTTTGGATGATCAAAGTTCCTGGTTTTGCTAGGACAATTCTGGGTTGGAGGGAAGCATTGTGCGTACTATGCCTACTCTCCATACCCTGGTAAATATTCGACTTTCAATAGCACATCCTGAGAAGTAAATGGCAGCGCAAGGGAGAGAAAGGCTCACGTTGTAAGGAGCTACAGCATGTGTGCAAGATGCAGCATGCAAAATAACTTCAGTGGTTGCCACCCATTCTGCCTATGGAAGGTCATGAGCCAGAGTAGGTAGAAGCAGTCTAGAAAGCTACAGAAGTGACATCAAGTCATCCAAGGTCTGTTCGCCGTGCTCTTGGTGCCATACAAGGACATGGCAGCAGTTTAAAATCTGCTGCCTTCATAATTTTTGTCCATTTTCGCTTTTTTAATATTTTTTTTCCTGTGGCTTTATATATTAAATGCTTCACTGTTATTGTAGACTATTCACCAAATACGGCTGGAGGGGGATCATAAAATATTTGCGGGAAATAAATAACCTTCGATGAGACACAGAGAGGAGCTTATTTCCTACCAGTGCTGGCAGGATGGCCCAGAGTCATTTAGAGCTTGAAAAGTAATCACTGCCACTGTAAATCATCTCTGGAAACATATTAATAACCAGTGCAGCTGTTGTAAAATGATTACAAAGTGCTTCCATGTGGGATACTCCATTAACAGCTCAAAGTTTGATAAGGAAAATATTGAACATCGATTAAATAGGCATGACCCCAAAAAATAAAAAAAAATGGGGTGGTTGAATACCAGCAAAAAGATGACAAGCTTTTACAGTATGAGGCACAAGGCCCAAAAACTGCTTATTACAATTAATGCTGTAAGCTGCCCAGGGTTGTTTTGAAATGCAATGAGGGTCAAATAAATTTAATAATAATAATCCATGAAAGGATCAAGCACAAATTGTGAAGGATCTTGCCAAAAGCTCACGATATATTATTGAAACCTGTGCTCTGTAACACATGGAAGGGGGGGGGGTCCCTTAAAAATTACTGCTAATATATTTTATTTGTTGATTAGATGTACAGGTGAGCTTCAACTTACAACAGTTTGTTTAGTGAGAGTTCAAACTTACAATGGCACTGAAAAAGTGACTTCTGACTGTTTTTCACACTTATAACTGTTGCAGCATCCCCATGGTCACGTGATCAAAATTCAGCTGCTTGGCAACCGACTCATATTTCTGACGGTTGCAGTGTCCCGGAGTCATGTGATCACCTTTTGCGACCTTCTGACAAACAAAATCAATGGTAAAGCCAGATTCACTTAACAACCGTGTTACTAACTTAATAGCTGCAGTGATTCACTTAACAACTGTGACAAGAAAGATTGTAAAATGGGACAATTGTCTCACTTAGCAACAGAAATTTTGAGCTCTATTGTGGTCATATACTATCTGTATATCCTTTCTCTCCTTTGGGTGCTGAAGTAGTGGCATGTACTCCTTCCTCTTCCTGTTTCAAGCTCCCTACACAGACGGCCGCTTTAAGGCTGTGATTGTATGATGTGCTATTCAAAGAATAAAGGGATACTTACTCTAATTGCACATGACTGACAGTAAGACATAGGCTCCAACCAAAGGCCTAGAACAGGGGTCTTCAAACTTGGCCCTTTTATGACTTGTGGACTTCAACTCCCAGAATTCCTCAGCCAGGCATGCTGGCTGAGGAATTCTGGAAGTTGAAGTCCACAAGTCATAAAAAGGCCAAGTTTGAAGATCCCTGGCCTAGACTGAAGTGGTTGGGGCCAAGTAACAAAAACTGTTACACAAATCAGTGTACAAATTGTGAAGATGTTATGCAAATTAATGTTCAAATTTGACTTTTTTTCTATCTTAAGGTTCCCCTCCAACATTATCAAATGACTTTCATTTCAAAGGAAGGAAGGAAGGAAGGAAGGAAGGAAGGAAGGAAGGAAGGAAGGAAGGAAGGAAGGAAGGAAGGAAGGAGAATGTTCCATTTGTTATTTTTTATTATTGGTGACTCAGCAGGTGTTAGCACTATGCACAGTTGATGGGAAATCTTCAGGGCTGCAAACAGAATTAAAAGTCCTGAAAGAAGATGTTTTTGTGTTGTTGTGAAGGAAATAATATGGTGTGTTGATGAAGTCACCAGGAGTCAAACTCAACTTGATGGAGACTTTCCTATATATTGATGGTTTTGAAAATGATTCACTGTCCTTTGAAATCATGACAAGATATTACTATTACTGGATCCCATGTTGTCATCTTATTTCCTTTCAAACATTATGAACCTGGTAAAAGAATTATAAAACATGTTTCAGAAAATAATCTTTTTGAACTAGCAAGAAATCAGTGGAATGACTTGCTTCTAGAAATTGTGGATGCTCCATCACTGGAGGCTTTTAAGAAGAGACTGGACAGCCACTTGTCTGGAATGGTATAGGCTTTCCTGCTTGAGCAGGGGGCTGGACTAGAAGACCTCCAAGGTTCCTTCCAACTCTGCTATTCTGTTTTTCTGTTAAATGTGCTTTTCCTGAGCCCAGGAAGCGAGGAATCTGTGTGATCACTCCCAGTCTTTTCAGATTATCTTCTCTCTGTGAATGCATATTCTCTGCACCGTCCTGTGAAGCAGTTCTTCTCTTCTTGCCTATGGGGTAAAATAGGCCGTGTCCATTTCCCAGCATGTTACAAAGAACAAAGAATTCTATCCTTGTTTTTCAATAATCAGATGGATTATTAAATTATGAGCTTATCCTATAATTCATGAACTCTTCACCACATTCCTGTAGCTAGAGAATAAGAGAGTCAACAACATGCTGACTCTAGCAGTGGGAATATGCGCTTTGGTCCATCCAACACAATAGTCCTATCACCCTGGGAATTTAAAGTCTCTTGAGAAAAGACATAAAAACATGTTCTTTATGTTCTCTCATGGATATTTAAGAGGTTTTAAAAAGAGGGAGATAATAAAGCAAATTAAAAGCATGGATGAGTTCACACTTCTTGGTTTGCATTAAGCTGAATGCTTTCATGTGCTATCTGTCCGCATTATTGTCAATGAATTCGGCAGAATTCATTGACAGAATGTCAGAAATAAGTCTTTATATATTTTTTTTCCTACCACTCTCCCACTTGCTATCCAACCTCGTTTTTTGTTCTTGTTTGTGTCTTTCAGTTTCCAAGGTCATCCACACAGAGCCGGTTGCTGGCTGACACATTGAGTTTTTCTTCTTTCCAGCCGATCCCTCATACAGGCATCCATAATTCTTTTTATTGTTCATTTGAAATGCAACTTTCTTATCTGTGTGGAGCCAAAAGGGCCATTCAGGTATTCTGGACTTATGGGGTAACAGCTCCATCTTCAGGCTTCTTTCAGCAAAGCTGGACCTTTCTGCCATTCGTATCTCAAAACTCATCAATGCTGTAGCTGATCTTTTCCTGTTATATATTCTTTTGTGGAGAAACCACAGCTATTTACGTCTCATCCCACCAATACGATCTATTGCCTTCCTTTCCTTTCCTTTTTAAAAAATGTGCTTGATCCCCAAATTATTATGATCACTCCTAGGGGTACACTGCCCTCTTATTATATAAAAGAGATGTCAAGGCTATGTCAAGGAACTCATTACAACATATATCCTTGTGGATTATGGGTGATTTCCTCAGCTGTATGCAGTGTTCTGCTGAGTTAAAAATATCTAGGCTCTTCAACATAGATATTATTTGTACAAAGTTTAAGTAGTGATAACATTGGCCATAAATAAATAAATGAATGGTGGGCTGACAGGAATGAAAATATACAAGTGAACAAGGATTTGTGTTAATTAAAGCAATGGTGGACAGCAATTTAGAACATAGAATAATAGAGTTGGAGATCATCTAGTCCAACCCCCTGCTCGAGCAGGAGACCCTATACAGGCAGTCCTCGACATACGACCACAATTGAGCCCAAAATTTATATCGCTAAGTGAGAAATTTGTTAAGTGGGTTTTGCCCCATTTTACGACTTTTCTTGCCACATTTGATAACTGAATCACTGCAGTTGTTAAATTAGTAACACCGTTGTTAAATGAATCTGGTTTCCTCATTGACTTTGCTTGTCAGACAGTTGAAAAAGGTGATCACATGACCCCAGGACACTGCAACCATCATAAATGTGAGTCAGTTATCAAGCGTCCAAATATAAATCACATGACTAGGGGGATGCTGCAATGATCATAAGTGCGAAAATTGGTCACAGGTCACTTTTTTCAGTGCTGTTGTAACTTCAAACAGTCACTAAATGAATTGTTGTGAGTTGAGGACTATCTGTACCATTTCAGACAAATGGCTGTCCAGTCTCTTCTTGAAAGCCTCCAGTGACAGAACACCCACAACTTCTGAAGGCAAGCTGTTCCACCAGTTGATTGTTCTTATTGTTAGGAAATTTCTCCTTGGTTCTAGGTTGCTTTTCTCCTTGATTAGTTTCCATCTGTTGTTTCCTATCTTGACTTCTGGTGCTTTGGAAAATAGCTTCTCACCTTTTTTTCTCAGCTATCTTTGGACATTACACACAAGGACTGCACAGATGTTGAAGTCAGATGTGCAGATCCCACTTCACACACATTCTTGCTCTCTTTCACTCATACATATGTACCAAAAAAAAAGCATACCTTTCATTCAACATGATCCTTTCTCCTCCTTCCTCTTCTTCCTCCTTCAGCTCAGCTCATCATTCCAAAAAATTGGTGTGGTTTCTAAATTGCTAGTCCAGGAAAAATGGACCAGTCTCCCCACAGCTTTGCATGATGCTCTTTTTATGGCTGAACTCAGGAGCATGTTATGGTTTAACATCCTTCTTCAACATTCCAATCCTCGGAAATGTTGGAATAAAATTCCTATCATCACTAGACAGTGTGCCCATGATGGTTAGGGACAGACAGCGGGCATGGCAGTTCGAAAAGTTGCCAGGCTTTGCAAAGCTGAATGAATCTACCTTCATATCTGGTTCTTGTATTCCCCTCACCTTTCCTGGTAAGCCAACATGGAATAAACATAAAAGTTTTCTTTTCATTCTGATCAACACTTTCTCGTGTTCTGTGACCATTTCAAATAAACCAACTTCAAAACAAGATGGAAGAGGATCTATTTAAATTAAGCACTGTGATGAAATCAGTGTAAAAATTAAAAAAGTAAAAATTAAAAGGTTTCCCTGTCTAGTCATTTCTGATTTTAAGGGACAGTGCTCATCTCTGTTTCTTAGCTGAGGGAGCCAACATTGTCCAGGTGGTCTGCATGACTATACACACTGAGGCTCATGGAATGCTGTTATCTTCCCACTGAAGTGGTACCTATTTATTATCTTCCCAATGAAGTGGAACCTATTTATCTACTAGCATTTGAATGCTTTCGACTCTGCTAGGTGGGCAAGAGTTGGGGCAAATAATGGGAGCTTACCTCATTGCTCAGTGCTTGGGTCTCGAATCTGGACTGTCAGCTTTCCAGCTGACAAACTCAGTGTCTTTGACCACTGAGCCATCGTGCCCCAACAAAATCAATGTTAGTTTTTTATAATGTTGCTTCTGAATTTGCTGCCTCTTTAAAGAAATTATTTTGTTTCTGAATATAGCCAATATCATCAGGAGAGATTACAGGTAATCCCCGAGTTACGAGCATTCAAAGTTACGTGATGAGCGCCCCCTAGTGCTTATGAGCAAGTTCCGAAATTACGAATATTGCAACACCACAGCAGTCATTCGCCCTTACAAGCGACCGCATTGGCTCTGCAACATTCACACGGGTTATTCCCTCCCTCCCCACCACTGCCCCGGGTCTCCCTAGGCACCAGGCCTTCAATACTCACCCTGTGAAGATCGAGATCCTTCGCTTTCTTGGCTACTCCAGGCCTTCAGTGCGTTCACAGAGCATGGAGGCCTAAAGTAACGCAAGATCATGCGAGATCAGTGGGGAGAGATCTCACGCTACTGATCTCGCGTGATCTCATGGTACTTTAGGCCTCTATTCTCTGCAACAGAGAATGGAACCGAAGCCGGGGGATGCTTCCACATGCCTCCAGAGGCTGGATCGGGGCGTCGGAGGCCTTTTCCAGGCCTCTGCAGCCCGGATCTGAGGCTGGGGGATGCTTCCACACGCCCCTGGCAGCCCGATTTGGGCTCCAGACGCCTTTTCCAGACCACTGCCACCCGGATCTGAGGCTGGGGAATGCTTCTGCACGTCCCCCGTGGCCCAATCTGGGCTCCGGAAGCCTTTTCCAGGCCACTGCCGCTCAGATCTGAGGCCGGGGAACGCTTCCGTGTCCCCCATGGCCTGATCCGGGCTCCGGATGCCTTTTCCAGGCCACTACCACCCGAATCTGAGGCCAGGGAACGCTTCCGTGTCCCCCACGGCCTGATCCAGGCTCCGGATGCCTTTTCCAGGCCACTACCACCCGAATCTGAGGCTGGGGAACGCTTCCGTGCCCCTCCCCCCACAGTGCAATCCGGGTTCCAGAGGACTTTTCCAGGCTGCTGCCGCCCAGATCTGAGGCTGGGGAAAAGCCTCCGGAGCCCGGATCGGGCCATGGGGGGCTGCGGAAGCGTCCCCTGTCCTCAGATCTGGGCTGCAGCAGGAACCACGGCAGAGAGGAGATGGATCTTTTCCAGGTGAGTCTGGCATGGCAGGAAGGGAGGGGGAAGCGTGAGGTATCTTAGTGGGTCGGGGAGGCTTCGGGGGCCTGTTCCATCACTAGGGCCTCCATGGCCTTCCCCACCCTGAGATACCTCATGTTCACTTAACGAGCAATGTGTGTTTTAACGAGCAAGGGAATGATCTTGTTCGAGGTACGAGATTCACTCTACAAGTTTTCGAGTTACGAGTGGAATGGGCAGGCTCCATTACACTCGTAACTCAAGAACTACCTGTATATCTTTCTCTACTTTTAAATCAACTAGGTCTTTCTGTAACACTATCTTTTGTTCGTTCTTCTTCAAGGAGCTTTCAAGGGCTGTTGGTCAATAAGCTACTACTTGCAAAAATTTCAAGAATTTCTGAGTCAAATAACATGTAATAAGCCATTTTCATCCATTTTAACTATAATTCTGAGGGCACGTACAGTATACATGAGAACTTTATTTTAGTTCAAAACCAGTTCTGGAGTTTCATTTGTCCATGACCTGAGTGGTATCTGAAAGAAAAAAAGCAGAATTCATCTATAGGATTTTATACAGACAGCCCTCAATTTGCAACCATTTAGTGCAGGGGTAGGCAACCTTGGCTCTTTTATGACTCGTGGACTTCAACTCCCAGAATTCCTGAGCCAGCATGGCTGGCTCAGGAATTCTGGGAGTTGAAGTCCACGAGTCATAAAAGAGCCAAGGTTGCCTATCCCTGGTTTAGTGAATGCTCGAAGTTGCAACAGGATTGTAAAAAGTGACTTACAACCAAGATTCATGCTTACAACCGTCGCAGCATCCCCATAGTCATGTGATCAGCATTCAGGCACTTGGCATCCAGTATGTTTTTATAATGATTGCAGCACCATCTGGGTTCCTGTGTCCATCATTTGTGTCCTTTCCAGCTGGCTTCTGACGAGCAAAACTTGTGCAGGAAATCAGATTCACTTAACGGCCACGTGATTGATTTTAACAATTGCAGTGATTCGCTTAACACCCATGGTTGTGAAATTGGGCAAGACACACTTCACAGGCGACTTGCTTAACAACAGAAATTCTGATCCCAATTGTGGTTGTAAGTTGAGGATGGCCCGTACACTGAATTCTTGGACTGAGCGGAGATCAGCCTTCCCTGGGTATCTTATAAATTGTGGCTCAGGATTACTACAGTTTCCTGTTATGGCATGACTTGGGAGGGGGGGGGAGAGGTTGTTGCATTCAGGTACATCCAGGTGTTACCGAATTGGCAAGTTCTACTTTAGAATTTCAACCTGCCTCCACTGATTCTGAACGGCTTGCGTGTCATTCATGATCAGACCGTAGCTGGAACGGTTACAATTGGTGCTGCCCAAGCACGCCCGCACAATCAAATTTTTCTCCTTTCCTTCTTCCTCCTGCACTTGCCAAAGATGTCCTTGGAGAGTTGGAGGGGAAATTGGAATAGAGGCAGCTTGCAGAAACAGGGCTTACTGTGCCAAGGATTGTTAGGCTGTTTGCACAAGTATCCTTGGCTTCCACTGCATTAGATATTGCCTGGTAATCTGTACATTATACACTTATGACTAGTTATTGCTTGTGGCTGAGTCCTGTTTTTTTTTCCTGAGCTGCCTTTTCAAATACAGAATTACTGGGAATAATCTTTTAAATTACCCTGTCAGATGGGGGATAAACCTCCGAGTCTCAGCCCACAAGCTGAGCATGGGTAGGCTCGTAATATCCTTATTCTAATAGGCGAAATCACTGGGAGTTCTTAAGCAAATCCTATAGCTAATTACTTCCCCATAGGAGCTGTGTACAACTCCAAATATTTGTTCACGTTCATTAAATATTCCAGTAAAAACCTTGTCTTTGTGCTTTGTACAATGTCGTGCAGTTTGGTAATCTATTGCTGGCAAGAACGAGCTCCCTTCTTAATCAAGTTGCTCTCACTGCATGATGAAATGTGGTTTTAGATAAGTGGGCTTTTCTGCTACTTAATATGATTCTAAATGGCCGCAACCAGGAACTTGGCCACCTTTAAAAATAAAAATGCTTCTCAGCTTGGCCAATCGTCCCTTTAAATGACATTTGAAGAATATATTTGGTCTCCCCACCGAGATACTCCCTCAACTCCAGAGCAAAACAGCTTTCTGTATTATAACTACTGTCTGATGCCTCTCCTCATCAAGGAACAATGCTTATAGTTTTTTAAAAAGTGATAATGATCTTCTACCCCAATATAGACTGCTTCATTTCTTGTTGCTTTTTTAAAGGAGTTATGGTTCATCTCTTTTTTTCAATGTGTATCTTTAATTGCTAGTAAACATTTTAACATTTTAATATGATTTTATTATTTTTGAGAAAGGCATTATCTGAATTTGGTCAATGTTACCTTTTTGGAAAGGTGGCTCAGCAGTTAAAAACCCTGGGCTTGTCGGCTGGAAAGCCGGCAGCCCAAGTTTGAGACCCGAGCTCCACATGCTAGGGTGAGCTCCCATCCTCACCCTGGTTCCTGCCAACCTAGCAGTTCAAAAGCATGCAAGTGCAAGTAGATAAATAGGTACCACTTTGGTGGGAAGGTAAGAGTGCTCCGTGACATCATGCTGGCCATATGACTGCAGAAATGTCTTCAGACAGAACTGGCTCAATGGTCTTGAAAGGGAGATGAGCACCGCCCCCTATAGTTGGCAACGACAAGCAGAGTAAAATCTGCAGGGACTCCTTTTTTTGTAACCATTCTGGAAAAGTAGTCTATAAATAAGTACTTATAAGGAGGTAGTGATGGTGGAGGAGGAGGAGGAGGAGGAGGAGAGAGAGAAAAGTGCAAATTTCATCCAAAAGATGTGTGTGTGTGTGTGTGTGTGTGTGTGAAAGCAACATAAGAAAATGGTGAGAACAAACTACTTATAGACTCTTATCCCCTCTTCTTTTTCATCCCTCATAGTTTGAAGAAGAATGATTATTTTCAAGTACAATAGTGAATACGTGGGAATCTTCACCCACTTCAGAAACTTCACATCTTACGATTTTCACAAGTCATGTTATTCTTGCTTTAAAAGACATTCAGCCATACTTGACATTTGCCCATATATTCCCCAAGTAAAATACAATGCAAGTACATGACCTTGCCACTACAACCTCTTTGTCCCATTATTTATTTCTGGGCAAATCTGAGTTGCTGCATAAATAATTTGACTCAAAACAATATTTAGATCTTGAGCAAATTTGGAAAATTGAGACTCTGTCCTCCGATGATCTAGCTTAGAAAAAGACACCGTAATATTGTATTCAGCTTTTGGTCATAAAAAAGTTGAGATTCTAGACAGAGTGCAGAGAAGAGCAAAAAAGGTAATTAGGAGACTAGAGGCTAAAACAGATGAAGAACGGTTGCAGGAATTTGGTATCTCTAGTTTAATGAAAAGGAGTACTAGGGGTGACATGATAGCAGTGTTCCAATATGTCAAGGGTTGCCACAAAGAAGAGAGAGTCAAGCTATTCTCCAAAGCACCTGAAGGCAGGACAAGAAGCAATAGATGGAAACTAACCAAAGAGAGAAGCAACCAAGAACTAAGAAGAAATTTCCTGACAGTGAGAGCAATAAACCAATTGAAATAGCTTATCTTCAGAAGTTGTGGGTGCTTCATCATTGGAGGCATTTAAAAAGAGACTGCACAGCCATTTGTCTGAAATGGTATAGGGTCTCCTGTTTGACCAAGGTTTAATAATAATAATAATAAAGTTGGAAGGGACCTTGGAGGTCATCTAGTCCAACCCCCTGCTCAGGCAGGAAACCCTATACCATTTCGGACAAATGGCTGTCCAGTCTCTTCTTAAAAACTTCCAGTGTGGAGCATTCACCGCTTCTAGAGGCAGGTTGTTCCACTGGTTAATTGTTCTAACTGTCAGGAAGTTTCTCCTTAGTTCTAGGTTGCTTCTCTCCTTGATTAGTTTCCATCCGTTGCTTCTTGTCCTGCCTTCAGGCGCTTTGGAAAATAGCTTGACTCCCTCTTCTTTGTGGCAAGCCCCTGAGATATTGGAACACTGCTATCATGTCCCCCCTCGTCCTTCTCTTCATTAAACTAGACATACCTAATTCCAGCAGCTGTTCCTTATATGCTTTAGCCTTCAGTCCCCTAATCATCTTTGTTGCTCTTCTCTGTACTCTTTCTAGAGTCTCAACATCTTTTTTACATCGTGGTGACCAAAACTGGATGCAGTATTCCAAGTGTGGCCTTACCAAGGCATTGTAAAGTGGTATTAATACTTCACGTGATCTTGATTCTATCCCTCTGTTAATGCAGCCCAGCACTGTGTTGGCCTTTTTGGCAGCTGCAGCACACTGCTGGCTCATATTTAAGTGATTGTCCACTAGGACTCCGAGGTCCCTCTCACAGTTACTACTATTGAGCAAGGTACCCCCTATACTATACCTGTACATTGGTTTTCTTGCCTAAATGTAGAACCTTGCTTTTTTCACCATTGAATTTCATTTTGTTAGATAGTGCCCAGTGTTCAAGTCTGTCCAGATCCTCCTGTATCTTAAGCCTGTCTTCTGGAGTGTTGGCTATTCCTGCCAGCTTGGTGTCGTCTGCAAATTTGATGAGTACCCCATCTATCCCCTCGTCCAAATCATTGATGAAGATGTTGAAGAGCACTGGGCCCAGAACAGAGCCCTGGGGCACCCCACTACACACTTCCCTCCATGTAGATGCGGTTCCATTGAGGACCACACGCTGAGTACGGCTGGTCAGCCAGCTACGGATCCATCTGGTGGTGATGCTGTCTACCCCACATTTTTCTATCTTGTCAAGTAGGTTGTGATCTACTTTATCAAATGCCTTACTGAAGTCCAAGTAAATTATATCTACAGCATTCCTCTGATCCACTAATTTTGTTACTTGGTCAAAGAATGCAATAAGATTTGTCTGGCATGATCTGTTTTTGACCTCCAAGATCCCTTCCAACTCTGTTATTCTGTATGGGTAGATTGAAAAGTGCATACTGCACTCCCATCTGTACACGAAGAAACCCGAAACTAAATCCTGAATATTTGACATGCAACGTATTTGCTCAGCATCTCAAGATCAACCTACTAAATAAATCAATAACATGAAACATTTCGTTAAGGATACAACTTAGAGATCAGGGGACAGCAAAACAGGATGAGCACCTACTTCAAGATTGGGAGGAAAACTCCAACCACAAAGAAGGAAAGAGAGATTAGGTATCTGATCCTCCTAATTTATGGCAGATGTGCAATGAGTATGGTAGATGCGACTTGCATGTTGGATTCAAGAGAGATTCAAAAGCTTCTGCCCTGCAAGGAAAGGGAGGGAGTGTTATTTTGGAGGGATGGAGCTGTACAAGAAAACATGGAATGTCACAAATAGTTGTCTTCATTTCAACCTTGGAGTTCAGCAGCCAGCAACGGTACTGAATAGGTTGGCATGCTTGAAAGAACCTTAAGCGTGCCCTGCTGCATGTTTTTTATGCTGTATTCTTTAAGTTGGGAAACTTTACATATTTGCTTACTTACTGTTGCTAGCAATCGTATTAAGAAACTGTTGCTTACCTTGACTCATTAATCAAAGGGCCAGCTAGCCATTAAATTCAAGAAAATAAAAGCATAAATAAAGTAACACCTGGCAGGTTTTAATTTAGAAGGGAGACTAGCAGGAAATACTAGGTTATAGGGTGGACTGGTAATATAAAATGCATGTAGCTCTCATTTAGCCACTGACTCCCTTAGTGACCGTTTGCACTTACAACGGTGATGAAAAACTGACTTTGCCACCCATCCTCGCATTTTCAACCTTGGAAGATCTATAAAGCAAAGGAAAACTGAAGTAAGATTATAAGTATTGTTGCAGTTTCACTTAGTGACTGTTTCACTTAACAAGTGAGTCACCAGTCCCAAATAGTGGGTGTTAAACAAGGACTATTTATATAACTTAGAATAAGACAGTGGTGATCCATTTCCATATTGTTGCAGAAAGAAGAAGATATAATTGAGAGTTGAGTTACAATATAGAGTTGTTAGATTAGAATTATGGAATCCAGGGTTCAAATCTCTCCTTAGCCATAGGAAAGGTCACCAATTTTTCAGCCTAATCTACTTCCAGGATAGTGAAATTAAGGAGGAGGAGGAGGAGGAGACAGAAAGAAACCCTAAGGGGGGATCATAATGCATACAATAAAATTACTATGCTAAAAATAATTCTAAAACAGTTAAAAGAGAAATTTCCAAAGGAGTGAAATGCTTTAATTTCATATCAGAATATTTGCATGGCACATTTCATTACATGCACTCACATTCTCAGCATATTTATTTATTGCCCGCATACATGCATATGTATGTGCAATTATCATGGTGTATTTGGCATTTAAATTTATTAGCTGGAAGAAATTATACAGAACCATCTGCTATCCTGTACTAACTTCCTATAACTGATAAAGCAAAAGGCCCAGGAGGATTAGATGAAGTAAAAGCAATTCTCTTAAAATAATTGAACATAATTATGCATTTAACAGTTTAATGTAATATTATTCAACAGATGTGCAAACAATAGTAGAGATATTCACGACAAACCATATGTTGAAAGTAAAATAACACTGTAGGACACCAACAGAATATGAAATAAGACTGACTTGGAATTATAATCAGAGCTTATTAAAATATACTGCAATAAAATATTATACATACATACACACACACACACACACACATATATATATATATATGACAATAGCAATAGCAGATATGCACACATACATACACACATTTATGTATACATACATACATACATATATATGTTCTTAATTATGCTAAAAACACGTATATGTACACAGTATACAGTATATGCAATTTTGTTTATAGCAGTAGCATCTAAACTTGATACCAGGTGCTTCAGATGATTGTCACTTAGAAAAACAGTAATGGTCCTCTGTTTCTGTGAAAGACCACTTGTTCTGTATTTCTGATTTTAATTTTTCAATTTGCCATTGCAAGAAAATATGCAATCTTATTTGAATCACTTGAGCTCCCATACAGATAAAGTCCAAATGTCCAGCATAAACTAATTCTATTTTCTGGAACAAAATTCTGAATCTTCTGTATCCCACAGCAGATAATTCAGTGCAATGTACCTTAGTTTAATTAATTTATTTTATTTTTAAACCTCTTAGTAAGAGAAACTGGATGGTGTTCGGATGTTAGAAGAGAATTCTGGTCCATTTTGGGGCTGGGTAAATGAGCATAGGACGCCTGTGTAGAGGTAGAATTTATTTAACAGCAAACACACAATTAAACTCTTTTTTTTTAATAAATATTTTATTAATTTTCTAGTTTTACAATCCTAAGTACTTAATAAACAATGTGTTGTCTGGATCCATTAGTAATTTAGTGGTACATATTAACTTCTTCAATCTAGGCCCAATATTACACCATCCAATGCTTCCTCTCTTCTTCCGGTAGTACATATTTTCCCACACTAGGCAAATACAATTCTTATTGTTGTTAATACATATACAATTGAATATCAACATCTTTGTTACATTTTCCTAATAATATCAATAATGTCAGTTTAAAATATCTTTTCTAACCAAAATATATATTAATTGCATTTGCACTTAATATCCATTTGTTCAATTAATATCCCGCTTTTTTAAAAAAAAAATTCCCATCAGTGTTCAAAATGTCTCTATTGCTTATAATTTCTCATAATAAGTTATATTTTGGTAACCAAAAGCTTCCCTTATTCAAACCCTCTTAGCATTTTCATATTTCCCTTCTCATACCAAAACATAATATTCTAGTTACAAATCCTATCTTTCTAGTTATAATAATACTTCTATTTCTAACAATTATCTATTCTCAGCCATGTTCAAACATCTGATTAATAGAATAGTATCCCATCTAATGGGTCAAAACCTCTATTTTCTTCAGTCTTACTCTAGCTTTCTTCCTTTGCCAACTAACTTTCCAAGTCAATGCATTCGAATCATCAAGTAATTCTTCTTTTTTTGTGTGTATATTGTTTGGAATAAGAAAGACAATTTGATTAAAGTATTTTTGGAAGGACGCTCAGCCCATTGATATTCATTAAACAGCCTCCGTCCTTCTCCAATTTCCCACAATTCTCCTAACAGCTCTATCTTCTATTCAATCAGCTCTTCACTTTCTTATCTTCAAGTGTATTCTGAGATCTTGACAGGTAAGATATCTTTTCCATTTCCGATATTATCGCTACGTCTTCTAATTCTTCATTTGTCTGAGTCTGTCTGTTAGTTCCTTTCTTTAGGTCCTCCATCTTTGGATCTGTTTCCTCTGATTTTCCTTCTATTTTCTGAGTTGCTAGTTCCTTCTTTGTAGTCATTTTCTGAGTTTGTAGATTTAGATTAAAAAATAGTTCTTTTATCACCTTTGTGTTATTTTTAGTCTCATCATGAGCTAAGGCAATTGTCTCTTGTATTGATTTTAACATAGAAAGAATTTCTTTCTGAAATTCATCAACATTTTCTTTTCTTTTTTTCTTTTTATTATATTTATTTTTATTTTTTTAAAACAACAAAACATAACACACATAAACACACAGTGTATACTCCTTTTTTTAAAAAAACAGCAATTTCGTAACGGTAGTCTTCTATTATTTACATTTTCCTCCCTTATTCTTCTTTAAAAAATATTTGTCCTTGTTGTCCCATTGTTTCTTATTTCCATTTTCTTCCTTCATACTATACTTCATACTAAGAATAATACATATTATTACTATACATTATTATACACACATTTTCCCTTTCTTGACCTTTCCACATTTATTTTCATTTATTATTTCTAATCTCCAACCAATCATACCACTTATTCCATATTCCATAGTACTCTGTGTCTTCCTTTTCTTTTATCTCTTTTGTTAATTTGTCCATCTCCGCGCAGTCTAGGATTTTCCTTATCACTTCTTCCTCTGATGGTATATTCTCATTTTTCCAGAACTGTGCGTAGACTATTCTTGCTGCCGTTGTTATATGTAAGATTAAGTACCGTGTTTCTTTACTATATTTTCTATTTAAAATACCCAGCAGGAAGATCTCTGATTTCCAGTCTACGGGTTGATCTATTATTTCTTCCATCCATCTTCTTATTTTAGTCCAGTATTTTTTCGCAACTGGGCATGTCCACCATAGATGATAATATGTTCCATGTACCTTTTTACATTTCCAGCATGTCGGCGAGTTGTTCTGGAACATCTTGGCAAGCTTTGCTGGTGGAAGATGCCATCTGTAAAACATCTTCAACTGGTTTTCCTTGAATGCCGCAGACATAGTCAATTTTATGTTTGTTTCCCATATTTTTCCCATTTCTCCAATTCTATGTTATATCCGAATTTTTTTGCCCATCTAATCATTGTGTCTTTGACAACCTCGTCTTCCATTTTATATCTCAGTAAGTATTTATATATATTACTAATTAATTTTATTTCTGTTCCATGTATAATTTTATCCAATTCTTGCGGCTCTTTTTGTATTTCATATAATTTTTTGTCCTCTGTATATTTAGATTGAATTTGTGTAAATGTCCACCAGTCAATCTCTCTGCCTACATCTTGTTCCAATTCTTGTTTTGTTTTCAGATTTCCCTGTTCGTTTACCAATTCCTTATATCTAATTATCTTATTTATGTCCAGTAGGTTTGGGTGTTTCAGAGCTTCTGTTGGGGATAGCCACATTGGAATTCTTATGTAATGTTTTTGTTTTATTTTTTCCCAAGTCTGTAGCAATGCATCCCTAACTATGTGTCTTTGAAAGTATCTGTGTATTTTATATTTTTCGTCCCATAGGAATGCATGCCACCCCGCTTGCAAGTCATGTCCTTCTAGTGTTAAAACTCTGGTATTTTTCAATTCCATCCATTCTTTTAGCCAAGTTAGGCTTGATGCTTGGTAGTATATTTCCCTCTCTGGTAACGCCAATCCCCCTTTATCTTTCGTATCTTGCAAGAGTTTTAATTTAATCCTAGGTTTTTTCCTTTGCCATATAAATTTAGTGACCAATTTATTTAATTCTTGAAAGAATGTTTTCCCTAGTTTTATTGGAATAACTTGGAACAGGAATAATATTTTTGGCAATATATTCATTTTGACCATAGCGATCCTCCCTAAAAATGAAATTTGTAGATTTTCCCAATTTTCTAAATCTTTTTTTCTGGTGTAATATTTTATCATAATTATCCTCCTTAATCGAGGAGCACTTCGCTGTAAGCCAAATCCCTAAATATTTTATTTTCTTAGTTACGCTTATTTTTGTTTTATCTTCCAGTTCGCTTTCCTGTGCCTTTGTAAGATTTTTGGTTATTAATTTGGATTTATTCTTATTAATCTTAAGTCCGGCTACCTCACCAAATTCTTCTATTTTTTGAATTAATTTAAGGCCGGTTTCTAATGGGTCTTCCAAAATAAATACCAAATCATCAGCGAAGGCTTGGACCTTATATTCTTCCTTCTTAATTTTTAAACCCTTTATTTCTTGGTCCTCTCTGATTTTTGTCAGAAGTATTTCTAATGATAAAATAAATAGAAGAGGAGAAAGTGGGCACCCTTGTCTTACTCCTTTAGTTATATCAGCTGTTTGTTTAGTATATATTTTCTCAACCATCTTTCCAAATTTTGTCCCAAATTCCATGTAGTTCAATTGTGTTATAATAAACTTCCAATTCAAATTATCAAATGCCTTCTGGGCATCAAGGAAAACCAGTGTAGCTTGTCTTTCAGAATGGACTTCATAGAATTCTAAGGTGTTCATTATTATCCTCATATTATTTTTTATCTGTCGTCCTGGTAGAAATCCATTTTGATCTGGGTGGATGTAGTTATTCAAGAATTTTTTAATCCTTTCTGCTATTATTGTTGCAAATGTCTTATAGTCTGTATTCAGTAAAGAAATCGGCCTATAATTTTGAATTTGTTGCAGGTCTGAGTCTTCCTTAGGGATGAGAGTAATAATTGCTTCAGTCCAAGTTGCCGGTATCTTCGCCTCCTCCAGCACCTCATTACAAATCTCCAACATTATCCATTGTAGTGACTCTTGTGTATTTTTATAAAACTCAACCGGAATTCCATCTGGGCCTGGTGATTTATTATTTTTTTGTTTTTTCAATGTTGTTTCTAGTTCTATTGCGGTTATTGGTCTATTCAACATTTCCTTTTGTTCTTCGGTGATTTTGCTCATTTTTGCTGCCTCTATATATTGTTTAACTTTATCATCTGCTATATCTTCCTGATGGTATAGCTTTGAGAAGAAATTTTGTATTATGTTCTTTTTCTCTTCCCGTCTATATTGTACTGTTCCACTTTCATCTTGTAATTGATGTATTGTTCTTTTGCCTTTTTCTTTTTTTAATTTATAGGCCAACCATCGACCGGTTTTATTCGCGTTTTCAAAATAATTTTGTTTCGCCATCCTAATTTTCTGTGCCATTTCTTTTTGTGTTGTCAGATTAATCTTGTGTTTTATAATATTCCATTTTTCTTTTATCTTTTTGTTTTGTGGATCCTTCTGTAGGTCACTTTCTGTTTCTTTAAGTTCTTCTTGTAGTTTTTCTTGTTGAAGTCTCCTATCGTTATTTTTCTTAGAGTTGTATGCAATTGTCAATCCCCGAATGTAGGCTTTTGTAGTATCCCACAAATTTTGTGTTGATGTCTCTTCCTTTTTATTTACCTGAAAAAATAATGTCAACTCCTTTTCTAGCATCTGTATATATTGTTTGTCTTTACATAGTCTTTGATTCATTGACCATCTTTTTCTCTGTTTCTGGCCTTTCCATTTTATTGTTATTGGGTTGTGATCCGCCCAGTCATTAAGTCCTATTTCAATTTCCTCTATCCCGTTCTGTACTTCTGTTGTTACCCAGGCCATATCGATCCTAGACCAGGATTGATGCGGATACGAATAAAACGTGTATTGTTTGTCTGATCTGTGTGTCTCTCTCCATATATCCCGAAGGTTGAGTTCTGTTACCATGTCAAAGAACGATTTTGGTAATATATTTTTCTTCTTTTTGCTCTTTTTACTACTCTTATAGTCTTTCTTAACATCAACTATTGCATTTAGATCCCCAATCATACAAATACTTTCATAATCCAGATCCACTAGTTTCTTATGTACCTTTTTAAAAAATTCATGTTGGTTATTATTTGGTGCATATACTGCTGTTAATAAAATTTGTTTTTGCTCTAATTCTATTTCCAACATTAAAATTCTCCCCTCTTCATCCGAATATATTAATTTTGATTTTATTTTTTCTTTGACATATATAGCAATTCCTCCTTTCTTGTTTTGTGCTAGTGTTGTGTATAGTGTTCCTAATTTTACATTCTCTAGTAGTTTTCTATAATCCTTTTTTATATGAACTTCCTGAAGACATATCACATCTGCATCCAATTTCCTTAATTTATTAAACGTTTGTACTCTTTTCCTTGGTATGTTTAAACCATTAATGTTTACAGAAAAGAGCTTAATTGCCTCTCCCATTTTTTACTTGATCTGTTTTTTTTGTGCTTCTTGTCTCTATTACCCTTCCTTTTGCTCCTTCTCTTTCTAACCTTTCTCTTTCTTGTATCTTTTGTGTTTCTCTTTCTCGTTCAAATTCTTCTAATAGGTCTTCCTCCTGGCTTTTACTCTCCGGCTCTTCCCTACTTTCTTGTTCTTCTCCCTGCGCAAAGTGACGTTCATAAAAGTCCTGCACTTTCTCGAGTGTATCTATCTTATATTTTTTTTCTTGCCATGTTAGAAATATGCCTTCAGGTACTAACCATCGAAACATAACTTTGTATTTAGTTAATTGGGTCATTAGAAATTGGTATTCTCGTCTCTGATTTCGTATTCTACGTGGTATTTGCTTTAATACAATTATTTCTTTACCCTTATAAACTATCTGTTCGTCTCTTGTTTTTTTATATATTTCATCCCTTATTGATCTTCTAGTAAACCTTATATGCACCTCTCTCGCCAATCTGTGCCTTCGTGCATAATTTGTATATACTCGATATATTTCATCTATGTCTCTTCTTGTTTCCTGTTTGTCCTTTCCTAATATCTCAGCCAATATCTCCGCCATCTTCTCTCCCAAATCTTCTTTTTCCTCTACGATATTTTGAAATCTTAGGAAGAATGAAGCTTTTTCCATTTCCAAGAAGGCAATAGATTCAGTCAACTCTCTGTTTACTTGTTTGGATTTCTGTTCCATCTTTTCTATTTTGCCATCAACTTGATCTATTTTTGTTTTGACTTTTTGAATTCTTTGTTCGTTCTCCATCATTGTTTGTTGTATACTCTCTATCTTGTCATTCATGTTTTTAATTTCATTCTTGATTTCTTTGTGATGAATTTTTGTTTCTTCATGATTATTTGCTATTGCCTCTTGGGTCTTCATCATTGTTTCCTGAATCATTTGTAGTGTTATCTGTATGCTCTGTGGGTTCATTGCCAATTCTACTTTTTCTTTTTCTTTCCCCAACATGGTTCCTATTGTTCTTTGACCTATAGGAGAGGCCATTATAGGTGTGGGATTTGTAGCTGTTTTTTTACTTATTTTAGTTGTTGTTGCGGTACTTGTCATTTTTATTACTTGAATAATATTTTTCCACACTTGCATATATCAATTTTATATAAATAGGGTTAACCTTAAAAATAAGATTACAAATAGAGTTATACCTTTTCTTATCCCACTATTATATAATATAATTTATAATACTCTTAACACCTCTTATATATATTTCTATAACACTACACACAATTCATATACATATACTATTATCTAAGTATTATCACCACTCTTAATTTCATTCACTATCATTCTTATTTGAATAATCACCTTTATCTATATTTCTTTACTATGTTATAATTACTTTCTCAATTCTATTTAATTCAATTACTCAATTATACTTATTTCTATATATTAGTTCAATTCATTTACTTCATTCCTTTTAATACATTACCTGCAGTCCCTTTTCTTCTTGTTACTTGATCACTGCTTGTTAACGGATGCTGCAATATTGCATCAGCCTTTTTTCTCTCTGTCTCAGTTTAATGTGTCCACAGATCCACCAAATGTCACCTCTTATTTCTTCTTCTGTATATCCAATGCATCCAAAACGTCCATTAGTCACTTTACCCAGATATATGTCAGTTAAGATTCAAATTTCAATGCTATTTGCTCTTCAAAAATAAGATCCACTAATTAGTATTAAGTTTCTCCGTTGTCTCACTTCAACTTTTAATCCTTATGTTAATTTTTTCAAAGTCTCTTAATCACCCTTTGTTGCCTCCGGCCGTCCTTTCTCCAGTCCTTTCTCTAGTTTTAATCTCTGCTTCTTGCAGCTCTTAAATTCCAGTCTTTCACGTTTTATAAACTTTACTATGGGCTCTCTGCTTCTTCTCGCTGCTCTCGTTCTGCTCTAAGGCCCACTTCTCCGCTCTATTCCATTTCAGTTGCCGCTGTGTCTCTCTCCTTATCGCTTTGCTTTTTCCGCGCCTTCTCTCTACCAAATATTCCTCACCTCCTTCAGGGGTTTCCTCGTCTCCCGTACGAAGCTGTCAGTTCTACTTTTCACTTCCCTCTCAGGCTGTCGCCATCGCTCCAGGCCGGCCTTAAAGACCGGCTTCTTCTCCGCCAATTTTAAGAGTGCTGCTCCTGCCTGCTCGGGTGTTTGCTTTCCACCCGGTTTCTCTGAAGCTTCCTCTTTAATTTACCAATCTCTCCGGGATCAGTAAAGCCCTTACCAGGCTCTTAGCGAAGAATTTTCCGGGATTTAGGAACAGAGATCTGTTCCTTCAGCCGCTCCACGATGACGTCACAGCCGGAAGTCCCATCAACATTTTCTTGTTGGTATGTTAAGCTGGGGACTTTGGGGACAGGTGTTAGGGATGGTTTGTTACCATTTGAAGCTAAGTATGGAACATCCATTTTGTTTTTGTATGTAGCCTTTATAGTCCAATCTATTTAGGGATTTAAAAAGTTTCAGTCAATTGTCATTTGAACTCCAAATTATCCAGCCGGCCTATCAGTCCGTCCTTAAGTCTCCCCTCAGCAAATATAAGTAAACTTCAAATTTTTCTGTCCAATGAAAAACATATCTTTTCTGTCCAGAGAGAAAAGAGCAATTAAAAATTGTTCATTAATCAAAGGTTTATAATCCAAAGTATTCCATCATCTCAATCAATAATGCATGTTTCTTCTATAAGGAAATAGCTCCATGACACAGCTCTAAAAATCAATTAGTATTTGTATTTGTATTCCAGGCAGGCCAGTTTCAAAATAGTTTATTGTCTCTGCCACACAAATAAACAGCCCAAGAGGGGTTTTTTTTCCCCTTTTCCCAGCTGCAGTCTTCAAAAGTGAAAGTTTCTGAAAACAACAAGAGTCTTATCTGAGTTTGGGCTTCCAGTCAAGTTTCCTTTAGGCATAATAAATTGTAGTGCTATAGTTCGCCACTAGATATTATTGACTCTATCTTCCAGCTTTTTACATCCAAACTTATATTACAAGCTTTTTAAATCTCTTTAAAAAAATAATCTCAAAAGCACTTTTAGTCCCAAAATTTCAAAGTTATATATGTGTATTGATTCCAAATTAATCTTGTAATTTTCTCTGTTTTTCCCCAAGCGATTAATTCACCACTTTTCTTTTCCGGAGGGAATGGGATGGAAATTCCCCTTCCCTTTCTCATCAGGGAGGATTCTTTGCTTTGGGTGTTTTTTTCCCAGGAAAAAGTCTTAAAGTCATAAAGAGAGGATAGGGTCTCACCCAGTTCCATCCATGTTGCTCAAAAGTTGCTGGTTAATGCTTATTTTCTTTGGTTGTCAGCAGCTTCTGACTGGCCGCATGAGTGTAGCCAATCTTTCCCCCGCCAGCTTGGAGGGCTTCCTCGGATCAAACAGAAGGACTGCTGCCCTCCCGCGATCCACGAGGGTCCCCTCCTTCTCCGTCACCTTTTGGGGGTAACTTTCAACCCTTTTTAGGGTCCCCAGTGGGGCAAAATCAAATGCGGAAGACGGAGCCCCATCTTCCTGCACCCGTTATACTGCAACGTCAAACCGGAAGTCACAATTCAACTCTTGAAGATGGCCAAATTTTGAACATAAGTTTGGAAATATTTATAAGGATCTAGGTTTTGTTAATTGTTTCAGATGTGATTTGCCTGTGCTGAGCCCAGGAGAAATCACCATCTTTTCTCATCTATTCTTCTTGCCATCTCAGCCCTGTAGAGTAAAATAATCGTATCTTTTGTGTTTTCGGTATCACATGTGGGTAATGAGTCTGGATCTGAGAGGTCTTTAGTGTGCATAAAGAATTTCCATTTCCTAAGGGGATTTTGATTGGATTATGATTTTGTTTGTGTTGCTGATGGCGGCTTGTTTCCCTATGCCAGGCACACTTAATCTATTTCAGTCCAAATGTCAATAAGGGTGGAAAATATTTAAATGGTCTCTTTGTAGTTTTAGCTAGAGTTCACTGGTGGGTCAGGGTTGGTTGAACTCCATGTGTAATTTGGCTAGCAGAGATGTCATGGAGATTTTTATCTTCCAACACAGGATAAGAACAGTAATGAATTATTAAACTTGCTCCATTAATTTGTCCACTTTTGAAGAAGATTTCTATTCCAGCCAATTTTCCTATTCAGGTTTTATTAAAAATCCATACCGAAAGATCTGGTTTGTGAGCAAATTTATTTCTGCTAAAATGATTAGGATTTCTGGGTGTTTGTATGACTGATTTGTGAGAATAAATACATGATGCCTACAGGACACAGATCCTGTAGATCAGGGTGTCCAGCCTTGGCAACTTTAAGAGTTGTGGACTTCAACACCCAGAATTCCCCAACCAGTTATGGCTGGGGAATTCTGGGTATTGAAATCCACAAATCTTAAAGTTGCCAAGGTTGGACACCACTGATGTAGATGCTAAGTCTTAGTTACTTAGCCCAAGTTGTTTATGTCACCTAGCCCAATGAATCTATATATATAAAAGGCTAGGAATAGAAATTAGTAAGTTCAAAAGATTGCTTTTATCTATCAAAACTCAGATGCATCTCTGAGTTGAACAAATTGCTTATTTTCTCCCAACACCAACTGACTTTTGATGAAATGGATGTGTTATGACTAGCTGGGCCTCCAATGATAGCCATTTTGTGAACCACAAATATGGCTATGGTAGTTGTTTCTGACAGAGCAGTCATGACACTGGTCTAACCATACCGCTCAAAAAAGTTGATGCTAGCCCTGAAGTGACACAAAATGATTGTAAAATCAGATGATTCTTCAACTAAGACTTAAACAGGTTTCAGAAATAGGCCACTATAGGGGGTAGCAGATTAGCAATTAGTCAGACATGTAAGAGCTAATAGAACCTATTTTTTCATGAAATTTGATGAGAATTATTAATAATTTTCTAAATGTGATAACCTCATTTCCTAGAGTGGCATCCATTTTGTGAGTGACTTTGTCATCTGCTACAGTTAAGCATTTTATGGGGCTGAGCTATCAAGTGTGGGCTGGAGAATTCCAGAGACCCAAGAGATGAAAACGAAGAGCTAGAGCTTTTGAAATATCTTTGTTGTGATTTAGCAGTTGTCCAAATTTTTCCAAACAAAATTTGATTGCCCTAATTGAATAAACCCTTTCATCTCCTCTGTTGTTGTTATGATCTAATGGGGCTACAGTAAGCAACTATTACATTGGGGTGCTTTAATTGTCTAAAACAATTAGTAATTATAATGATCAGGTCAAAACAAAATATGGAAGAGTTTAGTAATCTTTTCTACAACCTATTTTTTCAATGCTGAAGTTTTACTTTTGTTTGTAACACTGATGTGCTATGCCTGATTTCTCTCCTCTCCTCCTCCTCCTCCTCCTCCTCTCCTCTCCTCTCCTCCCCTCCCCTCCCATTCCCTCCCCTCCGCTCCCCTCCCCTCCTCTCAGTGGTAGAGGCCCATGTTGCATACCCAGAGTCCTAGGTTCCATTTTTTTGTATCTCTAGGGTGTGCTAGAAAAAATTGTCATTGTAAATATCCTGGACAGCTCTTTCTGGTCAGTATTAAAAATGCTGGGCAAGGTCGATTATGGGTTGACTCAGTGCTTAACACAATTCCACGGTTATGTAAACACAGTTCCTGTGTGTGCATAATTCCATACATGCTATGACTAAGCAAATGTTTGATATCACACAGCATACTAAGAAAATGATTAGATTTCCCACAATACACTGAACTACAAAATTACCCAGCCCCATTTCAGCTTAATCTAACCTATTGTGTGAACTCAGCAGCCCATATGACATTCCAGGGCAAGGGATTTCATGTGTCTATATGACAACTATTGTATAGGTAGTCCTCAACTTACAACAGTTTGTTTAATGACCATTCAAAGTTACAATGGCACTGAAAATGGTGAGTTATGACTGTTTTTCACCCTTTTACCATTGCAGTATCTACATGGTCACGTGATCAAAATTCGGACGTTTGGCAGCTGGTTCATATTTATGACGGGTGAAGTGTCCCGGGGGTCATGTGATCCTCTTTTACGACCTTCTGACAAGCAAAGTCAATGGGGAAGCCAGAATCACTTAACAACTGTGTTACTAACTTAAGTGCAGTGATTCACTTAACAACAGTGGCAAGCAAGGGTCATAAAATGGGGCAAAACTTATTTAACAAATGCCTCGCTTAGCAACAGAACGTTTGGGCTCAATTGTGGTTTGTAAGTTGAGGACTACCTGTAGGGACATGTTTTAGTCTTCCAAAATGTGATGTAGTAATTATATAAGATGCAATTCGGCTTTGATCTTTCGTGTGTGGTAATAGTTTTCTTTTACATTTTCAGAACTGATTTTAAAAAGAGACAGACTCAGTCTCATGTGGCTTGGATACACATTAACTATGATTTCCATGGACACCTCTATCTACAGAAGCTGTACTGTATGTGCTCTCTACTGGGAATGAAAAATTGGCTTCATATTCTGGTGGTTTAAATCCAAAACTTCATCTTCTCCTATAATACACTGGCGCTCTCTCATGCATTTAATTCTTGTCAGTCTAATGGAATTTGAATTTATTTTTGCAATCTTATTTCAGAAACAGAGAGGCTACCAGAGTTTTAGTCAATTGTGAACAATACAGTTGGAATCTGATAGACAGAAACTCTCCAGTGCTTAAGATTTTAGGTTTTTTTCAGCCTAGGTGGAGATATTTATTGAGAAGAGCCAAGCAGATGTTTTGCTATTAAGCTCCAGTCTTCAACCCCATTTTATATTATTTTACTTTATTGTGAGCTCACTCATGTAACTAGCTATGGGCAAATTCAATGGATATATTTATACATTTCATCTGCATGTTCTCAAAAATCTGTAATATTCTTACAGACTTGGTTTTTTAAAATCCACAGGCAACAGTTCATGGACATTATCCTTCTGTTGCCTTGGCAACCAGCAGAGTGCCTCAGGATCAGGTAGACAGAAAGTCACCCTGCTAATAACAATATTAATTCCAATCTATCATATTTATAATTGAATTACAATCCCCTAAAACAAATAGATTGCATGAAAGCGAGAAATGCTGATTCTAAGTAATGTAATAATCACACTTCTAACAAGCCTTATTATTGCTTAGCTGCAGCCCCCAGTCTAAAGCCTAGAGATAGTCTGTTGATGTAGCATATATGCTTGCAAATAATGGTGTTATTTCAGCCATAAACCACTCCTTGGGTATAGTAATTTTGACAGATAATGGAAGCAAATCATCATTCTCTGTTCTGCTGAAATACACTTGTGTGCCATCCGTATAGCTTCCGTGGTGTGATCTGTCTATGTCAGGACGAAAAGCTCCATCGACTAAGTGTCTTCCTTAAAAGGTAGTGAAATTCATTTATATAAGCCTAAGGAGAGATTCTACATAGGGTGATGCTTGGTGACACAGCAATTACAAAGGAGCTTTCAGAAAGTCAGGACTGTCTGATCTTATTACATTGTACACCAAATGAGGCAGATACCGATGGCCTTGAAAAGCAACTGGAATTTGTTCTCCGAATTCTAAATGCCTTAGAGGTTACTCCAAACAGTCTTAAAATGCCAAACGCTTTTAAAAGTTGGATGATGCTCTGGTTCAGCATATGCATTTATTCTACTATGCATCTGGGGTTTTCCCTTCAGAAAGGAGAAATAAAACATCAAACTTCCATCTAGAATAATTAGCATGACATACTGTTGCTCAATTTTATCTTTACTATCACCAATGCTTCATCATCATCGGCAATATCTGAGATACGTGTTTCACCCTGGGAAAACCTTATTTTTAAGGATGAGCTATTTCAAATCAAATAAACATTATTTTATCTCACGTTTTAGTATAACTCAGTATCATCCCAAAGGTTCTTTTTTCTCAAGAGGCAACTGGACTTTGTTTTTCCTTGAAGATGTTTCGCTTCTCATCCAAGAAGCTTCTTCAGTTCTGAAGTCCATTAGAAGTTCAGTCCATCAGAACTGAAGAAGCTTCTTGGATGAGAAGCGAAACGTCTTCAAGGAAAAACAAAGTCCACTTGCCTTTTGAGAAAAAAGCCCCTTTGGGACAACCATGACCTGGATGACTGAGACTCTCCATAGACAACTCAATATCATGCACAACATTATCATGTAATAATCCAACTTTTTATTGTGCACACTTTTCCTATATCTTATTAATGTTTTCTCGATAGAACATATTTCCTTTTTTTCTTGCCAAACTGTGGTTATAATGGATCATGCCAGCAGAATGAATGAATCCCGCTGGTAAGCATGAGAGAGATTTAAATTTAGAAGAAATTTAGAAACCATAAGGGTTGAAAGAGACTTTCCAGTCCAGCCCCCTGCCTACTGAAGAAGTTTACAACTATAGCAATATGATGTATTACATTTCCTACTATTCATTTAGCACCCGGATTTTGGATATGTTCTTGCAAATATGGTGGGAGAAGAATTCAGATAGATCTCTTCAAAAAGTATGGTAACTGTGATAACAAGCTTTACAGGTGTTTTTTTTTTTAAACCTTAAAGGTAAGAACAAATGGATTTCAAAAAAATACTTTTACAAAAAGATCAGTCCTGTCTCAAATTTAATTATGAAGGATCCTCCTGTGCTTTATATCCCTGCAGTCCCACTTAATCATTAATTACAGGGCCTTTTATTGTCTCCTATGTTGATTGCGTGTCTGACATCACAGGCTGCTTAGCACATTAACTTAACACCTTTGTTAATTGCTCTGCAGTGCTAAGCTTTAATTTTATTTTTTGTTCTCTTTCTGAGGAGGGGGGGTTGATTGCTGTTAGCTTAAGCAAGACCTTTGTAAGTATCGGGCTATTATCTATGACACTGTTTCTTAACTTTGGCAACTTGAAAATGTGTGGATTTCAATTCCCAGAATTCCCCAGATAGCATGGGAAAGTCCACACATTTTCAAGCTGCCAGGGTTGAAAAACACTGGTCTATAATATCTGTTCATACAGTGCATAAGGACCAGATGGAAAGTTTGACATTTTTATAATGTAGGTCTAAGCATGTTCCTGATTTGGAAAAGCCTAATCCACCCCAAAGAACACCTTATTCTTTTTTCTTTCTTTCTATGGATAGCATTGAGGTTCCCTCCCTAGACATCTGCAGCTCTTTTTAGGACAAAATTGAGGACACCAGCTATTGTACCAAGAATAGATCGGTGCTATCTGAAATGTTGGCTAACACTAACCTCCCAATTTATATTGAATGGAACAATTGAGAGATGTTGGAGGGCCCGGAAGCTTCCAATTCCAGATCCAAAAATACTTCTACATATAAAAGTTATTTTGTCAAGAGATTCTCACCTTGCCCCAAAGAATTAGATGTACAATCATGGTGCAGGAAGAATAAGATGTGATTTATCATTCCCATGTCTTAAGACAGACTCCCCCCCCCATAAATGACATCTGTTTTCAGATTCTATTTTACCCTGAAATTCATGTGGCTTTTACCTTTTGCCCTGATAACATGATAGTATTCCAATCTTCGTCAATACAACTGCTTTTGCACAATAACCTAGAAAATGCATTTTGTGATTAGACAGGTGTCCATTATGTAAGACTATGAGGGAAACATTTTTCCTTGTTATTTGAAAGCAGCATCGTGACCCAAAGTTACTAATAAAGTTATATTGGTTACCCAATCTGAAAGGAAATTTAATAGACAATTTTAAGCAAGTACATTTTTCAGTTGTTAAATATATAGTTACTGACTTTTCTGAATGACTCTGGAAGCAAATGAATACTGCATACTCAAAGAACTATCTTCAGTGCCCCTAATGTGTCATGCTTAATTAAGAATGCTCACTTTTAGAATTCTTTGTGATTTTTGTGCTGTCTTAAGTTCCTTCAACTGGTATTTCATTCTATTGGTATTTCCATCTGGGACAGATTGGAGTTGAAAGCTGGAACAACAGAAAGGATTCCAACTTATTCTATTGATTTAAAGTTTAATGTTTCTCTCACAGACTTTGGGCAACCTTTCAAATACGAAAGTCTTTATATTGGTCTAATCCAGGCATTCTGTTTTATAGAAGAGCATTCCCACAAACTTTTTATTATTTTGATCAATTAATCAAAACAAAAACACCACTGATTATATAGAAAGTCCTCAACTTACACAAAATTGAGCCCAAAATTTCTGTTGCTAAGTGAGACATTTATTAAATGGATTTTGCCCCATTTAACAACTTTTCTTGTCATAGCTAGTTAAGTGAATGACTGCAGTTGTTAAGTTAGTAACAGGGTTGTAAAGTGAATCTGGCTTCCCCATTGACTTTGCTTGTCAGAAGGTCACATGACCTGGGGACACTGCAACAGTCATAAAAATGAACCAGTTGCCAAGCATCCAAATTTTGATCACATGATCATGGGGATGCCACTATGTGTATGTGTATGTGTAAAAAACGGTCATAAGTCACTTTTTTCAGTGCCATTGTAACTTTGAATGGTCACTAAATGACGGGTATATTGTATATTGCTTATTCAATTTCTGAAACTGAGGAAAAGGCAGAGATTTATAAAGACATCTGGAAAGGAAACTAGCATGCCTTTTGCAATTTCACTTAACACCTGTGTGTCTTTAGACATGCATAGTTTAATCTTTGAGATCAGCACATGCTGTGAGCAAGATCAGCCAAGAACTGAATGTGTCCCACAATGGCTTATTTTGCCAAATCCTGGTGACTAATGTTTCGTGATGTTTTATCTATCATTTAGGGCTTGAGAGACAAAACACAGTGAAAAGAGGGAAAGAGCTGATTTCTTTAATAAAGCTCATTAGGATTTCTTTCATTATATTCTATTGTTGTTGTTGTTGTCGTCGTCATTATATACACCAGTTCTTTAGCTCAGGGGTCCCCAACCCCCAGTCCGTGGACCGGTACCAGGCCGCGGCATGCCAGCAACTGAGCTGCACAAACAAGAAAGCCCCATTTGTGGGATACAGGCAGCACACAAAACCACACCCCCTCCGGTCCACGGAAAAATCTCTCTCCACGTAACTGGTCCCTGGTGCCCAAAAGTTTGGGGACCTCTGCTTTAGCTGGTGTTGACCTTTATGTGCATCAAATTCTTCCCCGAAATGTAGAATTTTGTAATGTATAGTCATTGTTTATGTGCAGATCCAAGAAGTGTGTCCTTTTCAATTGACAAATGGAAATTTTCTCAGTGTACCCATAACCATTGGGGCCACTACAGCCAGTTTATGCCATAATCTTTCCACTTCAATTTTCAAATCTTGGTAACTCTCTGATCTTCCATTATTTGTTTTCTATTATATTATCCCCTGATATTGCCATATCAGTTATCCACGCTTTCTTTATCTCAGCCGCAGTTAAATTTGTTGTGCTATGTGCCAAAACTTTATCAGTTTGTATTCAGAAATTCCACAATATTATTATCGTGGTTGTTATTGTTGTGCTTTTGAGTCATTGTTGACTCCTGACAACCGCCTGGACCAGCCTTTGCAGTTTTCTTGGCAAAAGTTTGGAAGTATTTTGCCTTTGCCTCCTTGCTAGGGCCGAGAGAGAGCTGACATTAGCTAGGTAT
Source organism: Azemiops feae (assembly GCA_023970755.1). Taxonomy (NCBI): domain Eukaryota; kingdom Metazoa; phylum Chordata; class Lepidosauria; order Squamata; family Viperidae; genus Azemiops; species Azemiops feae. The sequence continues at coordinate 100,548 of JALGBA010000920.1, read as the reverse complement.
AACTATCAGATGTAGTTCCTTGCCTTCGGGAAGACCTTTTTTTAAGGGAAACACATTATTTAAAAGCTTTCATCTGCTCCCATTTCATCCATGTATATCGATTGGTACTGAGATAAGTGAAATGATTGGGTTGACTCTTTTCAGGCCTGCCTATGGAAGCTGCATGGTGAAATGCTTTTAGGAATTGTGGATAACATCCATACAGCCTGCCTCATTTGAAAGACTGGAATGGGACAACTCGCCATGGCCAATGCGTCACAGGAAAACTCGCCGCAGGACAATTCAACAAACACAAAATACAAATACAAAAGTTAAATTAATTTCAACAGAACCATGGCCAATAATAGTAATAAAATAATGTCAGTCCAGACATACAATAAGCCAGAAATACAATAAGTTACGATAATTTATTATCACCAATAATAAAAGTAACAATGAAACAACACAGCATTGAATTGTCCCGTGGCGAGTTGTCCTCTGGCTAATTGGTCGCAGTGAGTTGGCCATGATGAGTTGTCCTAGACCAGGGGTCCTCAAACTTGGACACTTTAAGACTTGTGGACTTCAACTCCCAGAATTCCCCAGCCAGCCATGCTGGCTGGAGAATTCTGGGAATTGAAGTCCACAAGTCTTAAAGTGGCTAAGTTTGAGAACCCCTGTCCTAGACCCTTGAAAGACTGTCAAGAAGAGCAGTAGTATATTGGAAGTTCAGTTCAAACCAAAATCAATGTAAAGACGAATAATCAAAAGAAAGAACAGTGACCAGCTTTGAGCACTTAAATAATCATCTGAACATGTATTCAGGTTACTGGGATAGGTCCACCAACAGCCCTCTTCTGCCTGGGAGGCACCGTGGTTTTAGAAGCAGGATGACAGTTTTCAAAGTGGAATTGTTCCTCAGTCAAGTAATGGTACAATATAAGATCAGTTCCCAGGTGAGAAAAGGAGGTACTAAAACATTGGTACTAAAATATTGGTTGTAGTTCATTTTTCTGCCTATGACTGTATATTGACAAAAAGCGTCTTTCTTTCAATCCTGAACATCTGATGCAAGCTTTTCTTTTACAAGAAATCGATGAGAAATCAGTCTCTTTTTTTGCTCATCGGTCCTTGATGATGTCCCAGTCCCTTAATGTCTTGCTTACTTGATTATTATTCGCCTAATCTATAAACCATTTCATAAAACAGTTTTATCAGACACCCAGTCTATCCCCACCTTGATTTTCCCTGCTGAGATATGTAGTATACTCCTTCGGCTAGCAACATCCAGAAGGAAAATATATTATCCTGCAACTTTGAAGTACATTCTATTTGGCAATGCACAGAAGCTACAAATTTTTTGCAAGACTTGTTATAAAAAGCAGTTTTGGGGAGAAGAATATATATTTTATATATATGTATGTATAATAAAACAAAAACAATTCGAACACCAGGATAATACTAAAACAGAAACTGTTTAATACAAAAGCTAAAGCTGAGCTTTCGTCGGCCAACACTGCCGACATCATCAGAGCATAAAAACAAGATTACTGGGAGTCATTTTTATACTGCTGGACGGCTCTGCGCCCTGCTTCTCGATCTAGTCATCGGTCCGTCCGTTTTCTCTATTCGGTTTATTTTTAAAGGGCGCGCGTCTCTTGCTGTGTTGGTGTCTTCCGAGGTTGCTGTTTTTCCCTTCCTGGCCTCAATCGCTTCCTTTCTGCTGTCATACGTCGGGTACTTTTGTTTACTTTCACTTATCCCCTTTTTTGGTTTTGTTCCGGGATCCGTGTGATCTTCCTTGGCTGGGCTGTACGTGTGTGTGTTCGAGGGGGGGTGTTGAGTGGATCCGGGCGTCTGTTGGGGCAGTCTCTGGTGGATGTGTTCCTGTATGTGTTTTCACATTCAGGAGCGCTGCCCTCTTCCGTGGATATCCGCGGGTATGTTGATTCACTTCTGGTTGTCCCCCCATCCTAAGGTCCTCTGCTGCTCGATCGTTCATTGGGTGCGTATTCGATCTTCCTCCGTCGTTTGTTAATTCTTTTGCCCTTCTTGCGTGCGTGTAGGGTCCCATGGCATGGCTTTTCATCGTTTGCTCATAGATCTCTTTTTGGTTGTCGGTGGAGTGTCTTGTCATTCCTCTCTTGTTGGCGGGGATCGCGGTGCGAGTGTCCCGTGGGTTGTCATCCAGCCATCCGTATCGTTCACACCTGTCATTATTTCTCTTTGTTGTGGGATAGATTGGGGTGTGCGTGTTTGGGGTGTCTATGGGGGGTGTTTTTTGTCTCTTCCCCGTTCCCCTTTTAGGACGTGTTATGAGTTCATTATCGCATGGATGGACTGTCTCCTCCCTCCCCCCCTCTTCCTTCTGATCTTGTACGGGGTATGCAAATTGCCTTCGTTGTGAGTTGTAATGTTTTTTTTCCCATACCTTAAGTGTTTGGTATGCTGGGCAAAGTTCTATGTGGCAGTTGATGGAGTCACCATCGGAAAGCCAGGCCTCCTTAAGTAGGCGGCCTCCCTTAGTGCTGTGCACTGGTAAGGTCAAATTCATGCCCATGGTTGGTCATATGGGTCCAAATCTGGGAATAATGTTCCTGTCTTTTAACTTTTAACTGTTTTTGTTTTATTATATGGATTTACCCAGGATTCGTATTTTTAGTGTAATTAGGGAGATATATATATATATATAAAAACAACATCAAATAAATGCATTGGAGCATGCACTGTATATTCTGTGCCTGAGGCATTTGTCAAACCATCAAGATGTAATGATTGTATATGCTTGTCCTTGCTTATTGTTTCCTCTATTATGATGAGATCCAGTGCTTTTTTTGTAAAACAAAAAGGTGCCAGAACTCACACACGTCGTACAACCCGCCTTGCCTACCCTACAAGGTTCCATCCAAAAAAGGTGCTGGAACTACGTTCTGGGCGTTCTATGACAAAAAAAGCCCTGATGAGATCTGTTGTTGTATTTAAACGATAGCTAGATACAAACATGCTCTGCAAAACTATGGCATCTTTTTTAATTGTGCATTTTCTGTTTTCTTTGAATATTTGTAAATGGACATCCCATCCAGTAATCCTATTGTTTGCTCTTCCAGTTGCTTCTTTGCCACCTAAAGACCCGGACTTGGCAAGACATTTCTCACAGCTTGTATCTTATGATAACTTCTACCCAGTGGTGGGATTCAAATATGTGAACAATCGGTTCTCTGTGTGGATGCCGCTTCCGGAAGTCCATTCTGGGCCTGGGCAACAAAAAATTAGCTACCTCTGCCGAACTGGTGCGAGCCGGCTGAATCCCACCACTGCTTCTACCACAAAATACTTGTACTAGAAATAAGCACATATAATTCAGATAGTAGAAAGAGATTTAAAATAAGCAAAAGTGCTATGGGTAAAAACAACAACAACACCACTACCTAAACATTAAGATGTTGTTAAAAAATAGAGGAAGTCATCCAGGAAGTGCTATTATTCAAGAGGAGGGAAAACCTGAGAACAACTTCTTGAAACGAGCTGCAGTTGAGAGCAATTTTAAGCTGATTGGAAATCCATGTGTCAGCACTGTTTTTCTCTTGGGGCTGTGGTTGCTATAATTAAGTGAACTTGAGTAGAAACACCGTTTCTGAAGAGCGCAATGGCTCAAATAACAAATGCAGAGAACAGGGGAGAAAGGAAGGGGACCACCTGAAGCATTATTATGGTTGGTTGAACATTCAGGCAGATGTTTAGACTGGCCATTTGCAATCTACCTATTGGATCTTTCCCAATCATCCCACAGCACCTGCCCTCTTTTAGTCAGGCTGGTCCCTCTCTCAAAACCAAGGGGGAAGAAGCTGGTTTGAAAAATCTTCCATTACCCAAACCAAAATGGCCTTGGAGGATGGTGCCCTGGGACGGGACAAAGAAACCATCCCAATCTAAGGAGAAAAAAATACGAAAGGGGCTGGTCCCATCCTGCGAGTTTACCTGACCAACATAATGATTGGTGCAATGTGAAACAAAATTGTATCAGGAAGAAAATATTACTGCAGCACTTGGGGACTTTGAGATCAGATGAAGACTGGGAACATGGAAGGAAAAGTTGCTTCCAGGACATATTATGACAGGTAGTCTTCAACTTACAACAGTTTGTTTAGTGACTGTTCGAAGTTACAACAGCACTGAAAAAAGTGACTTATAACTGTTCTTCACAATGACCGTTGCAGCATCCCCAGGGTCACATGATCTCCACACAAAAGTTGTTGAGACTCTAGAAAGAGTGCAGAGAAGAACAACAAAGATGATTACAGGACAGGAGGCTAAAACATATGAAGAATGGTTACAGGAACTGGGCATGGCTAGTCTAGTGAAGAGAAAGACCAGGGGAGACATGATAGCGGTGTTTCAATATTTGATGGGCTGTCAGAGAGAGGAGGGGGTCAACATATTTCCAAAGCACCTGAAGGCCAGACAAGGAATAACAGATGGAAACTGATCAAGGAGAGATTCAACCTACAAATAAGGAGAAATTTTCTGACAGTGAGAACAATCAACCAATGGAACAGCTTGCCTTCAGAGGTTGTGGGAGCTTTATCACTGGAGGCTTTCAAGAAGAGACTGGACTGCCATCTGTCAGAAGTGGTGTAAGGTCTCTTGCTTGGGCAGGGGGTTGGACTGGATGACCTACAAGGTCCCTTCCAACTCTGTTATTCTATTCTATTCTAAAATTCAGGCGCTTGGCAACCGACTCATGGTTATGATGATTTCAGTGTCCCAGGGTCATATGATCACCTTTTGTGACCTTCTGACAAGCAAAGTCAATGAGGAAGCCAGATTCACTCAACAACCGTGTTGCTAACAACTGCAATGATTCACTTAACAACTGTGGCAAGAAAGGTTGTAAAAGGAGGCAAAACTCACTTAACAACTGTCTCACAACAGAAATTTTTGAGCTCAGTTGTGGTCGGTAAGCCGAAGACTACCTACACCACAACTAAATTCTAATGAGAAATTATGCTTGTCCACATAATAGAGATTTTCTCCATTTTAGAGGTTCCATAGTTCTATTTAAGAATTGCAAGTGACATATTAAGATAAAATCTGCAGGACACTTGGAAGAATGCAGTTGTGGCCAGAGGAGTCTTCAGTTCTGCTCTTCTTGACCTCAGAACCTCTCTCACACCTCCTGGGCTAGTTCTTTATAAGTCAGGGGACCAAAGGAGGGATGCCAGGAGAAGCTGGGGGACATGTTGAGGGATGCGGTGAATCTGTCATAGTCAAAGCTTCTCTGTTAATTAAGCATATCTGTGCCACTAAGGAACTGAGAAGGATGATTCTTTCTATTGATTTCAGTGGGAGAGTGTCAGCTTTCCCAGACAGACCAGAGAGGGAATGCAACCAATGAGCTAATTCTATTTTATTGTGAAGCTACATTTGCAGAATTTTGCCATGTCCCTCTGTATCCTTTATAGCCCGGGAACCTCTGTGGAGGAGTGTTCCCTTTTGAGCCTCTTTTTCCATCCATTAGGCTACTGCAGGCTATGGTGTTGGTTATCTGACCATTCCCTAGGCAGCATCCATTTCCCCTGTCCCCCACAGTCATTCCCATATTCAGATAAAGTTCTTTCTATCTCCTAAAAGAACAGCCGAAGGGCACCGTTTATGTCTTGCCAGTAACATCCAAAGAAGCTTACATTCTACTCGAGCTCTTAAGAGCCAGTCTAGCATGGTCTGCGTAGCTACAATCTTATTGTCCGCAATCAATTACCCGGCAGACACATCACTTGGTCATATGTTTGAGTATATGTGAGCAGCAGAATTTTATTCTGTGTGAAATTAAACTCTTGGGCTTGATATTGTGGGCTTTCTACTCAAAATTGTCCTTGGGAGGTTGTGAGGACAAATGAGGAAACATTCCAATGGACAAGCGGAGGATATCGCAACACAAACAATGGTGTCATTGTGGTTAGAAACAATATCAGTTTTAACGGACCCAAGTAAAGCCCTATAATATATGCTAAATCCTGAAGGCATTATCCTGTATCAAGTCAAACTTATTCCCAAAGCATTTAAAGAATATTTATAACCTTTATAGTCCAGCTAACCAAGCTATTCTGCCAGACCAACAGCAAGGGATTTTTATTTGTAACTTAGGATCCTTAACCTTTTCCTCCAGAAAGCTACAAATACTTCTTATAGCCCAGTCTTATGTTTGTTTATTCCTGTAGTGTTTGCTTACATATCCAATTAAGGATGCATAAATATTAATGCATCTTTAGTCAAAAAAATGTGTTTTCCTAACTGCAGAAAACCAAAGTGGGGAGCAATTCTTAATTCCACATTGCAAATAGTATGTGAGCTGTGTAACCTAAATATTTTGGATTAAGAGATGTATTGGGGGGAACAAAAGCTATATTTTGTTACCAGTCAATTCAGTACAGATAAGTAGCAGAGTGAAACCTTCCCAATAAGAGTCTTTTGTGCAGAGCAAAAAGTAACTCCTGTTGAGTGGTTGTTGTTTTTTTAGTTTGGTGAACTAAAATTTCTTTTAAAAATATTTCCAAAGGAGAAGAGAATTATTTTGGAGTATGGTGTCCTTGTATGCACTTAATTTCAAGGTGGCCAAGAAATATGCTTTGATGTCCTGCCTTGTATATTGTCTCTCTAGTGCTCCTTCCTGGCTTCATACAGAAAAATTTATTCCCAAATTACTGAAATAAAGCGTATGTGTATAAGGTATAAATTATGAAAGCTATGAAATATGTTCCCAAAATTGCATTGTATATAATATTTAGGAATATGCTCCTTAAAAAGGACATAGAAATTATCTAATGGGGCAGTAGACTGTCAATATAAGGCTGATGTGGACTGATTTTCTGTGAGTTTTAATTCTTTGATAAGCGTATTATTAGCTGTAGGTATTGCCTAACCTAATGTGACTTTAAGTTATCTTTGTTAGCTACCTTGATTCTGGAGCAGAAAAAACATCTTTTAAATGCAAATACATTTGCAGTGCCAAAATGATATAGTGAAATGGCTGAGAGATGTGAATCCCTTGGGGTAGAAATATGTTTTGTTATCTTTTATCTCTGACAATGTTTTGCTAAAACATTTAGATTTCTAATGACAGATTCCACTGGGCCTCCCAAGAGTATTGAAAGAAGCCCTCAGCAAATCTGTTCCAGAAATAAAATTTTATTTTAAAAATAAAACTGATTCTCAAATTATTATTTGTATTATTTTTACAATTGGCTTTGTAATTTTGATTCCTACAAACATTCAAATCCGATTGCAGCTACACACATATAATTTCCTTGAGCTATTTAGAGTGTACCCATCTATAATTCACTTAGGAAATAAACAAGTGGTCTGCATAGCTCAACAGAGAATCATTATTGCAAGTAGATGACAAATGAAATACAGTGCTGAAAACCAACAAAACCAATTAGGCAAGATGATTATAACCTTGTATCCTCATATGGACTCAATTCCTTCCTACAGCTGCAACTAATGTGTTAGATAAGGAAAATAACATTCATGTGTTCTCATACATGTTTTTTTTAATGTAAGGGTGAAAGCATAAATTTCAGTGCTAATGAATGCCAGAGCTGTTTGCAAGAGCAATATTAGGGCATTATATTCTGTGGTTATAGGGATGTCACCATGATATAACTGGCTTTCAGATAATAGCTGTTGGGAATGCTTGAAAGCAATACATCCATGGGAAGATATATTCTCGATATAATGTACAAAATCTTTCCACTGCTCCTGCAAAGAGTATTACAGATAGTCCTCATTTAGCACGGCCTCCCCCACCCCTTGAGCCCCCCCCTGCTCTGCATAATGACTGCAATGGGGAGAGCTGGGATTCCCTAATGACAGCAACATCTTAAGGACTGTAATTCTGGCCTCAGTTGTTGTCGTAAGTCGAGGACTACCTGTATTGGTTTACCACTGCTGCTATCTCTAAAACTGGCCGGCCAATGGCCATGAGAGTAATAATATTTAGATTAAAAGTGAGCAATTTATGGGTTGCCTGAAGCCACGGGTTTCCTTTTTGATTATCATTAGAACATTCCTCTATTATATCCCTCAAACATTATGCTGCTGAAGTTTTTGTTTTATTTATTTTTAACCCGCCTTTATAATTTTTATAAATAACTCAAGGTGGTGAACATAGCTAATATTCCTCCCGCCTCTGATTTCTCCACAGTAACAACTGTGAGAGATAGGTTGTCTAAGCAAGAGTGATTCGCCCAGTCATCCAAAATGGGACTAGCTGGAAGTGGTGGGTTTTTATACTTTCTTGGGCTTTTGTGTTTGAGGTTGTTTCCTGTTCCTGTGGCATGAACTTTGACCTGAGCTTTTGAGCATGTCCTTTTGGTATTCTGATGGTGGTGGGCAGGGCTTTTTTTCTCATAGAACGCCCAGAACGGAGTTCCGGCACCTTTTTTTTTTTACAAAAAAAGCACTGGTGGTGGGTTAATTCTATTATGTCCCAAAGGTCATATCCTGCTTCCCCGGGGCTGTGGCTGATGGCTTACTTCCTGTATTGGATGGATGAGGGGTTGCTGGTTCTAATCCTATCACTCTGCTGGTTAGCTATCAAATCTTGCCCTAAGGGATTTTGAAAGATCCTGTCTTGAAAATATTTCTGCAGGTAGTATTTGTTCATAAATGGAGCCTCAGACTTTCTGAATGGGATTATCAAATCTGCATGTCTATAGACCTGGCCTCTGCCTAGTTTCTGCTTGGGGCTATTAAGAAAAACTGGGCCTGCTTTTCTGCCTTTAAGATCCTTTGGGGAAATATAATATTCTGCCTTTTTAATATTCCCCAAAATATTTCTTTCTCTGGGGGGGCTGCTATCTTCCCACAGTAATATATGCCAGATCTGCTTCTTCACTATCAAGTCTTAAATTGACAGAATTGTACATCTGGCATTTATCGCAGCATCTTGAGGACCATGGCTAGAACAATCTGACTACCAGATCCCCAGCATGGAGTTACTGGGTTGGAGAATCAAATCAGTCAGATAATGGCCAGCTACTGAAAGAAATACTGTACTCTATATTAATGCAGTAGTTTGCGATATTGAGAAACAGTGTGATGTAATGGTTAAGGCATCAGGTTAGAAACCAGGAGATTGAGTTTTAGTCCCATTTAGCACAAAACCAGCTGCTGATGTGGGGCTAGTCACTTTCTCTCAGCCCTAGGAAGAATGGCAAACCATTTCTGAAAAACCTGGCCAAGAAAGTTGCAGGGACATATCCAAGGCAGTCTCCCGAGAATCAGACAAGATTGAACGGAGTAAGAAACAATTTGGGATATAGAACTGCAAACATTTGAGTGACCATAAGATGGCAGCAAAAAGATGCAGGAAACATTAATGTATAGAGCAATCCACAGTACTGTAGTAATCATACAGATTTTTGCAATCCGTATTGGTAGTTTTGCTAAGAAACGCATTTTGAAGTTCTCAAGTTTCTCCACTGAGATTTAGAATATAGAATAATAAGGTTGGAAGGGACTTTTGAAGCTTCTGGTTCTTATTTGGAATCTCTTCATGACTGTATCCATTCATCTCACTCCAGCTGTTTTTTCTTCTTGACCTTAATTTGGTTGATTTCATTAACTCACATTTTCTGCATTATTATGACATACTGGAATATAAGCTAACTGCCACTGTGCACACAGACTTTGCACCAACATACTATTTGCTTAATATACCTTAATTTTTTCTTCTTCTAGGGCAGGGGTCACCAACCTTTTTGGATTGGCGGTCCGGTGGGAGAGGGAGGGGCAGGCGCCTTACGCATGCATGCGCAAACGTGAATGTGGTCACACATGTGCATGCACGTACAAACAGGCTGCGAGCAAGTGCACCACCAAACAGGGCTGCGAGCATGTGCACAAGGCTCTCAGTGATGGCGGCGCCTGTGTGAGGCTTGTGGCGCCGCCGCTGCCAGGTTCTCAGTGATGCTACCACCAGCGCTATGCTTGCACCGTGGCCTGCAACTACGCCACCCTGGTGCGAGGTTCACACCATTGCCCCCCGCACGAGGCTTGCACCACGGCCCGCAGTGATGCCGCCTCGCACGAGGCTTGCACCATCGCTCCGCGTGAGGATTGCACCATGGCCCGCAGCGATCCCACCCCAGCACGAAGCTCAACACTGTCACCCCTGTGACGATCGTACTGTGGCCCACCTACCACTTGCCGCCGCCCACACAAGGTTCGTGGCAATGCTCCCACCTGCGTGTGGTGCGCTGCTCCCCACCTGCCGCTTGCGGCGCTGCTGCCCCCCACGCAAGGTTCATGGCAACACCACCGCCCGCACGATACTAGCAGTGCTGCCACCGCCCGCACAACACTCGTGGGGGGGGTGAGCACATGAACATGTGCGTGCACTGCCCAGCTACTCATGTAGCTTGGCGGCCAAGAGACCATGGCCCGGTAATGGGCCACGGCCCATAGGTTGGGGATCTCTGTTCTAGGGTCTCTTTAGCTGCTCCAGTGATATACTAAAACAACACAATGGCAGTCTGATTTATATTTGTCCTGAAGCATCAGATCTTCAGATTTTAATGATGTGCTGTAAGATGCATTTTCACAGACTAATTGTTTCTCTCTGTAATAAACCTTTATAAAGAATTTCAGGCAAACACCTAATTTTATTTATTAGGCAAAGGGTATCTAAACTTAACATACTTTTTAAAGAAAATAATGGCTAGGTGTAATTGATTAATCAAAGAATTAATGTGGAAGCATTTAAACTTGAACTTCTTGGTCTTGAATAATTTCTGAAACCGAATTAGTAACGCTCTCTGAATTCAGGAACTCACTCCCTATGACGAAATACAAAAATGTTCCAGGCTCCAAATGTTGCCAAAGATGTAAAAAAAAAAAAAAAAAGAGTTGTTATGGAGCAGTATTTCTCAACCTCTTCAACTTTAAGACATGTGGACGTCATATGTTGACTGGGGAATTCTGAGAGTTGAAATCCACACATCTTAAAGTTGTTGAGGTGGACGAACGTTATTACAGAGGATGCCGGACCTGTCTCTGTTCAAAAAGAGGCTTCAATCATTCATACCATACAATTACTGTATTTATTTATAGCCAGCCTTTATTATTTTTTTATAAATAATGTAAGATATAATTATAAATTATAATTTGTGTGACCATAAAAAGCCTTACAAAAAGCAAGTATGATGAGAGCAACTGTGTAGGTGTGGAAGGACACCTGAGGAGAGCAAAGGAAAAGAGATGTGTTTTTTCCTAGTTTTCTCCCACTTCCAAAACTTATTCTGACTCCTGCTTTCTTGTTAGGGCAACTTGAAGACATGTGGACTTCAACTCCCAGAATTCCCCAGCCAGCATGTGTCTTAAAGTTGCCAAAATTGGCAACCCCTGCTCTAGAGAAAACACCCCTTTCTGGCTGCTTTACCTCAGAGATAAACGCCATTTCTCTCCCTCCACATACTCTCAGCTGTTTCACAGCAAAGCTTTTATACACAACTTTACAGTTGCTGATGCTTGGTTAGACCTCGAAAAGGCCAGACAGAAGAAGCACAGGTGCTGGCAAATGTCTGAGCAGCCTGCTCTCCAACACATACTAAGCATTTTTTTTTAAAAAAAATGTTCTTTTTATTTTGGGTTTCTGTAATTGTGAGCTCCCCTTCTATTTACCTTTTTTATTATTTGTTTTTCTTCTGTTTTGACTCTTTTAATGCTGTTTCTATTTTCCTTTATAATGATTTGAGAGCACTCTGGGATTTTTAAAAAAAATAAAAAGTGGCATATAAATACTTTTAGTAGCTAAATAATAAAAAAAATAATTATGCTGCTTGCTTCTACTCATAGGAAATATTAGAACTGGGAGTGAAAAACGGCCCAAGGGTATGAGTTCAGATTCATCATGTGGATACTGCACAACTGAAACCTGCCATTTGCGAAAATATATGATTGAAATATTTTGTGTGTGTTGTCACTGAATTATTCTGAGAGTTGGAGATTTCTGTCACAATTAACCTTTGAAGGGAGAGAGGGAAACAGTGTGCTGGGTGCAGGCTAAGCTGGAAATTACCTACAGTAATTTTCCAACATTTTAAATGCTCTCTTTTTTTTACTGGTGTATCATCTCTGGCATACCTTGCTATAAGAACTTTTCATTAGTTTCTTGAAGTTTCTTGATGAAAATATATCTTTTGCTTCACTGGGATATTGATCAGCTTTCAAACTCGGAAAGGCTGGAAGCAGTTAGTATAGCTGATGCTGATCCATACAGGGTTACCTGCAAGAAGCTTTTACTGGTTGAATATGTATTCCCAGCACCCATGGCAGCTAAACTGGAAAAAGTATTTAGGGGAAACTGAATAACTGAATAACTGAGTTGCAACGGACCTTGGAGGTCTTATAATATAACCCCATGCTCAAGCAGAAGACCCAAATCATTTCAGACAAATGGTTGTCCAATCTCTTCTTAAAAGCTTCCAGTGTTGGAGCATTCACAACTTCTGGAGGCAGGTTGTTCCACTGATTAATTGTTCTAACTGTCAGGAAACTTCCCCTTAGTTCTAGGCTGCTTCTCTCCTTGATTAGTTTCCATCTGTTGCTTCTTGTTCTGCCTTCTTATGCTTTGGAGGATAGGTTGATTCCCTCTTCTTTGGGGCAGCCCCTTAAATATTGGAACACTGCTATCATGTCACCCCTAGTCCTTCTTTTCATAGACATACACAATTCCAGCAGCTGTTCTGTATAAGTTTTAGCCTCCAGTCCCCTAATCATCCTTGTTGCTCTTCTCTGCACTTTTTCTAGGGCCTCAACATCTTTTTTATAACGTGACGACCTATTACTAATACAGTTTCTGGTACAATATCCTAAAGTGGAACATGTTGGCTCCACCTGTTAATAAAAGGCAGCTGCTATCGAAGCTGATCCCCTCTCCGGCCTACAGTAGTTATCAGCGCAGATAGAAGCAGACCAGAGCATGAAAAGCTGCAAGGAGACAGAAGCAGATAGGAAAGATCCACTTCCTAAGTAGAAGTTGCTTCATACAACTCTGGATATAAATCACTATAAAAGCTGCTTTTCCAGAGCTTTGCTGGCCGTGTAATTGCTTCCACTCCATGAGAAATATCAGATGTGCTGGCTGTGTACGTTGTATTAGTGTGATGCAGCCTGTAGGTGAGACAACGGTACCACAACACCTTAACATTTCCTTTTTCCAGGATGCAATTCTGAACTGAAGCCAACTTGGCATCATCTTTGCTTCTGCAGAGCTCAAAATTAGTACATCGTCTAGTGATCTGATAGGAGAATGCTAAGACTATCTCTCAATCAGTGTCATGGTTCAAACTACTACAGGTCCTGGAGCAATAAGAATCTTTTTGCCTCCACTTCAAATAAAAAGGAAATTAATTTGCTTAGATGCCGTCTCTTGTATTTTAAATACACATATGAGCTTATCTGGTCATTTAGGACAAAAAAGGTGAGAGGAAGATACTTGGCTGAAGGATGCTTTTCCTCCTGCTCTGCAAGTTTCTTGTAAAGTGAGTTTGTAAATTGATCATATGTTCCTTTTGGGGGGCAGCACCTCATTCAGCCATCTTTGGCAGCTGTGGGAGATTACGTTCTCACCAACTAAGGGCCTCAAAAAAAAGTTTAATGGTGTCCATGATGAAGAGCATGTCACAGAGAGGAAGGGGACAACCTATTTTCCAAAGCACCTGAAGGGCCAGACAAGGAACAATGGGTGGAAACTGATCAAGAGATATTCAACCTAAAACTAAGGAGAAATTCCTGACAGGGGAACGGCTTGCCTTCAGAGGTTGTGGGTGCTCCATCACTGGAGGCTTTGTGGGTGCTCCATCACTGGACAGCCACTTGTCTGGACAGCCACTTGTCTGGAATGGTACAGGGTCTCCTGCTTGAGCAGGGGGTTGGACTAAAAGACCTCCAAGGTCCCTTCCAACTCTGTTATTCTGTTATGTCTTCTTTGTCCTTATTTTACTGCACAGGAATAGATGATGGCCATAAACTGACTGTCGTGGCATTAGCTGACATAAATTTAATCCTTGAATTAACAGAGTAAAAAAGTTGCGGGCGGGGGGGGAACTTGGAGGTCTTCTAGTCCAGCGGCCTCCAACCTTTTGGGCACCAGGGACCGGTTCTGTGGAGAGAGGTTTTTCTATGGACTTGTTGCATGCTGCCTGCATCCCACAGATGTGGCTTTGCTTCTTTGTGTGGCTCAGTTTCTGGCATGCTGCGGCCCGTGCCGATCCATGGACTGGGGGTTGGGGACTCCTATTCTAGTCCATCCTCCTGCTCAAGCAGGAAACCCTACACCAGTGATGGCGAACCTATGGCACGGGTGCCAGAGGCGGCACTCAGAGCCCTCTCTGTGGGCACGCGCGCCGTCGCCCCAGTCCTAGGCCTTCAGCTGGGTTTTATAAAACCTTTTCACTTTAGGCCTCCGCCGCCATGTGCAAAAAAAAAAAAGGTTCAGTCAATTTCAACTTCTCACGGGAAAAAAAAAGATCTTGCAAAGTCGGAATTGATTGATTGAACTTTTTAGTCCCACCCAGTCTGCTGTTACCACCAGCCATGCCCAGCCAATGGGCCACGCCCACCCAATGGGCCCTGCCCAGCCAATGGGCCACACCCAGCCAATGGGCCACACCCACCTGGCACTCGGTGATGCATAAGTGGGTTTGGGGTTGCAGTTTGGGCACTCGGTCTCTAAAAGGTTCGCCATCACTGCCCTACACAATTTCAGACAAATGGCTGTCCAATCTCTTCTTAAGGATTAAGGATGTATTTAAATCCCCTGGAATCCAAAACCAAAAAGAAATTTTGGAGCAGGGTGCATAACACACTTGTCATCACCTCTTTAAAGAAAGCTGTATTTTTTCCCTGGGCTTGGAGGGTAGCCATGTGGTTGCAGGAAAAAATGCATTTGAATTCAGAAGGTACTGGGAGACATCGCAGACCCTATTGCCATCTCCTTAACACTATATTGGAAGTCAGTACCCACCCCCAGAGAAGGAAATATTTTGGGGGATATTAAAAAAGGCAGAATATTATATTTCGCCAAACAGCAGGGGTAGGCAACCTTGGCTCTTTTATGACTCATGGATTTCAACTCCCAGAATTCCTGAGCCAGCATGGCTGGCTCAGGAATTCTGGGAGTTGAAGTCCACGAGTCATAAAAGAGCCAAGGTTGCCTACCCCTGGGCCAAAGGAATCATAGAAAATCTTAGACAGAAACCGCCCAGTCTCCCCCAAGCAGAAACTCAGCAAAAACCAGCTTTTGAAAATGCAGATTTGATCATCCTATTCAGCAAGACTGGGACCAGGAAGCTTGGAGCTGATGGGATTAGAAAGACAAAGACTCCTAAAATCTACATTCCCCCGCCCAAAATCTAAATATATGACCTTTTAGGACATAATAGGGTTAACCCACCACCATTAGAATACCAAAAGGGCACACTGAACCTGAACAACCTCAAACAGGAACAACTCCAAACACAAAACCCCCAAAAGGTATAAAAACCCACTCACTCCCAACTTCATTTTGTCAGCCACCCCAGAAACATGCTGCTGTCACTGAATTTTCTGGCAACTAAATAAACGGAACCTTCTTTCCTAAGCAGTCTCCATTTTGTTTATTCCTGGCTTGGACTGGACCCTGAAGATTTTTCTTTCAACAACTAACAACCATGTTTTCTTGGGATGGTTACCATGGTAGTCCAGGAAAAGACAGTTTCTTTAAGGAGGGTTCAACATGGTATGTAAATCCATGCCAATGGAACCATTGTTTTCAGCTTTGCATCCAAAGTATAATGTATTCCAAGGTGCTCTCCCAGGAGGCTTTTTTAGGGACCTAGCTCCATACCACACATTATGAAATGTCTTATCTGCAAACTGTATCCAGATCTGAGATGCTTTCAGTACTAAAGACTGAGCTGTATCTCTGCACCCTTCAAAAATAATTCGGGAGAAATGCTTCAGACTATCTACCCTCCTGTTTACTGAAACATACATGTATTTTTTCAGGGATCTGGGTAAACTTGTAAAAAGATGTAGCTGCTTTAATGAATCAAATAATTAAAGAAGCACATCTTTAGTGCAGCTTTGGAAGCACTGTCCCTTTTTCAGACTCAGAGAAAACCCTGAACAAATGTTCATGTGCTTTAAGGACCAAATAACTTCATCATTATTGTTGAACATGCCTATAGCACTAATTATCATCTTTTTCTATACTTTGTGCATCAGACCAGTGGATATTTTTTATATTTTTAAAATAAAGCATATTTTAATCATTCATCCTAATTCAAAGGAAAACGATTGTTTTATAACAGATGTTTCTAGACATCTGAAAGGAGATTTGTTTGCATAAGCCAATAAGGTATTGTGACTGTTTTTCTATGTTAGTATCTAGAGAAACTTTTTTTAAACATAGGTCAATTATGTAATTTTTCATTGGAAAGCAAGATTTAGCTTTCAAACTATCCATCAAACTTACAACCTAGTCTTTTATTTTTGTGGAGTTATTCCCAAGTAATAATGTGAAGGAGGGCAAGCTTTAAAATACTATGTTTATTTTCACCCTATGTTCAATAAAAATTCCATTTACCTTTCAAGCAGAAATATAAGATTTGCTGTCCAGTCTATCAAAAGCAGTGACTGTTCAGTGATAGAAGTATGGATATATTGATTTGTACAAAGAAACCAGTCTGAATCTATATCAAGCAAATGCAAATTTAAAAAAACTGTACGGGAACCGAGTTGTTAAATGCATTTCTTTCTTCTTGGATATTGGAAAGATATTATGTTTTGATGATAGCAACTAAGAATGTATTATAAAGGAAAAATTTCCCTGCAGCCAGCCTTCTGACACATAATACATTCCTTTTTTATTAATTTTTAAACCTATATTTTACACAACAATTTCTGTTATTTTACAACGTTTACTTTCCAGAAGTAAGTTAAATACTATTCTGAGCAAAAGGGCAATATTTGTTTGCTTGACAGCAGCGTGTTTTGTCACAAGACTTTTGTGGGCTCAGGGACATGAACCAATTCACAGCGCACAAAAAAGCTATAGTATTTTTCCCCCTCCTGTACAGATAGTCCTCGACTTACAGTTCATTTAGTGAACATTCAAAGTTCCAACAGCACTAAAAAAAAGGGGGACTTATGACCATTTTTCACACTTACGACCGTTACGGCATTCCAATGGTCATGTGATCAAAAATTCAGACGCTTGGCAATTGGTACATATTTATTATTGTTGCAGTGTCCTGGTGTCGTATGATTACTTTTTGTGACCCTCTGACAAGCAAAGTCAGTGGGGAAGCCAAGTTCACTTAACAACCATGTGAATAATTTATCAACTGCAATGATTCACTTAACAAATGTGTCAAGGTAGGTCATAAAATGGGGCAAAATTCACTTAACAAATGTTTCACTTAGCAACAGGAATTTGGGGCTCAATTGTGGTCGTTAAGTCGAGGACTACCTGTATTAGTACAGCAAAAAAATATTAAGCTCTTAAGTTATATTTCCAGGTCTGGAAAACAATTTTGTCTCTAAAATTCTTCTCTCCCACTTTCTAATAAGCACCAGGAAAGTCAAGAAACTGCCCCTACTTATGTGTAGAGGTAGCCCTCAACTTATGAACACAACTGAGCCTGGAATTATGGTCATAAGTCATTGCAGTCCTTAAGTGAGATGCCGACATGATCACCTCGCTTAATGACCACAATCCCAGCTCTCCCCATTGCGGTCATTAAGCAACTGTGCAGATTGATAAGAAGAGCACTGGGTGCCTCAGGCAATGCGGGAAGGCCTGGCCCTCACTGCAGCACTTACCCTGCTCACACATGGTCTGCATCAACCATTTCAGGGCCTCCCTCACCCCGATGTACTCCTTGCCCAGCTTTCCACCCCACAGGGTCCCACACACCATTCAGCCTCTTTCCTTTCCTCCATCACATCTTGCTCCAGTTATATCTTCCAAGATCACCTTCCCAAAAGAGTGCCCAGCTGATGTGATATGCAGCTTTCCTGTAATGGCTAATTTTCCACGGTGATTCCTTCTATGGCTCACAACTCTTAGCATTTTGCAGCCAATTAATTTTGCAGACAGAAGATGTCTAACTCCCAAAGGAAGAAGATTAATTAATAGTTGAAGAGCAGCACCCAATTTATTTTCTCTGAAGAACTGTGAAGCACACTAAAGATCACAGCTATTCAGTAATTGATTTTGAAGGACAGTTAAAATTTAGAAGAGCCAAAAAAAAAACTAATTGCAAGTTTCAGTACATATGCAGGGCCTCCCTTCTCTGGCTCCAGTTCCAAAGGGCAGCCTATTGGCATGGACAATACCTTATGAATCACACATTGGGTCTCTGCCTCTTATTAAAAGCCCTAAGTGGAAAAGAGGGCAAAGCAAGCTGGAAGGTCTCACTGCACAATGATTATGGAGGCTATTAAGCAACAGGCTAGGCTAGACTAGGCTAGGCTAGGCTAGGGCAGGGCAGGACAGGACAGGACAGAATAGAATAGAATTCTTTATTGGTCCTGTGTGATTGGATACACAAGGAATTTGTATCTGGTGCATAAGCTCACAGAGTACATATAAACAGCAAGTAATAGGTCATGGGTTATAAATCATAGTTACAATTATTAATCATGTTACAAACAACGATAAATCATAAGGTACCAATAGGAGAGGACAATAGGAAAGATGAGAAGATGAGAAGTGAGACAGTGCTGTGGGAATTAAGTGTTCAGCAAAGTGATGGCAGGGAGGAAAAAAGCTATGTTTGTGTCTAGTAGTTGTTTTGGCATCCAGTGCTCTATTGCGGCCATGTGAGGGGAGAAGTTGAAATAGATTGTGTCCAGGATATGAAGGGTCTGTAGATCTAGCACCTTTAATAAAATAGAGCCAGACTAAGAGCTTTCATTTTTCTTCTTTGACCATAAGATGCAAACTCCACACAGGACAACTTCTTTAAACAACTGGCAAAAGATAGTCTCCGGAAAGTCTCTCCTGGAGTTCTTATGATTGTTTAAGGAATGTCTGGTGAGATCTGACAAAGCCAGAGAAGTTGCTGAATATGGATGGCAATGTCCATAACAGGTCTAGTTTTCTTGACCCTGACTGACAAAAGCAAGAAAAATAATACAATGTATTAAAAACTACACAAATTATACTACTTATACACATGATAGAATCTGAATTATCCTGATGCAGGATTTTAGCCTTTAGGTTTGTTTTTCTTTTGCTTTAGTTAATATTTATCCAGTATTCAGTTGCAACCCAGTTTCTTCATTCTATGCCAACCCTATGCTTTTAATAAACAGTGGGAAACACAATGAAACTAGATTATTGATCCTATCCCATCATCCTGAAGACAGGCTAGGTCTACCCCCTATCTGTAATCACAAAAACTGACGCTTATTCACTATCTGTATAGTCTAATGTACATGAAACATGCACATAGTGCTTAAAGCTGCTTGATTTTAGGTCCAGTGAAATGAGAACAGCCATCTACTATCAGCTACAAATATCACCTTTTTAAAGAGCAGACCTATGTCAAGGAATGCAGTGGAGACACGAAAAAAGTACATGCATTATATCAAAACATGCATCAGAAACAGGAAATTAAATTCTGTGATATATAATCAATAATATATGCTGATATAAAGTTTAGACTTTTTTTTCCTGTTTCATATTCTTACAGGCAGGTTTTTGGGGTTTTTTTTAAAAAAACAAACTCAAATGACTGAAAATATTGTGTTCTACAATTTTTCATCAGGCGATTGTTGCTGAAGGATATTCAGCAGCTACATGATGACAAAGAAAATACCTGCTAAAAGGCATTAAAGAAAATATTAATGAAATTAACATAGTTGATATTAATATTAGTATAAAAATATTAGGATAGTCCTTTATAAGGATTTTTTTCTTAAAAACTGTGTAATGCTGTCCATTTTAAATCACTTTCTTCCTTACCAAGTAATTATATATATATATATATATATATATATATATATATGTCTTTGATAACTGCAAAAATACGAATCCCGGGCATATCTGTTCAATAACACAGTCCTCGATCTCCGGGAGAAATATAAACCAGCTGTTTATTGTTAAAAAGTTTAAAACAATAAAAACAACTATTTACAATATTAAAACAACTTAGCTTTCGCTGGTCCTCTGCCAGCGTCCTCAGAGTAAAGTTTTGGGGTGGAAATTACTTTTATAAACCTTGCTAGCCTAACTGCTTACTCATTGACCGTGTGATAGGGCCATCCGTCCTGGCTGACCGTAATTGCCTTAATTGTCCCGCCTCCTCTTTTTTGCACTCCAGTTCTCCAACCTTCCTCCCTCCCATCCTTGTCAATCCCCTCCTTCCTGGCGTTGCCGCCGTTGGCTTGCTTTCCAGCTGCTCCCCCGTACTCGTTCTGGGCCTTACACCCAGATCCGGTGTCTTAGATGGGAAGGCATCTAAGACACCGGATCTGGGTGTAAGGCCCAGAACGAGTACGGGGGAGCAGCTGGAAAGCAAGCCAACGGCGGCAACGCCAGGAAGGAGGGGATTGACAAGGATGGGAGGGAGGAAGGTTGGAGAACTGGAGTGCAAAAAAGAGGAGGCGGGACAATTAAGGCAATTACGGTCAGCCAGGACGGATGGCCCTATCACACGGTCAATGAGTAAGCAGTTAGGCTAGCAAGGTTTATAAAAGTAATTTCCACCCCAAAACTTTACTCTGAGGACGCTGGCAGAGGACCAGCGAAAGCTAAGTTGTTTTAATATTGTAAATAGTTGTTTTTATTGTTTTAAACTTTTTAACAATAAACAGCTGGTTTATATTTCTCCCGGAGATCGAGGACTGTGTTATTGAATATATATATATATATATATATATATATATATATATAATATAAAGCCATTTACCAGTCTGACATTCTTAAATGATAAACTACTTTAGAAAGAAAAGCTCTACCTTTTATCATTTACAGTTTTCTTTTGCCTTGCTGACTTTCATTTAAATGTCAAAGTGCTGATTAAATTGTCTTTCTCATTAAATATTGCTTAATAACATACTGACAAATATGAAATGTAAACTCAGTAAAAACAAAGTAAACTTTCAGAGACTGAATTACATAAAGGCCCAATTCCTTGCAGGAAATTAATACAGCTTTTGAGCAAATCAGAGCATTATTTTTTTTCCAACCCAATAGTAGTTAAGGCATCAGGCTAGGAACCTGGAGATTGTAGGTTCTAGTAGTTCTACCTTAAGTACAAAGTCGGTTGGTTGACCTTGGACCAGTTACTCTCTCTCTCTCTCTGCCCTAGTAAAGAAGCAAGGGCAAACTACTTCCTAAATCTTGCCAGGAGAGCTGCAGGGAGACAGTTTTTACTTGCCAACTGTCAAGCACAAATAACCAGGAGCATTCAGAAGCACAGAGTTTATTATTGCTTCTTCTATACAAGAATCTAGTTAGCTAACGGTCAGAGCTAAACTGTCACCAGATGGAGGTCAAAGGAATTCACAGGGGGCTGGACTTGGGTCTCTTGTGGAAACGCAATGACTCCAAACTCATGACACATTTAATCCTGCTTTCCAGCTTAGTCTGCTCTTCTCCTACATCAACACTGACTTGAAAGTGCAACAACAATAAAAAAGAAGAAGAAAAGAGGTTTATAAGAAAATTACAATATATAAGCTGAATATAGATTGTCCACAATTTACAACCATATTTGAGCCTGGACTACGGTTGTAAATTGTGGCGGTCATTAAGCAGGTCACCACAACACCACCATCCCGATTTTATAACTTTTTTTTTGTTAAGCAAATACCACACTGGTCAGTAAGCAAATGCAATAGTCATTAAGCAAATCTATTTTGGCCAATGCACTGGGTTTGCTTTTTTTTTTTGTGCCAGAAAGTGGAAATAAACATCAGTTTCTGGCAAAAAAAAATGCCAAAAATTGCAGTCGCATGACGGCAGGATGCAGCAAAGAACTGTAAATGCAAGCTGGTTGCCAAGCACCAAAAATGTGATCACGAGACCTGCACAGATGTTTCCTAAATGTGAATTGCTGTAATGGAGATAGTTTTCCAGATTTAGTTGCTGCTACCAGTGTGATACCATGACTTCTGTATTTAGAATGTGAGCAAGTATCCTGTAATTGGAGGAGATGTAGTTCTGCCAAAAAGGGAACCAATACCATTACAGTTAGAAGCTTCAATAGCTGCCATGAGTGTTCATTTTTGGTCCAATTTTCTGTCTGTGTCACATGGGTTGAGTTGTTCCTTTGCATCTGAACACTCTCTAGCTAGCAGTAGCTCATATTATGGTAGTACTTTGTACCCAGCAGTAAATAGAAGCTGCAGTTTCCCTAAAGATCTATTACAGTGGGGAAAATGAATATTGGATAGAAGATAACGAGGACAGATTGAAATCTGTATCTATATTCTATGAAGGAGGGAGCCAACATACTGCTGGCATATAAGACCTATGTAACTCTTAAGAACTGAAAAGAGTACAAAAATTCTGATAATTGCAGATGAATTCCCATCAGGTTCTATGCATCGATTCTTATAATTTACTGGTAGCTCGATGGTATCAACGACTGTTGTGAAACACATGCCTTAATAATAATAATAATAATTCTATGAATTTCAGATGATCTGAAATAAGAATGCACAACCAGAAGTTTCTGTAGGAAGTGTTAGGGGGATTTTCATGGTCTAACAAGGCATAAATATTATGGGTCTGTATTTAACATTCTGGCAAGTTTTCGGGAGGCAGTGTTATTAAGGCATGCATTCTGCAGTAAATTGTAAAACCTATATGCCTGCATGTAGAATCCTGCTTTTTTTATGTGTAGTTTTCTGATAAATAGTACACAATGGCAGGATAAATTTTACTCTGAAATGGCTTCCCTGTGACTTTGATACAAGAAAGAGTTATATTCTTTGCAGTTGCTAGGATGCAAAGTACATTTCCATAAAATGCTAGAATGCAGGTATTGGATTCTTAGCTTTGACTTACATTTTCAAAAGACACTTTGGCTAATCAATACGTTGAAATATTATCTTCTTCTTCTTCTTCTTCTTCTTCTTCCTCCTCCTCCTCCTCCTCCTCCTCCCTACCACTTTTGGTATTGAGAGAGATACAAAGTTTTGGCTCTTGCTCTTCTGATGGCCTCAACCATTGTTAATTAATGTTGTTCTAGTGTACCTTTGATGTTGTCTCTCCATCTTCTCCTGGCTCTGCCTCATGTTCTTTGAACTTCTCCTCTTTTTGTATACGCCTTGTATAATATGGAATCCCAAAACATCCTCTCCAGGTGAGCAAATCACTTTTTAAAGATTGGTTCTATGCCAATTCTTTCTCTTATGGTCTAATTTCTGATTTTATCTTTTCTGGTCATTCCAGCAGCTTTTCTCAAACATCTCATGGGGAAATGGGCAAATAAAGCCATTCTGTTGCTATTCTTATTCTATAGGGAGCTTAATCCTAAACTGCATCAGTTGGAAGGATATAATGAAGATACCAGGAAAAATCATAAATAACAGCTGCCATTTCCACACTGAGAAACAAATTTGTAAGTGAAAGCTGTATCACTATGTTAACAGATTCATCAAAGGCATTCCTAAAATAAATCCAATTCATCTCCATCTGCAGGTGACTGTTCAACAAATGATGCTTCCTTCCCTTTCCCATGTTGACTGATTTGCATGGTGGCTCAGTAATAGCATCTAATTTCCATATAGATTAAAAATTACCTTGAAGTCTATTTACACCCTGATGAGCCAAAGACAATACAACAAAATGCTGATGTATGAGTTTTATTAAGTTTATGTTGCATAAAATATTAGAAATGTCTTACGTATTCAACTTTTCTTCTGTGGATCACTTAGACAAATTGCTCTTCCAAACATCATGATGATGATGATGATGACGATGAAGACAATAATACGCACTATCTTGAAGTAGTGGTGGAGCTTGTGCCCTAGTGGGATTGTAGGGTTTACGTACTCTGAGGAAGATGAGAATTATGCCAGAGTTCATCATACAATGGATGGAAACTAATCAAGGAGATAAGCAACCTAGAACTAAGAAGAAATTTCCTGACAGTGGAACAACTTGCCTCCAGAAGTTGTGAATACTCCAGCACTGGAAGTTTTTAAGAAGAAACTGGCAACCATGTGTCTGAAATGGTATAGGGTTTCCTGCCTGAGCAGGGAGTTGGACTAGAAGACCTCCAAGGTTCCTTCCAATTCTGTTATTCTATTCTATTCTATTCTATTCTATTCTATTCTATTCTATTCTATTCTATTCTATTCTATTCTATTCTATTCTATTCTATTCTATTCTATTCTATTCTATTCTATTCTATTCTATTCTATTCTATTCTATTCTATTCTATTCAGATCTCATTAGAGGAGTCAGACAAAGAATGTCTCTCTCATAAACCATATGGTGAGACATGAATTACAGAAACCCATACTGGATTGGTCATCACCTGGGTCAAAAAGGACCATACTAGGTATTGGTATTCCTGGAGATCTGGTGACAAATGTGTTATAGCAGGGGTTCCCAATCCCCGGTCCATGGACAGGCACCAGCCAGCAACCGGGCCACACAAACAAGCAAAGCTGCATCCGCGGGATGCAGGCAGCATGCAAAACCACACCTCCTCCATTGCAGAAAAAACATTTTCCACAGAACCGGTCCTTGATGCCCAAAAGGTTGGGGGTCTCTGTGCTATAGTACTCAGGACTGTTGGCTAAGTAACCAGAGACAGCAGCTACAGGACTACTGGGGAAAAAGGCGTTTACTTGTCACAAATGTACAAAGACTGAAAACAAAGAAACAATGGTTTGGTATTAATAGCCTTGAGTGCAATCCCAAAACATCTGGAGCACCACTTGAACAGCATCAGCACTAATAAAATCACCATCAGTCAATTGCAAAAGGCAGCTTTACTTGAAACAGCTTATATCCTGCAACAATATCTTTAACACCATCAAATAACATCTGCCTATCCCAGGTCCTGATTGAGGACCCCAAACAGTTTTCGTTTATGTGGCTTATATCTATCAATATTTACTGCATTACTGGGCCCTGTCTAACAAAATGAAATTCAATGGTGAGAAAAGTAAGGTTCTACATTTAGGCAAAAAAAAACCAAATGAACAGATATAGAATAGGTGGTACCATAGTAGTAACTGTTAGAAGAATCTTGAAGTCCTAGTGGACAATCACTTAAATATAAGCCAGCAGTGTGCGGCAGCTGCCAAAAAAACCCCAACACAACCCTAGGTTGCATTAGCAGAGGGATAACATCACACATTCAGTAAATCATAATTGACTGTAATTTCTTTGTTAATCTAGAATTGAGCAAAGAGCAGTTTGTGCTTAGAGAGCATCATTTAACATGGTTTTGAGATGGCAAGGGCTACTATAGGCAGGCTGCACACAAAATATATAGAGATGTTGTAACACCCACACTTGAGTGCAGTCAAGATTTCTCCTTTATTCTAGTTTGTAATGGGGTGAATTGTTCGTTTTTTAAAAACGATATTAAGCATATTTTATGGTTTATTTTCCAGGATCACGGGAAACGGGGTTGCTTTGGAATTGTCCACTCTTGTCTTTTTGGAAAAGAACACAATTGCTTTCTGTTGATTTCAGATCACATATAATTAATTATTCTTCATTAGTAGGTGGGTGTGTTGCTGCGCTAGGCAGAAAAGATGCATAGCCAAAAGATCTTACACTGTATTTTGTTTGCTTCCTCCTCTTCCAGTGTGATCTTGAATAACTCAAGTGCAGTTCTTAGAAACTATGCTGTGAATTACAGTCCTGCCATCTTCACCCTATCTTGTTGTGGCTGTGGTGCCTTGACATCATTATCTGTATTTGGTTCTTGCTGAATGCCTGAGATAGCATTTCCACTCCATATCTTGTTTGTTTATTTGTCTTGCAGCCTGCACTCTTCATTTGGACTACTTTTGTTAAAGTTCTTTCAATATATCACCCGGTCCTAGTTCTACTTTTGTTGGGATTTGCAATTGAATGCAAATTGCATTATCACCATTTAAGCAAATAGTGGTTTTGTTTGTTTATTTCTGGGTTTATTTTTACAGCTGATGGAAACTGTCTGTACCCACCAAAGAAATTCCATTTGACTTGAATAAGCCCTAGATTTTGGCCACGATTGGGAAAAAAATAATTTAGCAGAGTTAAATGGAGTGCTCTATAAAACCAATAGCTACCGAAGGGACACAATAGGAAATGCATATAATAGATTCTCACTGAAATAATAAATTGCTTTGTTTTTAGAACTGGGGAAATTGGAAAGGAAATCTATTCCCATATGCAAGTCAAATTAGATTTAGATGCTTAAAATTATGGCACTTGTGGAAAGGAGATATACACAAGAATCAGATGTACAGAGAGTTTTTTTCCATTATTATTATTGTTAATTGCTTTGTAGCATTAATCTAAAATCACAGGCTGAATGCACAAATTGTGTTGATTTCTTACTATCTATAATTTTTTAAAAAATGGATAGAAATAGCAGTAGGTCTGCAAACTTATCGCATTCATCTTTGGTGTCTGCACCGCCATCACTCAAGGACTCTTTTCAGTTGCATTATTTCCTCAGTCTCTCAGTCATATTTAATATCATGTTTAATGCTAATAATTTTGCATAGCTCCAGAAGTATTAATTAGGGATTTAATTTCAGAAGGGTATGGTTAGTTAGCAGATGCTCAATTCATGTGGAAGCCTAAAAATTGTGTGGATGATATTTATCTATCTTCATAGGGAAGGACTCTGAAAACAACAGCCAACAAAAACATCAGCTCTGAGAAATATCGTTAAAGCCAGAGCACAGAAACATATTACACTGAACACTGTCTTCTGGTTCCTCAACATGTTGAAGGGATCATGGTTATGGCTAATACGTCACTGCATACGTGGCTTACTTGGCCAGTAAAAAAAAGTTTGGGGGAAGACGTTTTGCAAACTATTGTCATTATAACTGTTTAAAATATTCTGTTTTGTAATGCATTGCTTCTCTTCTTATTAATCATCATTACTTGGATTAATATAAATTACAGTACAATTACATCGTCCTGAAAGACAGCAGCAAATTTTACCTAACTAAATTGGATGCCAACCAGTTTAGAACTTGGCTCTCTCCGAAAACGTAACCCACAGTATTAGAAAATTGAGAAACATGAATCACAAAGCCACAGTTGTGGATGCACTGTCTCCTTTTATTTTGTTTCACATTCATCCTGTATCAGTCAGCTGTTGGTCTAAAAGTCAGTTTTCTAAAGTCACTTCTTATTATTTTCAAATTATACTGCCAAGCTTCCTTGTTCATTGTGGTTTTCTTTTTGACTTAGTATGGGTTTCATGGGGATAGTTTGGTTTCAATTTTCATTTTAATAAAATTTAAAACTAGTGTGGCCATTTGATCCAGCTCATTAAATAAATTCTAGTTTCAGTTTATCCTAAACCTTCTAAAATGTTCTTTTTGTTCACAGTAAGGCTTCTGAAAGTATGGCTAGAGGTGTGGTTGAAATTTACCACAGGATACCAATTTCAGAAATAGTAGAAGAATTCAGGATGGCTAGTTCTGATTTGAAGAGTTGCAATAACATTTTGTAGATATCAATATACCCAATTACTACAGGAAAGAGGGTCTCCTGGGTCTTAAAATTTTAACTAGGTTTTTAAATCCTCCGTTGTCTCCATCCATCCTCATCAAGACAAGCATTTTATAAATTAGTAAATTGCAGCTTGTTTGTTTTTTCTTTTCTCTCCCTCACCTTTTAAAATCTGTGATTATTTATTTGTATGGCCACCCAACTCACTCTCAGTGACTCAAGTGGCTTACAAAAGATAAAAAACCAATATAAAAACAATAAAAAAGTAATACTCCCCCAGCCCCCTGGCAACAACAACAACAATCAATCAATCAATCAATCAATCAATCAATCAAATAAGCCACTTGATGGCTTCCATCCCACTCTGGGGCCTCCAGGCCCATTGGCAAAAAAAAAAATAGGTCTTCAGGGCCTTGGAAAGAGTAACAAAGTGGGGGCTAATCTTATTTCCACAGGGAGGGAGCTACCACAGAGAAGGCCCTTTCTTTTTGGTCCTGCTAGGTAGACCTTCTTAGGAGAGGGGACCCATAGCATTCCCTGCCTCTCCATTGTCGGGTGGGTTGGGTAGATGTGATAAGGAAAAGACAGTTACTTCAAATAAGCTGGACCCAAGCCATGTAGAGCTTTAAAGATGGCAACTAGCACTTTGAATTGGACCTGGAAACAAATTGGTAGCCAATGAAGCCCGCACAGGAGAGATGACACATAGGCACATCTAGGCCTGCACAAAACTATGCAGGCTGCTGCATTTTGAACCAATTTGAAGCTTCCAGTTATGCTTTCTGGATCATAATCCTGTTTCTTTAATTTGAATTTACATAATTTGCTTTGGGAATCTTTCCAAGTAATGATTAGGGTATAGACACTTCAAAAAGTAAATAACTTTCAGCAAGTATCCCCTACAGTATTATCATAAATCATATTCTGAGTTAGTAGTAACACACTGATGTTTCATTAGTGTCAGAGTATATGACACTCTAAATGAATGCGAGGAATTTTATGAATGCGTGGAAACAGATCTGAATAACACTGAATAATCTAATAATAGAAGCCTCCCTCTAGAAAAAGAAATAGGATGCATAGGAATTGAAATATTTTTTAAAAATGCATGTTTAACACCTGGATCCTGCAAAAGAAAGTTGTAATATATGCTTCAAATGTTCTGAAGCATTCTTTCCAAGCATATTCTATACATACTCCCATTTTTCAAGTATCACTCTGAATTTCATTTTACTGAGTGTACTCGCTCATAAAATTTGGGATGGGAGGAACTTAAAAAAGGAAGACCGTTGCTTAGAGTTGTTGGTTGATTTTTTTTAAGAAAAATGGAAACATTGGCATTTTGGATTTTCCCCAAACATGCCGACATCTCCCTCATTTTAGTTTTAGTTAAAACCTTGGTAATGGTAACTACATTCTCTGTTAAAACTAAATTACATCAAATATTTTACTAATGGTCTCAAAACAAAGCTATGGCTTGCTAGTTTCATCTTGCATACAACTTCCACTATTGAATTCTACTTCTCTTAAATTGAAGAGGATGTAAGGATTTAACACAATAAACTCATCTATTTTTATCCAAAGTCACTACCGGACTACAAGTTTTAAGTTCCTTTCCCAACAGATGTTATTTTCAGGACTGTTCTCATTATTCTACTTTTTCAGATATAGATTTTAGTTTTACTGCTAAATAAGTGAGATGCTAGAAAAATTTCATTCATAAGAAGCACTATCTGGATTATAATTAGAATATGTTTCTGAATAAAATAACATTAATTCTAGTAACTGCATCTTTAATTGTGAAAAGGCTGAGAGTCCATGATACAGTACATTGAAATAAGAACAGATATGCTCCAAAAATATTGTTAACAGTGCATTAACTTTAGATGATACTCAAAAGCCAGGATCAAACCATCAGATGATACTGTAATAATAGTGGTCATTTTTTCTGCTTATGTTTTTTATACTTGCTTTCATAATGATATATAAAAGTATCAACTTGTGAGACTAAACAAAGAATAGCACTATTTTTCTCCTTTTCTTCTTTGCTATAATGCAAGCTTCATGGACAGCAAGTGTAGAATGTTGCAGCTAAAATTGTAACAGATACAACCAGATAAAATTATATTACATTATGTTATAAAACAGCTGCCCTGGCCATCTTTTGCTTCCAAGACCAGTGCATGGTGGTTTTCTTTAAATATTTAATTTGGTAGCAAGATACATATAAATTCTATTTCTTGTTCCAGCCTGAAGATCTTTCATCTGAAGATCGACTGGGTTCTTCAAATATCACTGGTACATTACAGATAGTCCTTGAGTTATGACTGAAATAGATTTACAGTTGTAATTGTCATAAAACCATTTTCCAGTTTTTGTGGTGATCATTTTGGCAAAAGTGTTGTATAATGTGGCCACGTGACTATGCAGATGGCATAAATGCATAAATGTTGTCAAAGTGCAGTCACATGAATGTGGGGAGACCCCCATCTGTTGGAATTTCGGATCCAGTTCATAAGTCCTCTTCTAAGTCGTTAAGCAAGCAGTCATAAATTGAGGACTACCTACTGTATATGAGACATGCAATTGCTTGTTTTGATGTTCCAGTTGTGGAATACCTCTCCAGAGAGATACCCTTTCCAGAACTACCAAAATATAATTTTTATTTATAATTTTTGTATAGTTAAGTCTATATTATGAACTGATTTATAATACTTATTTCATATTTACACATAATTTGAATATTATATCTATACAAATCTATCTATCTATCCATCTATCTCTAGATATATGATCTATATCTATATCTACAGTCTTGGGTAAAAACACGTTTTTTTCTTTTATGGAAAGAGCATCTATGAAAGAAACTTCCATCCCTTTTGCCTGGGATGGCTGAGAACTGGCTACTTGGCTACAATGGAAATCACAATTCCTTCTCTGGCACTAAACTCTCCGAAATCCACCCAGAATAAGTCTAAATTTCGTTTGGTAAATATAATGACTACGTGTCTTTTATTATGCATGTCTTTTATTGGACAGCCCTTTATTTCAGAAAACTATCCTTCAGATTTATTATTTTTTTATTGTCTTGCTTTTGCTCTTGAGCTTCCCTTTCTAAAACAAAATTATAAACCATTACATTTTTTTTTAACTTCATGAACCTCTTTCAGATTTCCCCTTTTCTCAGACTGTGCTTTATTTTTTCCCCCCAAGAAAATACGGTCACCGTAAAAAATACGATCATTGAAATGCTGAGTAAGTTTTCTGTAAACAAGTTCAATCACGTGACCTTCCCCACGTGCTCGCAAGCAGAACTTCCAGAGCCGGAACTTCCAGAATTAACAGATCGGAAGATTCTTTTCAAGTACAAAGGAAAAATCTTGACCACCATCCCGCGCCTGCGTGGCTCCCTTCCCCTCTCCGGGCGGACAGAATCTCAAGTGGACCGAACCTAAGAGTTATACTGAGAGTGATTTTCTATAAAGAGCTCAGGCTCTCAAATGACAGGGCCCGAGTCCTCCATGTTAGGAGTCTAAGTACTGAAAGCTTTTGCTGGTTTTAACATTCACTCATCTTTCCGTTTTTTTTTTTAAACAGTAGTTTTGATTCTTACCATAAGCCAGTCAGATAAATATTTTCAATAACGAAAATGTAACTCTCATGTTATAAGATTTCTAGCTGAACCACGAGCTCTAATTGGAACCCTCTCTGTAGGAAACCCTCCTCTTCTGTCATATCATTTTTAAAGGTATAGGAACCTGCAACGAAGAAAAATAAATGCACGGGGGGCGAAATTTGCGTCCCAAAAAGGTCATAAGTATGCCTGTAACTCCTGCCTTCCATATGACTTTCAACCAACTCATGGCTACTTTTTTTTAACCTGCTGAGCTTGACTATATTTGTTATGCCAGGAGTCCATGTGCCGACGAAGAGCCATTGTTAGACAGCTACACCTTCTTTCTCCACCATTCTTACCTCTATGCTGCATTCTCACTACAGTGCTTTTTTTTTAAAAGACAGTTCGACGCTTACGTCACTTGAACTCTCCTCCCCCCTCTTCCTCGGAGTGACTGGGAGTTCGTCGGTGTGAAAAGCGCAGAACCATCCGAAAGACGCATGCGCGGCCCGATGGGTTGGTTATGTTTATAATCGGGAATGGCTAGTAAAGGGATGAGGGGGATAATGTGGTTTCTTGGCGGGCGTCGGACAGTTACGCCCATAGGTAAGTAGATGGCGGTGATGATGGAGAGGAGGTGTCGCGCCTTCGTCTGACTGCTTTGCCCTAGAAGCCGAGATCGGGTCTCCTTTTGAGGTTGAGTATAACTGTGGCGCTCGAGGGATATCACCGGCTTTCTTTCAACTTATGGAACCGACCGAACCCCTTATAGGAAAGATCTGCCTGAGTACCAATAAATGACTAAAAGAGATGGAGGGGTTGGGGGGGGGGGGAATGGGGAGAAAGAGAGAGATAACCTTTAAAGTGCTGGGTGTCTGCCTGGTTTTGCTGGCTTGAATGCCCCGTGCTGTGCTTAAGAAGTAAATATGGATTACGGAATGGGATGGGAAATTGGGGGGGGGGGGATATAATATTTTCAACATAATAGGAAAGAAATGCAGTACAGTATTGGTAACTAGGGCTGGTAGAGATGATAACTGGAGTCCACTCAACATTTCTTTCTGGTTTCCAATCAAAAGCTACTTAGTCTGAGAAAATTGGCTGTTCTCCTTTTGGATCTGAAGTTAATTGCAAGACGTGGGTTTCTTGGGAGGAAGAGAAATGAAGTCTAGAGTATCCAATATTAATATACATATAATGTATCAATTTATATATTCATATATCGTGTACACACACACACACATACAATTTGAGGGGCAGAAATCAAGGCTCTCAAATACAACTACATTATATATATATTTATATTCTAATATATATATTCAATTTATATATATATATATATATAATTTATATATAATATATAGTATACAGTTGTATTTGGGAGCTTTGATTTCTGCCCCTCAAATTGTGTGAAGGTTGAAAGTTGACACTGTGCCCTGAATGTGTGTGATGACACGAGGTTATATTTTTCTTTAAGACATACAGCATTTTACAATATTATTTTATAATAATGAAAATGCAGTTTATATAAACAGGACTCTAGTGATATATTGTGTTAAATATGATTTATTCTAGTTTGCTATGTATTTTAATGTTTGCATTATTGTAATTGCTTTGATATCTCCCAGTTCAAAGCGTGTTAATATCCTGTCTCTTCAGCTGAATGGTTTTGCAATGTTTGCTGACGTCGTAGATACATATTGACTTGTAATTTTTAAAAAAGTTATGAACAAATTCCAGTGACGTCTTAGTGCTACCAAATTTGGACTGTAAAAATCTGCATGACCACTAAATGGTAGCTAAGAGAGTTTTCTGTATCTCATTTCTGTCGTCCTACTGACTACATTCAACTTAATGTTATAGTAATATTTTTCGAAGGGACATATTTTAGATGGAATGCCAGATTTCTGTACAAATATGTGATTACTTAATTAGGTGAAAGTCAACCTTGAAGTACGAGACATATTGACTAACCCAGGCTTCTATTTTCTTACGAAACTCCCTTACAGTGCAGTTTTCTTCAAATTGCACCAGAGAAGGAAGTTAGTGGAAATGCTCTGCTTTTACCCCAAATGGTTTTCCAATTGTTGGAAGACTATTTCTCTCTCTTTTATGTACTTACTATTGAAATATTGAAATTCTCTTTCATTCATGCTTTTTTTTTATTAGTTGACTGATATTGAGTTTATAAATAGGCTTTTTCCAACAGTTTGATAAGCTGAATAATTTTTATACCACTACTGATTTTTGATTGAGAGAAAACAGTCCTATACACATTAAGAACCTCTCATTTGTTTAAGTAGTCTCTCAGCTCCAGGGGTAGGAGAAAAAAAATCAAGTGATTTCTATAAGCAATCTCTCTTGTGCCTGAGCGCCCCCCCCCCATGGAAAGATTGGAGAAAAGGGAATTGCAAGACAATAAGCAGGTATAGAATGTGGAATATACCGGGTCTTTTGTGTAGCATGCTACATCTGCTAGTGCTACCGCATAGCTTTTGATATGCATTTTCCATTAATGTGCCTGCTTACTCTCTTATAATCCCTTCTTCTGCAAACTTCCCACTCTGATGGGGAGGGGAAACCAATTCGGGAACAGAACAATATATACTAATTGTAATGGTGGTCACATGACTGGGGGAATCTGCAAAGATCATAAATGCAAGTATTGTTCATAAAGTTATTTTTTTAGCATCATAATTTTGACTAGTTGTTGAACGAGGCAGTCACTAAGTAAGGACTAACTTTGCTTTTTTTGGAAGCCTGCAAACCGGACAGTTGCAAAGCCTAGAAGTAAAGTAAGAATCTCATGTAATAGAGAACTTTATCACGAACTTTGCTATTTACACATCAATTTTAAATTATTTGCTATCTACACACCAATCTACATATCTATATTAAAAATTGCACTTCAAGATTTAGGGCACGGGTGTCAAACTAGCCGCGTCATGTGACGTGCTGCAACATATCACAACTTTTGTTTGCATTGCTGGAGCTGGGGTAGGCGTGGCCTCCGCATGATGCAACCGGCCCATTGGCTGGCAGTTTGACACCCCTGATTTAGGGCACTGAGATGCTTTGTATGAACTATTTTGTTTTGCTTCCTTTTCAGCGCACACTTTTTAGGTTTCAATAATGTGACTGCTGAAACCATCATGTCTGGCCTCTGTCCTCCTCCTTCTCCTGCTGTTGCCAAGACAGAAATTGCACTGAGTGGAGAATCACCGTTACTAGCTGCCACATTTGCATATTGGGATAATATTCTTGGTCCCAGAGTCAGACATATTTGGGCTCCCAAAGCAGAGCAACAGCTTCTCAGTGATGGAGAAATAACCTTCCTTGCCAATCATACTCTCAATGGAGAAATACTTCGAAATGCCGAGAGTGGTGCAATAGATGTGAAGTTTTTTGTTTTGTCTGAGAAAGGAGTCATTATTGTGTCTTTAATTTTTGATGGAAATTGGAATGGAGACCGAAGTACATACGGATTATCAATAATACTTCCCCAGAGTGAGCTTAATTTCTACCTTCCCCTGCATAGAGTGTGTGTTGATAGATTGACACACATTATAAGGAAAGGAAGGATATGGATGCATAAGGTAGGTTGGAGTTTGTTTTTTTTAATTAAAATTACTTCTAATACTCCACTGTAATATTTCTACTTGTTAAAACAGTTTAGGTCAGAAGATCTGCCTCTTCTCAAGTGTTAAAATATCACAAGTTCTACAAATGACAAAAAAAAAACCAGACTGAGCTGTTGCTTATTTTGTCTTTGGTGTTCTGATATCCTCCGTTCTAAAAATAAAACATAATTTAGTGAGTCCAGAGATTTAGTCATACTTTGGTAAACAAATGAAACCAGTGAAACTTGTTTATCATAATTAATTTCATCAGCATTCAGCTGACCTCGGGTGTTCTCATAAAAGCAAGCCAGATCAGATCTGGTTAGGAATTGGGGGAAGATAACCAAGAAATCTCAGTGTTGAGTGGTAGACTGGAAAAATGCATTAATAAACCATGTTCAAGAAACCACCAGGAGCTGAGATTGACTTAAAAGAGATTCTACTTTTAATTTACATAGGTTTATTCAAGAACGATTGATGTGGAACCAATACAGGGTTTCAAAAGCTGAAATAATAATCCTTCAAGTCATATTTAAGAACGCATAGCCCACTGTAATGGTCTGATATTCTATAGGATGGCGGGCTGGTCTCGATTGTGGGGTTTTTTTTTCATTATTTTTGTTTTTATTTTGCTTGATTTTATACTAGTTGTAGTTCTATATTGGCTGCCCAGAATTGCAGTGTCAATTGATTAAAAAAAATATATACAGTCATTCTTGAAAAAAGTAATAGAAGTTCATTACATGTGCGTAACTAATACGTACCATCTGACATAATCTTGCTCAGAAATATATATAGTTTCTTATAGCCAATAAGAAAAGTCTTCCTGTTAGAAAAGAGCTAAGTTGGTGCTGATCAGATATTTTGGATTTGAACTCTCCTAAATCCCACTAAACATGAAAATCAGTAGGGCATATCATTTGTTGGTCTAGCACAGGGGTGTCAAACTGCAGGCCCGCGGGCCAGACGCGTCACACGGAAGCCGCAACCACCCCATTGCCGGCAATGGCAAAACTCCTGATACGTCGCATGACGTCACGTGACGTTGCGAGCTTGACATGTCTGGTCTCGTAGCAGGGAAACCTAGGCTGTAGAGCAGGAGTATCAAACTGCCGGCCCGCGGACCAGATGCGTCATGCCGAAACCATGCCCACCCCATTACCGGCAATGGAAAAAAAGTCACGATACATCATGACACGTCGCGTGACATTGCAAGTGACACCCCTGCTGTAGAGGGTCTACAACAACTCACCACAGCCAATTCACCATGGTTAATTTGCCGGGGGACAAGAGTCACACTAATATTGAAGAAATCGTTGGAATAGAATCATTAAAGGATGCCGAAGGAGGGACAAAATAAAATGTGAATGACAAAAATTAAAATTATTTTTAAAATTATTTTAAATAGTTGAATTGTCACATTCTGAGTTGGCCATGGCGAGTTGTCCTGTGGAAAGTTGGCCGTGGCAAGTAGATCACCCCAAGCCACAGAAGTATACTCTTTCAGCCTAACCTACTTCACTGGGTTGACATTAGAAAAAAAATAGGAGGAGCATTCATGCCACTTGGAGCTCCTGAATGAGATATAAATAAATAAAATAGGCTATTAATAACCCGCCCCAGAACATCTGGAAGGTCACCCAGTGGCTTCTTCCTAACTGAACATACAGCGAAACCATTTATTCAATAATATATAGTAATTTTTTTAAAAAAAAATCCCACTGGCTTTTTCGTGTAGGATATGTTAGATTGTTAATTATGAAAAACATTTGTAGTCCCTGATTTTAACATGGATTGTTTATTTTAAAAGTTTTAAAATGAGATTAGTTAAAATAAAACATAGTTAAATGTTTGAGGGAAATGTTCGCAACGTAATTCTAAGGTGATTTTGGATTCTAATAATTCTGTGCTCAAATATAATTCAAATGTTTTGCAAAGTGAAGCATTCTTGCACTTTTTTGTTATAGTCCAGTAACATATATGGTAGTATTCTATTTCTGACTGCCAACAACAATTTGATGATGAGCCATAGTGGTGCAGTGGTTAGAATGCAGTATTGCAGACTGCCTCTATCCACAGCTAACAGTTTGATCCTAACTGGTTCAAGGTTGACTCAGCCTTTCATCCTTCTGAGGTCAGTAAAACGAGAACCCAGATTGTTGGGGGCAATATGCTGACTCTGTAACCTACTTAGAGAGGGCTGTAAAGCACTGTTGAGCGGTACATAAATCTAAGTGCTATTGCTATTGATAGAAAGGAATAGATTGAGGAAAAAATCGGAATATGTCGTAGTTTCCCTTGAGTTTTATGCCTGTGTAAGAATCTGAAAACATATTTCTGTGTTTGGTTTACCATGCATAATTTTACTTTATTATGATCTGTTTTGAACACAATGCTAAGTTAATTCATTTTTTTATATAAAATCACATTTATGTAATGTCAAAATTTGCATGTAAAAAGTAAACAGTCTTTATTTGTGAATAATGTTTTCTTTTAGGAAAGACAAGAACATTTCCAGAAGTCTATTATGGAAGGTGCAGAAAGAGTGGAAGATCAAGTAAGAAAAACACATATAACAAAATGCTGAATATAAAATATGCATGCAAGTATGCACGCACACACACACAAACACAGAGATTTTTCTGAATATCTGGATAAAAAAGCAGTGATGATGATGATGTTATCCATTCAGTTGTGTCCGGCTCTTGGCAATTCTATGGCCCAGGTCTCTCCGCATCTTCCAATTTTGCACTGCTTCTTTGAGTTGTTCTATGCTCTGGCTGATGTCAGCTTTGATGGTGTCCAGCCACTGAGTTCTTTGGCCGTCTGGTTTCCTTTTACCAGTAATTCTTCCAAGCATAATTGCTTTCTCCAGTAATTCTCTCCCATAACATGTCCAAAGTAAGTGAGACGCAGTTTTGTGATTTTGGTGTTATGTGCTCCAGAAAAGCAATATGAAGTTAAATTATATTAAACCATCCACATACAAAGTGGAAATCTAAATATTTTAATATTTTTATTCCACAGTAACAAATGAGATGAATTGGGAGTGTCTTTAAGAGTGGTCATTTCCTAACAAAGTAGAACAACTTGTCAAAAGATTTTCCCATGTCATTCATCTATCAGAAAAAGAATTGCCAATATCAATGTTAAGTTATACTTAGTTGAGATTTATTACATTATATTGAATAAGAAATGAAGCATAAAACATTTCTTTTTGTAATCTCTTAACTATAAAGTACAGTTATATATTAATTTCATATTTTTAGCTTGCTTCCATCCTTGATCAGATTACATCAATACAAGTTCAATTTCATTAATCCACTGATTTAAAACCTTATCCATTTACCCTCTTGATTTTCTATTTCTTTGATGATTTTAGAATGAATCTGAAAATTAGTTTTTCAAAATTACCTGTAATTTCTCTTTTTTTTCCCTTCAAAAACCGTTTACTCTCTAAATAGTCTTTTCTTACAATTTTGTTTAAATTCAACTACTTTATTGAAATAAAACTTGTATTTACTCTACAGGCCCAGAGTATTATTCCCATGCTGACAGGGGAGGTTATTCCCGTGATGGAACTCCTATCATCCATGAAATCACACAATGTTCCAGAAGAAATAGATGTAAGTCTTTTATGTGAAAGCCCATTATGAAAGGAGGAGAGTCGACTTGATGTAGCAGTTAAGACATGAGGCTTAGAAATTAGGAAACTCTGAGTTCTAGTCCCATCTTGGTTACCTTGCGCCAGTCATTCCCTGTCAGCCCTAGGAAGAAGCTGATTCCAAAATAGCAATAGCACTTAGACTTACATACTGCTTCACAGTGATTTACAGCCCTCTCTAAGCGGTTTACAGAGTCAGCATATTGCCCCCAACAATCTGGGTCCTCATTTTATCGACCTCGGAAGGATGAAAGGCTGAGTCAACCTTCAGCCGGTGAGAATTGAACTGCTGGCAGTCGGCAGAATTGGCCTGCAGTACTGCACTCTAACCACTGCGCTACCAGGGCTCGTCAAAAGCCAAGAAAAGTGCAGGAACTAATCCTGGCAGTCACCAGGAGTCAAAAACTTACTTGACAACATGCACATACGCACGAACACACACACACACACACACAGACATATACACAGCATGAAAGGAAGCACCTGGCTTCTTTTTGTTCTTTTTACTACAGATAGTCCTCGACTTTTGGCCACACTTAAGCCCAATTAAGCAAGACCGTTCTTAAGTGAATGTTATCACTTTTCTTGCCACAATTGTTCAGTGTATCATTGCAGCTGTTAAGTCAGTAACTGTTGTTAAATGAATCTGGCTTCCCCGTTGGCTTTGCTTATCCGAATCACAAGCAAAAGGTGAGATCCCGGGACACTCCCAACTGCCCAAAATAACATGCCAGTTGCCAAGCGTATGAATTTTGATCACATGACCACGGGGATGCAACAGTTGTAAGTACGAAAACCCATCATAAGTCACTTTTTTCAGTGCCATTGTAACTTTGAGCGGTCATTAAATGGATGGTTGTAAGTCAAGAACTACCTGTATTTTGAATTCTATTTAGGTAAATATTAATGGGCAATGAACAATTTATACCTCTGCCTGCTTAGAGATGTAGAATGTATAGATTTAAAGTATAAGCATGTACTTTAAAGTCCCAGCAGATGGCTGACTATCTCTGAAACTAAGCCAGGTTCAAACCTGGTTAATCCTTTGGTGGTAGGCCTCTTGAGAATTCCAAGTCTATTAACTAGATTGGAAAATTTAAAAAATATATATGAAAGAAGGCAACAACGGTCTGTTTACACTGCCAATAAGAGTACAGTAATGCAATCTCCACCACTTTGTTTTTTGTCTTCTTGAATATCACTAGCTGCCATTTTTAGTGCGCCTTTGAACAGGTGAATATGTAGGATGATGTCAGGCTCCAAAAAACCAAGAAAGACATGCTGAGTTTCTTCTAAGCAGTTTCTTTCGTTATTCCACACCCATAAACAGAAATCTTGCCAAACTAAAGCGATCTGCCTCATTAGAAATATACTCTAGGAACTCCTAAAGAGAAGATGGTCTTGATCCTCTTCCTCCCAACCAAACCTCCCAACCAAACTATCTAAATTTCACTGCAGTATCTCCCTCCTGGCAATCTATCCATGTTCCTCCATAGATGCCCAGTTTGATAATGTGTTGGTGAGAAAAGGTTAGAATATCATATTTGATAGACAGAAACTAAAAATTGGCTTGAAGAAGAAATCGAACTAATAGTATGCTTCTTAGACTGACAGAAATACTTATTGATGCTGGCTGCAGTGTATTATGTTATAACATTCTACTATGAGCCGTGGTGGCGCAGTGGTTAGAAGGCAGTATTGCAGGCTGTCTCTGCCCACAGTTAGCAGTTCGATCCTGCTAACTGTTGACTCAGCCTTCCGTCCTTCTGAGGTCGGTAAAATGAGGACCCAGATTGTTGGGGGCAACATGCTGACTCTGTAAACTGCTTAGAGAGGGCTGTAAAGCACTATAGAGCGGTATGTAAGTCTAAGTGCTATTGCGATGAGAAATTTTTGAAAGTTGTTGAGATCTTTTAAATGCTCATTGTAATCAAATAAT
Source organism: Azemiops feae (assembly GCA_023970755.1). Lineage (NCBI taxonomy): Eukaryota > Metazoa > Chordata > Lepidosauria > Squamata > Viperidae > Azemiops > Azemiops feae. Next base: position 60,024 of record JALGBA010000920.1, on the reverse strand, counting down.
ATGTTCATATCATGTGTCTGAAAAGATTATCAGTCATCCAGGTCATAGTTGTATCAAAAGTGATTTTTATTTTTGAAAAGGCAGCTGGACTGATTTTATTGAGGAAAAAGAAGAAAAGGACATTTCACTTCCTATCCTGGAAGCTTCATCAGTTGTATTGAATAGCGTGCATATAGATGGAAGAATAATACTGTTATACTGTCAATAACTGTCTTTGCCTTTTCAAAATAAAAACCACTTTTGATAGGTTCATGTCTGTGGTCTTCCTAACAACTGAATCCTGTTCTCCTTGTTTTCATTATATTCCAGATATGTGATACCGTGCTTAGTGATGATGACATTGGTGACAGTTGTCATGAAAGTTTCCTACTTAAGTATGTTCTGTTTTTATTATATTTTTGTGAAAATCCATTGAGAGTGGAGATTTAATGGTAGGCCCAGCTGAGAGGGGACTTGTTGGGATAGAAAGTCTATTGATTAGTTTTTGTTACAAACACTTAAAGCAGGTTTTTAAAGCCTAAATTCTTTTAAAAAAAAATGATATTTTTTTTTAAGCACACAAGACTTCTAATTATAGGTAGTCCTTGAGTTATGACCATAATGGAGCCTGCCCATCATGGTTGTAACTCCTCTAACAGTTGTAAAATTTTATAACCTTTTTGCAGAGGTTGTTAAGTGAATCGCCACAGTCATTGTGAGCATATAGTTTGCTATGGGTGCCTTTTGCCAAAAGCCGGAAGTAAATGATGGTTATCGGCAAAAATATCATAAAATGTTGTGACTGCAGGGCACGGCAAATTGCTGTAAATGGAACCTCCTGAAGTGCAGTCCTGTGACCATGAATGGGGAGGGGGGGGAACAATCAGACCTTCGAATCTGGATCATAAGTAACCTTCAGGTAGGTATGTCAAAAGTTCAGACAATCACTAAGTGATGAGTCATAAGTCAAGGACTACCTGCATGGAAACTTGGATATGATATTTAAAATTTAAAGGGGGACACATTAAATGGCATTTGTGAAGAGAAGCAATAACAACTAAACGGGATTTGCGGTTTTCTCACTTCACGCTTGCTTTCTGTTGGGGGAAAATCCCACAAAGAAATGGAAAGCTAGAATCAGGCTAACTTCTGAGGTACTTTTGATAGATGAAGTTTGATCACGGATATTATGAACCTAGTAACCTGAGCCTAGTAACAGTTGAATTCAGTGAAATGTGAGTCTTCAAGAATATGGCAAGCCATTCTTTTCCTTCTATACAGTTAGTCCTCGACTTACGAGTACAATTGAGCCCAAAATTTCTGTTGCTAAGTGAGGCAGTTGTTCAGTGAGTTTTGCCCCATTTTACGATCTTTCTTGACACAGTTGTTCAGTTAGCAATACGGTTGTTAAGTGAATCTGACTTTGCTTGTCAGCAAGTCACAAAAGGTGATCACATGACTCTGGGACACTGCAATCATCATAAATATGAGTAAGTTGCCAAGCATCTGGATTTTGATGGCATGACCATGAGGATGCTGCAACGGTCATAAGAGTGAAAAACGGTCATATGAAGTTACAAGTTCCGTTATAACTTCAAACGGTCACTAAATGAACTGTTATAAGTTGAGGACTACCTTTATATGAACTCTGGAAATGTGTTTTCAAGTTTTGTTTTGCAAATGAATATGTGTGACCCCTCAGAGTTTAGATTAATGGCAAATACTATTTTGAAAGACTTTTAAAAAATGAGATTCTGAAATAATGTAAAATTTGTTCCAACTTGTAAACCTTTTTTTTTAAAATCACTTTGTTTATCTCTGCTTAATATTCAGGGCCATAAGTTCACATCTGCAAACCTGTGGCTGCTCAGTTGTTATAGGAAGTAGCGCAGAAAAAGTTAATAAGGTATGTGTTGTCTATATGCTGATGGAAAATATTTTCCAGGCAGGATGTTTTAATTAAAATCATAGAAGTAATAATCTAATTTTTATCTACAAAAATACTCCATACTTTGGCAGAAGCCAAGGGATGCAGGGGAAATCTGTTTAGTTACATTTTTAGAATGGATTTATTCAATTTGCCTGCAGTTTTCCAACTTTTGTCTTGAGTTTGAAATTCAAGAATTTCTGATCTGATACAGAAAATTCATGCACAAGATTTGTATATGAGAACTATTTATATATTTGATTTATATCCTGCTTTTTATTCAAGAACTCAAGGCAGGAAACATTTATCCCAGAACAACCACATTCTAAGGTTTGATCAAGAAAACTAACATGATTTAGCCCTCTTAGTATGTATATGGGGTATTTCCTAGGCTTGTAAATTAGATTGGCAAGTTGAAAATAATAATAAAAAAATCTTCTGCAAATCAGTTCTGTAATTCTGCCCTATATAAAAATGTAACCTTATAAAATGACAAGTAACAGTTGCCCAGTCTCTGTACAACAGAACTATCAATGTATAAAATTTTCCTATATTACTTCAGTATATATACATATATATTTATTTACAGATAGTACGGACATTGTGCCTCTTTCTCACTCCAGCAGAGCGAAAATGTTCTCGCCTGTGTAGAAATGAAACCTCTTTTAAGTATGAGTCAGGTCTATTTGTGCAAGGGTTATTGAAGGTAAGATTGTTTTTGTTCCATATGTATTCCATATGTATTTCATAAGGTCTCAATTAATGCTGATTATGAATCCCACACAAAATGGTAGCATTATTCAAATTTGCCCTGTTCGAGGTGATATTTCTGTGGAAAATATCCTGCTTGATGGATAGAGGCAGTGAAAATTTGTAGACATAAATTTTTATATAATGAAATATAATGGTAAAAGATTAAAAGAATATACTTACAACTTAAATTTATTTTAATGAAGTGACAGAGTAGTTATAGAAAGCAAAATAATATCAATGACGTAAATTATTAAGTTATCTAATCAGTAAAACCTGCTGCTTTTTTTGTTTAATGTACATTGTAGCTTGTTTAACTAAAGGAAAAAAAATTGACGTCTTTTCTTTCCTTCTCATATGCAGAACACTTTCTCCACAAGTTAGAAAGTTATTGACACAATTATTTCTATTTTTAATTTGTTAATTACATTATTACCCTGACCTTGCGAAGAACAAAGCTAAAACTTCATTTGCTTTAGATTCTGACCTCTTATTCCTCATTTCTAAAAGTTGTAACATTAAAAATAAAAGGAATAAACCAGATAATTGAATGAACAAAATGTAAAACTACCATTCTAACTCTATCTCTGACTGATGTAAGAAGGGCGGGTTTCATCTTTGCCTCAAGGAACGGTGTAATGTTTGTAACTGAAAAGCTGCCTAGCATTGTTGAGGTACAGAGTCACAAAAAATTCATAATGTCTACTTCACATTTGAGAGTCATGAGCTGAGATTAATGTGTGTGTTTGGTAAGAAGTCTCTATGTTTCCACTGTGATCTACACATTGTGATTTTCTGTAAAGCCACTTGCAGTTTGACACATACTGTGTGAATGAAGAGTCTTCAGTTACTTATTGATGACTAAGAGTAACTTAAGATTTGTGAGGAACTAGATTAATAAATGCAAAGCTCAGTTGACTCAACTCTTCTGTATTTAATACTGCAGTGTTTACTCAGAAGATACATGTTTTGTGTTCACTAATGTGCAGGGTAACAGCAATTTAAATCCAAGAACTAGCAATCAAATCCCATTGAATCGAAATATGTTTTATTTCTGAGTACCAATGCATATAATTAAACATCGAAATTAAATCTTGAATATTGTCAGGGCAGAAGCTCAACTTTGAAGGACAGCTTTAATTTTATTAAAGTAAACAGTGACATTCATTTGTATGTTACATCTATGGAGATTCTCAGCCATCCAGGTCATGATTGTCTCAAAGGTGCTTTTTCAAGAGGCAACTTTTATTTCTTTGTTTTTTCCTTGAAGACATTTTGCTTCTCATCAAGAAGCTTCTTCAGTTCTGACTGAATGGTGGAGAATTGAAGGATTTATATTCCTTGAAGTCACTGGTCATTAGCACTCTTTCTGAGAGTCGTTGAGGCCACTTGGAGGTTTATCTGTGCCTCCGGGTTACCTGAATAATGCAAATGGGTGTGGATCCTTTTTGGAACTGCTGAAAGGATTGTCTTGTAAACAGGAGATAGGTGGTGTTGTATCCCTCCCCTTCTGTTGAGAGAGGGCTATTCAATTTTAATGTAGATAGTTTCTTTGACCCTCTTTCAGACAGTCCTCTCTGTCCAAGAATATGGATTTTGCTGTCTTCAAAAGAGTGGCCTTTGTCTTTCAAATGCAGATGGACTGCTGCATGTTGTCCTGATGGGTTTGTTCTCCTATGTTGTGCCATGCATTTTTGAAGTGGTTGTTTTATGCAAGGAATGTCAATCTTTCCATTCCCCCACCATTTAGCCAGAACTGAAGAAGCTTCTTGGATGAAAAGCGAAACAACTGCAAAGAAAAACAAAAAGTCCAGTTGCCTCTTGAAAAATGGGATATTTGTATGTTATGTTCAAAATGATATTTTGCATGTTTAATTTTTGAAACTTTATTGGGGCAGGATGTGACTGGAAGCTTTGTGTTGCCTTTCCGCCAAGTGGTGTATGCCCCATACCCTACCACGCACATAGATGTAGATGTTAACACAGTGAAACAGATGCCTCCATGCCATGAACACATTTACAATCAACGACGGTACATGAGATCTGAACTAACGGCATTTTGGAGAGCTACTTTGGATGAAGAAATGCCTCAAGATACCATCATCTATACAGATGAAAGTTTTACTCCTGACTTGTATGTATTTTTATAGAGTTTACAAAAAAGTTAGTCCTTTGTGAGGAAATACAGCAGACATTTGAATATAGATCTGCATTTTTATGTTGGTGGTCATCATGATTCAGATGTACTATCTCTATCCTTTTCACATCTGTCTGTGTGTCTATATCTATCTACCGTTGATAGTTGATTATCAAGGAAGAAATTATCAGTGTCTTCATTTCAGTTCTAATGCTGGTTACTCTGCTTGTTATAAATATAATTTATTCTTTATATTTAATCTTAGCTCTGTTTTTCCATTCTGCTTGACTTTATCAGCGCTTATTTATATTTTCAGCTATCAGAATAATATTAGCCTAGTGCAGGTTATTTATGTTTCTTTCCTCAGTTTTAAAACCATGCTCGCTTGGTTTCTGAATTATCCAACATGTATTAGCAATAATTTCCTTCTTGGCCTTTTCTAAAACCAGCTTGAAATCTCCCTTTCCATGTAAGGCTCTAATCTGATTTGGATAATCCTAAATACTGTTTTGCTAGCTTCTAAAATTAAGATATGGTGTGATAATTTGTACAATTTGTTAAATCTTTTCCCCCCCTTGGTATTGTTATGTAGACTGCTCCCTTCCAATTATGGTCATGAGATATGTTTTGTAATGTCTGTTTCCTTTAGTTCTCTGAAATGTTTGTTAAATTTCTTCCCTAGATCTTTGGCTTTTCTACTCTTGGCAATTTCTTCTGTTTGTACTTACAACCAGTTTGTTGTTTTCTAAAAAGAGATTTTTGGCAATCTATTACTGCATTCATCCTTAACAACCTCTTTGACTTCATTCAACAGTTCCTCAGGTTCCCTATCAAATTGTCCAATTCCAGTTATTGAAATCAATAATATGTAGACAACCCATTTCATCTTACATTGTATTGAGCTTTTCCACATTCATGTTTCTTATTTTTCATATTTATTTGTATCTCACCTTTATTATTATTTTTATAAATAACTCAAGGTGAAGACAATATCTAATACACCTCCCTCCTCCAATTTTCCCCCTAACAACAACCTGCTAGGTGATTCTACTAGAGTTTGGGGGGAGGGGTTTCCGCCCCTGCATGGCAAGATCAGCAATTAAACTTCTAGAAGCTTCAATTTACCTCATTATAAACCCCTTTAAAACTCTAAAAGATCCCCAGTTCTTCTTTAGTGATTTGTTGAATGCCATCAAACTTCAGGGGGCCCATCATCTAGCACTGTATTTTCAATCACTTTACAGGTAGTCCTCGACTTACAACCACAATTGAGCCCAACATTTCTCTTATTAAGTAAGACAGTTGTTAAGTGAATGTTGCCCCATTTTACGATCTTTCTTGCCACAGCTATTAAGTGAATCCCTTAAGTTAGTAATAGGGTTGTTAAGCGAATCTGGCTTCCCCATTGACTTTGCTTGTCAGAAGGTGATCACATGACCCTGGGACACTGCAACCGTCATAAATATGAGCCGATTGCCCAGCGTCTGAATTTTGATCACACAGACACGGGGATGCTGCAACGGTCGTTAAGCGTGAAAAACGGTCATGTCCCTTTTTTTCAGTGCCCTTGTAACTTTGAACGGTCACTAAATGAACTGTTGTAAGTCGAGGACTCTGTGTACTTTGTCTGTGCACATGGTTTTTGGTAAAATGTGGAAGGGGCTTCCCATTACTTTCTCTTGCAGTGTGACAGACGGCTTTGCTGTTGTCACTAAGGGGGATCATTCACTTCCAGCATCTTTCAATATTGCTGGTGTCTGTTTGGTTTAGCTGGGATTACTTTCCGGCCTTGGGTAACCCTGCTAGAAATATATAACTCCTGGCAATCACTTCTGATGTTCTTATTCATCCCTCCCAAGAACAATCTCCCTGTCCCAATGAGATAACAGGGCAGGATCTTTTTTTTTGGGGGGGGGGGTGAGGAGTGGGCCCACCTTGGTCCAGTATCTTGCTTCTCAGAGTGAGCTACAAGTTGCCTCTGAACTGAATAGTCCTCTTCTACTAATGTTCCTCTGGAACTGGAGACACCTTGCCCCCAGTTTGCAGACAATATTTGATTCTCAAGACTGAATAATCCCTGATAGATTTGTTCTCTGTGAATTTATTTAATCCTTTTTTTTTAAAGCTTTCCAGATTAACAGCCGTCCCTTTTTCTTGTAATGAATTCCAACAGTACATTCTGTGCTATGTGAACAACAGTTTTCTTTGTCTGTCTTAAATCTTCCTACATTTAGATTCCTTGGATGATTCCTGGTCCTGGTGATTTGAGAGAGATTAATACTTCTTGCCGGATTGCTCCATATTATGCATGAATTTTTTTTAACCGCTTTTATTATGTCCTCCCTCGTTCGCCTTTTTTTTTTTTCCAAATTAAAATAGTCTCCAATGTTCCAGAATTTTCTCTTTTTATGCTTTATTTTGTTCCTCTGTATTTCTGCAGGAATGTTTTCCAAGATGTTCAGCACCAAGATACTTTAGTAAAAGCTTTCTTAGATCAGGTAACTATGTTTCAGTTAATTAAAGCTAATAATATAGCATATTACTTATTAAATATCCTTTTTGCATAGTTTTTCATGAAAAGAGTAATTTTAGAAAATATGTAATGTGTTTAGGGTACATAAAGTAAGTCTGGGCAATTCTCCAAGTAATTTTAGAAAATATGTAATGTGTTTAGGGTACATAAAGCAAGGCTGGGCAATTCTCCAAGTATTTCATAATCCCTGGAGATTGGTCATGCTTGTTTTGGTTTATTGGAGATCTGGACCAAAATATTTTTTAAAAACAGCTTTATAAGTGTAATAAAAATAAATAAAATAAAGGCAGTATATGCAGGAGAATGGGAGAACACTATGGGAACTCTAGTTAAAGGAGATTTTTTTTCATGGTACGATTTTCATGCGTGCCAATTCTTAACAGGTCTTTCATTTGAAGCCTGGATTGTCTCTAAGGAGTGTATTTCTTGCCCAGTTCCTCTTAGTCCTTCACAGAAAAGCCTTAACTCTCATCAAATACATCGAAGATGATACGTGAGTTGTAAAGTTAAAGGGAACAATGGGGTTGGCTATCTTGTATCTTGACATAGCTTTAAAGTTTTCTGGTTCACATCTTTGTTCTCCAACTTACAGGCAAAAAGGCAAAAAGCCTTTTAAATCTCTTCGTAACTTGAAGATAGACCTGGACTTAACAGCAGAGGGCGATCTTAACATAATAATGGCTTTTGCTGAAAAGCTCAAACCTGGTTTACATTCGTTTCTTTTTGGTCAACCTTTTTACACTAGCGTGCAAGAACACGATGTCCTAATGTCATTTTAAAGACCTTTTAATATGGGCTGGTTGCAGCCTCATAATATTATTCAAAAGTTTTTGTAAAGGGAAAACAATGCTTCTCTTCGTAATCACATGCTGCTCTCCACTGCAACTGAATGTAAGTTTACACTACAGCCTGTAGAAGGAAGAGGGAGGACAATTTGCTGTCAAATCTATTCAAATCTTAGGCGGGCTCAAAGGCTCCATTTTGTTTATAGTAGGAGACAATATCATTATGTTTGGTCAAAACGCTAACTCGAGCTTTCAAAACAATAAAACAACAGAAATGTTTTAAAATGGTTTTCATTAGAGCACATTGGTGTTATCATTTTTGACATTTGCTCCTTCTCTATTTCGAGATACTAGACTACAAACAAGTGTCAAATGCTGACCAAAGACCATAATTTCCATGGGGATTTGCTTTAGACCAGAGGTGGAGAACAATGGCCCTTTTATGACTTGTGGACTTCAACTCCCAGAATTCCTGAGCCAGCCATGCTGAAGTTGAAGTCCACATAAAAGGACCATCGTTCCCCACCTCTGCTTTATATACTACCAACTTTCTTCCTTTTGTCATACTTTTCAACAGCTCCTTGAAACTTATGGCAGTATCTAACTATTTAAATATAGCTATAAAACACTCTGCTTAGAAAAGTGACTTCTTAGTTGGAATTGGACATGACTGGAATTGGACATGATCCTGGAGAGAATTTTTAAATTAGTAAAGTATCACCAACCATACTAGTGCCCAACAAATCCATTCTGTTGCTGATTATGTTAGGCTATAAGGGATGTCACATTGCTTAATGACTGACAATAGTTGTACATAATTAGAGGACAAAGTAAATGCAAAAGCTAGGCTTTTGCTAAAGGCAGGAGTTAAGTAACTTTTGTGCTCTGAATGAAAGCCAAATAAATATACTTACTTTATATTTATGAACTGATGGGTGGTAACAAAATTCTGCTTTTTTCTTAAATGACATCAGCTTTTGCTTGTTTTGTACATGTCTTCTTTGTGTCTGCCTGGTATTGAATATTTATATTGATTTTATTACGCAGGTTTCATAAAGTAAAAAAGTCTAAACATTTGCTGTTACATGTTTCGGTGCATTTTTTGTTTAATTATAGTGAAGGGAAGATGCCAAAGGCAGATATATTTATGTGCAATATGTATGTGTTTAATGTGATTTAGGAAATGCACTTGTCAGGTCAAGGTTTAATGCTGTTTTTCAGCACTCCATAATATGAACTGGTGTTTTCATGGAATCCTAGTCATTTTCTTCTGATCAGTTTATGTATGGTGACTGAAATGAATATGTATTGCTTTTACAAAAAGTTTCCCCCATTAACTTTTACATCTTGTGAGTTTCAAACTTTTCCTGTTAAGAAAATAAACAAGGCAGTCTCTGCCAATCTGTGGCTGTCGTGGTTCCCTAGAAGATCTCTGAATCAGATTTTTTTTTTCTAAAATGATGTACTATTTTGCATTGGGAAAGCTATCAAAGCAATTATAAATTGATGGGGGGTAAAGATAGAAGGGAAATCTTCTTTCCTCTTAACAAAATATGGAATAATCCAAAAGTGAATATTGTGTAACTTGATGTTAAGAATACATTTTGTCTCAGAATAAATAGCTCAGGTCATGGTTGTGCTCAACTAAAATTAAGAAATCAAGTAGTTCCAATAGTTGACATTACAACTGTATGTTGTGTTTGGCGTTCATGAATCAATAAATAGACAATAACAGAGATGGTGAGCTTGTAACCCTCTAGTTGAACACTAACTCCAGAAATTTTACTAGTGATACCCAGGAGTAAGGAATTCTAGAAGTTGTATAGCCACACTTGAAGCATCTTGCCCTGATCGCTTACTCTGCTAATAAGTATTTGGATTTTTCTAAAATACCGGTACAGTAAATATTCGAGGAGAACTACAGGTGACTTAAAAGTTTGCACTTTTCAGAAAAATCTTGTGATAGTTCCAGGGACTTTGAAAAAAGTATCTGGCCTTCTCTTCCTTACTGGCTTGGTGAAGAGTTTGTAGTACTAAACATCTGACGGACACTGGTTTAAGAAATGTTGATTTAAACTGGATGCATTGTAGGTTTTTATGTATTTTTCATGCTTTCAGTCCTTCAAAAAACGAAAGAATACATGAATATGTATACAAGAATGTTACCACACTCCATGCACATTATTCAATTCTGCACCTAACTGTATTGTGATGTATTTTGACAAATACAACTGGCATTACAAAAAGAACACAGTCACTTGAAACAAATTACAATATCATCTTTATTCATTATGGAATGTAAATACTAAAAACTTCACCAAATTTTGATGCACTTTTGTCTTGCATGTTTATGTGACAAAATAGTTATGTGACCTTGATTTGTGTTCCATACGTTATGGTTGAACATTAAATTAAGCTATTAAAACTGTTCTGTTGGCATTTTTAACATTTTAAAGCAAGAATATATTTCTTCCTGTAAGCTTTAAGCAAATTTACAGCTGCCACAAAATTCTCTTTTCTTCAGGATGATTGAAACAATGATCTTTAACAACAACAATAGCAAATTAACAGAAAGTGCTTAATTGGGCATGTTTCACTGCAGGTAGCCCTCGATTTATGATGTTTCCCCCCCCCTCCCAAAAATGCTATTTACTACCCATTTTCAAAATCAACACATACACATACAGAGTCATGTCGCATTTTGGGTGCTTGACAACCAGCTCACCATTTCAGATGTTTCCAGCGTCCCACAGACATGTAACCACAATTTGGGACATTTTTTTGCAGGTTTCCAGTGTAAGTCCAGGCTCAATTATGGTCGTAAGTCAAGGGCTACCTGTACAAAAATAATTTTAAATATTACTCTTTCTAAGACCTATAATCAGTCAGAACCGCACAGATAAAATTGAAATCGTGGTCACAAAATTTTAACTATATATAAAACCAATAGAACCAGAGTTTTAAATTCCCAAGAGAATAAAACATCCCTTGTGTATAGTTGCAATGGCAAACTCTGCACAGGGGGAAAAATACCCTACTTCTACCCATATCAACAAGGGGACTCAATTGTGCAGTTCATTACAGATTATTAGAGGGAACTAAGTCTTCAGGTTAATGTTGACTCTTGGTGACTACCTGGGTTGGTCCCTGCAGTTTTCTTAAGATTTTCAGAAATGGTTTGCTATTGCCTGCTGTAGAGGGCTGAGAGAGAGAGAGAGAGAGAGAGAGTGACTAGCCCAAGGTCACCTAGATCAGAGGTCCCCAACCTTTTGGGTACCAGTGACGGGTGCCATGGAGAAAGGTTTTTCCACGGACCAGAGGGGGTGTGGTTTTGTGTACTGCCTGAATCCTGCGGATGGGGCTTTGCTTGTTTGTGCGGCTCGTTTGCTGGCATGCTGCGGACCAGTGCCAGTCCATGGACCGGGGGTTGGGGACCCCTGACCTAGATGGCTTCATTCCTAAGGCAGAAATAGAACTTGGTCTCCCTGCTTCTAGCCTAGTTCCTTGACCATTACACCAAACTGGCTCTCATTGCAGATATAGGTAATCCTTGCTTAAAAATGGTAATTGGGACCAGCAACTGCATTGCTAAGTGACATGGTTATAAAGTATATCACATGAATGTGTCAACAGCATTTACGACAGTCTCATTTATTTGCTTGTATCCCACCTTTATTATTTTTACAAATAAGGTAGTGAACATATCCAGCGTACCCCCCTTCCTATTTTCCTTCCAACAACAACTCTGTGAGGTGAATGGGGCTGAGAGACAGTGACTGGCCCAAAGTCACCCAGCTGGCTTTGATGGCTAAGGCAGGACTTGAATTCACGGTCTTGTTAGATGAATTCTCTGCTGTCATGGCATCCCCCATTTTTGATCGGCTAGCTTCCCCATTGACTTTGCTGATCAGAAGTCAACAGCAAAGATCGCAAATGGTAATCGTGACTGCAGAACATTGTGACTATCAAAATTATGAGTCATCACATGACTGCAGGGACATTGGAACAGCTGCAACTATGAGCACCCTTTGTAAATCTTCCTTGCTTGGTGCCATTGTAATGTTGAATGATCTCTGAATGTGTCGCTACCTGTATAGCAGTTATCAACCTTGGTTCAGGATTTCATCTTGTCATTCTTGTTTCTGATTGAAGAAAAAAGGTGTGAATATCATGCCAACAATCCTCCAGTCAACCATTCAGGTTTAAACAGTTTGGAAACCCAAACTACATTTTTTTTTTTGTGGTTCACGGGAATTAACATTTGCAAATGATTTTCTTTTCCGTATAGCTTAAACTCTTGGGTTCTCTTTTTCTTGTTCATGGGTAGTCTTGAATTACATATGCTGCTGAAAAATAGATTAAGAATCATTAAGCAGGTATGTTTACCAAAAGTACAATGCAACACTGATTAGTTTTTAATGGGCATTCATGGAATTGTGCTGGACAAAATAGATTTTGATCTGATCTGATTTAAGTATTTTTCTTCTTAAATAAGCGTTATTCCTACTCCAGTTACCCAGCAAGCTAAATTTCTCATACCAGTTAAGAAATTCTGAATTCATACTCTTGGTCTTTAATTTTAAGATGAGTTCAAAGGGATCCCACAATAAAAATGAAGAACAATGGAAAACTGATTCAGAAAATTGATGTGACTACTTGAGGCGGCTAATGGTAGATATCTCAAAAAGCAATTATTAGCTATGTAATTTATGATAATTGTACTATTGGCTGCCAGAAGCAGGCATTTAAAATTTTCTGTTTCAAAACAATTTAACTGAATATGGATATTGTGGGGGAGATGCTATGTCCTGTACAGAGCAAAATGTCTGGGAGTACTTCCAGTTGATAACATTTTACTCTTATTATACAAAAGAAAAATATTCCAGCTTTTGAATCTGGAAGATGAAGTTGAAGGTAATCTAGTTGAGTTCAAATCGTAGTGACGGCATTTAGATCATTCTTGGCAGTATTACAGAAATGTTCTGCCATTGTTTTCTTCCAGATGTTTTCAGCATGCTTTTTCCACTTCCCACACTACAATATTTATTTATTAAATTTTTGTGCCACTAATCTCCCCTAAAAGGCGACTCTACAATTCTGGAATGCTTGAGTGTTTCTTCAAATACTAACTCATACCAACCCCGCTTAATGTACAAGATAAACCAAGATTGGCGAGAGGTTGTTATATGCTAAGGTGTTCTAAGACTAGAGGATGGCTTATATAACTTTTATTCTGCTTTACTATACTCCTATTTTAAAAGCTTTGTTTTAGCTACAACTGTCTTAGAACTGTTCTAGAATCATGAAACCTTAAGGAATCTTAGCAGTCTCCTTGATTAGCTTTAAAGCAGGGGTCTTCAAACTTGGGCCTTTTATGACTTGTGGACTTCAACTCCCAGCCAGCCAGTGTGCCTGGCTGAGGAATTCTGGAAGTTGAAGTCCACAAGTCATAAAAGGGCCAAGTTTAAGACCCCTGCTTTAAAGGACTTCTTCATTAAGACTTCATTATGTAGTTTTCTTCTTTGCTTTATGGGAAGGATTCATTGGGGGGGGGGAAATATAATTTAAAGCAAGAAGCTCAGCACTAATTTTGTAGGTAGAGACTATTTCACATGCTTTAGAGCGCCCATATGGAGAAAAATACAATGATTATTCAAAACATTGTGAGTATATATTTTGCTTTTAACTGTTGGGCCAGACTTCACCTAATTTGCTGTTTTTTTCCACAGTGTGTATTCTTGCCAATTTTCCAGCTTCTGACAAAGGTTCACAATTAAGCTGTCTCTTTTCATTTCTCAGAAGAAAGCATTGGAGCCCTGGAGAATAGTTAAAAGGGAATTAAGAGTCAAACAGGTTAACATCGCTCCAGAATAACTGGAGATTAGTGAATCACAGAAGCATAGTTTTAACCCCCTACTCAGCACAAACATCCAAATTAATGAGCCACTGACAGATGGCTGCCTAGACTTTGCTTGAAGCCATTGTTGTTGTTGTTTTCCATTAGGAGAGAGCTCACTACTTTTTGGGATAATTGATTCCATTCGCTTAATATTAGAAATCATTTTCTAATATTGACTGAAAATCTCTATTCCTATAACTTAAATCCATCGTTTTGTGCTCTGTATTCTGGAATTGTAGATAACACATCTTGTTCTTCGAGGAATTTAAAGAATGCTATCATATCCTCCAAAAATCCTTTCTTCTCAAAGTTAAATATTCATAGTACCTTCAATTTTTCTTGCTAGGACTTGATTTCTAGTCTTGTAATTGCCTAGATCTAAATTGGTTCTAATTGTTTTGAATACTTCTTAAAATATGTGTGGGGGATGGGGGGTGTTCCGTCTGAATAAAGAACAACTGTTTTCTGTGATTTAGAAATGTTGAAAACCATAATAAAAACTATTAAAGATTCCATTGTAGTTAATAAGCTGTTTCAAGAACATTAAGACCATCCACAAAGCATGTGTTGATTTAGGCACTGTTCTTCAAACTTGTGCTCTTCAGAGTTTTAATTCCCTAAAACAGCAAGGCCAATGATTGGAAGATTATGGAAGTTGAACTCTGATACACTGGAAAGGATTCCATCATAAATAGCATAGACTAAAACCCACTAAAATGGACCGAGTAGTTTATCATTCAACAGGATGTAGTAACTGAGCCATTGTCTTAAAAGTGTTGTGTGAATGAGTCTATCACATTAAAGCATGTGGTGTGTTTGTTTTGGCATAGCATATTATTAGAATTAACCATGTTGTATGAACCTGACCATTAGGAAGGATGGACTGGGAAAGTAAAACAAAAAATCTTGGTCAAGTATCAAAAACTCTTAAGTACAATAAAAAGAAATGCCAAATAATGAAATCACTCAAAATGGCCATAGTTATTTTTAAAGCATCACCTTTATAAAACATGGCCTGATGCTTGACAGCTATCACGTGATCAAAACAAGAAGAATAAATAAATTTTGATAGCAGAATAATGAGAAAAGGTATAGACAAGAACATAGATCAATAACTTTACTACTGAGTTTGAAAGCATTTCCATAGTTAACTATTTTTTTTTTACAAATATGTTCTGAAGATGCCAAATACTACTTTTTCAGTTTAGTCCTTTTATTTCCCTTGCCTGTTGCTTCTATATTTGATAACTAAAATAAAGGAAAGTTTCTCTCATTCATTTTTCTAAAATTGATTATTTTGTTTTTAAAATCATCTTTAAAAACTTAAGTTCGCCCTAGTAATAGAACACATTTTTTTACATTCATTTTGGACTCACTTCCCTGATAACATGCTCAGTCCTTCTTTGACCTAGGATACAATAGCTCCCTTTATTCTGACCTCTCACTTTGAAGTTTACTTCAGTACATTTTGGGCATAAATAATTTCAATCATCTTGAACCATGTTGGCTGCATTTTAGGATAATCTCAGCTTTTAAAGTGTTTAAATTAGGGAACAGCAATTACAAACAACTAGGCAGGAATAAGTATCAGCCCAGAATAATAGACTTGTCTCCAAAGGCAGATTTTCTACTTTTCTCTTCCTTTAAATTGCTTCAAATATCAAGTTTTTATTCAGGATTGATGCCAGAGTCCAACTAACAACTCAAATCATTCTGGCAAAGAGACACACTGGGATGTCTGCAGGGAGAGGTCAAAAAAGCCAAGTTTATGACTGCACTTTAAAAAATGGAGAAGGCTTCAGTCACACAGACAAGTCAGTCGCTGACTTGAATTTTTGACATCCCACCCCCTTGGGGTACAGATAATGGAAGCCAAAATCCATCATAGGCACTTTGCCTTTATCCAGAAGCTAATTATGAGCAGGTACTTGAGATCCGCTAACTCAGTTTTTCTTCTTTATAGCCAATACTTCTGTTCCTTTAATGGGACCCTGATACCCATTTAGATCACAATTAGACATTTAGAAACTTTTTAGTGAAAGTTTTTATGGCATGGAAGCAAATTATGGGAAATTCTCTACTTGTTTCACTTCCTTTTTCAGGCTATTTTGTTACAAGATTACAGTAGGTTTCACCGCCATTAGAATCAAATTTTATACCTGGACCATGTGAAAGCTGAACTCCATGGTTTACTACTTCTTGGAGGGTTGGGAAATCTCTAATGTAGGTAGCCTTACAATCAACATGGATTTCAATCTATCTTTCTTGAATCCTAGCCCAACAGCCTGAATATTATACCACACTTTTTCATCCAGTCTTATAAGCAAAGGCAGTTCCAGGTTCGTATCAGATTTGGGCAAAGGCCCATACGATACCAAACTCCATACATTTTGTGTATTTTGTTTAGACGAATATGTACAATTTTAAAATAAAACATTTTACAATTTCACAACGGTTAACAAAAGGAACTGTGGAGAATATGAAAAATAATTTTCTGTCAGCTCTGAACAACTGCTTTCCCCCTTCCTGTACATCTCCAGAACAAGGGTGTATATCTAATGATACAGTGATGTAATTGTAGAATGTGACCTTAATCGTTTTGGTGGAGCCCCCTTACACAATCATTAGGCACAATCCACAGGGAGGGAAAAACATGTGGTGAAAGCAAATACCTTGCAAGTTCATTTCAGTATTTGCAGAAGAGCTTGTTCCAAACTAAGAATGTACAATGTTAAGAAATCTTATTCTTCTTACCAATGAAAGGCTAGAGAAAACCAATACACACACAAAGCCAAGACATGTCCTCCAGTGCCTTATGGTTATCCATATTCCTGTTAAAGCAAAAAGGAAAGAAGAGAAAGGAAGAAGGGTCTGCGGTCTTAATTTTGTCTGGATTCACACACTGCCCTTAGCTGTGGTTTGCTGAATAAGCCACAGCAGCTAAATTGACATATGTTAACTCCTATCCCAAAATCAAATCACTTTTTGGCTTATCATGATGCATGAACCCAGTCTTTCTTGTGATGACAAAAGTCTTGGGAAATATCATACATATTGCTCTGAATTCCTCGAAGAAATGATGGGACAAAAAGCTAAAGAAGCCCTCTCTAAAACGGGAATAAACTACTTTTTCCTACCCAATAATGGAAGGAATTTCCTTCCATTTGGCCACCAATTTGGCAGGTTTTTCTTTGTTTTTGTTTTTTTAAAGTAAATTACAGATAGTCCTTGACCTGCAACCATTCATTTAGCAATCATTTGAAGTTACAATGGCACTGAAAAATATAACTTACAACCTCACTTATGTGAGGACAGAAGCATGTCCTCACATTTATGATCATCCCAGCATCCCATGGCTACACGATCAAAGCGTGGGCACTTGGCATGTATTTACCATGGTTGCAGAATTTATGTGATTGCTATTTGCAACCTTCTCAGCCAGCTTTCAACAAGTAAAGTCAATGGGGGAAAGCCAGATTCGTTTAACAATTGCATGATCCCATTTAATAACTGCAGTGATTTGCTTAACAACCTTGGCAAAAAAAAAAAGTCACAAAATTGGGTGCTTAACAACCACCTTGCTTAGCGGTGGGAATTCTGGCCCCAATTGTGGTTTTAAGTTGAAGACTGTGTGTTTTGAAACAGAACACTGAAATATTGAGATACACAAATGAAAGGATGCTATGGCCTTTGTCCTCCATACTGTTTATAACTATGGGTATTTAATGAGCCTATTGTCTAGTTCAGGGGTAGGCAACCTTGGCTCTTTTATGACTCGTGGACTTCAACTCCCAGAATTCCTGAGCCAGCATGGCTGGCTCAGGAATTCTGGGAGTTGAAGTCCACGAGTCATAAAAGAGCCAAGGTTGCCTACCCCTGGAGTTCAACATGACTCTTTTTATATTCTTATGTCTCATCTGATGTTCTTCCCTGAATTCCAAGCAGAGAAGACTTATCAGAATTTAAATCAAGTAGTTCGATATTCAGAGACTGAGAGGTAGTTTGGTGTAATGGTTAAAGCATCAGACTAGAAACCTGGACACCTTGAGTTCTAATCTTGCCTTAACCAGGGGTAGGCAACCTTGGCTCTTTTATGACTCGTGGACTTCAACTCCCAGAATTCCTGAGCCAGCATGGATGGCTCAGGAATTCTGGGAGTTGAAGTCCACGAGTCATAAAAGAGCCAAGGTTGCCTACCCCTGCCTTAGGCAAAGCCAGCTGAGTTACCTTGGGCCAGTTATCCTCTCTCAGCCCTAGGTAAAAAGCAATGGCATGGCTCGTCCAAACGCTTGCCAAGATAATTGTAGGAATTTGTGCAAGCAGCTGCCAAGAATCAACATTGGACTTGAAAGCACACACACACACAAAAAGAATCAAAGATCACAAACATACTCTTGTTCTTTTGAGCTTTCCTCTAACTGTTAGCACTTCTGGGGCATGGCATAAGATTTCACCTTTTGCTTTTGCAAACATTTTCAGAGGGACTACCCCCACGCTCCAGAGGATTTCCCGCTCTCCTCCACGGCTTCTGCTTTTAATCCGTCATCCTTTCTTCGCTGAAATTGAAGAGGAAAACTTGAGCGACGTTCCCTTCAGTCGGCTTGGCCATTGCCTGGGGAGAGTGCAGTACTCAGCCGCGTCCGCCAGGGGAAACCTTTTCGACTCCTTTCAGTATAGGACGGTACTCAACCGCGCGAGTCCCGCCGGAGTGCAGGGCGTTTGTTGAGGTCGCGGCGGCGGCGGCGTCTCTCTGCGGGAATCCCTGGCTCTTCCTTCTTTTTGTCGCTATCCTCCCGGCGATCGAGGTATTCGGTGTGGTTAAGAGAACAACTTGCCCGTTTGCAATAAACTCCCCTATTTTTGTTTGACTGGAGTTTTGGGTTTGCTTGGGGTTTTTGTTCCCCCCCCCCTCCTCCCTGGAATCCCCTCTTTGGAGTTGATTTTCTTGGGATTGCAAACTACCATCCTGGTTTCCGTCCAACATCCTTGCACTGTGGAAGGAAGGACCAATCCCTCCGGGTTGAACGAAGGTAAAGCCCAAGGAATGCCTTCTGTACTTAGGCTGATTCTCCTCCTTATTAACAGTCCCCTCTGCCTGGGATGGCTTCAGGTTCCTCTCGGAAATGGACGGGAGCGCGGGGGGGGGGGGATATGTGTGTGTGCGTGTGTGATGGTCTCGCCGAGGAAGCGGAGAAGGAGGGAAAACTGCGCATCTTGAATTATGCAACGTTGCGCCGTGAAAGTTTGGCTCCCCCACCGCTTTTCCTCGTCCTTCGCAGCCTAATTATTTCAGGCGGCTCTTTGTGAGTCTCTTCGGAAGCTCTTGCTCCTAAATTAGGTTGAATTTGGATTGCCGCCTCATCCTGGGCGCATGTTTACTGGGAAGTCGGGCACCGATTGCAGTGGAAATTACCCCCGAAAAGGTTGAGAAAAAGCACGGAGGATCGTGCTATGGCGGCTTCTTTTCAGTGGTGTACTTTAACCTATTGCAGATAGTCCTCGACTTACAACAGCTCATTTAGTGACGATTCAGAGTTGCAGCGGCATGAAAAAAAGTGACTTATGACGGTTTTTCACACTTAACCACCCTTGCAGCATTCCCCAGGCTCACATGATCAAAATTCAGATACTTGGTGACTGACTCATATTTATGACGGTTGCCATGTCCCAAGCTCATGTGATTCCCCTTTTGCAACCTTCTGACGAGCAGTCAGTGGGGAAGGTGGATTTACTTAACAACTGTGTTACTTACTTAACAACTGTGTTACT
This sequence comes from Azemiops feae, assembly GCA_023970755.1. Lineage (NCBI taxonomy): Eukaryota > Metazoa > Chordata > Lepidosauria > Squamata > Viperidae > Azemiops > Azemiops feae. Next base: position 40,245 of record JALGBA010000920.1, on the reverse strand, counting down.
AACGTAACAACTGCCGTGCTTCACTTAACTGTAGCAAGTTAAGTGAAGAGTCGTAAAGTGGGGCAAAACTCACTTAACTGTCTCACTTAGCAACAGAAATTTTGGGCTCAGTTGTGGTCGTAAGTCAAGGACTACTGGTTCTGTTGTTTTTTTCGGAGATTTTTAGCAACTGGGGCTGCTGATACCCCTCCTCCTCCTCCTCCTCCTCCTTCCAGTGGCTGTAAAGGGCCCTTTGAATTAAGGGGAGAGGGGGAGAAATTGTTGCTGGAGTCATGTGTTTAACTCCTGCCTTAGTTTAGTATAGGAGGCCTTTTATTAGGAACAAGATTAATTGACCGGGAGACAGAAATTGCAACAGATTCAACACTTTGGGGGGAGGGTAACAGTAAAGGGATGTAGCATTTGTGTGAGGATTAATGCCAAGGAGATTCATATATTTTATTTCAATTCAGGGAAAGTTTAGTGTCTCAATTACATTCCACACATCCAAGTAACCATGCCATTCTGGGAAAAACAGGCTTAAAATAAACCACATGAAGCGTAACTAAACTCGGTCCCAGGTAAATTGCCAGGACAGCAGCAGTGGCTTCCCTATTTTTTTTTTAAATAGAAGTGGATTGAAATAATTTCTTCTGGATCTTCTGTGAAACATCTGGAACACCTCCCTTTTTCTTTCAGATTTTGCTTTTTAAGCTTTTCTTCCATTGGGATGAACAGCTTTTTTTCACCAACTTTTTCACACAAAAAATGGAAGTTTTTATTTAGTTATTTTGGGGGACAAGAGCAGCAAATGAGCTTTTGTTTAAAACCCCCAAATAGCCAGAATTGAAAAGGACAGTGGGAACAGTTCTGATGAAAAAAGATTTTGATAACCCAGTTTGAAGAGAAGGAAATTTGTTAAGGAAAAGGAAAGGAGGGGGCATAGAAGCTAACAAAAAAAACAACACCCCCAAACCATTTAGAAATCCTAGATTATTCCATTATTACCAACTCTTTTTCTATTTTATACTATTGCTTCTGTATATTTGCTTCTGTTAAGGGAGCTTGATTTTACTGCTTGTATGGAAGCTCAGACTGGTTCTTCAGGATCTGCTGTTTTAAATGCCTTTGATTTGTATCTGAAAGGAGGTGAAACCTGAAATAAAAAATGTCAACAAGGCCTCCTTTTCTGAAAATTGGGGGGGGGGGAGGGAGGATTACCAATTTAAGGCAAAATAATAATAACGATGAAACAGTGGCTGTTCTCAGTATTATTTAGCAGTCTTTTCTTAATTCATCTATCCTCTCCATAGACACAAGGTGGGAACTTCAAAACAGAATCTCTTTCTTAGCTGTTGTAATTGTGCTACTGAGGGAAAAAGAGGCCTACTGCCAAAACTTCAGGATTGGTGACCTGTTTCTCACCTTTCAAGCAATGCTTGTTATAAATGGAAAGGATGTAGGGTTATGTAAATGAAAGCTAGAGGCTGAATCCTTGAAAAGCCTGACCTCGTCAAAGTCAGTAAATTTGGAGAAATACAGCATTTGGAGAACAGTTGCCAACTTTGACTAAGGGATCCAAATCAGGGGGCTGGAATCCTTATTGGGCCCATTTTATATAATAAGGTATTTTGCAACAATCATTTAAAATACTTGAATGTGAAAATGTGGAATTCCAAAACAGGTCACAAATACCCTGTTTATTAGCCTATGGCAGTGGTGGCAAACCTATGGCACGGGTGCCAGAGGCGGCACTCAGAGCCCTCTCTATGGGCACGCGCGCCATCGTCCAGTCCTAGGCCTTCAGCTGGGTTTTATAAAACCTTTTCGCTTTAGGCCTCCACCGCCGTGTGCAAAAAAAAAAGGTTCAATCAATCAATCAATTTCAACCTCACGGGGGAAAAAAAGATCTTGCAAAGTTGGAATTGATTGATTGAACTTTTTAGTCCCACCCAGTCTGCCGTTACCACCACAGCCATGCCCACCCAATGGGCCACACCCAGCCAATGGGCCACACCCACCCAGCACTCGACGATGCATAAGTGGGTTTGGGGTTGCAGTTTGGGCACCCGGTCTCTAAAAGGTTCGCCATCACTGGCCTATGGTATAATTATGATTTTCTGAGAAAATCTCAGATTGTATGTTTATAAGATTCTGTCTATAAAATAAATCTTGAAAACAGTCTTTGCTGCTAGACTATGCTATTCCAAAACCTCTCCCTCCTCTAGCATTACATAAAATAAACCAGGATTACTGTAAGATTTTTAAGACACAAATGTGAATCTTTGTATATAATGGTAATTCAAACCAGTCTTTGATTCAGATGGACTAATCTGACAGTATTGCTCAGGTGATCAAGATGGAGGAAGAACAATTAAATCTACCTGTGTTGAATATATAATCTTCTCAGTTAAAGTGTTTAGAAAAGGAGTTGGGTAGAGGAATCACACATGCAATGCCTAATTGTTACTTGACAGAACTACTAGAAGTCCACAGGTAAACATAATCTTCCAAATGAGAAAATCTGCTGGTAATGCATTTTCTTTTAATAAGATCTCTCTTCATCTCTCTTATTAACCTCTTATTGTTTAGGTAAGATTATTAATATCCTTTGGTATAGTTTTCAAACAGCTGTTTGCAAAATGAATAAGTAAGATAATTATCTGAATAAAGAACATTTAATTAAAAAAACCTCATTCATGGTATTAAAAAAAGAGGCTCATGGCCTTTTAACTCCTATTGTCAGGGTTCCAGGTTGTTAACCACCTTCGGCACCATTTGCTTCTCATTCAGTGCTCATTTTTAACTTCTGTTACCCACTTTCTGACTTCATGCTCACATCTTTTGCATTGAGGAAATTCTAGTTATGCAGATGGAGCAGCTATGATTTGTAGGTTACTGGCACTTAGGGCAGTAATAAGCTGATACTCTGCAGATTTTGGATTTGTCATTAAAAGGTTTTTATTATACTATAAATGTGTTTCTTTTTCAAAGACGCACAGGGTAAATTAATGCAGAGAATTCAGATCTGAACCCCAGATCCAACTGGCTTTGACTTTCGCCAAGCCCATAAAATTTGTAACCCATACCACTCTAGCCAGCCATGACCTAAATGTACTGTGATAGGTTTTAATGAGCTTTAACTATCCAACTTCATCATTCCACTTCAGGTAGCATTGTTTTGCTGGCTTTATTACCAGGCATGTTTGGTGAACTGTGTTTGGCATAGTCATAGTGGATCTTAAATTGCTTATGTCTGCCGTAAGCTATGGGCATTTTTTGCCATTCTTTCTTCTCTAGGATGAAATGTGCTCAAAGTTCCAAACTCTTTGATTTAAGTAATTTTCAGGAACCCAGAATCTTTTTGTACTGATACTTAGTTGTTTTGTAAATGTGTAGATTTAACTAGATTCAAACCTATATGTTTAATTCTTGAGATTATTTTTTTTTGCTTAATTCTAAAAATAGCTGTGGTTTTTCCTTTTCTTTTCTCTTTTATCACCTGAACATAGTTAATACTGCTCAGGTTTACCTTCCTGAATCATTGATGATTAGCTACACAGTAACTTCTGACATAATAGTCCTATTAGTAGAGTCTTTGTTGATTTAGTCATTCTTTTTCTCTTTATCATCCTCTCCTCTTGTAAAGACTCTGATTAAGAAATAATCATTCTGTCAACAAAGAATTAAAAGCATTGCAAGAGATCTTACCTTGGATTGACTTATTTGTTTTGAGCTCCAAAACAGTTGGTATCAGCTTTGTCGACAGTCACCAGATATGGACAACCAGTAAATCTTCCTTTTCCATATGTCATCTTGTGCTGTCAATAAATTCTGTACAGTAATTCCTTGCAAAACTGAGGATGCATTTACTTAAAACCCTCAAATGGGGATAATAGATAATTAGTAATCTTAGAATGTTATAGAGATAGATAGGCAGACAGACAGACAGACAGACACAATATAACTAATAAAATCCGTCTAATGTTTTTATGGTCTGTAATGAAGGTTTTTGAAACAGAGTAAAGAAACAATAAAACTAATACCAAATAAGCAATAATAAAGAAATAATAGCACAGAATACTTACTGAAGATTGTGAGTGCAAGTCTAGATATGTCTGCTTATAATAGAAGCTGTCTGAGCAAGAACCAGATTGCACCATGTGGCTGTTTTCACTCTCCTTTTGAGAAAATTATTATGCCAATGCACATCAGCACGTAGGTTCTTCTTGACCTTGTAAACACTCGGATTGTGCAGGTTACATAAGGTAAATTGACATACAGGAAACATCCCACAGATACTCAAATTTGCTTATGGTAAATTAGCATATGGGGAGGGTTTATTTTACTTCTCTGTAACTTGGATGCAGGCAATAAACTTCCATTAGTATATATAATGACATGTATTCTTTGTTTAGAACACGCAGCTATAGCAACTATAGATTTGCTAGCTGGAGTTTTAATCTAGAGATCTTTGTACAAAACATTCTGGTTTTGGGTGTTCGTAGCTTGGACAAGCATGCATGAGGTGTGTTTTGGATGTTTTGATCTAGACATAACACACCAAAATGGGATTGTTCCAGCTTGCATTGCTGTCAGATTTTTGTTTAGGTGCGATTGGAATTAAGTTTTGTAGTTGCGGTGTTAATTTTGAATTCATCTGTCTGAATCAATATACGACCTTTTTGCACTGGCTTAAGCTGAGTCTGGGCAATCATGGATGGAGTTTTGGATCAAAGCTGTAGGCATTTAAGGAGCACGTGGAATAGAAAAAGTCTCACTGAAGTTGGAAAAGTAGTAAACAATGAAGCAGAGAAGAAAGAAATTGTTCCAAAGTGCCAGTAGATTCATTCCTGGACATCTTAAGTAATAAATTATTGGGGATACATAGTTTTTATTTTATACCTATTAAAATTTTAGATTTATCACTCTGGTACCAACTGTATTAACATAGTAATAGAGGAGTGAATGTTATATACCAGTGGTGGCGAACCTATGGCATGCGTGCCAGAGGTGGCACTCAGAGCCCTCTCTGTGGGCACGCATGCCATGCCCCGGAGATGGCAACCATCCCTCTTCAACCAGCCGCCCACTAACTCGCCGAGGTCCCATATGCGCTTGCTGGCCTCTGTGTGCAGGGGCCGATGGTGTCAGGCAGCAGCCGCCCTGGCCCCTGCCTCACCTTGCCCTGTGACAATGGCACCCCCGCCCTGCCTCGCCTCACCCTGCAGGACGAGCCTCTTGCCCACCGCCCCACCTGCCAGAGACCCTCTGGATCTCCCCCAACCCTGCCCGGCCCCCACAGGCGTCCCTCCCCATGAGCAACATCGAGGTGATCATGCCCACCTTGGTCACACCCACCCAATCTGCCATGACCACCACAGCCACGCCCACCCAGTGGGCCACGCCCACCTGGTACCCGGTGATAAATAAGTGGGTTTTGGATTGCAGTTCGGGCACTCGGTCTCTAAAAGGTTCGCCATCACTGTTATATACTGTAATTTATTTTGCTAGTTGTTAGTATATTATTGTATTGCATTTGTTTACTCCGTTTTTGTTATTTTAAATTTTTGCTGGTCATTGACCGAATATTATTGGTGATGACTAACAGTAACTTTCTGGTTCCCTGTCTCTAGAGCCCCAATCGTACTTTATTTTATTTTATAGTATTTTTTCCCTTTGGTTTCAATTTTTTTCTCACAGATGGGTGATAATTTTAGTTACCCAAAAAGAGACATCCCCCCATTTCCTCATTTTTCTTGCTTTTTAAATCAAGAATTTAAAGTAACATTCTACACACACACACACACACCCAACCCTGCTCACCAACATATTTCACCCAAAGCCCACGTTTGCTGATTTGGGGGATTCTTCCAATTAATTTTGCTAATTGTTGCTTGCTAGATACATTAAATGCAGTTCTTTCTTTTTGTTTTAGACAGAGGTTTTCTTCCCATACTCCCCAATTAAGTTCTCCAACTACATCCCCCATCCTTTTCTAAAATCCACACTGAGAGCTAGGCCAGTTAGAGAGAGCGATCAAAGGATGGGACTGCAACTGCTTGTAAGGTGGGTTGCTTTTAGTTGACCCATTTCATCCATCCAGGCTTTGGAATCTGTATACACATTATACATGAGTTTTTAGAAATATGCAATGATTTTTTTTAGCAACAATCCATGCCAAAATTCTTCATAAATTCTATTTTTAGTATATTTTTAAAATACAGTAACATCTTTAAATCATCACTTCTTTCCAAGTGCCTTCTTGTTCATATACTAAAAATAAGCAATGTTACGAATTCAGCCAAAACCAATGATGAAAATACATTCAAATTCATTACATCTGAAATATAACCAACTAACACTATTTAAACGTCTTTTTCTTCTTTAAAACTCATTTTTTATTAATGTCACTTTAAGAATAACAAATATTCTTACTTTTTTTTTTTACAACATAAGCCCATTGATTTTGGAAAATAGGGAACTTCTAATTCTCTGTTCCACCCAGATTTATTTTAGGAAAGTTTATTAATTGTCGGGAAAAATAAATTGCTAGCTTCTTGAAAAAAAATGTCTTGTCCAGAGAAAAGTTTCTGAAGTAGGTATCAGGTCCAAACATAGAACATAGTAAATGTTTTACCAGAATATTGCCTGTTTTTTTTTTTGCAGGGCACATTTCTTTCCATAACTTTTAAAGAGTTTTAAAAATATTGACAATTACTTGATCAAAAGTAACAGTCCTATTTTAGGCCATCCTTTTTCATTTTTTCCCCCTGCCATTCTTGAATAGAGATTATTTTAAAAAATCAATTTATCATGAGACCAAAAATCATATTTTAATTTCTTTTGAATACAGTAATCTTTGTTTAGTAGGTGCGGTTATGACATTGGTGAAAAGAATAACTTTATTATCAATTTCCACATTTATGACCTTTGCAGGTCTATAAAGCAAAGGAAAGCTGAAGTAAGATCGTAAACACTGTTGCTGTTTAACTTAGCTACCGTTCTGCTTAACAATTGAGTTGTCGGTCCCAATTATGATTGCTAAATGAGGACTACTTGTACAAATGTGTTTGAATGGTTTCAAAGTTGCAAATGCAGTAGAGTTTCTAGTACATTTAGAACCAAGATTTGCCAAGACTTTTGAACTGCCAAATAATTCAAACTCTAACCTTAAATTAAAATTCTGAGCTATTACCATGTGGTCCACTGATAAACTAAAAATATTTTAAATAGTTATGCAAATTGTGTTTTATATCTGGTTGCTTTAAATAAATAAATCAGGGCCTTCTATTACCAAAAATTGCATTTATTCTTTTTCATTATTTCTTTTCCACAATGCCTCCCACAATGCTTCATTATTACTGCAACATTTATGTATTCTCGATTAAGTGTTCTTGATTTAGGGAGGATTTGTATAAGTGTAAATTGGCCTAGTTGCACTAAACCATAATATGGTTTATTGATTTTGGCTTAATGTACTCTGTGAATCTAATTATTGTGATTTGTAAATACTAACTTATGGCCTAATGTGGGAATCTGACTATTGTGACTAATCAAACAAACCATGGTTAAAATAAATAGCAGTTCATCACAACTTATAAACGCAGTTTATTAAATTACACATTTAGTAGGAGACAGCAAACACTGTGTGAATTTCCGAAACAAACATGCCTATTAGTCCAAGGTCAAATCACATTTCCATTAATTATATGTTGATTATCTCACAAAATAAATTGACAGAATATTTAAGACAATGAGAAACATGCTTATTCAAGTATATTTAATTAATACAATGTTAAGAGCTTGTCTGTTGGAGGGGCTTTATTTGCCTTTGTCATGGAAAGAATAGAAATGAATACAGGTGGTCCTTGTTTACCAACCATTTGTTCAGTGGCCATTCAAAGTTACACTGAGGAAGTGAAAGGAAACTTGCCACCAGTCCTCAAAGTTGCAGCCAGTGTAATAATGTCCCTGCAGTCATGTAATTCAGATTGGCTGCTTGGCAGCTGGCACATATTGATGATGGTCACATCATCCTGTGATCATGTGATTGCTATTTGTGAGCTTCACAGTCTCATTCCAACAAGCAAAGCCAATGTGAAACCTGGCAGGAGGTTGTAAGTTGTAAGTTGTGTGATGTCATGCTGAACGACCTACGGTGATTTGCTTAACAACCGCAGACAGAACTGAGAAACTGATGTAAGTCAGGCGTGGTCATGTGATTTTTCACTTCACCACTGGGTCATTTAGCAATAGAGTTGCTGGTCCCAATTTCAGTTGGTAAGTGAGGACTACCTATTCTAGCGAAAGTCTGCAATTTCTTTTTAAATTGCTTGTGCGTGAGTTGTCCGCCTTGGTATTCCCTGAAAACTTCCAAGATTACTTACATACCGGTTTTCAGTCACCTTCTGTTTTAGCATCAGTTATAAAACCTGTAGTTGTTGCAGAAATGTCAGATAATAAATTAAATATCTTGCTCCTGTTCAGTTCTCCAGGCACTGCTGGGTCACAAAAATCTTAAATTTTCATAACAATAAATGAATGTTGTTAAAAATATACATTATCTCAGAAAGAAAATGAGTTTTGTTTTTAATGTGTTTCATAGTAACATTCACCACCCATCACGATTTTGTATCCCCACATACATTTTAACATGTGTGTCCAGGAATTTCTTTAAAACTCAGTACATTGTTTTACAAACATTAATTCCAGGGGAATTTTCATAAATCACACAACAGTATAAAGTGTTTTAACAAAGTGTATTCGCGAAAGTGGGTGGTGTGATTTGTAAACCAAGTTTTATAGCATAATTTTATGTGCTGATGTCCTCACGATGGTGTATCAAGCTACTCTTAAATCAAGATTTAGCTCGATGCTTATGAAGCTATCTTATGTGACAAAGCTCTTCACAATTCCCTGGGTAAACATCTTCAAAGCTATGATCTTTTGACAAAGACTAATACAGTTATGCAAAAAGGAGAAAGTGCAGTTCCAGTGTATATTTGTTTTATTCGTTAAAGACTCTAAAAGCTCTTTCGTTGTGAATGGAATTAATGGAATTAATAATGAATTACCGTGGCTTTTCGGTAGACCAACTCGTAATTGTTCTTCATTCATAAATATGAAGTTGGCAAATGTAGCTGCAGCAAAATGTGCGACTAATTGAAGCCGCTACTGTTCTGAACGGTCTAGATCACTTCTGACATTGATATTTGTTACGTCCATTGATAATCCTGAGCGAATGGATAGAAAATATTGCCTGTTGGAAAACAGGTGAAGAGTTAGTGCCATTATTGCAGTTGGTTGAGAAAACTGTTAAGACTGAAAGAAAAGTGTTTGTACCGGTACAGCTTGACTCGTGCGACAGGAATTTCCGTTGAAAAACGAGGCAGTTGTTAAATGAGACATACCCAATTTTATAACTTTTTTTGCCACGGTTGTTATGTGAATCACATGTTCGTTAAGTGAATCCAGTTTGCCCCCATTGGCTTCGTTTGTTGGAAGCCAGCTGGGAAGATCACAAATGGGGATCACGTGATTCTGGCATGCCGCAAATGTCGTAAATACACGCGGATTGCCAAGGGCCTGAATTTTGATCATGTGACCATTGGGATGCTGCAGTTGTAAGTGTGAGAAGCAGTCGTAAGTCCCTTTTTTTCAGCGCTGTCACAACTTTGAACAGTTGCTAAATGAATGGTTGGGAGTCGAGGAATATTTGTAGCATATTAATCAGCTGTTTTGTTTCCAGCAGTGGCCAGCTTGGCATCTTTTAACTTTTCTATACTTAAAACAGGATATGAAAGCCTTTTTGCATACGCTTCTGCCTTTTATATTTCAATATATTACCATTTTTTTTTATTTAAAAGTAATAATTAAAATAATTTCAAATTATTTGAAAGTAGTAATTAGATAGACTATAGGAATTAGGTTGACTTGATTGCCAGTCAGATGCCCTCTATATCTCTTAGAGCGATAAACACAGGTAGTCATCATTTTGGGCTGAAGGGTGTTATAGTTCAGTTCACACATCTGGAGGACGTCAGATTGAGAATGATTAGAGGTCTAAACAGCCTTGTCTTTGGGGTTTATGATACTACCATTCTCACCCACTGAATAATATTGTTACTGAATGTACCTGACTGTTAAAAAGGACTCCAGTAGTAGGTTCTCTGTGATAATTGCTGGACTTATTAAGAGAATTAATATGAATTGCAATAAAATAAGAGAAAATAAGAGAAAAATAAGAGAAAAATAAGAGGATGCATTGCTGCATAAGAGTGGAATTCTGTGGAGGCACGTTTTCATTATCTGATTAATGAGAGATGTGATCAGATGATTGAGGAAGGGATGTTAGTAGCTGAATGAGTTCAGTTGTCTTCCAATAAGCTGCTCAAAATATAGTGTGTCAACTAAATCTAGAACCTGATGGAATGGATTTGCAGCCATAAAACATCCTTCTCCTGCCCTTTGACAATCTTTGGATGAGTGGATTCATTTATGAGCAGAAAAATGAGGGACATGGTGGTTTCTATTGCTGTGTTCCTATATTTTACCCGAGGCAAAGGAGATGTTCAAGGTTAGTAAAGTTATGGTAGATATGCATTTTGTTTCTTCCTTCAGTCCATTACAACTAGTACAATGGGTAGGTAGCAATGTCAATTAGGCAGTTCTTGGTGCAATTCATGGTTAACAGATAGTTTGAACAACAGTTGGGGCAGTTTTTAAGCAGTGCAACTTCTTTCAAAGGAAGTGACTGCTTTAATCTTTCAGGGAGAATGATTACTTTTGGACTAAGACAGTGGCCCCCAACCTTTGGGGCACAAGGGACCGGTTCCGTGGAGAGAGGTTCCACAGACTGGAGGGGGCGTGGTTTTGTGTGCTGCCTGCATCTCATGGATGGGGCTTCGCTTGTGTCCACGGTCCGGTTTCTGGCATGCCGCGCCCCGGTGCCGGTCCACCGACTCGGTGGTTGAGGACCCCTGGACTAAGACATTGTGCGAAATTTTTCTTTAGATGCTTTGTATAATGCTGTAAGTTAATAAATAAAATCTTCCTTAATTTTTAATCAGCATAGAAATATTCTTGATACTTTACAAATGGGTTAGAAATGGAGTTTGAGTGGAATGATTTACTCTATTTGTGCTAAATTCTGATTTTAAAGAAAGCTATTTTTCAGTAATAGAACAATTGATTTTTGATAATATTTTTAAAGCATGATTTAAAAATTAATTCTAAAATAAAATCAGTGGTCACTTGTCCCAACATAAGCAGATATTATTGACATTAAGTTGTAAAATGAAATAAGATATAGAGGAAAATTATTCTGTAACTTAGTTATTATCTGAACCTTACCTTACTAAATTAAAATGCCAGATGATTGCATGTGTATTAAAAAGGATAACCTTTATAGCTATGCTATAACAATTGGTATGGTGTGCAAATCTCAAAGTACTATCTATTCATAATTCCCATTGCTATAAAAATTAGTTTTCTAACTTCTGGCCACCATGAACATTATAAAGTTCTCCAAAGTATATGTGATTTGCATTCATTGTTTCCATTCACCAAAATTTAAGTGAAAAATTACCTAGTGTGAAAAAAAACAGGGTGTGTGTCAGCAACATATTTGCGCATATAGTTTGATTATATTTGCTTCACACAAATGGATAAATTTAATAAAGAAACATATCTGATAGTTCAAACCCATGGTTATATGTAAATCCTTCTGAAAAAGCACAAATTTTTCAGCAAATACAATTTTAAATTGTCTGATGATATTAGCTAATTTGAGTACCCCATAATTTGAATTTATACATTCAAGCATAATTTTTTCATAGATACCGACCAGTTTAAGAGACGGAAGAGTTGTTTGTTCTACCATACTGCTTGTTCACATACTAGTATTTTATTTTAAACTAGTATAATCTATGCATGTCTCAATTATTTTCTTGCCCAGGTTGTATTTATTTTGGCTTATAGATGAGAATTTCTGAATGTCTTGTCTTCTATAAATCTACAAGATAAGAACTTATGAAAATATAATATATTCTTAAAATTAATGTTTGCTCCCTTAGTTCTCACATACTTTGTCTATAAAGCACACTTAAAAGTTACCTTATTGCTTGAGCTTTTTAAGAAGATGGGTTATGAACAGCATGCATTCTTTAATTTCTAAATGGATCATTTCCCAGGAACAGCTACTGTGTTGCTTCAGAGTTAGGAAATCATTCATTCTTTGAAAATATCTTTTCACTTTTAGAGTCAGCAAATAAGAGGTCACACTGTCACAATTTCTTGGTCCCTTCTGCATCCCAGTTGCATTCAAGCACGTTTCTAGATTCTCCGTTTGCTGGTGAAGGACATTCTTTAGGTTTTCGAAACATGTTGAGTTCCAGGCATCGTAGGAATGGGCATTTGAAAGAAGGTAAGAAATCTGTTGGAGGAGCTCATAGATTATAACTGCATTATCTCTATTATTGACTTCAAGAACTTTCAGAGGAAATCTGAAGTTTGTCAGTTCATATATGCATCGCAGTGGAATTTCTTCATTTGTTCTGCAGAGATGAGGTAAGTTGTTCTGGATCAGTTGGTTCCACTGAGCATGGAAGACAGAGCATCTGAAAACAGAGAATTGATTGGGTTTTGCAAAGAGAACTAACACAAGGCAAAATTTTAAGATATAATTATGAGTGAGGGTGATCATGATGATAGCGGAGACTTGAGTTTCCTGAAGGCTCTTTAAATACATTTTGAAGTCGTATATTTAAAATCTGTCTTCCTCATAAATTTATTAATCATAATATAGTTTCTTCCGGGTTCTAAATGCCTTTAGGGCATGTTACTTTGTGTTCCTCTTAACTGAGGACTAGCTGGCATTTGGGGTGGTTCTCTCCCCACCCTGCCAGTCTTTTGCATTCTTAAACAAATTTGGTACACAATGTTTACCTTGGAAAATGCATTGGGACAGTACTTCCCAAATCTGGATAAATTACTCCAAATTGGGTAAAAATGGTTTTTCTTTGGGTAATGGCACATGAATCCATTACTTATCACTACAGGGACATTTAAATTAACTTAAAGAATGCCATGGGTACTAAAATATATTAAAAACATCCCAAAATATTCCTATTAAGTTGAAAATTGATGGAATCACCATTGATAATTTGTTGAAATAAAATAAATATTCAATTATATCATTTTTATAATACAGGTAATCCTTAAGTGATGACCATTCCTTCATTGGCCATTCGAAGTTGCAATGGTGCTGAAGGAAAGGACTTACTATCAACCATCAAAGTTGAATAAGACTTTCCAATAGGCAGCTTTGGGAATGAAGGAAAAAGATTGGGAAGCACTGCATTAGAAGAATCAAGGACTTGAGAAAAGCATTAGATCCTGTGTGGGAATGATCTGGGGATAATGAAATCAGAGAAATAATAGGTATATTTAAGAGCAAAATCTATGGAGGTCAATAGAATGGGGTAGGGAGGAGGAGAAAGAAGAACTGACATGTTCTTGTTAAGTATGTCTACATGAATGTTTATAAGAATGTGTTTGTGTAAATGTGATGGCTTGTGGGTGCATGAAAGTGAATGCATGTGTGGGTGGCTAGGATGGCCTGGAGAGAGAGGGGGGGGAGAGAGAGAGAGCGAGAGACAGCGCCAATGGTGGTTCAGTGGTTAGAATGCCGTATTGCAGGCTAATTCTGTTGACTGCCAGCAGTTCAATCCTCACTGGCTCAAGGTTGATTCAGCCCTGCATCCTTCCGAGATCAGTAAAATGAGGGCCCAGATTGTTGGGAGCAATATGCTCTGTAAAACGCTTAGACAGGGCTGTAAAGCCCTGTGAAGCAGTGTATAAGTGCTATTGCTATTGCTAGAGGAAAAATGAAAGTATTCAGAATAAATAAATGGAGGGGGGAATTATAATTTTTCAAGGAATTGATCTATGAGTAATCTTCTTAATTTTGTATATTAAATTCCTTTTAGATCCATTTAATTAGATGTCATTTGATGATTTAAGGATGACTCTTCATTTCCATATACAGTAGTCCCATTCTTATTGTATTTTATAGATTACAAAAAAAATAGAGTGCAGAACTACAAGAGATAAATATTAAACAGTAAAACTAATTGAGAAACAGAACAAAAACAGAAGAAACCCTATTTTAAAAAAAGAGGAGAAAAAATGAAAAAAAATGTCAATATTAAGCCTGATTATTATGTGCCATTGAGTCGTTTTTTACTCTTAACAACCACATAGATTTTTTTCCAGGATAATCTATCCCTAAGCTCCCTAATATTTGTAGAGCATCCAGCTTTCTCAAACAGCAAATTCATACAGTAATAATTATGCTAATCCCCATATTGAAAAAACATGGTACCAAACATGTGCATCCTTTGGATGCTAGCCTTGAGTGAAATCATGCATTTTATATAATAATTTTATATAACTGTATGAACCAGATGATTAATAGCCCTACTAAACATATATTAGATAGTGAAGACAGAGAATAGAGATAAGAATCAGACAATGTTTTCCTAACTAAGGTATTTAATTTTTGTTTACTATAGAGCAGGGGTGTCAAACTGCCGGCCTGCAGGCCGGATGCGTCATGGCGAAACCGCGCCCACCCCATTGCCAGCAATGGAAAAAAAGTCACAATATGCCGCGACACGTCACGTGACGTTGCAAGTTTGACACCCCTGCTTTAGAATGTGGTTGAATCCAGGGTGCAACTAAGGAGACTACTGTGAGAGAGAGGCTGTGCTTGCAGTTGTACTTCATCTTTTATTTGTTTTACAGACCTGCAAAGATCATAAATGCAAAGCTTTGGTCTCAAAGTTACTTTCTCATTACTGTCATAACTATGGTCAGTTGCTAAGTCAGTCACTAAACGAGGGGTACTTGTAGATCTGAAAGCATTACTTGCAACTGCTCTGATAGTCAATGGTGAATTGTCCTTATGTCTATATGTTTATTATTCAATTTTTTTCTGTTAGAATTCTTTCAGTTCCTGAAAGTGCATTCTGCCACAATTTATGATATTGTAAAAAAAAAAGCTTATTTTGTGCAGCACAAATATTAAAAGACTTACAAGCACGCACAATCCTATTTGTCCAATGAATTTGGTTTGTTCATCTCATTTTGTTGATATGGCAAGAAACCTCACAAGTTGTCAAGTGGAGAACGCAGATTCTGTGCATGTGGTGAAATAAATATGCATAATGAATATAAAAGAGATAGTAGGCACACATTCTTCATTTCACTGAGATGAAGGATGCTGTGCAAATGTAACGACAACAAAAACAATACAATATGACCGTTGTTTTGAGTAGGAGACATCTGCAGTCTGTTGTAGTTTTTGCCCTTGTTGATTCTACAGTTTCCCATTTTATTCCCCATCGAATAATTGGCTGCCTTTTTTTTGGCAAAGGCAGGGATTGAAAAGTAGAAATACAAATTTAATGGGAACGACAAATTTTGTTGCCAATTCTTCTTAGAATTTTTAGGGTATTCTTTAATAGTTCTGTCCGATACAATGCAGAATATAATGAAATACAACCTTTATTTTTACAGTTTTAGCATTTTGAATCGGTGCCCCTTGATTGTTCTTTAAATTGTCCTGGCTCTCTACTGAAGTTGGACTCATAAAGTAATGCGTTCAGGTTTTATCCCAAAATATATATCCTGTGCTCTAAGACAGCGGTCCCCAACCTTTCCAGCTTTGTGGACCGGTGGTGGGGGGGAGAGGGGATGGTTTCGCTTGTGTGCTGCTTGTGCAAATGCAGCTTTGCACTCTCACCGTTGCTTGCACAGCCCAATTCCCAATGTACCAGGCCTCTTACTGGGGGTTGGGGGACCCCTGCTCTAAGATATAGTAACAATTGGTGGGTGTAATAATTATTTTCAGACTGTCTTATTTTGAGTGCCAGAGGTTTTGGGGGGGGGGGGAATGAAGAGTTTTAAATAAGGGGTATGATTATTTTTGTGCCTCTGAGTAGCATGCTGGGAGTTGAACTCAGAAAGTAATAATGAACAGGGTGAAGAATTGGGCAAGGCCTAGGCAAAAACTTAATTTAAACTTAATTAAAAGGAAATGAATTAAATATAGCTAATATATTTGTCCCCCATGTAATTAATGATTAAATGTTACTATTGAATCATGTCTCTGGGAGGTGCTTAGGTAGTTAAAATAGACTGTGTGTCAAGCACAATACTATTAATATTAAAGTTCATTTAATTTATATATTTCAAATAAAAGTAATTGACTAAATACATGTGCTGTAGATTTTTAATTCTCAGCAATGGATTCCTCTTCCCCTGCTTTTATGAAATAATTTGTTCCATAGCAGTATAGCGATGTTCACTTTGGTTTTAAAATATTGCATGACCTTGGTACAATATAGGAGACATTTTGCTGATAGAATTGTTCAGATTTGCCTGGCTCCTGACTTTGCATGGATAAGTTCTGAAGTGATAATTGGGGCAATCCTCTGTAGTGATCTGGGCGAGTCATTTTATCTGGTAGACTATGATAGAGTGCTCTTTAGAATGAGTTGTGAGCTACTCATTCCCCTCCTAACTCGTTCATGTAGTGATGAGGTGTCTGAGTAGCTGGATCATTGGAGTAGTTAATGACTCGTTGGGGGAAGGAACTGTGGCAGACGTCTCAAAGGAGGTAGTGTTGCAGTCATCTCTTAAGAGAGCTTTTCTGGATCCAGCAATGTTATATAACTGTTGTTCTGTGTCTATCCCTTGTTCTAAACGTGATGTGTGTTCAGCTACAAGAGGCTACATAGGAGGGGGGTTATCTGTTCTCTCTTCCATCAGGGCTCACACCTGGGCACTGGTTGAATAGGTTATAGAAATAACTTTGAGCAGCAGGAGGAAGAGCTGCAACCTAGACAGTAGTCAGATAAAAGAAAATTGGGTCAGAAGCAGAAATGTAATTTGGGAAAGTGACCCAGACTTGACCCTCCCTACTTCCCTTGAAGATAAAGGGAGAGGTGCATTCAACCTTACAAGATTCTATTACTGTATTATAATAAAAGTAGTATGTCCTAGTCTGGTCTTCCTGGAAGGACTTGGATATGGGGAGTTTTCTGGACTACTTGTGAAAACTGGGAATGAGAGAGACTGTTCTGCAGTCTTAAATGTTGAAGTTGGTGGGGAATGAAGGGACATGTCCTTGGGTCGTTTCTTGTCCAGTGCTGCAGGGTTTAGCCCTCTCTCTTGTTATTTAGCATCTGCTTGAAACCGCTGGCAGAGCTCATCCCTGGGCTCAAAGTAAAACATCATCAGTATGTTGATGGCACCAGTAGTACATTTCAGCTCCTCCTTCTGCCAGACAGAATGAGGATATTTTGGAAGTCTTGATCCAGTGTGGAGCCTGTTTGGGCTTGGATGGGCTGTAACAGAGTGAGATTGAACCCTAACAAGTCAGAATGGCTAAACACAATTTCATTTTAAATTCTGGATGGGGTTTCATTTCTACTAAAAAAGTAGGTCCATCATATGGGAGTTATTGATTCATTGTTACGATTGGTTGCCTGGGGGGAATCATGACAAGAGGAGCTTCTGCTCTGCCTTGGCTGATATAGCTCTATCTGGAGTGGGAACCCTTGCCAGTAATGATTGACATCATTTTCACCACTCAAACGATGAAAACAAGTAGTTTAATTAGAAAATTCTTGGAAGAATTTGGGGCAGAATGCAGTGGCCCACAAGCTGATGTATGAGAGCCACTATATCCACTTCATGCTGGTATCGCACTACAGGACTGGATTCCAATAAGCGCAATTCAAAATGCTGGTTTCAACTTTTGAAACCCTTTCTCCACAACCATTAGGTCCAGCTAGAGTTGACCCTTCTGGCACAGTCATTTGAGGTAGGGTAGCTTAGGATGCCCCCTATTTTTGAGCTTAAGGGAACGGAGGTTTTTCTCTGGTGGCCCCCAGTGTTTCATGTTGCATCTACCTTGGCATCTTTCAGAAAGGTCTTGAAGATGGAGCTCTTGAACCTAATAGAATGGCATTAGAATGCCACCCCAGTTTTATAATTTTAGAGAATGCCGAAGTATTTTTATTGTGTCAGTTTTATATTATTGTACTGTAAATTGCTGGGAGTTGATTACAGCCAGAGGTTACTTACTTAACAAGATTTGTATGCCACTCAGTTCCAAAAGCCTTAGCAGCTTACATCAGGCAACAAAAAGCATTAAAATGTAATCATAGTAATTAACAGCACCATCTGTTGGAGATAGGTCAATCCTCATTGTCCCCATGCATTTTCCTGAAGAGCCATGGAGTTAAGGCTCTTTTGAATCTCAACAAGGTAGGGTTGATCCAGATATTGAAGAACAAGCTGTTCCACAGAAAGGGACCATCAGTGAGAAATGCATCTTTGTGATTCTTTAGATGGTGTGTTCTTGATGATGGGTCCCTTAACAAGTCTTGTATCCAACCAGAGGAGATGATGTTAAAAATATCCAGACACTGAAGTATCTAGAACAGACATGTCAAACTCGTGACATCACATGGTGTCGCGCAATGTATCGGGACTTTTGCCATTGCTGGCAATGGGGTGGGCGCAGCTTCCACGTGACATGTCTGGCCTGTGGGCCAGCAGTTTGACACCCCTGATCTAGAACTTTAAAAAGGCAACCAATACCTTGAACTGAACCCAAAAGCAGATTGGCAGCCAATGGAGCTTCCATAGCACTGGTATCCTATGGACAAATCTAGATATACCCATAACTACCTGGATTGCTTCATGCTTCCACAGCTGAAGTTTTCAGATGATCCTTAAAGATAGTCCCGTGTAGCACAAACAACAGTTGTCTAACTGTAAAGTGACAGAGCATTGAGTAACTGTGACTGGAAGGGAGGTTAAATCTGATATAATTCAAGACAATGCGAAGACCAAAATATCACAAAGGTAGAAGTGGTTTTCAATGGAAACCAGCACATATTTGGTCAGATGATTCAGTGATTCAATAACTGATATTTACATTTCCAAACTCAACATGGCCCAATAATATCATGGCCATATTCAGACTGTTGCATCTATATCCTATTAAAACTCATGTTTGGCTCTATTCATAACCATTTATTCCTTCTTTGGTGTTCATCACCTGAACTGGAGTGATGATAAATATGAAAGAACAACTTCCTAGCTAGCTTCATCATTATGTATGTTTTCAGATTGAAGGGTAATGGTATGGGATCCCTTGATCATGCAATTTCGTTTACAGTGATTAAACATTTGAATCAAATGAGAGAAATAAAATGGTTGCATTGAGACAGGCATAAGGTGACTTCTGCTTCTGGAATTTTAAAAAAAACTTTCATTATTTTTCCATGAATACTACAAAATCCTCCAGTCAGTAGATTTGGTCTGCTGACTTCTTGACAGAATATTTCTTTTGCATTAACTTTGTAAATGTTTTGTCCCAGTTCAGCTTTGAGTTATTCTGTCAAACTTTTTAGTCCTATGGTATAAAACCAGGTGCATTTGGCCACCTGAATATGCTTGACTCATCCTAAAGCAAATACATTATTCCAAATAACTAACATGTCGCTACAAGGTGTATGTTCTTCCATCTGTGTATATATTACTGAAACTTAGCAAGACAATGCGTATAGTTATGTCATATTCTTCAGCTGCTTTGCAAACTCTGATTCATAAATGAACTGTCCAAAATACCAGTGTGTCATATGCTTAGTCAGCCGCTTTAGTTTTATCCTATAACGGTCCTTGACTGTGGAAGTGAATTGCTATTGTCTTTCTTCTCTGTTCTTTTTTCTTTTTAGTCTAGACAGCTACTAGAGAAAAATTACTGGGCACCTGCTGTCTAGTATCTGAAAAAGATTTTTCTTTTGTAGAGTTATAGTTCAACAAATTAAGAATGTGGATCCAGCTGGAGAAGGTTGATTATTTTCCTTAGTGTTAAATGATAATTGATTAATCAATAGGTATTCATAAGAATTCCCCAAATAGATTTCTGACCAGCTTATCATCTAAATTTCATCTCTGAATTCAGTTTCTGGTTACTGAGAAATTATCAATTATAAGCATGTTCTTATATATTCCATGTAATTATTTCATGTTCCATGAAATAATTGTAAAATAAACATAGATGGAGTGTGTCCTAATTTGTAATCAGGCATGTTTAACATAGGAATTTAAGAAGAGCAATATTAGATCATTGCAAGGACTTGTATATTTTGTTCCTAAGGAGGCCAATTAAGTGGCTATAAGAAGACCACATGCTTCTATTTATGCTCTCTGGTATATTGGCTTTGATCCTGGAAGTAACATATAGCTGTCATGATTAATACCTCTTGAAAGCTCATTGTTCATTCGTTTCAATCCATTTTTTTAAACTGATACAATATGGTCTGCCCAGCTACAATTACTACGGTTTCCTATGCCTTTTCCAGTTGTGCTGCACTCATAACAACAACAACAACAACAACAACAATATAATAATAATAATAATAATAATAATAATAATAATAATAATAATAATAATAATAATAATAATAATAATAATAATAATAATAATAATAATAATAAAGTTGGAAGGGACCTTGGAGGTCATCTAGTCCAACCCCCTGCTCAGGCAGGAAACCCTATACCATTTCAGACAAATGGCTGTCCAGTCTCTTCTTAAAAACTTCCAGTGTTTGGAGCATTCACAGCTCTGGAGGCAGGTTGTTCCACTGGTTAATTGTTCTAACTGTCAGGAAGTTTCTCCTTAGTTCTAGGTTGCTTCTCTCCTTGATTAGTTTCCATCCGTTGCTTCTTGTCCTGCCTTCAGGCCTTGGAAAATAGCTTCACTCCCTCTTCTTTGTGGCAGCCCCTGAGATATTGGAACACTGCTATCATGTCCCCCCTCGTCCTTCTCTTCATTAAACTAGACATACCCAATTCCAGCACCGTTCCTTATATGCTTTAGCCTCCAGTCCCCTAATCATCTTTGTTGCTCTTCTCTGTACTCTTTCTAGAGTCTCAACGTCTTTTTTACATCGTGGTGACCAAAACTGGATGCAGTATTCCAAGTGTGGCCTTACCAAGGCATTGTAATACTTCACGTGATCTTGATTCTATCCCTCTGTTAATGCAGCCTAGCACTGTGTTGGCCTTTTGGGCAGCTGTTTCATTCAGATGCATACATCCATCACAGTTATTTAGCTAAATGCTAGCTATTGTTAGTTTTAAAGTAGAGGATAAAGCAGGGGTGTCTAACTTTGGCAACTTTTAAGACATAACTGGCTGGGAACCTCTGGAAGTTTAAGTCCATAAGTCTTAAAGTTGCCAAGATTGGACACCCCTAGTATAAAGGTTGGTTTGAAATCATGGTTAGAGAAATAGGATTCAATTTGTGGTTACTAATCAGCTTGTTTCAGATATAATGCTAATCTCATCTAGTACTAAAAATAAAACGAAGTACCATATGGAGTTTTAGAGGGAGAGATATGTGGTGCAGTATGGATAAAAAAGTTTGCCCCATGTAGATTACTTCTAAAATTGTAAGTCTTAGATTTAATTTAGATGATATATATAGTTCCTTTGTATATTAAAGAACATTTCTTATTCACACAATGACTGTCTTTGGGGAAAAAGCATATAGAAAGGAACCTCGTGATTAACTGATCAAAACTACAAGAAAAACACAACAGATACAATATAAAACTGTGTATATCTTCATGCATAACTACCTGAATTTCTTTCCACTTTCATGTTTAGTCACTTTATTCTTTTCTGTAAATAAATCAGGTAGATATGTGACATTTAAAGACAAAAGAATTGTTTCTGAGTGGTTAAAAGGAACTCTGAAACTTCTCCCGTCGTTAGTTGTCTTGTCTTTTGTGTTTCTTTATTTTATCACAATGAAAATAATATTGAATTTGGTGTCAAAAATTAGGAAGAACTCCAGAATGAATCTTTCTAGTTTTTCTTAAAGATCATGAGGATTCATGAAGAAGCAGACAAGCACCTGTCATAATGTATCTGGATCATGTGAGTGTTTAGGTATGATAGCTTTCTGGAAACCAAGCCCATTTAGGAGATATGAGCAGTATTTTATCTGGCCTTTACTTAGATAACAAATGTGGAGAAACGGGTGTTAAGTTCTGACAGAGGAACAATCTAACAAGGGGATCTCTTTGTGATCAACTTCGTGTTTAAATAATCTTGTTCTTTCCCTGTGACTGTGACCAAGTCAGATGATATCATATGTAGAGCACATATATAGAGCAACAAAGATGATTAGGAGATTGGAGACTAAAACACATGAAGAACTGTTGCAGGAATTGGGTATGTTTAGCTTAATGAAAAGAAGGACTAGGGGTGACATGTTAGCAGTGTTCCAGTATCTAAAGGGCTGACACAAAGAAGAGGGAGTCAAGCTATTCTCCAAAGCATCACAACAAGAAGCAGCAGATGGAAACTAATCAAGGAGAATCAACCTAGAACTGAGGAAAAAAATCCTGACAGTGACAACAATTAATCAGTGGAATGACTTGCCTCCAGAAGTTGTGGGTGCTCCAATATTGGAGATTTTTAAGAAGAGATTGGACCAATCATCTGTCTGGAATGGTATAGGGTTTCCTGCTTGAGCAGGCGGTTGGATTAAAAGATCTCTAAGGACCTTTCCCTGATATTCTGTTATTCTTCTGTTATATAGCATCCTAGCGAGTGGATATTCTCTCTATACTACACAGATGAAACACAAGGCAAACACTATGACAATTGCTTTCAACTTAACCAGTCTTTGAAAGTGTTGGCTGTGTCTTAAAGTGTTGTGAAACAGAAGTGTTGTGAAATTCCTTGCTCTGTAAGGAATTTATAGTCGAAAGGTAGAACTCATAAGTAGGATTGTTGTACAAGCATTGGCAACGGTGATACCAGTTGCTGTTTTTGTGATGACAACTTTATTCCTGCAAAAATGGGAACACCGAGTTCTTTCACAAAGAAACAGTGACTGCGCTGCCTCGCTTTAATATGACAAATACGAATGGTTCTGAAGAACACTAAAATAAACTACAGCTCACAGCCAGATTCTAACTGATTTATAGGGTTGACTCTGGTTCTGAATGGACAATAAGAAGAAAGTACCCATCTGCCCCCAGAGTTTAAAGAAGAAACTTTATTGCTCCCTTTCCCCCTTAATCACCTCTTTATTTTATTGGTTTACCCTTAGAGAGACCACCTGCTCTTTATTTAAATATATGTCTAATTAAAATGGTTAATGGCTGGAAAGTAGTAGTTCTTCCAAGGCTATGTCTAAATTACTGCCATAGAAAGGGAAACAGCAAAACTTAATTTAAGAATTACTGGCTGCTTCGAGGCAACAGTATATTTGTGGTCTGAGAGCTGAGAATATCATCTGTAATTTAACAGTTCCTCAGTTTGAACCTCACATAATTCTATGAATTTCTTGGGTGCTCTTAGGCCTGGTATCGTTAACCTAATGTTAGCCTGTTAACTACAGTATTTATTTGACTTATAGAAGACTTTTATAGCAGCCTTTTCCAAGTCTAGTCCCCACAGACTGCTTTGGCTATTAATTCAGTGGTGGGATTCAGATATGTGAACAACAAAATACAGTATGTGTGGATGCCGCTTCCGGAAGTCCATTCTGGGCCTGGGCAACAAAAAATTAGCTACTGGTTCTGCCGAAGTGGTGCAAACTGGCTGAATCCCACCACTGTATTAATTCCATTAGTCCAAGCCAGTATGGACTGCCAACATAGAAATGGTAGTCCAAGGCACCAGGAAGAACAGTGGGAAAGGTTCACAATGCCCATACAATACATCAGAGTATTTCCAGATGTGCTGTATCACTATGAATGCAGGTGGTCATCAATTTATGACCACAACTGAGCTCAAAATTTCTGTGGCTAAGTGAGTTAAGTGAATTTTGCCCCATTTTACTAAATGGCTCCTTACATAGCTTTGTTTCTTAGAAGTAGAAATTGTCAGAATTTTGACACAGATTTGCATATAATACTGGGTTTGTATAATATCAGATGCCGCAAGAAACCGTACAAAAAGTGCAGTTGGAAGGCGGGTTAGTGGCAGCCAAATCTGATGCTGTCTGTTAAATCTTTGTTGTGGGAAGTGGATATATTTAGATTATTCTGTCTTTGTAATACTAGGTTATTCCAACAAAATGACAAGTCTTTACACCATTCAATTGTAGGGTAGTGAACAGAAGTGGCATTTGGAGAATTTCATTGAGGAAGGAACAGTGAGTGAATTGTAATGGAACTCAGATTCTAACATGAATTTATTTTTACACGTTTTCTTATATTTCTGTCCTTCATGACAACGTTCTTTTGAAGTTACAGGTTATGGAATCCATCAAGACCATTTGAAAAAAGATGTTCTAATTTTGGAATACTGTCATGGAGCAAGGTTAACCTTTGTTAGCACAAAAAGTTAACCAACAATGCCAATTCTGACACCCCCAGTCTCTCAAAATAACCAGTCAAGCAGGCCAGTAATATATTTTAAGATATCCTTCAAGGGAGACAGCATGTTAGTCTAGAATTTAGTTTTGAAAGTTTAAGTGAGGGTCTTTGGTAATATCTCCTTCAGGAGCCATTGGGGGAATCTCTGAACTGGCTGAGAAGTTTTCTGTGTACTGTAGTCCTCGACATATGATCACAATTCATCCCCAAATTTTTGTTGCTAAGCAAGACAGCTGTCCCATTTGATGACCTTTCTTGCCAGATTAGTAAGTGAATCACTGCAGTTGTTAAGTTGGTAACACAGTTGTTAAGTGAATCTGGCTTCCCCATTGACTTTGCTTGTCAGAAGGCTGCCAAAGGTGATCACATGACCCCGGGCACCCTGCACCCGTCATAAATGTGAATCAGTGGCCAGCCGTCTGAATTCTGATCATGTGATTGCGGGGATGCTAAAACGGTTGTAAGTGTGAAAAACAGTCATAAGTCACTTTTTTCAGTGCTATTGTAATTTCAGTCATTAAATGAACTGTTGTAAGTCGAGAACTACCTGCACATTGCTTTAATAAGTCCTGCCCCTCATTACAGATAATAGTTTTTGAGAGTTTGTTCTGTTTTATCAGACTGAAAATGATTGCCAACAAGCAGCTCTATGCAAATTTAAGTATATGTATATATATGTATCATATTTGTTTTCTGAGGTTTTCACGGGTGTTATTTCAGATATCTATATATCTCTAATCTATATCTATCTATCTATCTATAGATATATATAGATATAGATATATATATCATATATAGTAAATCGAATCTCCTTCTATCCTCCTTGACACTGGGAGAGATATTCCCCTTCCCTGCAAATTTTCTATGGTTTACTGGAAGACACTGCTGCGCACCGGGTCTATGACAATTTGCCATGGCCAACTCACCACAGCTAATTTGCCATGGGACAACTTGCTGCAGGACAAAAGTTGCATTAATATCGAAGAAATAGTGGAATTGAATCATTAAATAAAGGATGCCAGGGACAAAATGAAATGTGAATGGCAAAAATTTAAATATTTTTTAAAATTATTTTAAATAATTAAATTAAATTGTTGAATTGTCCCTCAGCAAGTTGTCCCATGACGAGTTGGCCTGTGGCAAGTTGCTGTGGCAAGTTGTCCCATTCCACATTGCAGCTATTCTACATGTCTCAGTGCCATGCTGGCTTCATCTTGCACGTTGTGCTCTCCCTCCCTCCCTCTTCAGCAGGGGTGGAAAGAGGGAAGTTGCTAGGAGAAAGAAGGAAGGTACTAGGTGGCAGATAAGTTGAGAAGCTTGTTTCACTTGCAGACAGCAACATATGCTGCCTTTCGGTACTCTAGCCCTGCTCTGTCATTGGGAAGCTGACAGTTCCTGGCTTAAGGTAGTGGAATTCCAGGTCAGCTGCATAGCTGTACTACTTGGCCTTTTCTTCTTAACCTAAGAGAGGATCCATAGGACCTGACTAAGAAGAGAAGGATGATGCTTACATCCAGCTGTCACTATCCAGTGTGTGCCAGGGAAGCTTGGGTCATACAAAAGGAACAGGAGGATTTCATGCAACCGATCATCCTCATGTTGCAGATTCCTGCTCTACAGATCTTGGAATTACAAATAAGACTCATACATAACAAACATCAGTTAGGTTAACTAAGCCAAAGTTATTCTTTCTTGCCAGATTGTATCATCAGCTGTGTGTAATGAGGTGACAATAATGTTTCTAGCACTAAATCCCATCCAGCTGGATTTACTAATTGGCTGGACAGACAACCCAGTAGGATGGTGATTTGAGGTGGCTTCCTGTGAAGAACTTTTAGGAATTAGACTCAATGCCCATGAATAGAACATTTAACTTATTTGTGTCTTGAAACAGACTGATATTAGATTGCTGTGAACCAGAAGGAAAAAAGCGTTCTGTGTTTGGTCTGGGGGAAAAAAAAAACCCAAGTAGTGAAGCTTTTCATAGTATAATGATTATCTTCTGCTAACTGTGTGTTGGTCAAGTTCCTATTAAAAGTTCCAAAATAGTGGCCAATGAAAAAGTTAGTGGCTTTCCATATTGTTCCTTATGTCCATTATTTGTTTTTAAAACATTTATAGCAGAAGTCCCCATCCTTTTGGGCACCAGGGACCGGTTACACGGAGAGAGGTTTTTCCATGGACCGGAGGGGGCGTGGTTTCATGTACTGCCTGCATCCCGCGGATGGGGCTTTGCTTGTTTGCGCAGACCGGTTGCTGGACCCCTGATTTATAGCATCTTCAGATATGTTTAGAGATTGTTGGTGTTGAGATTAAGAGATTCAAACAGCAAAAAGCAGAATAAAAAATTATATTTCTTGGCAGGAGCACATGCACCACTAGGGTGAATAGTTCTGAATCTCTGACTTCAGACATCAAAGCTGTTCACTTTCCTTGATCTCCAGAAGTGCTGTCTAAAGCAAGTGGGTTTAAATTAAGATTTCTATGTATTGTTTTAATATTTTATATGGCATTTTTACTAAAGGATTGTAAGCCACTTATACTCATCTTTGGAAGGTGAGCGGCATATAAATTTAATAAATTAAGTAAATAAATTCTTCATGGTAGGCTTAATCTTGAGACCATTAGCTCCAAGGTTAGTAAAAGGACCCCCAAAACGAGTTTGTTGGTTTAGCTGTGACCAGAATCTAAAACTGTGCGGGATGTATGTATATTTTTGACACATTTGCTTACCATACCTTGCAGACCTCAACTCTGTCACAATATTAAAAAAAAGAAAAGCATGTAACTATAGAAACAATAAACTGAAAGCAAACACATATCCTTTAAAAGAACAAATGAAAACTATTTCCTTATAATAAAAATTCCTTTGTATTAAGACAAACAATTTATAATTCCTTATGGGACAGGGAAGCAGATAAATACACATCCGCTGAAATACTTGCAGATGGACCTTTCGGGGTTAATCCCAAATATTACACCCTCTATGATAAATATGATAAAGCACTCTCTAATGGTATGTTTTATCTGACATCCTGGTCAAAATATTCTAGCTGCTGTGTTTAATGTTGATGTTGATTTGAAAAGTCTTAAAATATTTTTTGCATTTCTTCTCTATGCAGCAGCTGCTTTCCATTTGGAAAGGCTAGACCAGGGGTCTTCAAACCTGGCCCTTTTATGACTTGTGGGACTTCAACTCCCAGAATTCCTCAGCCAGCATGCCTTGCTGAGGAATTCTGGGAATTAAAGTCCACAAGTCATAAAAGGGGCAAGTTTGAAGACCCCTGGACTAGATAAAGGGCTCCATGTATGAAATGCCTGAAGTTGCCTGTTGACATTTCTACCAGAAATTACCCAGTCTTTCTACTATATCAAGGATTCATTGCAGCATATTACAATATATGAAAATACGATACATAGGAAATCATTATATTTACTCCACCTTCCTATATTTCACTTTGAAGTTTACTGAGTGTGGGCTACACATTTTATAGGAAACTACTTTTTAATGAATCCCATTCTTTTTCTTATGAGTATTTGGACTTGAATTTAAAATGGATTGCCAATCAGTTGTTGAATTTCTCATTTGTTAATCCCTTTATAGAAATTAACACAAATATTGCTAAAGAAATAATTATAGATATGGTAAATATTTGCTAGGAGTAAGCATGCTAATATTGGATTGTTTCTCCCTTGGAATTCAAGTCTTCTTTTTCCTAAATCTTACATCAGGGGTCTTCAAACTTGGCCCTTTTATGACTTGTGGACTTCAAATCCCAAAATTCCTCAGCCAGCCTACCTGGCTGAGGAATTCTGGGAGTTGAAGTCCACAAGTCATAAAAGGGCCAAGTTTGAAGACCCCTGTCTCACATTATTATGTATATTTATAGTACATTTAATATATTCTGAGCACGTTTCAGAGATGTTGAGATGTGTCATTTATTTTATTTATTTAGGGTATGTCATATCATACATGGACTTGCAATATATAGTAACATTTCACCTAGATTAATAAAGCACAATAAAATTTAAATATTAAAAAGAGCTATATTCAAATACCAATGAGATGTGTATTATAATATGATGTTTTCCTTCTTTTTATCAATTATTATTCATGCTTTAAGTGACACAAGTTGGACTTAAAGATGAAGAGTCAAGGATTAAAAAGTATTTGGGTATAAAATGTTTTGGCAGGGCGGGGTAAAGTTGCATCCTGAAATAGGAGATTTGTTCCTGGTCCAGTAAGTGGAATTTGAACAAGACAAAGAACCAAACCAATATAAAGCATTTCTCCCTCTCAGAATGGGCATATGCAATTCCACAAAAAATGTATTGTCAAAATAGTTGGTTTTTCCTGTTGGTGGAAGGAGGTGCCAGCTTGTACAAGCACTTTTTGAAATAATGACACAGATTGTTTCACAGTTCCCATAGCCTCGGGTAACTGTGTCACTTGTGGCCTTAGAGTATTCAGTCCAGACACAAGAGAGGTTGTCTAATTGTTAATAAGCATGAAACAAAGGTCAAGTGCTAATATAGCAGCGTCTGTAGAACTCTAAATAATTGTCGCAGTCAGAAGTGCACAATGGCTATGATTTTTCCCCCTTTTTGGGAGGATGAGGTAATATACTGTTGGTGTCTTTTCCTTCCCTAACAGATATTTTTATCTGGTTAAATGTTCATATGATTGCATGAAAAATATGTAAAAAGCTCTATCTGGATGCATGCAGTATCATAGTAAAAACCACATGGTTTCATTTATTATTTTTGGGTACACATAAGATATTACCAGAGTTTCTAGCCACATTATTTTTATCTTTGGAAATCCATAAGTAAAATAAAAATGGAAGAAAGAGTAGTAAAATTGGATTGGATTCCTCCTTTGTCCCATTCCTTCATTTTGTGGCTTATTTATTCACTTTTATTTGTTTGATTTTTATCCCATCTTTATTACTTGATAAGTAACTCAAGGTGGCAAACATACCTAATACTCCTTTCTCCTCACAAGTAGGTTTGGCTGAAAGAGTGTGGTTGGCCTATAGTCAACCAGCCAGCTTTCATGCCTAACTCAGGACAAGAATTCATAATATCCTGGTTTCAAGGCCAGCACTTTCACCATTACTCCAAAATGGCTTTTTTAGGAAACCACTTTCTGATACTGGAGGAAATTTAAGGATCTGGCAGCAGCAATTATATATATATATTATCTATCTATCTATCTATCTATCTATCTATCTATCTATCTATCTATCTATCTATCTATCTATCTATCTATCTATCTATCTATCTATCTATCTATCTATCTATCTATCTATCTATCTATCTATCTATATATATATATATCTATATATCTATATATCTATATATCTATCTATATCTATATATATGCTGTATATATATATATATATATGCTATATATATATATATATATGCTATATATTTAATATATATCGATTATATAGATACATATATATAATTATATATATCTATGCTGTTATATATAATATCTGCTGAACATATATATATATAGTGCTGTATATATATATTATATGCTGTGTGTGTATATATATATATATACTATATAATATATAGATATTATGATATAGATATATTTATATATATTTGCTTCTTATATATATATATATAGGCTGTCGGTCCTTTGGTAATTCGGTTTTTCTCCCGTGTAAATTGAAAGTGTCTTGGCAACGTTTCAGACGAGTCCATTCGTCATCTTCACTTGTGTCCCTTTGGCTCGGCTTCTAGGACATATATGCTGTTATATATATATATATATATATATATATATATATATATATATATATATATATATATATATATATATATATATATATATATATATATATATATACAGCATGAATAAACGAGATGATACCTCCCGTCTACCAGCCATTTGGAAACCCACCCTTATTGACAAACGAGTCCCTAACACAAAGAATGACACTAGACCCACACTCACAAAAACCGCACAGGATGTCACCACCACACATCCACGCAAAAAGCAAACCCAAACCCATACCGATGATGAGGCACGACCTCAAACCAGAAACCAGACCACAGCTGCATCATTAGCCATTTCAAACCCCTCCAATCCATACATGAAGCAAACTGACACCCACATTGATGATATGGCACGACCACGAACGTGAAGCCAAACAACAGCAATGCAGCTCTCCATCTCAAATCCCGCTGCAACTCAGACTAATCCGAGCACAACAAAGCCCCCACCCAAACAGAACACCCCCCCATCCAATCAGAGCACAGCCAACCCCCCATCCAATCAGAGCACAGCCAAGCCCCTAACCAATCAGAACACACCTCCACCCAATCAGAACACAGCCAAGCTCCTACCCAATCAGTTCATACCCCCACTGGCAGTTAAAAGGAAGAAACAGCTGTGATCACACATTGCTCCTAGAAGCACGAAGCCGAAGAGACACCAGCCTGAAGATGACGAATGAGACTTCGTCGAAACGTCGCCAAGACACTTCCAATTTTACGCGGGAGAAAACCCGAATTACCAAAGACCTACATATATATATATATGTGTGTGTGTGTTTTCTGAGGTTTTCACGGGTGTTTGTATGTAGGTCTTTGGTAATTCGGGTTTTCTCCCGTGTAAAATTGGAAGTGTTTTGGCGACGTTTCAACGAAGTCTCATTCGTCATCTTCAGGCTGGTGTCTCTTCGGCCTCGTGCTCCTAGAAGTGAAGAGACACCAGCCTGAAGATGACGAATGAGACTTCGTCGAAACGTCGCCAAGACACTTCCAATTTTACGCGGGAGAAAACCCGAATTACCAAAGACCTACATATATATATATATGTGTGTGTGTGTGTTTTCTGAGGTTTTCACGGGTGTTTGTATGTAGGTCTTTGGTAATTCGGGTTTTCTCCCGTGTAAAATTGGAAGTGTCTTGGCGACGTTTCAACGAAGTCTCATTCGTCATCTTCAGGCTGGTGTCTCTTCGGCCTCGTGCTCCTAGAAGTGAAGAGACACCAGCCTGAAGATGACGAATGAGACTTCGTCGAAACGTCGCCAAGACCACTAATCCAAGTTGACACGGAAAAACCCAATTACCAAAGACCTACATATGTATATATATATATATATATATATATATATATATATATATATATATATATATATGGATGGATGGATGGATGGAGGGGGAGAGAGAGAGAGAGAGAGAGAGAGAGCCAATGGTGGTTCAGTGGTTAGAATGCTGTATTGCAGAGAGAGAGAATTTGTTTCATTTGTTGCTGGAACCTGAAAAATGCTATGAAGGAAGCTAAGCTTAGTCATAATCTTCCACTTTACATTTTTCTAGAAGAAAATCTAGTCATCTAAGGACTGCTGAATTTTAAAAGAAGCTGTGACAGAATTACCCTTGGTATCTATAGCACCTGTGCAAACTTCCCATTATATTTCATGAGAATTTTTGTCATCTCAAAGTACTAGCCATTTAATCATAGGCAATTTTGCTGTTGTTACTCTCCTTTGAGATTGCAGCATCTGTCTGAAGCAGCATCAAGGAACTGATAAGATGAACAATATTTGATGGCCAGTATTCTAATAATGGTAGAAAACAGATCTACACACATCCTTTCTCAATTGGTTTTTTTTTAATGTCAACGTCTCATTTCACATGAATTTGTCATTCTTTTAGGGATCTAATAATTAATTTTGCATTCAAGTCCTTTTAGTCTTACTACTACTGAACACACCACTGAGCTTCAATTGCATTGGACTTTTGAACTAATAAGTAACTTATCTTCCTGAACTGCTGCTTAAGACAGATGCTACAATTTTGCTATGATCTGTTGTTGGCATTTTGCTGCTCTTCCTTTGGGACTGTCTAGCCTATCTAAATAGTGATGTTATGATTAATAGGAGGGGAAAAGTCATGACAACATCTTGAGGTGAGAATGAAAATCAACAAAATTATTATTTAATTGCTGGTATAACTGCTTGACCCCAAGGTTCATGGATTTCCTGTTGAATTGTGTTAACACATACTATATCCTTTCTAATGCTAAATATATAAGGTGTTTTATGAACTAACATAGCCCAATAGGAAGTCTGTATGTGTAGGGTCAAGTGTAATAAATCTAGTTGATTGCAGAACATCTAGAATTTGGATTGCAGTAGCATCGATTTTCTACTAAATTCTACAAATTATAAGAGATAAGTTTATAGAAAATGGCAGGATTTCAGTTTATATAGAGAAGAAAGGAAGAAAAAATAGTGATATTTATAAAACAGACTTGCCTTTCTTTTTTAAAAAAATACTATCATTAGAAAGAGGCTTGGAATGATCTCAGAATCCCACGAAAGTCAAATGATTTGTGTATGTGTGAGTATGTGCATGTTTTTCCTTCAGTTTCCTTAAATGGAAAGGGAGGGAGAAAAGATAATTTTTCTCATTTACTAGTTGTCATCTACCATTTTCACAGCTCTGTCTTCAATTATATTCCTTATGGTTGGTGAACTATAAATTTTGATGAGTCTGCTGATTTATATCCTAAGGGACAGCAAAAAAAACTTCAGAAGAATGTCTCCAGAATGATGCATTAAAATTGTGGTTGCTGTTTTTATTAAACTGTCCTGTCTTTCCAACTGTCTTTCGCTTTCCAAGAGAAAACAATAAGGAACACAATGCAAAGTAAACAACCAATTGATTAAAACCACAATTAACATAATATTTCAATAAACAAAATTTATAAGTTGTACATAATGACAATATAAAACAATAGCTACATAACACACACACAAATCTTGGTGTTCTTTCTAAAACCAAACCACAGATCAGGCATAATTTAATAAATAAATAAGCCCATTAAGTGCCACAAGTGAAATTACTAAGCCATACTTAGTAAGTAAACCACCAAGAATCTGATGATGTCTCTATTTCCTTGTATTACCACTTACTTTTTCCTTAATCTAGATCAGGGGTGTCAAACTCAATTTCATTGAGGGCCGCATCAGCATTGCGGTTGCCCTCAGGGGGGGCGGGTGGGTGTGGCCAGGGTGGTTGCGGCCTGGGTGGACGTGGATGGAGTGGGTGTGGCCTACTAGGTGGGCGTGGCCAGCTCTACATCGTTCGTGTCAAGGGTGCCTGTGGGAGCCTGGGCAGGAGTGGGACAGATCTGAGGATCTCTGGCAGAAGGGGGTGGGACCAGGGCAAGTGCCAAGGCATGGGCCACTGGAGGAGCCTCCCAGCATGCACCCAGGGGGCGGGGCCGACACGGCAGGGGTTGGTTCCTCGCTGTTTCCAGACGGCCTTGTGGAGCTAAGACTGCGTTTCAGCATAGATGGCCACCACAAAATTGTACATTGGCTCCCGGCCGGCCTGGGCCAGGGCCAAGGCAGCGGGGGCCGTTCCTTCACTGTTTCCAGGATGGCTTCGCGGGCCACATGAAACCACTTCGCGGGCCGCATCCGGCCCCCGGGCCTTGTGTTTGACATGTCTGATCTAGATATTGAAGTAATTCCATACAGATGCTCCCTAGCACTACAGTTAACATTTTTTGAGTATTTATCTTTCCCTTTTTACACTTCTCCAGCAGGGGAAATCCAAAGTCCAAATCATGATTGGAAACTATTGAAGTGAAAAACAGATCATTCTTCCTCCCTGTAAAAAAAAGTGTCAATGAAGCATAGTGAAGACTGATTTGGACTTACCTCTTATTAAAATTTTAGGCTATCCAATTCCCAAATGAATTGACAAAGTTTAAACCAGTAAAAAATAATACAGGCATCCCTTGACTTACAACTACAATTCAACCCCAAATTTCTGTTGCTAAGCAAGGCAGCTGTTAACGCAAATTTTGCCCGATTTTACGGTCTTTTTTCCTGCAGTTAAGCAAATCACTACAGTGGTTAAGTGAATCATGTGGTCATTAAGTGAATCTGGCTTACTTCATTAACTTTGCTTGTCAGAAGCCGGCTGGGAAGGTCACAAATGGTGATCACATGACCCTGGGACAGTGCAACTGTTATACATACATGCCAGTTGCCAATTGCCCGAATTTTGATCACATGATCATGGGGATGCTGCAATGGCCGTGTTAAAAATTGGTCTTAAGTCACTTTTTTCAGGGCCTGTGTAACTTCGAACGGTCACTAAACAAATGGTTGTAAGCCAAGGACTACTTGTAACCATGGATAAAACAAGAACCATCCAAGAGAACAGCAAGCAATTTGTCACTTTTCAGGAACTGTTCGGAGCAGATGGGGCTGAAATAGATAAAGCTGTCTCTTCTTTTTTCACCTTTTTCTTTTCATGCTACAATGTGAGAAACCACTGAGGACAAGAATCCGTTTTTTTCAAGGATTTTGCCCTGTTCCTTTTAACCTCTCCAACTTTCCCTTTCAGAAATTAAGATTAGTAGTTACTGGATGTTGAATCTAACTGCAGATGGAATGGAATAAAAATGTGCCTGTTGTGAAATTTTCAAAGTGCATATATGTGCATCGGTGTGACTGTGTTTCTACTGGGGAAAATTAAAACACAGGAGCCATTTTCTTACCAGCTTAACAATAAATGGCATTATTGCTTAACAATATAAATCCCTATAAAACTCTATATTTTGATATATGCAAAGCAACTTTGTTGATAAATAAAATTGTGACTTGTTCAGAGCTTTACAATCATGAGTTAAATAATAGCACTTTAACTACTTTGGCCTTCAAATAAAACAAATTCTAGTAAATTGTCAGGAGTCATTTTTAGCACTGACCTGTAGTTTGTTGTTATTTTTTTTTCTCTTTGAATTTTTAGGAATATGACATTATCTAAGAAAACGTCAAACCAGGACACCTAGAGGTCTAAGGATTTCTGTTGGAGAAATCTCCCCCCCCTCTGGAAATATATATACTTATATATATAAGAATACCATTATTCTAGTGCCTCACTGTTGTTGGAGTTTGGAAGTTAGAAGACATGTCCATTGCACTCAAGCAAGTTTTTAATAAGGACAAGACGTTCCGCCCCAAACGGAAATTTGAACCTGGGACCCAGAGGTTTGAGCTTCACAAACGAGCACAAGCCTCACTCAACTCTGGAGTGGACCTGAAGGCAGCTGTGCAGCTGCCCACTGGAGAAGATCTAAATGATTGGGTTGCTGTTCACGTAGTTGACTTTTTCAACAGGATCAACCTGATTTATGGAACTATCTGTGAGTTCTGCACAGAGAAAACCTGCCCGGTGATGTCAGGTGGGCCTAAGTATGAATACCGGTGGCAGGATGACCTAAAGTACAAGAAACCTACAGCATTACCAGCGCCCCAGTATATGAATCTTTTGATGGACTGGATTGAGGTGCAGATCAACAACGAGGACATATTTCCAACTAGTGTAGGTAAGTTTATCCATGTCTAAGAATTGTACCCTTTGAATGATTTTCTCCTGGAATCTGTTGATGGTATTTTAAAAATGGAAATGTTAACAATCGAAATTCCAGTACTTTTTTTTTAATTAAAGGTTCAATTTTTGTCAGTTGTGTGATGTATGTGTACAAATGAATTGCAAAGATCCATTGGTTTGTATTTGTTGCAGAGGAAGACAAAAAACAAAGTAGCAAAAAAGGGAAGTAATTAAGCCACCAGTTCTGTCATCAGAACTTGGAACTTACATTCTGTCATGTAAAATGGGTATTGAATATATACAGTTGGATTTCAGCTTATTTCTGTTATATATACTTCTTTATTTCTTCAGTGACAGAGCAACTGTGGGCAGCTCACAGTATAAAAACAGAATGCAAATACAATATTGTAAATACAGAATACAATAAGGGAAATAACAGAACAGCAATCCAGAGCACATTACCACATATACAGCATGTATATCAAACTCTGCTAGCATCTACCCTACACCCTAAAGTTGGGGAGGCTATCCAAATCTTGCATGAAACTCATTCTGGAAGGCAAGCACCGCAACAGAAACATATGTTGATTTACCATATTTTGATTTATAATCAGACGCAAGAACAATATGGTTTTTCTACATTCTGCTATTTTATTTAGGACCAAGTCCAATTGCAGCACTGCTGCCATTTAAAAAAGATCCAGATGGTAGGATTGTACATTTTAGAATGTTATTTATAGTATTACCCTGTGGTGCCAGTAAGTAGCAGCCTGGTTAGTTTTGTCATTACGTCCTGGCAGTATCTTTGTGGTGGTTGGATTGCCGGCTTCCTCTTCCAGCAGTAGTTTTATAGTGTGCATCTTCTCTTGCTCTCTGTTTGAGAATAGAAATTAAGCAAAGAAAAACAAATCAATACATGTACCTCTGACATTTACTCCTTCCTGGAATTTGTACTTTTTATCTGAGTAGTTGTAACAATTGTGGAGGGATTTCCTTTGTTGATCCAATCAGAAACATGAAATATGGATGGATGGATGGACGGATATGTCCCACGTTTATTTTGTACAGTTCAAAACAACACACCTAATGATCATGCCTCCTTTTTTCTTCATGATAACTATCCTGTGTGGTGGGTTGGACTGCCAAAGAATGACTGTCCCAAAGTCACTCAACTGTGCTCAAGGGAAGAATAGATTGCAAAAAGGCCATAGTGAAGAAGCATCCTATATTTTTAAAGAGTTCTCCAATTATTAGCAGCAAGGCATAGGATGGCTCATACAAAGTCACGCATGCCATAGGCTATGGTCATGGTAAGACCTTTCACTGCTGATAGTCTATCTCAGGGGTAGGCAAATTTGGCTCTTTTATGAGCATGGCTGGCTCAGGAATTCTGGGAGTTGAAGTCCACGAGTCATAAAAGAGCCAAGGTTGCCTATCCCTGGTCTATCTGTTATTAGTTGGAATTCAATGATGTCTCATTCTTAATAATGTCCCACTTGTGTTGGATTGGGGAAAATCTCCCCAACCACTCAGAGTAATCAAAAAGATTTCCTTCAAAGATGTGGGCTGACCAAGAAATAAATAAGAGCTATTTGATTAGAAATTAAGTTATAAGCTTTAGAGAAAGAGGCGAGAGATGAACAAACTCCTTATTGCTTCCTGAGCTTGATTATTGCAGACATTTCATTACCCAAAGTACATAATATCATCAGTGCTGGTAGGGAGTGGGGTTTGCTCTCATTCTGTTCCCTACCAGCACTGATGGTGTTACCTAGTTTGGGTAATGAAATGTCTGCAAGAAAACAACCAAGCTCTGAGAGCACCAAGGACCCCTCATTTCAACCCTGAGCTACAGATATTCTCCTCTATCAGAATAAAACTCTGATTTGATTAAGTCTAGCCCACAACGTGTGGCAAAAAAGCATAGTGGCAAATTAAATTATTTCACCAGTCCCCAATCTTTTTGGCACCAGGGACTCGTTTCATTGAAGAAAATGTTTCCATGGACTGGGGGGGGGGGATGGTTTCACTTTTGTTCGCTCGCCTACCATTCGCCTCCAGGTGTTCCCGGTTCCTCCCGGTTCCTAACAGGATGCAAACCAGTTGGGGACCCTGGAGTTATTTCTTCTGTTTTTGTGGTGACGGCAGTGATAGTTTTAGGAAAGTGTACTTGCTTCTGTGAAGACAAAGAGCAGTTCCTTGGACAGGCCGTGCTTTATCTGTCAGACTGTATCTCACAGATGGTTTATATTGCTGGATTTAGGCCTCTATTATTAGAAGTCTTAGTTTACACTGCTGTATAAACTGCTTTATACTGCTT
Source organism: Azemiops feae (assembly GCA_023970755.1). Taxonomy (NCBI): domain Eukaryota; kingdom Metazoa; phylum Chordata; class Lepidosauria; order Squamata; family Viperidae; genus Azemiops; species Azemiops feae. The sequence goes on along the minus strand of JALGBA010000920.1, from coordinate 2,079 downwards.
AAATGGCATTTCTAATGGATATTTGCAGAATGTGTATGTTTTCTGGGTTAATCCTTGTAAATCGTCCTTTTTTTAATTTTATATGCATCCATATAGAGTATTTAGAGAATAGAAGAGAAGAAATGCAATTAAGTAGGACGTTTGTTTAAGGGCTAGTTCTTAAAGAGGAAGCAAGTAATTTCTGGAAGAACATGAATGCTTTGAGACGAGCAATTTCCCTTTCACATTTTCTCTTGTTTGCCCCTCTGAAGCAACACTGAGATTGATTGTAATACATTGCTAGTAGGAACAAGAGGAATGAATGTCGTACTGATGATTTATACTAACACTACATTTTGGGGGAGTTATTTTTCCAAAAGAAAACTCAGAACCTCTGTGTGTGCTAGGTGGAACATTTCTGTTTTGAATTCTTTGAATTCAAAGATTTGAATTTTGAGTTCTTTTTTTTTTGGATTATACTGAAAATATTTGTGACAATGCATGTAATAATCAGTAGCTGAATGGTAAGGGCAGTTATTAAATCCTCAGCCCACTTCTTGATATTTGGAGAAAGCCACTATTCAGTCAAAACATTTTCAAAATCCAAATTTTCTATAGACATTTTTTCCAACATAGACAAGTTTGGCAGTTTCAAAGTTGTATAATGGTTGGGGAAATCCATGGTCTTCATTATTCCTGTAAATCAGTAGCTACAAGAAGGGAGGGGAAAAAAGTAGGTGGAGAAGCTGCAGACAGATAAGAATGACAAGCGTCTCTTGTTTCCTGTACACCCATGAATGATGTTGCTATACAGATGACTTCCTGTTGGGATCAAACAGGAAGGACCCAGAAACAGTTTTTGCATGGTGTAGAGTAAACTCTGTAATCTGGTCATCTCATTGGTTATCTCTGTTGGTCTGCTAGACCTTTCTCAGGCGAGTCCCAATATTTAATCTAAGCAAAAAACAGTCAAAACAATAATGTGTTGTTACAGTACATCAGATCACATATATTCTGGCTATTATAATATAGTAATGAAAAAGTTACTGGAGCCAAGACGAAAATTGTCCAATGGACTACTGTAGGCAAGAGTATACCAACAATATTACAAACATGAAGAAGGATTTAATGTAGTGGGAAAAAATATCCGAGAAAGAACACAAACATTTTATAGAATGCTAATAGGAGAACACAGTGACAAAGCTATCATCTGAGAGAAGCCTATTCAGGAATCGCCTTGTTGTTGAGCTTCCAACAAAATGTTTTATCTGCTTAGCAAAGCATTTAGTTTCTTTGAACGTAATGTTCGTGCCTCATTAATTCTGTACATCATTTTAAGCAGCCTCTTGTTCTGGTGAGACATGTTTAAATTAATCTCAAGCCTTTTACTGTGGGGCACGCTAAAGAAAGCAAGAATTATACAGATGTCAGGAATGTTTCTTTGTTAATACAAGGATTAGGGCTAAAGTATAGTATTAGAAACCCCAGTCCTCATTTGTTGGTAAATTTATTAAGGCGGAGTCTCTGTGAATACTTTGAATCTCCTCCATGCTTTCTGCAGTTTGGATTGAGTTGCCATTTGTATGGATCATTTGTGAGATAAGCAACTATCATTTATGTCTCTCTATATACATCCAAGGGGAGCATGGTGGCTCAGTGGTTAAGATGCTGGGCTTGTCGGCTGGAAAGCCGGCAGCCCGGGTTCAAGACCTGACTGCCACGTGATGGGGTGAGCTCCCATCCTTGTCCCAGCTCCTGCCCACCTAGCAGTTCGAAAGCATGCAAATGCAAGCAGATAAATAGGTACCACTTCAGTTGGAAGGTAACAGTGCTCCGTGACATCATGCTGGTCACATGACCACAGAAATGTCTTTGGACAGTGCTGGCTCAATGGCCTTGAAATGGAGATGAGCATCGCCCCCTAAAGTCGGCAACGACTAGCGGCGTAAAATCCGCAGGGACTCCTTTACCTTTATATACAGTCCAAAACCAAGGCAGCAGTTTATCTCTAACAGGTTAGATTTGAGGGTGTTTTCCTCAGATTTATGTTTTGCTCCTTTAGGTGCTGCATCAAAGAATCCCAGTTACAAGAACCAATGT